>JARWLC010000017.1:25181546-25896546 GCA_033318265.1 Phyllotis vaccarum
AATGAATTGTCTTGACATCCCAGAAAGTCTCCTTGTCTGTCATTGCCCCTCCCTTCAGATCAGATTCTACTTTGATTTTTCTCTCTCTGGTCCTCTGTTAACCATTCTATCATTTATTATCAATGGAGTCACATGATGTGTATTGCTTTATGCCTGGCTTCATCCACTAAGCATGATGTTTTTGAGATTCATCAATGATATTGGCTATCATTTAATTTAAAAAATACCATAATTTTTTAACAGTCAGCTCTGGATGAAATTTCAGTTGCTTTCATTTTTTTTCCTATTATGTAATTTTGATGTGAAAACTCTGGTTCAATTTTTTATATACATACATTATTATTACTGTGGGATATCTTTCTGTACACTGGGAATATGCTTTATAATTGGTTAATAAAGCAACTACTTTGGCCTATGGCAAAGCAGATTAGGGGGAGGCAAGAAATCCAAGCAGAGTTAAAGATGGAGAAGAGTAGAATCTGGGAGATGCTGCAAGCTGCCACCCAAAGAAGCAGGATGTGAAAATACTGGTAAGCCACTAGCCACATGGCAATACATAGATTAATAAGAATGGGTTGAGTTAAGTGTAAGAGCTAGTTGGTAATGAGCCTGAGTCATAGGCCAAGTAATTTGTAATTAACATAAGCCTCTGAATAATTATTTTATAAATAGCTGTGGAACTGCAGGTAGAAAAGATTCCTCTGGACCACAAGCCCAGACAGTCAGAAACTCTGATTACATATTAATCTCCACATAAGTGTAATTTGGGGTCATAGGCTCGATCTGTGCTCCACTGCCCATGTTCTGAATAGGTAACTACTTACCAATATTATCAACAAAACTTTAAATTTCCAGTTCTTGTGGAGGAGACTTCCAGATCAGTTCCAGTTCAGTTAGCCAAGTCTTATGTCTGTATTGTGTGTCTTCAACAATAGAGTCTTAATGTCAGGTTCTGGGAGGAAACCAAAGAACAATAGTATCCTATATAATCTTGTGAGTCTCTAGACTCCCCTAGCCAAAAACTGGAGTGAGGTTTCCAATGCCTAGCACAGGAACTGCTATTAGTCTTTTATTCTTGGGAGGAGTACTATCATCCCAAGTGGCGTAACTTCATTAATATGTGTATATATGTGTGTACACGCATCTATGTGCATACATATATACACAATTTATATGGTTTATACATTATACACAGTGTACACACACACATGCACCTTTCCCCCATAAAATAGTGTGTCTCCCTTTGGCTTTTTCAAGCATCCTTAGTATTATCTGTGAAGCCTCTCCCCTCTTCTTCTGTGTTATCCCTTCTCAATTGAAGCCCACCCACCCACTTTGCCCATTCTTTTCTTCATAGCCCCTGGACCTCACTGGCACTATTTCTGGAGCCCCTCCCACCATGGAACCATGGTCCCTTCTTTATCCTAGTTTCTGTAATGACTCCAGGTTGTATACTCACATCCGAAGCTTTGGAGGTAAGAGGGGGTTTATGCCACTTGTCTTTCTGAGTCTGAGTTACACCACTCACTATAATATTTTCTAGTTTGCCCAACCTGCAAATTTTATCATTTCCTTCTTCTTTACATGTGTACAGAATTCTATTGTTTCATTGTGAAGTGTACTTCCCAGCTCTAAATGTTACAAACCACAACAATGGCATACCTGGAAGAAATCTCCACTGGTGCAATGGTGTCTCATATACATATATATGAATATATGAAAATATACACATATATGAGTATATATGAATGTAACACATATACTCATATATATGTGTGTGTGTGTATCTGAGGAGTAACCAACTATTTTCTAGATGGACTTAATGCCTATTCAATAGCAGGTACCTGGTATTGTAAACCTACCAAAGAATCTATAGCTGATATGGTTATAGATCCTAGAAGATAACCAAATACTGTCACTTTTAAAACTATCATAATTCATAATTGCATTTTAAATATATGTCCTTATACCAGCAGGTAAGTATAACTCTTACTCATCATCCTAGAATTTTTATTTATTTACTTTTTAGCATAGATATCATTTTGGAAATCCACAACTGCTCAAAAATGCAATGAACTGTATGGAGTGCCCAGTACCAATGATGAACTTACAACACAACTCCCACACCAAATGTTCAGTAAACATTGCAGAAGAGGAGGTGGAAAGGTTATAAAGACAGAAAACTGGGATATCTGCTGAGAAATTGGGTCTCTTAGAAATGATAGGAGTTACACATATGAAATCTCAACAATTTTGCTGAATAAACAAGAGCCACGCCGTGGCAATACTGGTGGCTGGGGGAACTTCAGAAAGCATCACTCCTGATGAAGAGCTACAGGATTCTAAGGGAGAAAAAAATCCATCTCCCTGAAAGATGAGCCCCATATAGATTTTATACAACCCAAGTGATCACCCCTTAACACACATATATGGACAATACAATACTGAATGGACCCAACAGACTCTGTGTGTGTGTGTATGTGTGTGTATGTGTGTATGTGTGTGTATGTGTGTGCATGTGTGTATGTGTGTGTATGTGTGTGTGCATGTGTATGTGTGTGTATGTGTGTGTGCATGTGTATGTGTATGTGTGTATGTGTGTGTGTGTGAGCACTATACAATAAGAGAAGAGACTGTGAATTTGAGAGTGAAGAGAGAAAACATAAGAGGAAGTAGAGGGAGAAGGGGATTGATGTAAATATAGCACATGTGAAATTCTCAAAACTGTAGATCAAACAAAATGACTATATTTTTCATTTCTCATTCTTGCAAACGTTTAGATTTGTGAGTTTTTCCTCCTTGTTGTCTTCCCATTTCTTGGAGTAAGGCTGTAGGTTTGAGGTAAGTGAGACTTTGCCCAGCAACTGGTTTGCCGGAAACTCGCTATGTATGGCAGGGTAGCCTCAAACTCATGTGAATTCTCCTGCCTCAGGCTCCCAAGTGCTGGGATTACAGCATAAGCCATATGATAAATTTCAGCTTACTAGAAGAGAAGGGAATGGCTGCCATCCTTATAAGCATCTAATAAGTTTATGGAGGCTGACAGAAAAGTTGTTTAAATTTTTATTCAAAATGAAAACATGCATACTAAATACAATATCAATGTGCAATATTCAAATGTGAAGTGATTTCAGACATGATCGTGTAGCCAGGAAAAAAACAACAAGATATTTGTTCTGAGTTTGGTGACCTTTGGAAGACAGTGCTATGCTGCCTATGCACACCTAAATGCTTTTATATAAACTTCTTTAAAAATAAAATATATAAATGGACATATGTTGTTTTGTGGAGTAGCTTAATTCTCCTCAGGTTATCAAGGCGAGAAGATAATTTTGACTTTCATTATGAAACAACTTTTACTCTCAACCCACTAATGACTCTGACATTACTCTGGGAGGTCCATTTATCCCTTTAATCATTATTTAAGACAAGTCAGTTTTATCACTACTATGGGCCCTGATATCGCTTTGATGTTTCTACATTTTCTTGCAAGTGGGGAAAAACACGGTGGAGAAAATTGAAAGACAATTCTTAAAACTGTTAGCCCATCTTCACTTATATTTTGAAAAAGTACAAGAGAAGAATTTGAAGGATGTAAAATTTTTTCTCAAAAAAAAATGAAAAAGAAATCATTTTGATTGTTATGTGACAGGGTATTCATGCTTAAGGAAGGCAGAAATGTCAATGAAACATGAAATACAGGGAAATCGGTCTTGCTTTAGAATCTCAAACACTTTACCTGACAATATAGGTTATGGTCTAGTGAATTATGCGTCTCAAACATATCTAACTGCAGATCATCTTATTAATGTCTCAAGCGCATTCGTTTACATCGTCAGGAGCAGAAGTCAGCAGGAACAATTTGAAGAATGGTATTCTAGTTGGTATCAACCTGTTCCGTTATTTATGAGCATCTAATCCTTGTGAGCTCTCATCCCCATGGATGTCTGAATCTTCTCTGATCTCATTTTCATCATCATACAGTACTAATGAGGAAAAACCCAACAATAAAGAAAGAGATTCAGTGATTTTGCAGTGGAATTTGGTTGGCCTCCCGCAGCCAACTTTCCTATTCAAACCTCATCCGGCAGCCCCTCACCTAATAGCTTGTCAAATCACGATGTAATTCATTCCTTTCTCCCCCTTGAACCTGCTGGAAGAGTTAGTATGTAAATTTCAACCTATTTTTAAGGGTTATTTTCACTCAAGTGAAATCTATCAAGGAAGGAGGGTTATTTTTACAGCATACAGCAACTGCTGATCACCATGGCAACCGTCCTGGTGAAATGCAATAAAGCATCCCTCTGTTATCGTAAACACAAAAGGGAAACACTGAAATCTAAAAGAAAGGCAATTATTGTAGGGGAAGAAACCAGATGCCAATGGGGCCTTTGCAATATCATATGGTGTGGCCATGCTACACTGGACTGGATTTCTAGAACCTGCCCTGACCAGCCTTTGGCTCTCTTGGTTTGGACTAAACAAAGATTGGGTTAAGAGGTCTTGAGGGGAAAAAAAACAAAACAAAACAAAACAGTTTCTTTCATTTCTAATTGACAAAAATCAGACATTTTTATTCAAACCAATATACACGTTCCCCCCTCATTTCCTAAATCATGAAACGGGCTCAGAAAAGAGAGACGTTGGGGAGGATGAAAAAAGAAAACATATCATTCTGGTTTTCTTTAGGGGAACATTTTACGTTTGATTGTGTAAATGTGGCTAGAAAAAAGAAAAGGAAGAACAATGCATATGAAATACATTTTCTCATATTTCCTCTCATATCTTAATCATCTTTTACTATGATTACTCATATTTCCAAATGGATAGAAACAAGGCCGCTTTTAACAAATGCTTGCATTTTGCATTTAATAAGCTCCAAGATTCATGTAAAATATGGGCATCTAGAGTGCTTGGAGCACACAGACATATTGAGGAGAGATGAAGTATAAATTTTTGTTTCCACGTTGTGGGCTGAAGAGCTGTGGTCCATAAACATTCCATGAAAGATGAGCTAAAATAGTGGAGTGGTCAGCTAGTGGGGAAAGAACATGTAGGTTAGAATTGAAAAGATAGAAGACTTCTGAAACCCTGTTCATTCTTGAGGTTTTGCTTGTTTACCAGCATGAAGCCCAAGAACCTGAATTGGTTTCACCTTCTCATGAGAGCTGCCTCCATCTAGTGTGCTTAGGAAAGAGAGAGAGACTGCCCCAAGGCTGCTCCCCAGGAGGCAGCAACCTCAGTCATTTACTCATTCTGCACTTCAGCTCCTGGCCTGAAAACCATAGTGCATGCTTCTACCCTGACATGAGTCTTCCCTTGCTACTCAAAGCTTTGTAGAGTGCAAAGAGCATTTTCCTTCGGACCAGCATGCTGAATCTGGGTTATCGACTTCACTGTCTTTGCATAAAACTTAAGGGAACTATATCATATAAAATGAAACTGAGAAACTGGCAGGTCATACATAACATTTATGGTCCAAGGGTATAGCGCCCTAGGTTAAAGTCTTCATGTATACAGTACAGTCACAAAACTGGCTTTATGTAATTCTCCCTGAATAAAACACTTTCCTCATGTCTTTATCTTTTAACTTTCACTGTGCACCTCTTTATCCCATCTGCCTGCATCCATCAGTACATCCCCTTACCCACTGAACAAATACCTATTAAGTGCATAGTATATGCTAAACATCATCCATATGTTGATAAAACCCAAGAAGGAACAGAAGATCTATGCCTCATGGAACTTATAGTGAGTGAGGCAGACAGTACATTAATAAACCAAACACACAGAATATCAGATAGAAACAAACTTCAAGATAAAACAAAGTAAGAAGGAAGAAAAAAGGCTAATGAATCCAAGGTACAAGAGAAGACATTATTTCCATAGGCTGTAAGAATGGCTATACTGAGATGAGGCATATGACTTAGACTCAAAGCAGATGAGGAAGTTAGATCGTGTAGGTTGTATGATTGAAACTACAGTAGAGAGTTCCTGGAAAGTGTGTGGAGACTGGAGTGGGTACTGTATGAACACAAGGTTGTACATATGAACACAAGGTTGATGGGAAAGTGGGGGAGCAGCCGGGAGGAAGTATGCATTATGCACACCATTATATACATACTGGCTTTATAAAGAGAAATGTCATAAATTAATGCATGTAGTGAAAGATCTCTGGGTTTTGAGTCGAGAATATACTGGAGGTTATTAGAGTCACCAAGATGAGGTAATGGTGGCGGCTCACAGGTCACAGTGGATGTGAACTAATAATGCTCTACAGAATCTACATATGCATGCATGTATTTAAGATGTAGATTATAAGAGTTGCCGATGGCATTCTAAACCTGTGATTGTACCTAAAATATCTCACTGGCTTCATAAGATAGGCTCCTCCTATTTTTAATTTGTTTTAGGATTCCGTATATGTATCCTGTATTTATACTCTCTCCCTTCCCCAGCTCCCCCAGTTCTTCCTGTGTCCCTCTTACTCTTCCAGTTAAGGCTCTCTTATTCCCTACTTACAATTTTAATATGGGTATATGTGTATAAACTCATAAATATAACCCATTTATTGTTTCTAATTGAATTCTTTACCTTTTTAAAAGTCCAGAGCACTGTGCCAACATCTCTGTGATCAAGCCTGTTATGTCATCACTTAGATTTTTATTGCTTATGGTTAATATCAGTAAGATATGTTAATTTCAAGCTGTATCCACATACTGAAACATTAATGCGCATGGGTACCTTCCAGAATTCAAGCAAAAGGAAGATATGGAAACACTGGGCTATCCAAGCCTTTCCTGGCATTGGTGCCTCACATTTACATACCTTTAGAGCACTGGGTTCCTTCCGCACATTCACCACAGTGCTGGGGACAAATTGTGAGAAGGGACCATAGTGGTTACTTTTGGCTTGAGCATCCAGAACATACTGAAAGAACTACCAAATTCCTCTTTGAAATTCTCTCTAGAAACAAGCTCATTTCACTAAAGGAAGATGAAAAAATTAAAATACTTGAAATTTTTTATTACCAATTAATTGAACTTGAGACAAAGTATATAATAAAGATAGGGTTGGTCTTTGCCCTAATTGAGCAAAATGCTAATTTGGCTTGATCTTTTTCACTGACTCTAACCTCATAGGAAAACGTTCTTCTTGATGAGTTTAAAAAAGGAGAGAGAGAAGAGGGTTTAGCTCTGTTATTCTTATAGTGCTTATTAAATGGTAGAGAACCCATGGAATAGTTTAGTACATGAATGCTGTCTCCATTTATGATAAGTAATTAACCTTCAGCATTTAATTCAGGATTTTCCCCACTTTCCTTTTGCTGTTAATATAATAGCCAAGCTGGTGTGTGTGTGTGTGTGTGTGTGTGTGTGTGTGTGTGTGTGTGTGTGTTGAATTTATCCAGCTTTATGTTTGAGAGGTTAAAACTCCACATACCAAGGCATCAGCTCTAGAAACATCTTCACTGACTAAACAGAGTTGGTGTGAATGGCTTCATGTCGGGAATGAAGACAGAGGGAAATGTTCTCATGGTAATGCAGGAAGCTAGTCCACCCAGAAGTACAGCAATGGTATCTGACTATTAGTTGCCTATAGAGGTGGGCAAGTCAATTGGCTTTTTGATTTTTTTCCTTGAATTACATTTTCACCCACACATCTACTCCCCTCCCCTCCCACACCCCACAACCCTGCCTGACTCAATTTGATGATCACTGATGTAACCAACATTTGGGAATAGAAAGTCCATAGGCAAAGCTCTATCTCCTACCTGGGGAATACAGTTTGTTCCCAGCTTCAGAGCCTTCTGAAAGCAGATAAAGGCTGTCTCTTGGGTGTGTTCCTATTCAGCAGTAATCCTCTGTATATATCCTTCAAGCTTCAACTCCTGTGACTCAGGCAGAACTTTCCTGGAGGTGACATTTCTTCGCTATCCTCTGGTACACTGGTGACTCACTCAACTCATATCAGGATCTCCGTGGAAAAACACTTGGTGTTTCCAAGGAATCTTCTCAGGTAAATGATAAAATGCCTCTACACTGTTCAGTCTTTTGTTTGTTTGGTTTTAGTTTGCTTGTTTTTTATTTATTTTTTTCCTACATTGAGCCACATCTATGGAAAATACACACATATTCAGACTTTATAGTGAAATTTGTAATTTCACTTTGCCTTTATATATTTACGCTATTTAAAAATTCTTTATTTTTACAATTAGGAACCAATTAACTATCATCCATTTTAAAATAACTTTTCTATTTTCAGATTATAATTACATCATTCTCCTTTTCCTTTCCTGCCCCTTTCAAACTCTCTCATGTCCTTTACTTAGCCCCTTTTCTTCAATTGTTGTTACATGCATGTTCAGGTGTGTATATGTGTGTTCATCTCTCTCTCTGTGTGTGTGTGTGTGTGTGTGTGTGTGTGTGTGTGTGTGTGTGTGTGTGTGTATCTGCCTGGCTCTCTACTTTTCTCATTAGTTCACTTCTTGGTTTTCTAGGTTGATATATTCTTCATACTTTTCAAACTACCCAAGTTTCTATCCACCTCTCTATTATCCAGTGACGTAACTTCTTATTTCACTGAGAAAATGCAGCAGGAAGTTAGAGCTTGTGCACCTCCATCAGCGGTGTACCTTGAAGGCTGTCTATGTACACATGATGCACAAATCAAAACATTAGAATGGAAGATGTCTCAACTTCTTTCTAAAATCAATACTTCATTTGTTCTCTGGACTTCAACTTCCTTGCCTAAGGTGACACTAATTTGAAATTCCATACCCTCTCCCCTGTGGCAGACATTTTCCTGCTCCTTTTAGTCACCTTTTCAGTGTGCAGACTTGCTCTCTCATCATCATGAACACATATTCTTAAGCAAACCTTAAAAATTCCTCCGTATAGTTTCCATATCTGCTTTTGTTCCTCGGATTCTTTTTTTAACTAACATCAGTTGATTTTTGACTTTCTACTTTAATAAAATTGATCTTTAGAATGTCACAAGTAGCTATGACTCCAAATCATGTTGACCTGGTCTGAACACATTTAACCTTAGATTTCCCCTTCATCATGAGCCCAATTTCCCGGGCCCCGTTAGGTTAGTCTGTCACAGCCCTTCTTTCAATGGCTGCTCTGTTCTCTGACCTGTGATAGCTTCTCCTTATCCCACTAGAAATGACCTTGTATAACTTACTTAGCATTTTGAATATTCTCATTCATAAAATGACACTAATATGAGTATCATAATCAGGAATGTTAAAAAACTTAAATGAACTATTTAAGCTACTTAAAACAATGTTTGGAAGAAGGTAAACATTATATACATGTTAGTTTTTAGCATTATTATTACCATCAACAGCACCATACCATCACTATTCACACTAGAATCATAATTACAGTCCCACAGTCTCTAAAGTCATCATCATGACTACAACCATCATCACCACAAACATCATTTTCCATCACTTTCATCACCACCACCATACTATCATCAACACTGCTACTATCAACGCCTCCATCACTGTTACCACCACCACCACCAATGCCACCATCATCCTTATTACCCTGACAACTTAATATATGCTTAAGTGACTTGGCTCTCAATTTTCAGAACTTTCTCTTTATAATCTGGTCACCCTCTTGAATAACTTAGTTGGTTTATGGCAGTTAGCATAAAGAGCTTGGTAATTCCTTTTTTTGTCTCTAGTTTTATGCATTTTGTAATATGTGGATCAATTTTTCCAGTCCTACTCTGTCTTCTCACTTGTTACCAAAGAACCATTTCAAACATCTTTCTCAAAAGCTACTTTCTGATAATTTATATATTCTCAGAAAAATCCTAATTCTGTCCAACTGGTTAGGCCAGATCTTGATGTGTTTTTAGTGTCCTCTCCATTAACTGTTTTGAAATCTGTGAGTGACTTTAAAATGTGACTCATAATAAACAGTATGGCACAGATATCTAAACTACATGAATCTTGATTCTTGAATGTGGAGAGTAAGTGTCCCACTGAAATCCTCATCCTAGCATCTCAACTAATACCATATCAGCCAGGGCCGCACTCCAGAAACGGTCATTGGAAGCCCTTCTGCTATTCTTGTCTCATCAGAAAACCAGCATTTTCTGATTAGCATGCTGGATGTCAAATTTGATTTTTATTGGTAAAACTAGCAACCTATTAATTAGCATGATGGATGTTAGAAATGGGCTGTCTTTTATGAAATTAAAGCATTTAAGATGCAAGGATTGGCTTGAAAAGCTTAGAGACTCTCCTCACCTTTGTACTCAAATATTCCCCTGAGGTCTGTATTCTGCAGCTCTCAGGATGAGTCTTTTGAGGCTGTACCCTAATCAGTCTCTGTCCAGCCAGTAATTTAGGACTTCTGGTTATATGATCCTGGCAATTATGCAAAAATCCTTCTTCTTGCCTAGTAAAATCGCCACATGGGTTACAGTTCATTATTCTTACATTGTGTTAGAATCTGGCTTCATTGAAAGCACCTAGATGAGTAAAAGGAATGGTATACCTCTAGCCGGAAGTTTAAATGCAATAAGTGATTCTCTGTCTCACAAATCTGGCTTGAAACCCTTGTTTATGATCATCAGATATTCTGTTTTGAGGAATTATCTGTCGTTCGTGACCTGAGGCCTTTACCTCTTAGTGGCTATAATGATTTATTGAGATTCTAAATGCTGCATGTGACAAAGCTGATTGAGATCAACTTACAGTGATCCTCTTCTCTCAAATACCTCACTCTTCCTACAGGCACACCCCTCCAACGTTCCGGAAATCAAGAAGCATTTACGTAAGATCCCTTATACTGGCATTTAGGATTAAGGCACCTAGTAAGTAAATAAAATGTTTGTTATTAATTCAATATTTCTCATTCACACAGAATTAAACAATGTTTTAAGGATTATTTTATTTTTTCCTGACTTTTAAATTATCCTGAATCATTTTTGAAACCTTTCCTAATATTCATACTCAAGGTGTATGCCAGACTTCTTCTTGAAAGTCCCTAGAAACCTTCATTTTGGAAAATTTGCCTAACATCAAAGGACGAGAGAAACTGTTCTCAAATTAACCCACAATTCGCAAGGTTCAACCTCTCGTTACTGTAATGGTGCTTCCCTTTCCCAAGCAAAGTAGCATGGATTTCATTCATCTATGCCTTGGCCACAGGCACACCATACCACACTATGGCTCCTTGGGCATGTCAGAGGCAGGAGGAAGATTCTAAAAAGCAGTATAAGCATAATGTTTATTCTCCTAGATAGTGATGACCTAGTGGAAGTATGAAGAATACTTCTTGAGAGAACTTGATTACTTTGTTGGATGAGGACTGTGTGTAGTTTGAAGATAAAGGGGATGAGAATGGTTTGATGAAGAAAATGCCTTCAGGAAGAAGCTGATTGGTTAGAGCTCTGATAAACCAGTAGGTTCTTCTCTCTCATCTCCTCCACTCCCCTCTTCTAACTCCAGTAGATTGTCAGAATCCTCCATCAAACACCACTCTAAGAATCCGTTGTTAATGCAAGGGAAGAAGGCTGGACTAGACCTGTGGGTTTGGAGATTTAAAGCAGCAATGGTGTCTTTGGCAAATCTGAGGACGCAAACCAAAGGGGTGCATGAAGATAAAAGAAGTGTTGCATGAAGAAAGAGCAGGCCTTCCTAACAACCAGACCTGTGAAATAGAGGGAAGCTTCATTTTTCTTTATCATCCCTTCTCAAGGCTGAGTGAGGTTCAGCAACCAGCAAGCCTCTCATTTCCTACTTTCTCCTCCCCCTCATTGTTCTGATTTGTCTGTATTTCTTTTTATTGTTTTTTCCCAAAAAAAAATAAAATGGTAGTTATAATGGAGAGATAGTTGAAAGGAGATGGAAAGAGAGGTGTGGTGTGGTGGGGAAAATCTATGTGATTATAATGCCATGTTTAGAATTCAGTTCTGTGGTGGGAGCAGAGACACTGAATAAGAGATATTTCCTTCTGTACTAATTAATATCTGTCCTGATTTTACTCCTGTTTCTGTGATAGCGAAATGACTTACTGGAAAAGGAGTTTATTAAACTTATAAATGCAGGTTACAGTCTATCTCTGTGGGCAGTCAAGGAAAAGATTTGAAGCATCTAGTAGCTTCACATTCAAGAGTAGAGGGAATGAATTAATGCATTAATACTAAAGCTCAGCTCACTTTCTCCATTTTTATACCTAAACTCAGGGAAAGGCTCCGCACATTTTCAGGGGAGAACTTCCCACATGAGTTAAGGTAATTAAGACCATCCCCCACATAGTGCCCACTAGGCAGACTGAAGGAACTATCACTGTATGTGTACCCAGTTTATATCCAACTCACGTATAAGTCTGACTAGTTTTTATGGACTTCAGAATTTAGTTCAAAACTCTAGAAAGAAATGTTCCAAGAGCAGAATCTCCAAAACAGAGTCTTTGTTCCTGGTTCAACTCTCACCAGCTCTGTGGCTTTAGTGTATGTCCCTTGCCTTAATCAAATTTATTACTATTATTGCCCTTTTTTTTCCATTGAATTATCACTTTAATATTCCACCCAGTTATTTTGACAGGATACATAGTGTAACATCAAAGTGAGAAATTCACACACATACACACACACACACACACACACACACACACACACACACACACACACACACACAAAGAGAATATTCCCAATAGTATTTACTGTTTATATAATCATTATTTATAAAATATTTACTACTCTCAAAACTATATGAGCAAGATTACTAACTGATGGCCCTTCCCTTATTTTAGTCCATGTTCTATTGCATGTACATATTCTAAAGAATATGGCTTTACTGAGCTTGTCTGAGCTGCTCTTCAGAAAGGCTTCTGCAGGTGGTAGTTACATTGTCAGATTTCAGCTGCCAGATCTCCACTGCAGACTTCTTTAACACAATTGTGATTCAGCTGGTAATAACTTTGCTTTCCAGGAAAAAAAAAATCCAAGAATGATGCTCCATCACCAGCAGGAGAGATAATTTTTAAAAAGCAACTGGGAAAGGAAGGGAAAAGATGCGCTTTGCAAATCGATAGCCAGTGAAAGGTAATGTGGCCAGCGGGAGGGCTGACTTTACACTGCGGACTGTCTCCCTTCTCTTCTGTATTCTTAACTAGGGGAAGGACTGTGTCCAGAAAACTAACCATGGGTCAAGCAATCACTTTCTGGGACTCTATTGAATAGGTGACTTTACTGGCTTAAAAGGTGACTAGTCCAATCAAATTATGAAATGAGCTGTTGATTCGAAGCTAATGTGTGATCTAACCTGGCTTTTAGAGGATGTAAAGTCTCAGTGGGAATGCACTCAAGTTCATGAGGGTCTAATAGAAAATGCTCAGTAATTTCATATGCTGATGTTCCTGAAACATTATGCTTAAGATCTAAGTTTGTACTGTTCAAGTGACATGTTGGAACAAATCCATTGAGGGAGTCAAGACCAAACTGCATCAGTTCCCAACTCTATGCTTCATAAGGAAATATTGAATATTAGTTGCAATGTCCCAGGTTACAGTTGAACAGAATCCACTGAAATAAAAGTGGATCTGATAAAGAGTCCATGCTCCATTATTTGATAATTATTCTTAAGTATTACTTGGGGTCTATGATCTGATAGCTGTGTCTGTTTTATTCTACTATTTATCTTATAAGAGCAAACAGAGCAAATCCCCAGGCTATCTAGAGCTTTTATTCTCATAGTTAGGAAATGTAGATACAGCAAAAGCAAGCTCATAAGCACCAAGTAGAAGTTAGAAGAGTAGTAGAGATCTGTACTGTTTGCAAACAAAACTCAGGCCACATAACTATGTTTATTGTTCTGGTAGCCCCTTAAAAATATGTAAAAGTCAAGTAAATGTTAATGTTGTGTTGTGTATAAGATAGTGTGACATTTCATACTGCCCTTGAATTCTTTTATTTCTAGGCCTTTTGAATTTAGGGCTACCATATTTCAACCTCTGCATTTGGTAGTGCAGACAGAGAATAACTGCATAGAAGAAGATGGCATTTGCTGTAACACTCAAGCTTTAAAAAAAAAAAAAAAAAGACACAGCAGAAGGGCCAGGAGACACAAAAGAACTGAGAAAAACTAGGAGGCTTAAGGAAGTAGGTGACTACATCCTGAGAATAATCAGGGGATGGTGAGGCAAAGATGTGGACAAGGACCTAGGGACTAGGGCTTTGCTGATCTCTATGGATCTTCAATTTAATTATATATGGATTGTGAACCCACTGGAAGGTTTTCAGAAAAGGAGAAATACAATCATATTATTCTTTAAATAAAATTACACAAGTTTATGTATCAACTTACAGAACACAGTGGAACAATGACAGAAGAGTTGTGAGGCTGTTACAATGCTGTGGAATTTAAGAGGAAAACCATAGATATTTGTTTAACATTTTATGGATCTGCTGGTACTACATAAAATCATACCTGTTGGGTGAAACAGGTAACACATCTGTGACTTGAATAGTACAAAGTTAGATCTCAAACATAATCTTTCATCGACACCAAAATACAAAATTACTGAACATTTTTTAAGAGGTCCTCATGAACTTGAATGCATTACCAATAAGACTTTAAGTTCTCTAAAAGCCAGGTTAATCATGGTATCTTGGAATTAACATCTCATTTCATAGGGTCCCAGAAAGTGATTGCTTGACCTGAGGTTAGTTTCTTGGGCACAGTCCTTCCCCTAGTTAAGAATACAAAAGAGAAAAGAGACAGTCTACAGTCTAAACCATACATATTTCTGACACAGTGCCTGGCAGATACTGGCATTCAGCAATTCCTGCATGTGATTATTAAGACATTAAGTCTGGAAATTTAGTTCTAAAGGAATTCATAAAACAGACAAAAATACAGCTAGGTAGGTATGGGTTTCTTATTCAAGCAAAGACTACAGACTCCCTGACTTCTCTTTTAAAGATTCACTGTGAGGTTTGTTCCTAATTAGGAAAAGCAAAAATATCAGGAAACAAAGAAACCTCCTTTAGTGACTAGTAATTGTTGCCCTCAATTCTTGGGCATTGGTATTCCTGAGAGCTAGATACACGTGTTCCTTCTATGGCAATACTTTTTACCCTACTGATTAACTTTAATCTTATGTTCTCTCCTAGATTTCTAGATGCAAGGCTCCAAATTGCTGAGGTAACAACACTGCAATACTCATTAAGTTAAATATTTTTTTTTATCCTTTAAAATATATTTATTTTATTTTATATGTGAATGTTCTGCTTACATGTATGTCTGTGAAACATGGATGTCAGAAGAGAACATGAATCCTTTGAAACTAAATGCTGTGGAATATCTTTCTGCCCATTGTGAAAATGTGATACTCTCATTGTTAATAAAAACTTATTAGTTGATAGCTAGGCTGGATTTTCAGTGTAGAGAAAATGCTTGGAAAAAGGGAGGAATCGAAGGAGTCACAGGAGAGATGCAGAGAAAGCAAGAGAAAAACACACTCTGCTGAGAGAAGGTGCTGCCATGTGGCATAGGTAGGAAAGAAGATAAAAAATATAAGGGTTAATTTAAATGCAAGAGTTATCTAAGAAGCCTGACCTATTGGCCAAGTACTTATAATTAATATTAAGACTCAGAATGGTTATTTGGGAGCAGTTGCCCAGACACAGAAAAACTCTGCCTACAACTAAACGTACATATAAACTGTCATATGGGTGCTGGGGATTGAAAATAAGTCTTCTGTGAAACTAATAAGAGCTATCAACCATAGTCACCTCCCTAGCACCCTAAAGTGATTACTCTTGAATCATATGTTCACCCTTGAGCCAATCAACTATGGTCAAAAGCATAGAAGAGTGAAATAAAGTGTATAGTAATGATCATGTTCCCATGGCCAGATCTGTAGAAGAAACAAGTGTATCTCAGTAAAGACTGTATATAACACCTTTTTACATTAGAAGAGAACCATGAACATAATAGATACTTGGCTAATCTCACCATTGTTTTGTGTTCATTCTAAAAAGTAAAGTCTAGGACACTATGTCAAGCTAGCATCAGATACAATGAGTTATTTGTATAATGCAATGATTTGAACTGATTTATATGGACACAACAGTAGTATAAAATAGCTTTTTCCATGGACTAGGTATAAAACGAGCAGAAGCCAGGAACTCAATTCATAGTTGTCTCCGATATCCAACTAGACAGGCTGGTACTTGGAAGGATTGACAGGGAGTCTGATACATCCAGGAGAGTTCCACATTAGTAAGAGCTTGGTCAGCGGCCCTGGGAGTTCTCAGTTGGATGAAGTTGGCCTATCTACCTCTTTTGTTTACCTGTAATTGCCCATCTGGACAGACTCTGGCATTAGAAATATCCACCACCTAAGGAGAATTTGGTAGCACTCCAGATATCTGACTCAATAAGGCATTGTGGTTCTTGATGACTTATTTCTCAAGCTGGATATGGAACTGAAGTAAGTGAATATGAGAAAAAAGCCAAGCCCCTGGACAGTGATCATAACAATGACCTACATAAGGGAGGGGCCAGTTATTTCAAGGTCAACAACACCCTCCAAGCTTGAGGTCAATATTGGGATTGGGACCATGACGATTTGCATTTGCTGCCTTCACCTAAGGGAGCCACCCATTTGGCATCCTATTACAGCCATCCTGACAGAGGGCACCTGCCCACCCATGGTGAGTGCAATCAGATGGAAGGTGCATTCCCCACCCAGCTGCCCAAGGCCCATGGCAACCATCTGGAGTCACTAGAGCATGACTGCTCCAGCTGGGGTGGGTGAGCAAGCACTCGGCAGAAGAGCTGCAGAGTTAAGGAATTCATGCAGTTCAATAATGAGAACTGGGTTCCACTTTTAACCAGGAGTTCTGAAATCTGTTTCCTACTCTTTTGCAGAAAATAGGAGAGTCTACATGAATCGTTTCAATGAATGCATATTTCCCATGTGTCAGAAGCAGACTAGAGCCACCAGGATAAATAACACACATCCCTGACTTAAATAACTCATTCTCTTCAAGGAAATGAACACATCAATGCAGATCTTAAAACGATATGGCACATATTATAAAAATGTGCATACAAATGCTTTGGGGGACACAGATTTAGGTGAGAGTGATTATGGACAAAGAAAGTAAAAGTGGCTTATATTTTAAAGAGACAAAGTTTGTCAGTGAGTAAGAGAAAGAAAGATATTCTGATATTCCCCACTGACTCTGCAGCTGTGGGAGCACATAGGCAAGGATGAACTGTCTAGTATATTTGGCAAATGATGAATAAAGGTATTTTAACCAGAACACTGTATGCAGGCAGAGACTGGAGATTTAGGAAGCAAGTTGTTAACAGGTTGTAAATGGTTATTTTATTGGGTAGAAAATATAAAACCATAAAACATGTCTTGTTTTCTTTTTTAGCAAGAGTATAACAAGATGATTTTATAAAACAGAACATAAATGTCTTCATAAGCTGAACTTGAACCTTCTACTCTGACTCAGATATCTGTACTCTATATTTTTATTTCATTTCCAATTGTTTACTCTGCCCTAATTTTCCCTTTTACATTCTGCTCCATATTTTATCCTTACCTTTTTCTACCAAAGTAAAATAATGAGACAATGGACATCAGTGGAACTAGTAAAATAACTGAAGAAAAAAAAAACAAACAAAAAAGTCTTTTTTCATTCATCCAATAAATACATGTGTTTTTCACAAACATACAGTGACACTAAAATTATTTCCTGACTTTAGATACAACCATAAATCACAACATGATTTCATTTTCAACCCAGTCACATGAATATATTAGTTAATTTGCTTGAAAATTAAAGGCTGTGGAGCTATGGTTTGCCCTTCACAGCGACACAATCTACGTGCATGTGTTCCTTTTTGAATGATTTTTTTTTTTTGAGGCAGTTCTATGTGTGAAGAAATTCTTTTTCTTATTTCAATTTCTACTAGCAAAAGATTATAAACATGTAAATGAAAAAGTAATTTTTTTTGGTGGTAGGAAAAATGGAAACAAGTCTACCCAGTTAACTTTAAATTTGTTCATTAAGAACACTTCTTTGAATTTGTCCTGTTACCATTTTAGGAGCAAAGTATTAGGACACCTAGGCTGGTAACAACTAGCTTTAGGATGCTTGAGAAAGTGCTTTAGTCTCCAGACACATTATTACCAATAAAAACCGTGGCCTATATTTAGATCTCCCTTTCTGAACATCCAGTGACCACAACCTTTAGTTGAGCAAACATTATAGTAACTAGTCACTTTTAAGGAAAGTGTCAGTAAAGTCCATTCCAGAAGCTCACCTGCCCACCACACTTTCAAAGCTGCCCATTGCTCACTGGTCTATGCTAACAGACTTCAGTAATTTCTGGATCATTCATCAGCTTACATAAGCAAACTCTTCAAACTACCATGCATGAATTTTCGTTCTTTGAGATTATGGGTTTAGAAAGCTAATGAGGAGACAGAGAAGAGCAGAAAGAAATAAGTGATAGAGAACTACAGATCTAAAAGGAAGATAATCTGCACTTCACTACAGAAGTTTGCTTTTTCATAATTTCCCCTAATGGTTTATCCAAGCATTGAAAAAGGTCAGAGATTCTTATCTCCCAGCCAAGTGACACGTTCATTTATCACACTCGAGTTAACACTAATGCTTTGGATGTAACTTGGAAAGGACTGGTGGTGTGATTTCTATTCTGGTTTCTTCTTTAAAAATATTTTTTCGTCAAAAAGTTCTGTTGAGCATAGAGGTGAGTGACTATGCTAATCAGGAATCATGGACAAGTTCAAAAGTGACCAGTTTCATAATGAAATATTAGCTAGTCAGCTGAGAGAGAAAGAGTCTCCTTCATCCCTTGCTTAAGGGAGTTGAACAGTTTTACAAGGAGATGTGACTCCCTGTATTATATGATTCAGAGGATTTTGGTATGTGAATATTAGTCATTAAATAAATGAAAAACAACCTAGAATCCATAGGCCCAGAGAGGTTTAGTATAGAGGACAGGACTTGGGAGGACATTGATCTCCCTGGAAGGAGGAAATAGAATAGATTTTATGGGGGGACTGAGCTAGGTGTGGATGTGTAGTATGAGGTTTCTGACCAGACTTTCGGGCCTTGCCTCAAGGTTTAGGCCCACAGACCCACAGATGCTTACAATAGTCTTAGGCTGATCGGTCTAAGGCTGAGGCATATAACTTGCTAACTCTTTACCCTTAATCTAACCCATGAATCTTATCCTGTTCAGCCATGCAGCTCGGTACCTTTTCTCCGGGCAACATAGTTGTCCTCTGCTTCTTCTGGCTTCTCTCTGGCATTCTGCTCTGTTCTTCCTGTTCCCAGAGTTTTCTTAGTCTGGTAGCCCCACCCATACTTCCTTTCTGCCTTTGGCCAATCAGCGCTCTTTATTAAACCAGTGGGTGGGACAGTTATTTACAATGGAACAATATAATCTCCCTACATAGATGGAAATGGGAAGTCCAGATGGGGAAGGCAAGAAGAAATAGGGTAGACAGAGTGAATTGGGGAGAGACACTTGGAATTAAGGGACATTTGAAAGATGATATGGAAACCTAGAGCAGCAGAATTTTCTAAAACATATGTAGATGTAATGAGGTGCCCTAATACAGGGAGATATGGAGTGCCAACTGGCCATTTCTTGTTACCAAAAAAAAAAGGCTTCCAGTCTCAGGACTGGGTTGCATTCAATTAACTTGTTGGCCATGGGTGGGAGAGGGGTTCTCCATGAGAACCTCCAAAGAACTCAGGCTGTTTCTAAGATAGTAAGTTGTTCTTTGTACGATGACAACAAGACCCCATTTTGGAGTAAAACACCCACACAATTCATGGAACATGGAGAAATTGAGCTGGTGACTACATGGTCTTCACCCCTACATTGCAGGAATAAATATTCTGAAGGCTACTAAGGAGAAACTTAAGCATCAACCCAGCCATAAAGCCTTTGACCTCTGTCCTGCCTACAAATATACTTAAGTAATGGTGGCACAGAGCTTGAAGCAAGAGTAAGCCAATGTCTGATTTGTCTTAAAGCTCACTCCATGAGGTGGAACTCATATCCAACCTTGCTTGGATGACCAAGAACCAGAGACTAGATAGCCCAGAGACCTAGAATAAAACTCAATGCTACTGATTCAGTAAGTGACCCCTAATGATATTCTGAACACTCAAAGATCAGAACTTTATCTAATCATAATCAGAGAGGCTTTCTCCAGCAGCAGATAGGAATAAATATAGAAGCCCACAGTCAGGCCTTATGTGGAGGGAGAGTATTCTTGGGACTCACAGCTTTAAATGGGTTGTATCCATCAAATTCTTCCCCTCAGAGCTCAGGGAATCTCGTTGAAGAGGGTACAGAAAGAGTGTAGGAGTCAAAAGGGATGAAGAACAGGAGGAGAGCAAGGTCCTGTAAACCAGCTAAGCAATGCTCATATGAGAACTCACAGCCACTGAAGGAACAACCACAGGGCCTACGTGAGTCTGCACAGGATCCTCTGCTTGGATATTACAGCTTTCAGCTCAGGATTGTTATGGGATCCTGACTGTATGAGTAAGAAGGTCTTTGATTCCTTTGCCTGCTCTTGGGGCTCTTCCTTCTGTTGGGTATTTTCATCTAACCTTGATGTGATGCTTTTTGCTTTATTTTATTAAATTTTATTTGTCGCATTTGGTTATTATGTCTCAAAACTCTGTTCTTTTCTAATCAGACAAAAGGGTGGTGGATCCTGAAGTGAGGAGAGGAGGAGCTGAAAGGAATAGAGGGAGGGGGGACTGTACGCAGGACATATCGTAAAATAAAATATCTTTCCAATAAAAGGAAAAATGGGAAGGGGCATGAAAAATGAAGACTATGTGTTAAATTTTTTCCAAAATTTTTCTAGCTACATGTATGGTAATTTTTTTTTTTTTGTAGAGCATACTTTTTTGTTTTGTTTTTAATTTTTCTTCATTTTATTATTTTTTTATAAAAATGATTTTTATTATACATGTATCCCCCTACTCTTCCTCCCTTCCCTCATTTCAAACCCTCCCAGTCAGTCTTCAGCCTCTCCACTCATCCACCCATCCTCTCACCAAAAAGGGCAAGAAATCCCTTTTGGGTCAACTTTGAGTCGACCAAGTACGTCAACTCAGCATGGCACATCCACTCCAGGCAAGTATGATTTACTCATCCCAAAATCAAGACTGGGTTAGGTGTTCCTCTGCAGGGAATGGGCTCCAAGGTGCTAAGCCATGCACAGGAACATAAATCTGATTGCACCCTTCGAGGCTCCACACACTGCGCATGCCTATAGACAGGTGCCTACCCTTGGAGGGCCTAGCTCCTTTTCCAAATGGTTCCCCAGTGGCTGGTCTTGATTCAGTGAGCTCCCTGGAGCTCAAGCCAGCCATCACTGTGGGAATTTTCTTCATACTCCCTATCCCTTTGCTTATACAGACTCTCCTCCCCTGCTCTCAGCTGGACCACAAGCTCGGCCCAGTGCTCAGCCATAGATCTCTGCCTCCACTTCTATTCTTTGTTGGATGTAAGTTCTGTGGTGATGCTTAGGAGGGTTATTCATTTGATCCTAGGGGAAGTCCTGTTTAGGCACCTCCCACTATTGGTTGGAGACCTAACCAGGGACATCCTGTGAGTTCTTGGAAGTTTCCCTAGCTCCTGGTCTCTTTTCAACCCCACACTGGCTTCCTCTATTGAGATATACATCTCTTTTTTCTCCCTCTTTGTAGCTCCTCTCACTCAACCATCTCCTTCTTTCCTGATTTGTTCCCAACTCTCCTTGGTTGCAGCCTGTTATGACCCCAGTTTGCTAAGGTGATCTCTATTTTCTCTTCTTCAGGGAATCTCTGGATGTCTCTCTTAAATTCCTTCTGATCCTAAGCTGTTCAGGAGCTGTGGTGTGCAGCTTGGGTATTCTTTACGTTTTGTCTAAAATCCACTTATGAGTGAGTACATCCCATGCCTCTCTTTCTGGGCTTGTGATACATCTCTCAGAAGGATATTTTCCAATTCATCCATTTGCCTGAAATTTTTGGGATGTCATTTTTTTTTCTGCTGAGTAGTACTCCACTGTATAGATGGACCACAGTTTGTTAATCCTACATTTATGTCAGGTTTCTTAGATTGTTAAAAAAAAAAAATGTGAAAAATAAAGGGGTCAAGAATACCTCTGTCGGTATGAGGTGGCTTTTAGCACCTTTGGCTGAGTCCACAGTTGCTTTCACAGCACGTGTAACTTATCTGACCCCATCTGTGTGGCAGAGACCCAGCGGAAGAAATGACATCATCAATAATTAGATCTCACACACACTCCCCATGGGTTTCTGAATACCTATTCTGAGTATTTAATTTGTTTTCTTACCCAACTCCTATATTAAAGTCTAAGGAATAATAACTCAACAGTTCCCACTTAACAGGTGTTTTCTATGCACTAGGATTAGTGCTGAGAACTCCACAGATGTTGTAAGACCCAGGAGTGAAAACTATTATTGGAAACGAAGCCACTTACTATCAGGGTTTCCAATTTTATTTCTATTTTACTTGTGACAAAACTAAGATTCATGAAATTTAAATAATCTGTCTGAATCACAAAACCTAACAATAGTAGAGCTGGAAACTTAATTCCATTTTCTTTGACCCTCAGTCCCCTGTTATTATTATTCCAGATTTTATACACTAAACTGGGGACTTGTTTGTGATTCATAAAATTCTAAATTTTAGTTTTAAAACAAAATATCTGCAAGGTGAGAATGAGCATTGTCTTGTGAAACTTTTATTTTACTCTTCCTACTTATGAGTATGTGTGTGAGTGTGTGTAAATATGCACAGACTAGAACCTGAGTTAAACTATCGCACAGAGAAATAATTTTGAATTCCATATTAATAATTGAGAGTAGAGACCTTTCTTGGTTTACTATCATAACTCATGCATGTAGTCATTGTTTCAAATTCTCCCTGATGAATATGGGTAACATGGCTATTTTGTAATTAAAACATCATTCCACTAGAAAGTCTGTGGTCATGGGCTGGTTTCAATGGAACAATGAGGAAGCAGCTCTTAAATATGTCTTTCCATTCAAGAGGTGTGAGTGAAGTGTGTGTGTGTGTGTGTGTGTGTGTGTGTGTGTGTGTGTGTGTGTGTGTATCAGGGGTGGCCTCAAACTGTTCACTCTAGATTTTTTTTTTTTTTTTGGATGGGTCAAAACTGTCAGAGAAATCAAGGTTTCCCAGCTGGGCTTCTGGATTAGGGAACACATTGCCTGCCTTCCTCACTTGGAGTCATGTTGTAGTTGGAAAGTATAAAGTCAAGATATGAAAATGTAAAGTATAACGGGATAGGACATAAATATCTCTGACCAAAAGCGAATGAGACAGAACTTAACAGCCTTAGGAGCTAAACTACTTGTGCTTTATTAAGTAGCGGTGTTTCTCCGATTCTTTGATCTTCTACATTCACTGCTACTTTCCCATCAGCTTCTGTGCATCACTGGAAATTTCCAGCATGTCAGCTCGGCTTTAGGAATCAAGGGATGGGAAGGAAGAAACTGTGGTTCCCATTGTTTGTCAGTTTTCAAATTAATGTCAGTTGATTATTTTTCTGTTTTTAAGAAAGTCATCATTTATTTGGAAATGCATAAAAATTATAAGAAAATATTAAAGCTACTAGAGTCTCTGTATTATGGAGACAATGCTGTTGACATGCTGGCATTGAATTTTCTGGATATATTTTTAGCTGCTTTGTGAGAATGCTTTGAATGTAGTCACACTTCACATATCATTTTAATCCTAGTCTGTCCTTTAACTTTACATTGAAATTTCTTTACACTTTTGGTAATTTAAATTGTATATATTATATCATTTTCTATGTTTGTATCATATTTTGTCAATAAATCTGCTTTTTCCAATACATTACTTTGAGGATCATAACTCTGTCACTTTTCTGTGCACTCTTAACATTTTCCTAATGAAGATTTAGGATTTTGTTCTCTCTTTAGAAGCCAACAACCTGTCCATCATCCTCATTGTCGATTGATGATTTGGCCTGTTTTTTATCAATAGTACAGAGACTGCCAGAAAAGACTCCTAGAAACTTCTACTGTCATATGAAGGTATCTATTCATTGACATCTACCTGCCTTTTGCTGCTTTTATAGAATATTCTGTGTGCATACTTGTGTATTCAGTATGTGTGTGTGTGTGTGTGTCTGTGTGTATGTGTACACATGCGCAGATACATATGGAAACCAAGGTTGATATCCAGATGTTTCCTCAGTTTCTCTCCACCTTGTGTTTGAGACAAAATTTCTTCAATGCACCTGGAATTTGCCATGTCAGCTAGACTGGTTGTCCAGTGAGCACTTGGGGTTCACTTACCTCTGTCCCAGTACTAGGATTACAGGTACATCCCACTATGACTGGTTTTTATGTCGGTGTTTGGGGATAAGAACTTAAATGCTTATGCTTGTGTACTAAGCATTTTTCCCCTTGAGCAATCTCCCTTCTCTGCTATTACAGATTTTGTTTTTATTTACACTCCTTTTTCCTTCATGTGGAAGATCGCATATCTTCTCGACTGTAGAAAGATATGACTCTATCAATTCTACACTGACTCTGTTGCATTATACATTTCTAATTTTTCTCAGATCATTTCTTTCCTGGTCAATAGAGATAATGCAATTACTTGTTTTCTATATGTGTGGAAGTGGAGGCTAAGTTAATTCTGACTTTCACCTTACCCTCACTTTGTTTTTCTCTTTCCCTGAGTATGTTCGTTAGTTTTTACAGCATAATAATCATTTTCATTGGGACAATATAACAATATTAATTATGTAGATCATGATTTGGCTGAACTGATTAGACACAGCATCTATGTAAACTCAGCTGTTTTGTTCTAGATTCATTCATGGACCCACTGTTAACAGGCAGAGAAGCTGATGACCATATGATGCAAGATAACCCCACTTATGACCCTGTCTCCCAGACAGGCTAGTGGTCAAGGGAACCTTGATTCTTCTTTGCAAGTCTCTAGCTCTCCTGTGGGGTGGGCTTTTTATGCTTCTGTTCACTCACACTGTTAATGTGCTCTTGATCAAAATAAGTCTTGTTACAAAACAAAAGTTGTATGCAGAAATATAACCAGCAGTAAGACAGGTAGAAGAGAAAGAGACTGTCCTCTGTTTGACTTTCTGAACTTCAGCTGTGGTAGCATCTCACATAGTAGCTTTACTCATGGATGTTACACAAGTCATCATTTTTTTCTTCTTCATTTTATTTTTTTTTTATTAAAAAAATGTCTTTTTTATCCATGTATCCCCCTGCTCCCCCTGCCTTCCCCCTTCCAATACCTCCCAGTCAGCCTTCAGCCTCCCCCACCCCATCCCACCCTCCCCTCCCCCAAAAGGGCAAGAAGTCCCAAGGTGGGTCTAAAGGTAGTAGTTCCCATTGTAGCTCAGGTGAGCCTTAAACCCACAACGCTATTCCTCAGCCTCCTGAATGCCAGGATTGCAGGTGTGTGTCACCATATCCAACAATGAATAGTATTTTAATGTATACTAGATCTTTTGAACATTAAATTTGCCCTATCTGAAATATATGACCAAACTGAAGGCAACAATTACAGATAGATGTCTGAACCTATCAGAATGCAGGTGAGCTGCTTACAGATGCTGTGACCTGATATCAACCAAAGAGAATGTCTATGATAACATCACAATATCCTCTGAGTTGGGAAGCAATAGACCACAAGCACTGGTCATAGCTGGCTTCCTAGGACAGAGAATAAGGATCGATGACAAAAAGTGTAGCTGATCACCTGGAGCACCAGCATGATGGGAGCATCCAGCAGATCTCAACTCTCCTTCAGATTTGCTTTTTGTCAAGTCTCATGTGCATAATAGCCAGTCTCACAAGGGTTTAGTGAACTTAAAGCCTTAGAGGAGGATGAAGGTAAAGCCAAATGCAAGAGAGTCTTCATCAACACCAGCAAGCCTCTTTCACAGAAATAGGGCCAATAGAGGAAAAGGATGCAGTAACAAACAACTCTGGAGATGAAAATGCAAAGGAGCAGATAGTGAAGCCTTTGTAATGGTTCTGCGTCTAAAGCCTAGAATTGGGATCCAGCATAGGACACTGGTGAAGGCAAAGGGTATCATGTCTGAACTGTGCATTCAAGCAGAGTCAACATAGGGTGGGAATCTTGGATGGGGATACCAACAGGATATAGAAGGTCATCACTGTTTGTAACCTTTCAAGTAAAGTGAAAGGCTGAAGAAAGTTGACTTTGGAGTAAGGGTCAATGCTTGCTTATTTAATCCACCTTTGTCTTCACCCTATAATATATATCTGACAAACCAGGGCCTTTAGCATCACCAAGAGAAACTCACCTAGACTCTGAGGCAAGGTGGAACCAATAATAGAGTAAAAGTGAGTAGATGACCAGGAATCTAATTCTTGTTTCTATAATTTACTATTTGTATGCATTTGGGCATTAAATTATCCTTCTTTGTACTTAGTCCCCTTTCTACTCAATAGACATACTAATACACACCTTGATAGACAATTGTCAAGATTAAATTGAATACATGTGTGTTTTTGTGTGTGCATGTATGTGTGCATACTTGTGTGTGTTTTAATAGTGAAACTGACCATGGAGTCACATGGAGTCAGTTGCTATCTGTTAGCCTATTTTGTAACTTAGTTAAGTTACTAGTATCTTTTGACCAAAGTTTCATTTTCCATAAAATAAGGCCACTTCCAATTTGCAAGGTTTCAGGAGTTCCCCAAATCCTTTTCAATTATCTATAAGTATTATAATTAGGGTATACAGCACATTTTTCTACTATGCCCTTCAGGAGCTTAGAAATTGGTTATTAATGAACCTGGACTTTCCCTTAGATCATGGTAATATTTCTACTGGAGTATAGTTGGAGCTTTTGAACTGGGGTGAAGAAGGGGAGAGATGTACAGCTGGAAGGTATTCCTCATGCATGGTACCTGCCCCCTGTGAATCCACTAGTGAATTTCGCACAGATGTCTCTTTGTTTCCAAACGGGAAACTAATTGCCTTTCTGGTTTCAGTCTAGGTTTTCCCATATTGCTCTGCAAATAGCAAGAGATATTTCTCAAACTTTGCAAAGCTCCTCATCAGTGGTGTCTCTAACCAGATGCCTCTCAAGCAACCCACATCACAAGAGAGAACCTACTCTTTTAGGCTGAAAAAGCACCCAGATCAGCTTTCTTATGATTATTGCTTGCCAATTATTTACACACCTACACATCTTACTGTTGTGTGTGTATGTGTGAGCACGTGAGCAGACTTTGGAGCTTTATGCTAAACTTGGAACTTTTCTTTTCTTTCTTTCTTTTTGTTTGTTTGCATCTAGTGAATCTCAGGATGATGAAATATGTCAAATCCAGAACCCAGGATTCGGAAATATTTTTCCCAGAAGACGAGAGAAGAGGACCTTATAGGCAGCAACTACTCATGAAGCTCAGCTTCCTCAGTGCCCCTAGCGACTGTGTTTCCCTGGCAACCAGCAGGAGCCTGGAGTATCCCTTACAGTCCTTCACAGTTGCTACAGAAACCCCAAGGCTTTCCTAATTAGAGCCAGGTGGAGCTGTAGCTGGTCAGGATAGGCAGGCTTGTTTCCTTTGGGAAAACCCCATTGAAAGGCCGACCATAGCATTCCTGATCCATTCACAGTTTGGATCCTACCTTTGTGAATTTATGTACACTTGATTTGCCTCATTCTGTGGATGAACAATATTGGGCCTTAAGGTATTAGCTAAGTCTTCAAAATCCTTAGTGTTATACCACGTCTCATAGCCAGAGAAAATGTAGCTACCCAGATGTTCTGGGACAGGCCTCATTTCAAATACTCTGTCCTTTGTTTCCATCAGTATGGATATATTTGACAGTTTATTGTGTGACCTGATTTTCATTTGTTATTAGGGTGACAGCAATGTAGAGATTTTCATAGAGCTACTTGGCTAGCAAAGGAGAAGAAAATTGAACAGAACATATGTAGGATATATGAACCATAGCCAGAGGTGTAAACACACTTGTTCTTTTTTTTTTTTTTTTTTTTTTTTTTTTAAGCCAACAACCTTTGTACTAAAAATACTTGTTTCAGCACTATAGAGCCTTGGCTTTCATGACTTATGAAATGAGTGAAGGTTTGGTCAATTGAATCCCTCCCCACCACATTTTCTCACTTTCTGTCTTTCTCACTTACAGATGCGTTCTTCTTCTTTTATTCTTTTGTTCCACCCATCACAATTACAACCTTTCTCACAGCATTTAAAAGACTTTGCACTTTAATTTCACAGAAGGCACCACTAAAGCGACTTGGATGGTTCAGTGCTATCCCAGCCCAGACTAGTGAACCAATCTGTATCCTTTCCAACACTCTACTCTTCCAATCTCTTTTTTAATTTTCTTCAATTATGGTCTCTAATCTTCACACTTTCCCCCTGGCTTCCTGCCTATCATTTACTTTGTTTTCTCAGTAGAAAGCTCCATAACTTCATGCAGAGTCTTGACGCTGTCTGCAGTGATCACCTTTAACCTCTGAGTAGCAACCGAAGACTTTAATAACAATGTGAAGTTACTCTGCTCATTTTAATCTGCACCTTAAAGAGGTTCTGGCTGTACAGCTCTCCTTCCGCTCCACATAGATATCGGTTACGTCTACTGTGCTCTACCTTGTCATTCAGTACTGGATCGGGAACCTCAAAAGGCTAACACAGCCACCAAGAAGATATCAAGAGAAAACAATCTTATGTAATAACTTTTCTCTCTCACACTTTACGTTGTCAAGCATCATGAGCAATAACACATTCATACACAATAATTCATACTACATACATATTAAACGAATACTTAGTCTTCTTTTAGCCTCTGTGCTATATAGGTAAACAGAGACAATGAAATTTTTCACTTTCACCTGAGGATATATTACAAAAGAACATAAATATTACTAAACAAATAATAGTGTGTTACAGATGATAAGAACTATGGTGGGAAAGTAAAGCTAAGAGATTTTCTGAAAATTTAAAGAAAAACTACATTTAGAATAGTACTGTAAAAATCAGACGCACAATTAGATAATGATGTGTGAGATCTCCACAGAGAAACCTATGAAATATTTTTGATAGAAATAAATAATGGGACGCACTAAGTGTATCTATTATAATGTCCACTATCAGTTGTCATTTCTCTTTAATTTTATGCCTCTAGTATTTTAAATTCCAACTTAAAGTGGAAAAGTCCAAAAGCGACTAAGAAAACTATGACAAGCAACATTTGAGCACTTCAAGCAATTGAGACTGTTTGATATTACATAAGGGTGGAAAAATAAAATAAAAGAGAAAGTACAGATGTTTATTGATACATATGAAACCACTTTGTATATAAGACATTTGATATATAGGGGAAGTTTGAGTGTTTTAATCCCAATGTGGAGGAAATCAGACATGTGGTACTGAGGAGAGATAACAAACCATGTGGAAAAAAAAATGTTGATTAAAAGAAACAGGTTAATTTAAGTTTTATGATAGAGTTGGGGAAAATCCTAAGCTAAGGCCAAGCTTTAATAATTTATAAAAAGTCTCTATGTTATTATTCAGGAGCTGGCAGTACAAAGAAAGATCAGCTATATCATCATATGTATATAAATGTCTATATGATGGCTCAGTTGACCAGCCTCTTTAAATAACAAGATGAATGCTATATTTTTACGGCCACAGAGGACATTCTATCATAAATGGAAGAATAAATATTTAAAAGCCTTGAAAAAATTAATAAAGGATTATGATGAACAAAATGGCACAGACTGATCCAATATATTATATTTAATGGACAAAATCACAGTGGTTGAATAGATTGATTTGGAAAACAGACAAATTTGAAGCTGGGAAAATTCCAAGTAACAGGTACACAAGTAACTTCCTTGAGCAGGTAGAACTTCCCCCTGCTGTGAAATATTGTTTCCAAATATTATTGTGTGAAACAGCAAAAATAAAAAGAATACACTATGGATAAAGGTAGGAAATGCCATCTCTGTCCTGAGATCAAGCCTAACACGAGCAATTGAAAACCTTATTGACAGCATGTACCGCTGGTGCAAACTACCTGTACCAGAACAAGAATGGACCTCTACCTCTGTACTCATCCTTCTGAAACTCACCAAACCTTAAAGAACTCATCAGAAAATCCCAACTCGATGAAAGTTTACAAAATACTCAAGGATTTACATTTTGAAACTGTCAAGGTCATCAAGACTAAGAGAAGACCCAGAAACTTACAAAGTCCAGAGCAGTTTAAAGAGACCCAATTTAATGAAGCATGGTATATGGAACAGGACTTTGAATGGGAGCACACAATGAGTGAAAAGTAAGAATATGTGAATAAATTCTGGAATTTAGTTTAAAATTACATACCACTCCGGATCATTACTTATAGCAAATGGACCATCTTAATATAATGTTCATCATCACTTATCATCATGGAAATACAAAGCAAAATCATAATGAGATATGACAGCATATCTGTTAGAATGATTGGTATCAATGTTATCAAAATACAAGAGCCAGAAAGCGTTGGTAAAGATGTGAGAAAATGAGAACCTGGCATGTTGTTTTCATGAACTAGTGTAAAATAGTCCAGCTGTTGTGGAAAACAGTGTGTAGGTTCAAAGGGCCCCAAATAGAACTGTGCTATGATCTAGAATTCCAACTACTAGGAATATAAAAATATTATGTTGAAAGGGTATCTATAATTGCAAAAGTATAGCATCAACTCACTTGATCATCAAAGAATAGACAAAAAAAATAGAATATATGTACAACAGGTTACTATTCAACTTACAAAACAAGAAAACATCATTTGGAGCACTGGGGATAAGATATAAGATTTTACATACTATTTAATAAGCCAGGTACAGGACAGCATGAATACAACCTCATTACATGTGATATCTAACAATGTCATACTTATAAAAGCAGACAAAACAATGATTGCTACCCCACATGGTAGTCCTGCTCATTCCATTCCATATTTGTCCAGGGCTCCTCTAAGATTTGTTCCCCCTTGCTACCATCTAGGTCAAGTCCTCCTCACTTCAGTGGATTAGGCATCTGCCCCAGGACACCTCTTGTCTTTACCATCAAGTAGGTCTGCTCATTCCCATTCTATGAGCTCACCTGGCTCCTCTAAGTGTTTTTCACTCCATGCTATCTCTAGATCTACTCTTTCTCACCTCAAAGGCCTTCTCTCAGATCTTCAGGGACTCTTATTTCCTCTATCTTCAACTAGAGCCCTTCTTCTCATTCCATAATATATGAGGTTTCCATTCTCTGTATTGCCAAGCAGCCTCTGGTTCTTCTTAATCCATAAACCTGGCTCCTAGGGGAACCTTTCTACCAACTATTAGGGAGGCTTTGCTCCTTCCCACCATCTCTTCTGTAATCTCTCTTCTCCAAGCTAATGGGTAGGCATCACTCAGCCTCATTACCTAGACCTCTTAGTTCCTTGTAGATCTTGTCTCCAGATGTTGCTAGACTGCTTGTTCCTCCAATATAACCTACACCTATGTTTTAAACTAAGCCTATCTCTTCCCATGATATAAGCCACCTGCCTCTCTAAGATTTTGCTTCTCAACATGCCAAGATATGTTCTCCTCCATGAGACAAATATTTTGCAAATTGAACTAGTAAAGAAGCAGGCATAGTTATCTAATGTCTAACAAATAGATGTCAATCCAAAACTAATCAGAGGAAGATCAATTTAAACTCATCTAAAAAAACTATCTACCAAGAAGGTATAATTGTAAACATATACACACTAAAACTTTCATAAAAGACAAATTAGTAGATCTAAAACCACAGATAAATACCAACCAGTGATTGTGGGGAGATTTTAATATTATACTCTCATCAACACACTGGTCATCTATACAAAAACATTGTAGGTCAGATATATCTAATAGATATCTATAAAATGTTCCATTCCAATATTAAAATAATATACATCCTTTTTAGAAACCTGTGAAACTTCATTCAAAATCAATTTCATATTAGAATATAATGCACATGTCATCAAACATTTGAACATTGATGTAAGGCATTATATCAATCCATAATTAAATAAAGATACATAGAAAAAACAATTATTAAAACAACAGTAAGTACACAAACTCATAGAGACTAAACAGTACACTATTGAATGATAATGAAATCAAAGAAGAAATGTTGAAAAAATTAAATTTTCTCTAAAGGAGTTAAAATGAAAACACATCACATCAAAATTTATGGAAAAAATTAAGTAGTGTACTAAGAAGAAAGTTTATAGCAGCAAGTACCTACATTAAAAAACTTAAGAAATAAGTTTAAAAGTTAAAAAAGCCAGAGGCCTTGGATAAACAAGAATGAGCAATAACTTAAAGGAGAGATGGAATACATAATCAATGTCAAGGTTGAAATTAATGATTTAGAAGTGAGTAAAATAATACAAAGAATCAATGAAAAGTTAACTCTCTGAGAATATCAAAAAAGAATGACAAGCACTTAGTCAAATTAATCACAAAAGCGACAAGAACCACATTGGTAAATTAGGTATGAAAAAGGAGACATTACAACAGACATTGAAAAAATTGGAAGAATAATAAAGAAAATATTTTAAAATTTTACATTTTACAAAACTTGAAAATCTAACAGAAATGTAAGAATGTCCAGAAGCATATGACCTGTGAAAGTTAAACTAAGTGATTTTAAAAGATCTGTAACAATAAATGATCTATAGGCTGAAATTAGAACCTACCAAGGGTCCAGAATTTTTAGAATGTAAGAAGTCCAGGCCAAGATGACTTCACACAGAGTTCTACTAGCCTTCAAAGAATAAATAGCATCAATCATCAAATAATAGAAAGGAAGGACCTCTTACACATGAAGACACACACACACACACACACACACACACACACAGAGAGAGAGAGAGAGAGAGAGAGAGAGAGAGAGAGAGAGAGAGAGAGAGGGGGGGAGAGAGAGAGAGAGAAAAGCCTACCTCTGATAAAGATAAATGCGAACAATTCTCAATAAGATACTTGCAAATCCAATTCAAATATCATTCACTATAATTATTTTAGTTTTAATCCAGAAATGCAGAAATGAGTAACATACATGAATTAATAACTGTAATTCACCATATAATAGAGCAGAAGGCTTTTTCTAGAATTCTCTAGATTCATTCATGATAAAATTTATGGAAACCTACAAATTAAAGTGCCATATTGCATAATAATAAATGCAATATACAATAAGCCTACAGCAAAAAAAAATTTAAACTGATAAAAACCTCAAAGCATTTGGATTAATAAGAGAAAATAAAATAAATATGTAGGAAAAGAAGTAGTTAGTATGTACTTATCTCTTATGCTACACAAAAGGCAACTCAAAGTATATCAAGGACAGCAATATAACAGCTGAAACCTTAAATTTTATATAAGAGAAAGTAGAAGATACCCTTGAACTTGTAGGCACAGGGAAGGATTTTCTAAACAGGGACTCAGTGGTTGAAGCATTAAGAACATCAGTGGATAAATGTGACTTTATGAAACTCAAAACTTCTGTACAGGAAAGGACACCATCATACAGGTAAAGTTGAAGCCAAGAAAATGGAAAAAAAAAATCTTTACCAGCTACAAATTCTACAGATAGTTAGTATCAAGAATACACCAAGAACTCAAAAAGCTAAACGTCAAGAAAACAGTGCAAATAAAATTGTGGGCATAGAACTAACCAGAGGATTCTCAATAAAAGAAATACAAATGGATGAAAGATATTTTTCAAAAAGTTCAATATCCTTATCCATCAGAGAAATGTGAATTCAGACCCAGAAAGATAAATGTTACATATTTTCCTTCTTCTGTCGATATGACCTTTGAATGTTTGATTTTGTGTGCTTAACTTTGACTACATGTAGACACCAGAAAACTAGTAAGTTCCTGTAAAAGGTGGATTTTAAGGAAAAAGATATGGAATGTAGATATTATAAATACATAAAGTAGAATGATTGAACATGAAGGCTTAATCAGGGAGGGTAATAGGAGGGTAAAGGGGAGTGAGCATGGAGAAGAATAACAAACATTAAAGACCTTTGAAAATGCCATATAGAAATCTATTACTGTAGAGACTTTAAAAATATATACAATATACATCTACATCATTTACACAGGGCAAACAGAGCTATCATATAATGATGAGGATATTTCCCCCCACACACATATCTCTTTTAAATTGTTGGTCAGTGTAAGCTTCATATATCCTTCTTACAAATATTATGAGCATTGGTCATTGTTCTTGGACTGCCATCCAGAACTTGATTTCTGAAGATAATACATATGTGAATTTAGGGCATGGACAAATTAAGTTGTTACTAATTTGGAAACAGCTTTATTTCCACTGGTTAGTTTTCATAGTGCTCTGTTTTGTACAAGCTATCAGATGAGAAATGTGACCAACAATTTTGAAAATTGTGAACTACAGTAATTACATGCTTGGGGAGATATGATCCTGATGTAACAACGGCACAGATGTTACAAAAATAACCAGCCACTTGCTGGTAGGATGTCTTTCTGTACACTGGGAATATGCCTTACTGCCATTGGTTAATAAATAAACTACTTTGCCCTATGTCAAGGAAGCTTAGGGGCAGGCCAAAAATCCAAGTACAGATAAAGACAAAGGAATTCAAGAAGATGCTGCAGGGTACTGTGAAAACATGATGTAATAGGACACAGGTAAAGCTACAGAACCATGTGGCAAACATAGATTAATAAAATGGGTGGCATTAAGTTGTAATAGCTAATTGGTAATGTGCCTGAGCTATATACCAAATAGTTTATAACTAATATTAGCCTGTAATTAATTATTATATAAGCAGCTGCAGGACCACAGATAGGAGAGCCCTGTCAGGACTGAGAAGCCTGGACATTACAGAAAACTTCTAACTATACCACCCCTCGAGATGGTACTTATGCTTATTATCATTAACTAGTTCAAAAACATTTGTGCCTGGCTATGTCAGAGACCCTGGAGGAGAAACTAACATTGTTACATTGATAAATGAATATAGTAATAAACCATCTCCTGTGGTGATATGTTTCAAATATAATAAAAACAGTCTGAGATATCAGAAGAAGCCATGGCTCCACTGTTAGTCCCAGCACTTGGGAAGCAGAGGCAAGAGAATCTCTGTGAGTTCAAAGGCAGCCTGGTCTTTAAAGTTCTAGGACAGCCAGGACTGTTACACAGGAAACTATCTGGAGAAAACAAAAAAGACTGGATGAGGTGGATCTGTCTTCTGATATCTCAGACTGTTCTTATTATATTTAAAACATATCCCCACAATCTCCTGCTTCTACTTTTAAAACCATAATTTAGCACATCTTTGAGGCCTATCAGAGAAGCTTATTTTTTTACACTATATGATAATTAATATAGAAACCGACAACTATTCAACATGCAGAAATAAGAAACTTTGGAATATATGTTCAGCTATAAATAAGACATCAATATTACACTCCCTCATCCAAGGCTTGCAAATCATTCTACCTAAAAGAAATGGAAATATTGTAAAACCTAGAGATAGAAGGCATCTGCAGAAAGCATATTTTCTGAATATAGTAAGGCTATTTCACATGTGGACTTTTTATAGCTATAAAAACATGCCAAAACCTGCATACAATAAAGATATTCAAAATCCTGCATGGATAGAGGAGGGATCCAAGAAGTCCCACAAATGGCTGAGATATTGGCAGTTGGTTAATTTAACTGTTGGCTTAAGAAGAGTATGTTTTCTTCAAGACTGTGTTCCCTAAGAGTCTAGCCATGCTCCTGTAGATTCTACACTATGAACATGCAAGCAGGACGAAGTTAGTTTAAAAACAGATCATGTGAAGTTAGGCATAAATATTTGAGGCCGGGGGATAAGGATAGATTAGAAGGGGAGACAGTAGGGATGGATCTTATCAAAATATGTTACATGTCTAAGTGAAAATGTTGAGCAATTTTTAAAAAGAATTTTTTTATCTTTTCCAGAACATTAAAAATTTTGAACAAGGTGGTATTATGGCACATGCCTCTAATTCAAGAACTCTTGAGATAGAGGCAGGCTGTGAGTTCAAGTACAGCCTGGTCTACATGTGAGTTCTAGTTTAGCTAGAGCTTCATAATGAGACCCTGTCTCAGAAAGAAAAGAAAATGTTTAGAAAAATGATGTGGTTTGTCAGCATATGCTTGTTGTTTATAATAAGATTTGCATTTAGAATAGCTTCAATCCTCTTATTAAGACTATGAATTGTCATAATTACTAAATGCAGTTATTAATTTACTTTCCTTAAAAATATTTATTTTTGGCTGGAGAAATATCTCAGCTATTAAATACTAGTTTCACAAGCAAAGATATCCTTATTCCATTTTAAAGAACCTTAATACATATTGCCAGACGATTACAAGTACTTACAGCATTCATATTTCCCCATAAAACAGCACACTTTAAAATTATTGGAAATAAAGTTATATAAGCATATCTACATTTGCAACTTACCAGGTTTTATCTTTATCATATTTTTAGCATTGTCTTTCCTTGATACTTAATGTTGTTAGAAGAGACTTAGAAGGCGTTTGTTGAACTAAAGTAAATATTTACATAGATAAGACTTACAAGTTATTTCCAGAAATTACTAACATGATGAGACAATCTATTCCAGAAGTCCTAATGCTGAAACTGGTCTATACAAGTATTCTTAAAATAATCCCTAAAGGCAACATTAATTTTCTAGTATTGTTCAGAAATAGCTTGAGGGGTCCTTCTCATTATAATTTATTGTGTTTCTTTTTAATTTAGTACCTATTTTTTCTTTGTGTAAAAAAGGAAAGATTTCTGTAGAGAAAATATGAAAATATCCTGAATATGGTAACAGGAAGAAAAGCTTTCAGAGCCTTATGTATTTGTTCATTGTTAAATTTTAGAAGTTTTTGAACTCATCCTCACAGGCGTTAACCAAGTTATTTTTGTACAATTGCACAAAAACAGGCAGTTTCCCTAGGAGTATATGCCACAGTCATGCTGTGTGATGAAACTTCATATTGCATGTGGTTTTTATGAAAAGTGGAAGACATGAGCCTATATTCACTTGAAATCACTGCTATTTCCACACAAAAAATGACATTAATCAAGAACAAGATATGAAAAATATAACATCCACCACGAACCATACCCACCCAAAGAATAAGATTCTTTTGTTCTTAATCTTATTAGATTTTATTCTGATTGACTTTTACTGTTGCTTGTAAGAACCCTAAATTATTACCTTGGATAAGAATAAAATAAGTACAAACTAGAGAGAGAGCCTAACAGTTAAGAGCTCTTATGAGCAATCATGAAGACAAGTGTTAGTATCCTTGCAACAATGTCATAATCTGAACATCTGGAAAACACCTGTAAACTCCAGCATCCTGAAACAATTCCTATAATTCTAGCTCTGAGTATCCAATGCCCTCTTCTGGCCTCTCCATGTGCATTCATGTGCACATAAAAACTAAAATAAATCTTTTAAAAGGACTTATGTAGGCACTAACTACATCTTTTGTATGTTTTTCTTTTCCATCTAGTGCATATCTCTTTTAAATTGCTAGATCTAATCCTGTCTTTTCACAAAAGCCTGACTATATGCCCAAGGAAATATCTTCACATATTAAGTAGGAATATAAATGGACAGATAGAATCATCCACACTAGTAATATTGCTTTTATTCCCTGTTATGTGTACTTGGACTCCTGCCTTATTCCAGAGAACCAATGCCTATATTGTGAAGTAAGGTTTCATAACTATATCCTAAGTTCTAACACCACATGACTAAGATTCGGTCTTGGTGTATTTTTCAATTTCTTGGCAGGTTGAAGAATCTGTCTTACTTTTACATTTTTATGTGCTTCCAACTATTAATTGCTATATGCTGAGTCATAAGCTAAACATCTGAGGCCATCCAACTGCTGTGGAAAACAATCCTTTCACGTTGCAAACTCAGTCTTCTCCTGAATCACCCATTGTTATCAAATGGATTATGCCCAGTTGTTCCATTTGACTCTACCTTAAAATGATAATTTTTATAGGCATACTACTTCTGAGTTGCACCTCTAATAAAACTTTCTTCTAGCTCTGAGCTAGATCTATTTCCCAGAATCCTCTACACAGAACTTCTAACTAGAAAACCTGACCCATTTAACTCATTTAATTTCACTCAAAATGACCTGCCTTTTTGAACTTTTCAAATGCATGCTGTAGCATTGGTTTTAATTCAATATTTAAGTTTGGGTGCTTATATATCAATTTATCTCATGAGCCAAAATAAAGATTAATTTTCTCAAAGCTTCTTTTAAGAATAATAACTCACTTATTTTTAGATTCTCCTTTATTCTGAAATATAGATTTGACACTTTTAATATTATAATAGTGTTAACCTTATCTGTATAATATCTTTAATTTCTAAGTCAATTTTCTAACTTTAGTTCACTTAATCTGCATAAATACCTCTTAAAATTTTTGTTAAAGTAATTGTAATCTAAGCTTTCCAAATTCATCCAATACATTGTGAGAGAACTATCTTGTAAAAGCCAGAATCTGAAATAAGTTAATGTCTTCTGCATTTAAGGTGAGCACATTTTTAAAGTAAAATTGAATTCTTACAGGCAAATGGTTTTGTACATGAAATTAAAGACTTAAAAATAATTTCATTCTTCATTACTTGATCAAAAAGAACAAGGGAGCATAGAGCTTAGGTGTGTTCTCCTAAATGTCAGTAGAGTCATCTGTGATTACTGTGTGCTTAGTGCCAAAGACTATGATGAACATTCTTCCCATTCACTGAAAGTCTTTTTCCTTACAGAAAGTTGCTAAGTTTTTAGTAAAATCTAAATGTAGTCAAGAATCAACAAACAAGCTGAGGCATACACCTCCCAAACAGGGTGATGAGTGAGAATGTCCTTCATACACTTAACACAGATTTGACATTTTTTTGATTGGCTGTTAGTTGGTTGGCTGAGGGTTTTGTACCTACAGTGAAGTCACAATGATGATGGTTTACCAAGACAGCCACATCTTTGCAAGGTCATTGTGACTGGGAGCTAGTGTTGACTAAATTTCAGAAAGATAGAACATTAGTTAGAGAGATGTGTTTTATAGTATTACTGTGGCAATAGGACCATTTGCGGACTACATATTCTGTTTTACACATTCTGAAAATTGAGGTTAGAGCCATTGAGGCTTGCAGAGTAAAAATTAAAAGTGCCCACGTGATATACAGTAAGGCATCCTAATCTGGAAGTTTTAACAGAATGGCAAAGACTGAAAGTTAAACAGCAAACATTTACTCAGCATAGATCTGGAAAATGGGAAGGGCGAGGTTAAAGAACTAAGAGCCCGGGTCCCATGACTACTGATGGCTGTTCCTGGTGTTTAAGTAGCTTTTTGTCACATCCTTATAGGTAGAGAGAGTGTAAAAAGCATAGAGAAATGTTCTCTCTCTCTCTCTCTCTCTCTCTCTCTCTCTCTCTCTCTCTCTCTCTCTCTCTCTCTCTCCCCCCCTCTTTTTCTGTCTCCCTCTCCCGCTCATTGTGTTGACCAATTTAAGAACTCACAGAAGGTAGACAAGCTCTCTATAGCTGACCTACATCACCAACCCTGAGCCTCTCTTTATAGTTTTCCTTCCTCTTTTAAAAATTTGCTCCCAAAAGTTCCACCCTGACAGCCTTTCAAAGGCCCCCCTTCTCAAGCTATCACATTGAGGGTTTATTTCAACACAGAAAGCTGGGTGGCACAACTTTGGTCTATAGAAGGCTAGTGTATCAAGAGAGTATGAGCTTTCTTGAGTATTTTGTGACAGAATATTTTCAGTAATTTTTGAATATCAAATCCTATATTGTAGTGGTTTAAGATATATTCAACAAAAATCAAATTAGTTACATCTACTACCAATGTATATGAAGAAAATGTATGTGTTTTACATGTATATACACTCAAAGATAATAATCGTTGTATGAAAGGTAACATATCAGTAAGCACAGATACCATATTTATATATGTTGAAGGGGGAATACAGACAAATGATCAGAATTAGATAGAATGCAAACAAGAAAATTTCTAGAGAAATGCATTTCAAACTATGCTCAAAAATATCAGTAGAGGTCAGAGAAGAGTGACTTGTGGTAGGGATGAATTGAATTAGGAAAGATATACACAGTTTAAAAATGAGAAATGACAAAGCAGTTAGCTTGGTGCCTGTATAAGGGATGTACTGACAAAAAATGAGAAATCTTATTGGCATATAATGATGGCATTTTAAAATGTAAGAGTGATGTCTATCTAAACTAAAAATCCTATCAGGCCTAAATCAATCTTATAGCAGTGTTTGGATCATATTGATCTCTGACTCAAAGCATTTGTTCACTCATTAAGTAAAATGGTGACATCATCGCAGTGAGCTCCACAGACCAATATGGGCTGTGTCCTATAATTCCAGCTGGCTTTCTCACAACTTATATTCCAATTATTTCCTTCCAGCTTTCTTCTTGATATAAATATATATATATATATATATATATATATATATATATATATATATAACATACATACGTATGTATATATGTATGTATGTGTGCATGTATGTATATGTGTGTATATGTATCTATGTATATAGATAGGTATACATATATAAATAATTGCTCTTCTTTAACAATGCCTTAATACTTCATCTCCTTTTCCTTTGGATATTTTATCCACTTCTTTTTTAAAGCAGCATTGAGGTGTGATTCATATTGTGTAAAAGTTACCATTAAAATCTGTTATTCAGTATTATGCAATGCTACCACAACAATATATACAACATTCTCATTACTCTTAAGGAAGATCCAAAACAATATCAGTTATTCCCAGCCCTGTGCTTTCTGACTTGGACATTAATAAATGTACCTTTAATACCTACATATTCACCTATCTAAAGGTAGATGAGGGTGGGTGGACAATCCCATAAGGACAAAATAATTGTTTTTGCATTGGTCAGAATGTTTTGAAATGCATAACTCTGTTTGCTTCTCTTGATAAGATATGGTCACATATGTAGTCATATATGATCATGCTATGTATCATGTTTTACTTTTGTTACTTTTTCTTATTGTAGACGAATGAACTGCTATTCCACCTTAAAGGAATGTTTCTACATGGGAACAACATATCAGTCTTACTACTATTGCCTCTGATATAGCCAAGAATGGAAATTCATGTGTGCAACTTACATCACTGCTTTTATGGTCAGTGCTGTCATGAGTTCATTGGTCAACAACATAGGATCTAGGCAAAGCAAATACACACCAACATAATGAACCATTCTTGTCAATTGATTGTTAAGGCCTTTTACATAGTTCCATGTTTCTTGTATAGGCAAAGTCTCTCTAGATACCTTTGCGAAGATAACCTTATTGGTAAATTTCCAAGTTTGTTTTGTTTTCAAAATTTCTTACTATACTCTCAGATCATACATAATTACACATCTGACCATGCTGTATCAAGAAAGGGGATAAAGTTATGCATTGTCAAACATGCTACTTACTGCAAGGCATTTACATTGCTATGGTTCATCTGTGATGATCCAGCAAAGAACTATAGTACTGTAGATGCTCTCTGAGAATGCCTGTGTATCAGTTTGAACTATCTGCCAATCAGCTCTGAGCCTTCTTTTCCTATGTACTACTGATCATGAGCACAGGGGAGCCATCTGGGAGAGAAAGTAATAGAAAGGATATGTAATTTGTTTTTCTTCCAAAACTGGAAGACTCTTGTATACAATCCCACATATCCTGCTTCCCTTTTGTGTTGTACTGTTACTGTATGGTTTGGGTCAGATACTGTCTATTTCTTAAGCATGCATTATATGGGTTCCAAAGGATTGATACAGCATCTCCATGTAACCCTGACCAAGAAGCATAGGATTTTCTAGCTGTAGCAGCTCTAGAACCACACAAGCTTCCATGATGGATCAGGCATCAGATCCCCCTTGTTCTAGATCTCACTCAAAACAGTTTTGCACACTCAAATTTCAAATACATTCATATAAATGCCTAGGTACTATATCAAGCATTGTGACATGTTTCTGGTCAAGGAGATAAAAGGAATAAAAATATAACTTATCCCTTGCATTAAAAATGATAGACCCCATACAATGGGAACCCTAGAAATTTCAAGGAGAATGTGTCTACATTTTAAATTATTTTTCTATCATCTTAGACACAGGTGTCTCAGGAATAAGTTCAGAATAGTAGTTACCTTGTGCTCACTATGTCTAATGAGAATAATACTATAAATCTAACAAATCAGTGTGATCTGTCATAGGCAGTAGAAATAGTCAGGGTTCCTGCAAAGTAATTGATGACATTGGTCCAGAGAACTGATATCCCACTGTGGCTGAAGAGTGGAGGTAAATTGCTGGCTTCGCCACCTGAGAGCAAATTGCCTGTAGTGGTGTTCACAAGCAAGTAGCTTAAAAACACAGAGTTCATCTGCCAGCCTCATAATTTCCTGCCAGATACAATAATATGCATTAAACTGCTCAAAAAAGGAAGCCATATCTTGTACAGAAAACTGTGTTCTAGAGTCACTACGCCTTTAGGTTTCTCTAGGACCAACCCTTCTCCTGCACAAGTCAAATAGGAGAGTGCAATATGGATCTGGAAAAAATTCTATTTTCATCCTTCGGCTTCTTAGCAGTGACAGAATTACCTCAATTGCTAGAGGAATGGGATGTTGGTGTTGGTTTATTATTCCTTGGGTCTAAACAGTTCCAATAGCTTCCATTTCTATAATGGCACCTCCTCCTTTGCTCAGAGAAACATTGTGGAAATTCTTCCAGTTTTTCTGCTACTTCATATACAGAGGAAGTAACCTGAGATGGAGTAGGTCACCCAATAGAACCCATTGACATAGACTTGAAATTAAAAAAAAAATCTATTGATTGCCTCAGCAAGGCCCTTGGCATTTTGGATTTCCTAGAATTACTATCAATTCCAAGTCATTGTAGAATAATTTTTAAAAAGCATAATTACCTCTGTTTACTTATCACACGGTTATGATGTAGAAAAAATCTAGAGGTCCCTTTGAGATGTTTTAAGGCATGAAATCAACAACAATAAAAGCCTGTTATTTACTCAACTTCCTTCTTGCACTGCATCTGGTCGTCCTTTTATTCAAGGCTATTAAGAACCCTTGTTTGAATCACGTGTTTCAACACTTAGTTCTCAAATGATGGTATTGTTTGTGGGGATTGTACGGGCTTTAGAGGGGAAAGCAGGGCTGGTAGAGGTCAGTGACAGTGGGCTGGCCCTCCATCTGACCTGGACTCTTGACTTTCTGTCTCCCACTTCGATGTGATTTATTCTTCTACAGTCACCCTTGGATTTACTTCTTTACAAATTGGAAAATTTTGGTCTCTCTCTTTGGACCTTTAGCACACTTTCTCATCATTCATACATTGTCTTTCACAATTAGTGGCAAATTAGAGTTGTGTCTTAGGGGGGAAATATGGGAGGTTAGAGTTAGAACCTAAGAGTAGTGACTTAGCTTACAGCATTTGGAGAGCTACTTCATAATATCACGGAAGTAACTATGATATGATGCCATCTTGGATCTTGTCTACTGCCAAAGAAACTCAATAGCTGTTGAGTTTGTGCATTAATCTGTTTTAATAATCCTTACTTCTTCCTCTACCCTTATTAAGTTAAGGTATATTTCTTTATTTTGAAACAAATCTGTTCCCAGTCTTGAACTGTTTACTTTTAGGAACAGGACTGGTTTAACTGTGTCATCTATTATGTCTATTTCTAGTGTCTTGATGAAGTGCCATACTAATTTCCAGAGTGGCAACAGCAATTTACTCTACCATCAAAGGTGCATGGGAGCACCCTGTGCCCCACATCCTTAATTAAGAGGCTTCATTAATTTTCTCTTGAAGTCTCGGATGGGGATTGAAAGACATGAAACCACTGTTGGCTTAGAGAATTTCCTCTGGGAAGGGAGCAGTGAGAACTGAGGACTTGGTAATCAGGTTTCTATAAATGCTCCTCCTACACTTACACCCCAACTTAAGCATCTGTTTCTACCCCAATAAGAGTAGACACCTTACAATAATGGAATTTTGGCTTTGTAATTTATGTAATTGCAAAGTTAATGTTTATATTTTATTCCCATCATTTTCAGCAAATATAGGCCATGAGGATCTGCTCTGAGACATAACAGATGCATTCAGGTTCCACACATAGCTCTCAATCTGGGAATTTATATATAGCTGAGTTTACTATTTTTTTTTTCTAAGAAGGTTTTTTTTTTTTTTTTTTTTTTTTTAGTTTTATTTGTTTGGAGCAACACTATTGTTATTATACTTATTTGTTTATAAAAATGTCAAAAATATTGTACATTTTTCACCTCTTATACATTGTTGATTTCTCATCTGATCCACTTCAGCAATGGAGAGAGAGAAAGAAAGAGAGAGAGTTGAAAGTTCTGATAAGTAATTGACTCATTATTATAGAGCTAAGAAAGCCTACAATTTTTTATTTGCAATTTGAAGGATCAAAAAGTCTTATGAAATAAAGCACTAATTTAGAAATGAGTTCAAAGTCCTAAGAACCAGATCAAAATGCTAAAAACATCACATTTAATAAAAGGAAGGAGAAGGATGACTGACAAACCTATTATATAGTGAAGCAGAGACAACCCAGCCTTCCTCTCACTTTCTGGTCTTCTGCGATGCTTAATGGTAGATAGTGCACACCCATACTGGAAGGCTCAGACTCTCTCTGTGGGGTACATGCTACATACTTACAATGGAAAGAAACTTCACTTCCCTCTGTTCACCATTTCAAGCACTAATCACCTTCTGGAAACACATTTGCAGACACACCTAGAAATAATTTTTACCAGATATACTTACATCCCTGGCTCACTCAAGTTGACACAAAAATTTAACAATCCATGTGGTAACTATTTTAAAGGTTTGACAAACTGCCAAACTATTCCCCAATAGCTAAGTCATATATTGCCAATAATAGCCTGTAATGGGATCCATTTCTACCAATCCTTAAGATCATTAGTAAGTTTGTTGTATTTGCTTTATATTTATTTATCAGTAATAACCATCATAGTGTATATAAAGGGATGCTTCTTTGTGGTTTGCATTTCTGTGGTGTAGTGAGACTCTTCCTAACATCAAAAATACTCCTATTTAACTGCTTTGTGTTGTGTTAGTCATTTTTGTAAAAGTGTAATAGTGTCTGCTCAAAATTTGTGCATTTTAAATCAAGTTGTTGGATATTATTGAGTTGTGTGAACTCTCTATACGTTCCAGGAACTTATCAGAATACAATTTGTGAAGAAAATGTCCTGTTAATCGGCCTGTCTTTTCACTTTATCAAGAGGGCCCCTACATGGCATAGAAGCTGAAATTTTGATGCAATCCAATCTATACCAGGTTTTTTTCATATTTGTTTCTTTGGTTTAAGAAATAATGCCCTAATTTAAAACCATAAAGTGATCAGACAGAGGGGATCACTCAATGAGTAAAGGTACTTACTGCCAAGTGTGACAGCCTCAGTCCAATCACCATAATCTACTTGACTTAAGGACATAAGACTCCTCTGAGTTATCCCCTGATCTCCACCAATATGCTGTCACATGTTCACACACATAGAAACACACATACACACATACACACATACACACACATGTGTACACACATGGACACATACACATACAGACACACAGGTATACACAAACACACACACACATAGACATGTACACACAGAAACACAGGCACACACAGACACACACACACATAGACACATACACACATGTACACACATGTTAGCAGTTCTATAGGTTTAACACTGCATTTTAGCCTATGAACCCAGATTTTTATTGTTAACTGTAGTGCCTGGTCTGAGTTAAAGTGTTTACAATATACATCTTAAATTATCAAAATCTACTTCCAATTTACTCACATTGTAATGAAAAAATGGAAAGCTTTTCTATACAGCCCTTGCTCCTACATTTTGTCAGTTGTTATTATTAGGTTATTGCTATTATACTTTATTGTCTAATACATGTGCTACAACTTCATGGCATGTTGATGTAATTATGATATTATGCCATCTTATGTCTTGTCTACTGACAGTATAAAGTAAATCAGTGGTTGTTGGGTTTCTTTATTAATCTATTTTACTATGTATGATGATACTTATTTCCTTTTTTTTATCCTTATTAACTAAGGTGTATTTCCTTTGATACAAATCTGGTCCCAGTCCTCAACTGTTTTCTCTTATGACCATGGGTAGTTTAATTGTGTCACATATTAGATGTATATCTTGTGTTTTGATTAACTACCATACTAATTTCCACAGTGATTGTAGCAATTTACTCTCCCACCAATAGTGCATGGGGAGTACTGTGGGAGATTGTGTTGTTTCATGGTAAATAATTGTCCCACCCACTGGTTTAATAAAAAGCGCTGATTGGCCAAAGGCAGGCAGGAAGTGTGGGCGAGGCTACCAGACTAAGAAAAACTCTGAGAACAGGAAGCACAGAGCAGAACTCCAGAGAGAAGCCGGAAGAAGCAGAGGACAACTATGCTGCTCTAAGGAAAGGTACCCAGCCACATGGCTGAACAGGAAGAATCATGGGTTAGATTAAGGGTAAAGAGTTAGCAAGTGATATGGCTGAGCCTTATGCTGGTCAGCCTAAAACTATTGAAAGCATCTGTGTGTCTGTGTGGGACTGCGGTTCTGCAGAAGCGGGTCTGCGGGTCTGTGGGCCTAGACCTTGAGGTTAGGCCCAAAAGTCCGGGCCAGAAACCTCCTACTACAGAGTACTTTGTACCCCACATTCTCAAGCAGTGTGTGTTGTCTTTTATTTTTTGATTTTTAAAATTTGATCAGCCATTTTAGCTGGAGTAAGATAAAATTTTGAAGTTTTAATTTATATTAAAAAGTAGAATAAAAGGAGGCAGTAAACTTCACCCAGATATGATAAATCAGATCAGCGTCTGGATTTTGAGAGATGTAACTGTAAGAGGAATTTGGATAGATATGGGAAAGGAAAGAGAAGAGGAGATATGGCAGTAAAGGACAGTGTTGACTTGGTTAATTACTCTTTAACGTGATGTCATGAGCCCACACCCCTAGCTGAAGAGCTATTGACATGTATTGGCTTCTGGGTAAGAAACAATTGTTTAAATCAAATGCTACTGTTCTAAAAAACTACCCATAAAATGATTCCTTATAATGTTTTGATATTCTCCTTGATCAGTCCCTTACTTGGCCTTCATCAAAGAAACTTCCCTTGAAGTAGATGGGAACAACTACACACAGTTAGGCATGATGTAGAGGAGAAACCTTGGAACAGTCAGTCCTAAAAGGGATGTCTCCATAAATTCCTCAAATCAAGGTTCAGGAAGTAACACAGAAAAGGATGTAGAGTGTCTTTTGTTTTCAGGCTACTGATTTATAGAATTCCTGAGTGTGCAAAGGAGCTGGAATCCACATCTGTATCTGCTCCGTGTGCTTCTTCTCAGGCTCTGTGTTCCTTCTGCATGTTCTGTCTTACTCCAATGTATTAGTTTTTGCTTTGTCTTGTTTTCTTATTATTTCTTAGAAGACCATTCCTTTTCTTACCAGAATTCAAAACAGAATGGATCTGGATGTGAGGGGAAATAGTGAGAAATTAGAAGGAGTAAAGGGAAGGGAAATCATAAAAGAATATATTATGTGAGTAAAAGAGCTATTTTCAATAAAACGGGGGAAAGGGTTTGGCCCTAGTGGGTTAATCATCCCCCAGTGAATGGTCGTCACATAGGAGTAAATGACCAGTATAAATTCAATTTTGTGAATTATTAAAAATGGAAAGGACATGAAATTGAGAGGGGAAAGGAGGTGAGCACGCATTTGAGAAGAGGTTGGTGGAGGGAGGAGTTGGCAGTGACTATAATCTAAATATACTATATCAAATTCTCAAAAATTAATGAAAATATTATATTAAAACTCCTTATCCTGTATCTCCATCTCAAACAATAAACTTGTCATAAATGGCCTTTATTATGTTCAGGTAAAGTTGTTCAATAGTTAACTTCTAAGAAATTTTAGATAGATAGATATATAGATAGATAGATAGATAGATAGATAGATAGATAGATAGATAGATAGATGATACATAAATAACATATCACATACTTTTTGTATCTCCATTGAGATTATCATATTATTTTTATCCTCTATTCAATAACAGAATGTCACGAAGTGATTAATTAGATTATATTAAACCATTCTTGCCTGTAAGGATAAGGGGTGCCTAATTATAGAATGTGATCTTCTCAATATGATATTGCATATACCTTGCTAGTTTTGCTTAGGATTTTTACATCGATGGTCATTAAGGGCACTAAATGGTAATCCTCATTTCTTTCAGTGTCTTTATCTGGTTTTAGTATGAAGATAATGCCGGCCTCTTAAGCCTGGGAAGGTTTCTTTTTGTCATTTCTGTATAAGATTTTAGGGATATCATTAATTATTCTATAAATACCTGGTAGATTTCATTGTCCAGGACATCTGGTTTAGAGCTTTTCTTTGATAAGAGTATTTTTATTGCTCAGTCTTCTGATTTAGTGTTGATTATTTAGTCTTTGTGGTGTGTTTGTATATTTAAGAATTTATCCATTTCTTCTATATTTGTTTTGTAATAGCATATATCAATTCATTATAGTGAAGCTGCTTACAGTTATACCTAGCATCCTTTAAATTTGAATGTCTTGGATGTAATATTCTTTCATTCTTGCTTCCATTTGCTTGAGCCATGTCTATTTTTTCTTACTGTGTCTAAGAGTTGTCCATTTAAAAATAATTATAAATAATTTATTGAGATATTTTTGTTTCTTTACTCTTTATTTCATTTCTCTCTTCTATTCTGTTAAATTTGTGTCTAGAACTTTCTTGTATTTTTTAAGCTTCTTGAGTTGTAACATTATGTGAAAGCTGTGTGTGTGTGTGTGTGTGTGTGTGCGTGCGAGTGTATTTGTGTTTCTGAGTATGTGTCTCTATCTATGCATGTTCACGTGCATAAGATGGATTCATTCACATGTATACATGTGTGTGAAGAGGTCAGAAGTTAACCTTAGGAATAATTCCTTGGCTAACTTTCACTTTTTAAAAGGCAGAACTTCTTAGTGACCAACTTGCTAATTAGGCAATGTTAGCTGGTCAGTGAGCCTCTGGGATCCACTAGTCTTAGTGTTCAAAGTCCTTGAATTACAGAAATTCTTGCTGGCTTTTATATTTATAAAATGGCTTCCAAAGATCAAACTGAGATCCTTGTGACCAAAAACCAAATATTTTACGGACTAAGCCATAACCCCGGCCATCCTTTTTCTTTTTCTTAGTATCATCGTTTATTATTATAAGCTTCCCTTCTCTATGTTCCTGATCCTCTGTCAATGCATTGTTTTCCATTTTTAATTTTTCCGATACAGAGGTTGTTAAGAGAATGTCACTTATTCACCATCCTTGTGGTTCTTTCAAAATTCCCTGTTACTGGCTTTTAGTCTCATACTATTATTGCTAAAAAAATATTTGATATGATTTTAATCTTTATAATTTATAAAGATTTGTTTTGTAGCCTACAAACAAGGGGATCAGTCCTGAATAATGTCAGATAGGTGTTCAGAGAAATGTGTTTTCTGTTAGTGCTGGTGGTGTGTTCTACGTATGTCTGTCAGGTCCATTTAGTCTATAGTGTAATACAAGTTCTTGGTTTCTCTATAGATTTTCTGACTAGATAATTGATCAATTACATTATCTTCTATAATTGCCTACATACTTATTTTAATGATAGAGTTTGTCAGGGGATGGATTGAAAGTACTGTCTGATATCATTGACACTCAACCTGAAGAACCCCCTTCTTTAAGACAGGTCTATAAAGAACAAATTCTCTCAGTTTTTATGTATCTTGGAATTTCTTTATTCTGCCTTCATTTTTGACAGGTGACTTTTTTTCTGGAAAAAGTTTTGGTTGACAATTTTCACTTTTACTATTCTGAATATGTCATCCCACTGCCTCCAGCTTCCATTGTTCCTGATGAGACATCTGCCGTTAAGATAGGCTCACTTGGGCTCCCTTGTCCCTGTCATTTTTATCTTGCTGACTTCTGGATTATTTTTCTTTGTCTTTTGCAATCATTGTTTTTTATTTTAACAATGTTTTCTAGTTGTGGATTCAGATGCACTTACACCTTTTGGAGTATTTTTTAAGCTTTGTATGTACAAATAAGTGTTTTCATCAACTTCAGCAAATTTACACTGACTATTTCAATTTCTTCTCTTCCTTTTCCATATCTTCTACTCACTCTCAATTAAGCCCCATATCATTTGTTATATTTTTCAATTCCAGAGTTCCTATGTGGTTATTTTTTTTAAAGAAAACTAATGTTCCTTTACTGATTCTTTATCTAAGAAATTATTGTTGACATATCATCTTTATCTACACAGGGTCCACTATAGTTCTCTGAATATATTTATACATGGTGGTCACACTTCCTTGTTTGACTGCTTCTAGTAAATTTTGCTTAATGTCATGAAATTCAGATCATAATTTGTCAAGATCTTGATTCCCGTCCCTTACATTATAGTTGATGACACCATTTTACTTTGTCATTTATTCATTCATTTAATGGATTGGTTGAACTGACTCTGAAATATACTTCAGACATAATGTGTAACCTCTACTATCACTATTAAGATTTGTTTCCCTTTTATCTGATGCCATGATAAAAGCTGGGTCAACATAAATAAAAGTTTCTTTTTCTCTTGTTGCTTAAACCTTGTGATTAATCATCCTTAGTAAGCCATTGTTTTTTCTTATTGTTTTGCTATTATGTGCATGTATGGCTTTGAGATGTCTCTTTCATTTTAGCTTACTTATTACCCTTTTATCAGCCAGGAATTATTAGCTTGTATTTTTCCTACAGATAACATTTCTGATCAAGTACAACTCTTGGCAAGCATGAGTTCTTCAAGACTACCAAAGGTGTGTGTGTGATTTTATTTTTTAATTGGTCTTGTAGCAGCATCTCCTTGATCTGATGAGGCTATTGTTCAACCACAGAATATATTTAATTTCCCAGGGATGCTGAGGCTTCTGCTTTCTGCCGGTTCGTTCAGTGGATATGTCTTGGGAAATATTTCACATTTCCTCATGTCCCACTCTGATTGGTCCTCTGCTTGCTACATACCCTTCCCATCCCTCAACTGTGATTCCTGCAAGGTCTGTATTGACTTTTCCTTTTGATTCCTCTGGTTAATGTTTTATTGTTCTGAAGTTTTGATCACTGTTCATTTTAATTATGAAGCTCTGAGACTCACTTGCATGCTTTGTGCCAATATCTCAATTGTTTTCAGTGATGTTTTTTTAAATCTGTGGATTTTTCTACAAATTGTTCCAAAGTTAATTCTTTTAAGAAGAGAGGTGGAACTGCTCATCATTAATGCATGCCTTCTCTTGGGCGTATCATGATAGGGAAGAATGTACAGTTCCATTCCTTCATTGTGCTTGTCTAGAACATTGTGTCTTTAACTCAGGGTTGAGATAAATAAATATTAATATCTTATCCTTCCTATGTTACTGTGTGCTCCACACTTAAACCTGGGGAAAGAGAGTGATGCATTTTCTTGCCTATTTTTAATAAAAACAGTTCTTTTAATAGTTTCTATAAGAAATATCTTGGTTCACATAACAGATGTCATAAACTACTTTTGATCTTAAAAATACTTAGATATTCTTAAGTGAATCTTTATCTTTTACTTGATGCCTTTAATAAAATCTGGAGAGACTTGAATCACAGTGTATGGGGGGATATATTAAATAATTCTTTCCAGTTACATGGTTATTTGTTGAGAAAAAAGTCTGATTCTGGAAGATATACAAGTTTTTTCTTTCAAAGGAGTCTATTCTTTACTTCCAGTGACTCCTAAACTGTTACACTATCCATGTGCTCTCTGTTCTGCAGCTCAATTCAGACTTACTTTCTTAGGAATCTTTCTGACATTTCTTTGGGGGGTCTCTATTACCCTGACAAACATAGCTTAGTGATTAAGCTCTTTATCTTGTCATTATAAACCATTTCTGAAACTTTCTTTCTCTGTGATTTATTTTAATTCCATTGCTGTATCCTAAAATATCATTTTGATGTAGAAACCAATTCAAAAATGCTATCTGTCATGGCTATACTGCACTCTGATAGATATTCGGATAGCAAAGTTGAATAAGATAGGTTCACTATACTTGACAAATATGTAATCAATGATTGATATAATCAACTACATATAAATATTTTTAAAATATTACTTTAATGCATTCACTACCATATGGAAACATGAAAATATAAATGTGGGAAATTATTCATGTGCAGGGCTTATGTTTAAAGTAATAATACAAATCATTTCTAAGTTCCATTATTCCCTTGGCTTCCTTTCATTCTTCTACACAAAGACTTCACATGTATGTTTCATGGAAATGATTTATGCTTGCCAAACTACAGCTCTTACCCTTAAGTTTATCTTAATACTAAGGCAATCTAACATGCAGCTTTATTGTTCTACAGGCAAATACTTTGCTACAGTCATTCCCATCCTCACACTGCTCTATATAAAGAACACTCTCCTGTAACTACCTTAATTAGAAACTGTTTAGCCTTAGCTGTAGCAAAGCCTGCCTCCCTCTTGAAATGCATCCCCACTTGGATTCTGTCACACTATTTGTGATGCCTCTTCTACTCTTCCATGGTTTTTTAAAATCTCCTCTTGTTTTTTCTTCTTTGTTTTTTTTTTTTAGAGATTAGTTCACTTTTCAGTCCTCATCAGTTGATGTCACCATTTCCATGTATTCGTGGTCCCCGTACTCACCAATTATCCCATTTCTTACAAATCTCACTATTGTGTCTTTTAGTTCTTTGTTAACATTTTTTCTTAACCATCTGGTAGACCTTAGTATTTTGATAAATATCTCATATGTGGGGAAGTCACTGTAAAATGACATATTCTATCAAAATCACTCTTCTCTGGTCTTTTGCAAATGCTCAAGATAATTTGATGCTCATGTAATTAAATTATATACTTCTTAGCTAAAATCATTTACTGATTTTAGCATCTGCCACATCATATTCTCTACTCCTAATTCAAACTTGAAGTTTGATATCTCCAATAACTATTTAATTAAAACAGTCCATAAAATCTTCTGGGTTCTCACTTCCTTCAATGAGTTCTCCATCCCTCTCACTTATTCTAATCTACATCATGACCAATTGCATTACTTTGAGGACATCAATTTTGATTCTTTCTCTCTCTCTCTCTCTCTCTCTCTCTCTCTCTCTCTCTCTCTCTCTCTCTCTCTCTCTCTCTCTCTCTCTCTCTCTCTCTCCCTTCTCCACTGCATATGTATGGCTCCCTTTAATAACTTCAGTGAAGCAATTTCTCCCTCATCTGAAAGCCTCTATCTGTGTGTATACATTTACTCATTCATCATCCCATCATCCTTCATGCCTATTTTATGACATGATATCATGATCAAACACCTGGAAGTACCATTGATTACTCCATCTTCCTTTAACCTGTTAGCACTAGATTAATAGAAATGAATCCCAGATAAATCTTAACAAAATTGATTTTCTTTACTTGTATTTATGCAAAAGAATATTGCTCCTCTAGTCTTTTCCCAAACCTCCCCATATTCATTCTCGACCCTTATCCTCAGTTGATAATTTAGCTCATAATTCTTTAAAGAAAATGATAGCAGTTAGAAGGGAGCAACCTTATAAATTACTACCAAATATATCACTCTACTAGGTATTTTTAAGTTCATTCTTTTTGGTATCCTTTCTCATTCCCTTAAACTCAAAATATTTTATAGTAGCAAACTGGTTTATTATTTTCTTATTGATGTCAAAATAAAATTGAAATTCCATACTTAAACCCACTCGCTTTCACAGTCTTGCTAACATTTGCATTCCTGCTCAATTTTGCGAGTATGTCAGTGCCCATTCCCTCAACTCACCTGACTACTCTTAAAAACTCAGAACATTTGTTTCTGAAACATATATAGTTTACTCGTACTTTAGACCAGTGGTTCTTACCCTTCCTAATGAAATAACCCTTTAATATAGTTCCTCGTGTTGTGGTGATCCCCAAACATAAAACTATTTCATTGCTACATCATAACTGTAATTTTGCTACTGTTGTGGACCATAATTTAAATAACTAACAGGTAACTCTTTAGGGGTCATAACCCATACATTGACAAACACTGCCCTAGACCTTCTGAACTTACTATTTTCTTCACATGGAATGCAGAGTTCCCAGATATTCATAAGACTGTGTCTACCTCACTCTTCATTCCATATAACATATTCTTAGAAAGATGTGCTGAAACACCTCACCTCCATTTTCTTTCATCTTCCATCACTGTTTATCACATTTTTATTATTTCCTTTATGTCAACTGAGTCCTTCGCACTGAGAACTAGAGTGCATTCCCACTAGATAATTACCATTCTCCTACATTCAACAGCTTGTTCCCTCTACTTCCCTCACTTGCACTTCACTGAGACTCCAGTACTAGGGACACCATGGAGCCAATAATCTGTTCAATCGTATTTCTATAATTTATAACATTTATGGTGTTTTGCTCTTTCAAAATATGGTCCTAGCATCCCACTATCTGCCTGTGTTAAAAGAAGTACTACCTTGAAATTGAAATATCTTTTTACTTGTCAAATCCTCAAATCAAAATCCAGTCAAATTTGATTCCAAATTTCCTCTCAAATATATCTGCCTTTTAAAATCTCCATGTCTGATCTCAAGGCACCTGCATTCTATCACTGAGTCAGAATAAAGATAGCAATTACCTCTTCTATATTTATTATCTCCTTTCTAATCCACATTCCACAAAAGGAAAACACATTTTTAAAGATAGAGCCAAAGTTAAGGTAGTAAATTAAATGTACATAAAAGGTTATTGACGGTTTCAAAAATTATTTTTCTTTACTATTCTTAATATCAATCAAATCATCAGGCATATATTTAAAACTATTTCCATACCAAAGTCACTAGAATGTGAGGGCAAAGGTTCTATGAAGGCAGCAGCTGGACCTCTATGTTCAAATACTCGTGTTGATGAGGTCATCAGTAATAAGAACTTACTGTTAGTTTGTAGAGAACAACCTATGGTAGTGCCAACAGCTTGAGCTGTTTGGATATTTTTTTTTTGGGGGGGGGGGGGGCAACAACTCAATTGGATGTAAGCCAGTCCTAGGGAAAGGAGCAGGCCAAGATTCTTGGACTAAGTTCTGCCATTTTGACTTCAGACTCCATTTAACCTGTAGAGTGAAATAAAGTTCAAGTTCACAAGCCCTGGAGTTGCTGGGAAACTTCTAATCACCAATCAGCCTCCTCTCTAAACCTTAGAAACAGTAGAGTATCTTTAGTTCTCTAGAAACATCGTAGATGTTCCTAGCATCAGAAGAAAAAATGAATCAGATTGATTGATTGTAAAGGCTTGCATTGTATATCAGTTGGTGGACAATCCAAGAGAGTCTTTGATCTCTAAATCCTTATTGGTGAGAATTGTAATTGTAACTTGGCAACCTACTTGTGCCCCTGCTCGGTGCTTCAGGAGAAATCAGGCTCCTGAGTCCTTGTCCTGTAGCCCTGATCCATCTTTGTCCTCATTTAACAAAATCTTTGGACCCATAAGTGTTGCCTTTCTTCTTTGTGCCACATAATGGGCTAGGTGTTACGTGTGGAGGTCCCACCGAGATTCCCATTGAGGAATGATATCCAAATGTCCCAAAGGCAAAGTTGTCTGATGACAGGTAAACTTTCAGTGCCAGGGTTGGGACTCAATTAAAAAATTCATCAGTGGCAGCAATCCTGAGTCTGGGGAAGAGAAAGGACATCTTTCTTGCCTAGGCAGTCCGACCTCAAAAATACTCGCTTCAGTTGTTAGAGAGATGGGATCTTTCCCAGGTGGGGGTGGGCAGTATCCAGGGATTGGTGTCCTATGTTGGACAGAATCTCAGAGGTTCTCTGGCTTGGACCCAGGTCCCAAGTTACGAGACCAGGATTGGTGTTTTTATAAGCCTACATCTTGTCTGCTTTTTTGTGTGTGTTTTTGTCTCAGTTGTCTGCATCCATTTTCTCTTTCTTGTTCCTAGAATTGTTGGCTTTGGTTTTTTGTTTGTTTGATTTTTGTTTTGTTTAGTTTAGTTTTTTTACTTTTTTACTTAAAAGATTTTTTTTATCATAGTGTTTCTAAGGTTCCCACTCCCTCCCCTCTTTCCTGTCATCCCCTAGTCATTTCCCATACCTCATCCCCCCATACATTCCTCAGAAAGGGTAAGGACTTCCAGGTTGAGTTAATGCAGTCTGGAATATCCAGTTAAGGTAGGACAAACTCTCTTCTCTACCCACCAGTATCAAGGCTGAGTAAGGTGTCCCTCTGTAGGGAATTAGTTCCAAGAATCCAGATCATATACTAGGAATAAATTCTGTTCCCTATGGGGTAGACGCCCCATAAACTGCCCTCGCCATTTAGTTGTCATCCACATGTAAAAGGCCTTCATCAATCCCATGGAGGTTCCTAAGCTACAAGTTCGATCAGAGTCAGAGAGCTCACAGTAGCTTGGGTCAACTGACTCTACATGGGTTTTCTCATCGTGACCATGACCCTCTTTCCTTATATACTTTTCCTCCCTCTCTTAGCCTGGACTGGAAACTCAATCCAGTGCTTAATTTTGATCTCTGCATCTGCTTCCATTAGTTGCTGGATGAAAGTTTTATAATGAGCATTGGGATGTCATCAATTTGAATATAGGAGAAGGTCAGTTTAGACACCCTCTCCACTATTACTTGGACTCTTAGCTGCCGTCGTCTTTGTGGGTTCTTGGGTGTTTCCCTAGCTACAGGTGTCTTTCTAACCCCACAATGGCTCCTTCTATCAAGGTATCTCATTCACTCTCTGTCCATCCTGCAACTCAACCGTACATTGTCTCAGGTTCTTTCCCTACCTCCTCTTACCCTATTCCCCTTATGGTCTCAATTTACCCAGAGTTCTCTTAGTCTGGTAGCCCTACCTACACTTCCTGTTTGCCTTCAGCCAATTAGCATTTTTTTTAATTAAACCAGTAGGCGGGACAATTATTTACAATGGAACAGAACACAATCCCACTACAGTGTATAGGAAGGATGTTGGTTTTTTTTTTTTTTTTTTTTTTTTTTTAGCTAATCTTGTATCCTACCACATTTCTGAAGGTGTTCATCCACTGTAGGAGTTTGCTGGTAGACTTTTTGGAATCACTATAATATCATCTGCAAATAGTGAAAGTTCAGCTTTTTCCTTTCCAATTTGTATGCCCTTGATCTCCCTTTGTTGTCTTGCTCTTGCTAGAACTTCAAGCAATATATTAAATAGATATGCGGAGATAGGACAGCCTTGTCTTCTTCCTGATTTTAGTGGGATCACTTTGAGTTTTTCTCGGTTTAGTTCAATGCTGGTTGTCTGTTTGATGTGTTGTCTTTATTAAGCTTAGATATGTTTCTTGTATCTATGATGTCTCCGAGACTTCATGAAGAAGTTCTAGATATTGTCAAAGGCTTTTTCAACATCTAATGAGGTAATCGTGGATCATGGGGTTCTTTCTTTTACATTGTTTATGTAGCGGATAAGATTGACATATTTTTGTATGTTGAACCATGCCTGCATCTCTGGGATGAAGATCATGATGGATAATTTTTTTTATGTATTCTTGGACTCAGTTACCAGTATTTTATTGAGTATTTTTGCATTTATGCTCATAAGGGATATTGGTTTGTAATTCTCTTTCTTTGTTGCATTTTTGTGTGGTTTAGATATCAGGGTGACTGTAGCCTAATTAACAAAAAATGTTTAGCAATGTTCCTCTGTTTCTATTGTGTGGACCAATTTGAGAGGTATTGGTATTGATTCTTCCTTAAAATTATGGTATAATTCTGTGCTGAAACCATCTGGCCCTGGACTTTTTTCATTGAGTGACTTTTAATAACCACTTCTACTTCCTTAGGGGTTATAGGTCTGTTTAAGTCGTGTATCTGGTCTTGATTTAATTTTGGTAGATGGTATCTATCCAGAAACCTGTTTATTTCTTTTATATTTTTCAGTTTTGTGGAGTACATGTTTTTGAAGCATGACCTAATGATTTTCCAGATTTCTTCTGTGTTTGTTATTATGTTCCTCATTTCATTTCTCACTTTGTTAATTTGAATATTTTCTCTGCCTTTTGGTTAGTTTGGTGGATAAGGGTTTGTCTATCTTTTTCATTGTTTTTCAAAGGACCAACTATTTGTTTCATTAATTCATTGTATTGTTTGCTTTGTTTCAATTTTGATTTCTGCCCTGAATTTGATTATTTCCCGCCTTCTATTCTTTCTGGGTGAGTTTGCTTCTATTTGTTCTAGAACTTTCAGGTATGCTGTTAAGTCACTTGTGTGAGATTTCTCCACCTTCTTTATGCAGGCACTTGGTGCTGTGCACTTTCCTCTTAGTACTGCTTTCATTGAATCCCATATGTTTAGATTTGTTGTGGATTCATTTTCATTAAATTCTAGGAAATCTTTAAATTCTTTCTTTATTTCTTCCTTGACTCTGAGGTGGTTCGGTTGAGAGCTGCTTAGTTTCTATGAATCTGTAGGCTTTCTGTACTGTGTGTTATTGTTAATCTCTGACTTTAGGTCTTGGTGGTACAATAGGATGGATAAAGGGCATTATTTCAACATTTTGTATCTATTCATATTTGCTTTATGACAAAGTGTGTGATTACTTTTGGAGAAGGTTCCATGGATTGCTGGTAAGAGGGTATATTCCTTTGTGTTTGGGTGGAAAGTTCTTTATATATGTATTAAGTCCATTTGAGTCATAGCATCTGTCAGATTCCTTATTTCTCTGTTAAGTTTCAGTCTGATTATTATGTAGTGAGCAAACTTTTGGAGGTAGACTAGTGTCTATTTGGTGTTCTATAAGCTTCTTGTATCTTCATAGGCATTTCCCTTTTTTAGATTGGGAAAGATTTCTTCTAAGATTTTGTTGAATATATTCTCTGTGCCTTTGAGCTGAGATTTTTCTCCTTCTTCTATTCCTACTATTCTTAGGTTTTGTCTTTTCATGATTTCCCAGATTTCCTGGATGTTTGTGTTATGAATTGTTTTTAAACTTTAGTGTTTTCTTTAACTGACATATTTATTTTCACTATTGAATCTTCCACTACAGAAATCCTCTCTTGCATCTCTTGCCTTCTGTCCTGCTTGCATCTATAGTTCCCGTTCATTTACTCCAGCATTCACTCAGTTTGTGTTTTCTTTGTTGCTTCCATTTCAGTTTTTAAGTCTTGAACTGTTTCCTGTTTGATTGGCTTTTCTTGGCTTTCTTTAAGGAATGTATTGATTTCTTTTAAATCTTTTATCTTTTCTTCTATTTCCTTAGGGGAGTTTTTAATTTCTTCTTTAATTTCCTATTTAAAGACTTCTATCATTTTCATAAAGTTATTTTTAAGGCCCTTTTCCTCTGCTTCTTCTAGATTGGAATGTTCAGGTCTTGCTGGTATAGAAGCACTAGGTTCCAGTGGTGTCATATTGCTCGCTATGTTGTTGAATATATTTTTACACTGGTTTCCACCCATCTCTGCCTCCAATTCGTGCAAGCGTTGTCTGTGTTTCAGGGTGCTCTGTTTGGTCCAATCTGTGCTCTTGGTGCAATTGGAGATCTTGGAGAAATCAGAGCCATTGAAGTCTGTGTCACAGGGAACAGCTGAGTTCTGTAGCTGGAACTTTAATGATACAGCTCTCTTACTTATAGGCTAGAGGATATGGTGGGTGGTAGTAATTGGGTGATAATCAGGTTTGCAAGCAGAGGTCCTGCTTACTTACCTGCCACTTGAGCTGTGATGGGTTTGGAGGGCACATCTTGTTTCTTGTTGCCCAGACCAGGAGACTGGCTTGCCTGACTGGGATGAGAGAAAACTCCAGCTTTGTTGTTGTTGTTGTTGTTTTGGTGTTTCTCATTTGTTTTGGTCTCTGTCTTATCATATACTTTCAGATTATGGGGCAAACTCCCTCATCTACTTTTATGTCCTTAGATTTCATATTATAGCCCTTCAAAACATTTTTTAAAAAAGTATTGTTCTTGGAGAATTACACTCCTTGGCTCCTTTAAGCCAAGGCCAGAGCCTACAATTTGGGATCAGTAGGCAGCTTAAATAGCTACCATCTCTGGTAGGGAAGTAGGGGGGCACTTTTGATACAATTCTGTAGGAATTAGATTTTGTAGCATCCCCACCCCTTGAAATTATAGCTGGAGGGAGTGAGGAAAGCATTGTCTGTTGTGAAGGCATGAGTGTGGCCACTGCACATTTGTGTCTAACTGGTCTTGCATGTGTAAGTTAACTATATTCTATGTGCCCTGGTTACAGCTCAGCTGTCATTGTTGCAACCAGCTACTTGATCTAAGAATTTATCTATGGGAGTTTGGGCCATTGTGACTAATGTAATATGGATTCAAATATTAATTGGATATGAATAATATTAAAGTTGTTTTATGCTGTTCTGTTTTATTAAAGGGCTTGCTCTGGAATTGGATTATGGTCCACCATTTTTTAGACCCAGACTTGCTTTTAATGTGTCTTGATGAGAAGAAGCAAGAGCAGACCAGCTAAGAAATTGTTGGCTTATAAATTACTGGTCATGGTTAAAAATCTGTAATATTTGTAACAAAAAGTTAACTTAAAACTTTAACACAGAGTTAATAATCAGAAGGTTATGTCAGTAATCTTAGAACAAATACCTAATCCATCAATGTCTGTGGTTCTGGGCAAATGTTCAAAAGTGCTAACCTTTCCTTTTAACCCCTTTAGCTCTGCTTCCGACTGTTTTGTTAACTGAAATATGTCAACCCCACACATGATTTTTATGTTTAAAAACTAACCTTGAAAAAGGCTCATTACTTCACTAGTAATGTGGCCACTGTAGTGTACACCTCCAGGTGGTCATTGCCTACCTAAAGGTAGGGTCACAACTACTAAGCAAACAGAAACTGGGATATGTATATCTTTTCATGTAATAAGACAATGGCCTCAAATAGTCTGGCAAAGAACATGGAGCAGTTTCTCAACATTTGAGGTCACAAGACCTTTTTTACAGGAATAGGCCAGGGTTGCCTGAATGTCATGCATTTTTGTAACAATATAACACAAAAATGAAAACCATTGGCTTACAAAATGTTTCTTCTTAAGGCTTTTTTTTAACTTATGAAAAACTGACTCAAGATATGTGTTTAACCTCTTTGTTTTTGCTAACATTGATAAGCTGTTGCTATTCTGATAAACTGAGTCATATAAAAAATCATTATAATCTGTAATGGTACTAAAAAGGGCCAGGAATGTGCCCAGTCTCCTTGTAAACTGTGTTTATGAGTTAAAAGTCTTACCTTGATGCTAGCAAGCACTTCAACTTAGAAACTGTCATTTTTAAAGCTAAATTATTGTAAAGATGATTAAGCTTTGAGGTGTTCAGAACTATACTTATATAAGTCATGCTAAGTATTAATGTGATCAAGTACTGGAAACTTTTATTTAGCACCTTATGAGTTGTCAAGGTATAGACTAAAACAAATAGGAGGGATGTTTGACTTAAATCCTCAAACTGCCGTATATTTACCAAATATGGTAGTTAAGATATTTAAACTGATATAACAGACAGATATTCTTATATCCTAGCAGTGACTCCCAAGATCTCCAAGAAAACAATGAACACAGCAAGTGGCAATACCATCTGGATGAGGGTAACTTTAATCAGCTAACTACTGGGCAGGACTGTCCCAATGCCTTACCTGCTGCCTGGGTTCAGACCAAACTGTGGACAAGCGTGACACTGGAGAGTTGATTGCCCAGCTTTACCTAAACAAGGCAAGGTCAATACCCCCATGTTCCTCCTTCACAGGAAAGCTTATCTTCTTCTGAGCCTGGCAGCTAAGACTGCAGTCCTGTACCTCTAGCCCAAACAACATGGGGACCGTCCACTGGAGCCTGTGATGACTGACTGGGTATCCTTTTGGTTAATTCTACTCAGATCTCTAACCCTGACAGCTAAGCTAGCAGTTTGTTAGAGAAGCAACAGCACACAATCAGCTCCTTCCCTCACTCAAAAGAACAGCCTTTTTGTTAGTTGATTCTTCAGATCATTAGTTAAAGCTTTTAAGTCTATTGTTAAGAAAAGACAAAACATATTTGCCTTGCTCACGGACTTCACATTACCTATCTATTGTAAATGATCAGATAGAAAAAATAGCTCAAAGTTCATACAAGATCTAAGAATGTAAAAACTTTAAAAAGGTATAAAGGTTCAGAATATAATTTATAATATATAAGTATAAGGTCTAAAGGTACAGAGTTTTAGCATTAATAAGTGAAGTTTAAATTACTCAATAGAGCATCAGTTACTCACTATATAGTAATAAGATAAGTTTTAAATTTCCTTTGCTTGTCTTCTAAAGATAGACTTAAAGGTGTTTGCAGCAGGCTAATGCAAAGCCAGAGTTTTTCTATTTCTCAAAGTGTAAATTTACTCTACCTGTTTTACAGTACAATGAAAATGCTAATATGTCTAGAAATTTTACTTCTTTGGTAAACTAAAAATTCGTGTAAGCTTCAAAGAGTCAAAAAGGTCATAAGGCTTGAACCCGCCTGACACAGGTCAAATGGACTTCAGATACATAAAAGTTCCAAATATAAGATTTTCTTTTAAACTCCCTAATTTTTTCTTCTGTCTTTTATTTATATATGTCTCAGCAGATTTAACAGACACTATGGACTGCAAATTGCTGAGCTGTGGACTTGCTGAAAGCTGATGGGAACCAGTCCAGCTGATATGAATACTCCCTGTCCCTTCAACTAGAAGAGCCAGTTGATGGCCCTGATAAATACTCCCATTGCCCAGCCTTTGACTGGCCTTTCGGCTTTCATTGGTCCTGACAATGACACCCCAATTTCAGCTGGAAACAGTTACAAAAGAGAGTTCATTGTCCCTGTCCCCTTAACAGACTGAAAACACTAAGTCAAAGACAAATATCCATTGGGGGAAAGCTGATGTTTATATGCCAGTAATTCTGGGACAGTCCTGCAAAAAAGGGACAGGGAGAAACAAAGGCACAGTAACTAAGATAACACCAGCACCTGGTCAGAACTGAACAGCACTTCTTTTTTCCCCTCCTCTACGTCAAAAATACTCCATACATGGAGGGTCTAACCCCCATGAGATAATGTCTTGGAGGCCCCCTCCAATCTTCTCAAAACTTGGGTGTGAATGAATGGCTAAGATGTCTAATGTCACCTTACTCCAATGTAGGTGCAAAAGTTTCGTGACAAACTGTTTCCATTGCTCCACCACCTATAGACTCTGCCACCTGTTGAACCTCATGACTACTTACTGGGAGATCTGGTCTGGGTGAAACATCATCAAAGGAGACTCTGGGTCCAGCTGGAAAGGCCCCCACATTGTGATTCTGATTACTCCAACTTCTGTCAAAGTCAATGGTGTTCCTTCCTGAATACGTTATACCCTCCTGAAACCTGCTCCTGTCAAAAGATCCAACACAGATGCTAGAAGACGATGGATGGTTCTGTTGGACCAATGCAATGCACTAAATACAAGACTGATGAAAGACTGATTTCTGTCCTTTTTTGTCCATTGGTTTTAACCTCTCTTGGGTGGCACCAAATTATTATTAACTGCCAGTTCATGAATGGGCTACCCTAAAACAAAATACCCTCTTGGTGATCCCTAAATCAACTTGGTTTTCCTGTACCTTTGGCTTGACTCCCTGCCTCTCCTCAGGACATTCTACTGAGAAAGACAAGCCTGAGCTTATCATATTGTATCATATTGACATATTGTGGCTGAAGTCCTATATCATAAAGAGGGACCAGTGAGGATGCATATGGGGACTACAGGCTTACTGAATACCAGGAAAGCACCTTCCATACTTGTCTTTCTCCTTATAAAAGCAAGGATTGCTGTGTCAGCAGCTTTTGGGAAAGCAGCCTTAATCACTAGGACTACAACTTATGACTCTCAGGTAAACATATTGATAGAGATATTTCATGACTCCATTCTTTCATTTCTTTTCTAGAAAATTAAGGTGACATGCTGGTTAAATTGGTATTGCAAAACAGCCATTATCTGAACCGACTTTTCTTTAGGGAGTAAGATTTACACATGACCCTGGAAGAAATGTGTTGCTTTTAAGCCGATCATTAAAGGTGATATTAGAGAGACCCTAACAAATGTTAAAGAGAATCTCCTTACTGGGGAGGAGGAAAGAAAACAGAATTTCAACTAATATGAATCACTTTTCAACTGGTTCCTCTAATTGACAACCCTTGTCTACCCCTTGCATTATCAACACCATTGCATGCTTTGTTCAAGATTACACAGATGCTCATGATTCTAAGGGCATAGAGCAACCCCTATTCAAGCCCTTATGTGAAGATTCATCTCATTAGTCATATGATGGGGGAGAATGAGAGGAGCAGGCCAAAATACTTTGGCCTAAGTGGTGATGTGGAAATGCCTTTCTGTATGCTGTGAATCTCAATCTTTAAATAAAGGAGTTGTTTTGGCCCTTGACAGGCACCATAGAAAAAGTAGGCAGAGGAATCAGAATAGGTAGGAAAGGAAGGGCGGAGTTAGAGACAGACCGAGCCAGAAGCCCAAAGGAGCAACATGTAAGGAACACAGGTGAGCCACGGTCCACGTGGCAGACAGATTAATAGAAATGAATTGAGTTAAGATGAAAGAGCTAGCTAGCAATGTGCCTAAGCCATAGGCCAAACAGCATGAAGTTAATATAAGTGTCTGAGTCATTTTGGGGGGCCTGAGCAGCAGCAGTGGGTGGCTAAGGGGTCTGGGGCTGAAGGTCTATGGGTCTGGACCTCTGGCCACCCGGGACCAAGAAACCGCACTACCACATTTTGGCATTAGTCTCTATTTTACCTGTAGGTTATGAAATAAAGTTTAGGTTTCCAAACCCTAGTGAAGCTACGAATTTTCTAATGTCTAAACAACCTTCTCCCTAAACTGTAGAAATAGTTTTTATGATTCTTCAGTTCTCTAGAAACATCATGGCTGTTCCTAACAAAAGAAGGAACAGGTAAATTTGATTGGTAGTACTGAAAGGTTTTCATTCATATCTATTGACTATGATGGACCATCCAAGGAAGCCCCTAATCTTTAAATCCTGATTGTTAAAAAATTGAAACTGTAATTTGGCAACCAATGTTTACAAATTTATGTTTATAAACCCCACTTCCGCCCCTGCTCAGTGCTGTCAGGAGAAACCAGGCTCCCGAGTTCTTCCCCTGCAACTATGATCTATCAGGAACTGTTTATGTTTATTTAATAGAATCTTTGAGAATCATAAATGTCCCCCTCTTCCTTTGTGGTGCACAATTGGCTGGGTATAACACTAGTACTGTAAACTTTGTTTGGTGACAAGATGTGGCCATTTGGGACTCTGTCTCCCTGATTATTTGAATACTTCATTAGGATCATCTTCATATACTATAGGAAATTTCTGCTGGACTACACTTCCATACTGTTTCATAAATGCCCTTCAATTCTATATGCCTCTTCCTTCGTTCCCTCTCTAAATCCTATCTCCCTTTCCCTTTACCACATCATTCTACCATTCCAATCACCCTAAACCCCAGTCCACCCAAGAAAACCCATTCTATTTCATCCTCTAGAGACATCTAGATATTGCCCTCCAGTTCCTTACTCAGTGTCCAACATCTACATATAAGCAAATACATAGCATATTTTTCTTTCTGAGTCTGGGTTACCTCATTCAGGATTTTTTTTTTCTAGTTCCATCTATTTCTCGGCCAATTTCATGATGTCATTTTTTTATAGCTCACTGATACTACATTGTGTAGATGTACCACATTTTCTGTATCTTTCCTTGTGTTGAGGAACATACAGGAAATTTTTTTCACATTTTTAGCTATCGTGAATAGAGCAGCAATAAACATGGTTGAGCAACTGTCCCGCGCCCACTCCTCGCCAGCAAGGAAAGACGCAGTACACACTTAGGATCCTTCTGCAGTACAGCTTTAATGGATCTTGGGGGAGAGCATTTAGCTTACGGAAAATGGAGGGGAGGGCAGAGAGAGGAGAGAGAGAGCAAGGGAGATGGGGGCCGTGCGGGACAGGGCCCGGCGGGGAAAGAGAAAGCGAAAAAGGGGAGAGCTAGGCCCCGGCGTGGCCCGGGCCGAGCCGCCCGCCACGCGGCCTAGAGCCCACGCCCGGGAGCCGGGCCGGCGTCCGTGCGCACGGCGGGGCGGGGAGAGAGAGAGAGCCACGAGGTAGGAAGCACCCAATTTTATGTCGACCAAACGGCCTTTGCTTTAGACGTATCATCTTCCTATAGGTTGCAGTCCAGTATCCCACATGACGCCATAGAAGAGGCTGAGAAACCAGTCTCGTGAGAGCACGCATGCATTCTCTACTGACTCAGGCGGGTTGGCCAGCACCAGATAATAGCACCACCTTGAGGAGCTGGAGCCAGCGGCCTCCAACATCTCACCCTTCTATATTCTAAGCAAAGAGAGAATCCTGTAAGAGGGTGGAGACAGTGATTGTCCCCCAGAATAAATTGTGGACTTGCGTGGGGGTCATCTCTAATCTCTCGACAGATCGAGATGCCCCCAGCCTGTCCTCTGCCTTTTGCTGGGAAGGGAATTAAGACAGACACCCTTATGCAGGACAATATGTCTCTCAGGACATGGCTATGTCCTGTGCGATGCCCTTGGCTCAGCATACCTCTTAGGAAACGGGCTGAACGCTCCACCTAGTGCAATAGACAAGGCTGTCTTAGGTGTGTAGGAGCTTTCTAAGCCACAATATCTCTATTGCTTTAGCATAGTTAGCCATACCTCTATCGAGGTTTCTGAGTCTAGAGCCATTAAGGCTTGAGTCGAAACTGTTTTGTTTCTCTGACTTTGGATTCTGAACCTGCAAACCGTCTAGAGAAGAATGACTAGTCCTCTTCAAAAGGCTAGGTCAAACATATCCACCCCCACCCACTTTCTGGAGTAGGGGAAGGCTGAGGGAATTTATGGAGTAAGCTCTCTGGTCAGCGACAGGTCTAGCCGAATGGAATTGGCCTGGACGATCGCCACCTGCAGGTCACGAAGGGTCTGTTCAAACTTAAGACGACCAATTCTGTAAGAAAATTGAGAAAGGCTTTTCGAAAGATTAGTTGTCTTTGTAAAGTTTTTATATTGAATAGAGGTTATGCATAAGCCAGCAAGTTTTTGCTCACACCTCAACTGTGCCATTTACTGGGGTGGACAATTCGTTAACCGCCTGTGCAGTCTGCACTATTTTTGAAAGTGCACCAGCTGAGGCAGTCACTGAGGCCCCCATGGCAGCTGTGACAACGATCTCTATAATAACAGCAGAGATTCTAAAATCTCTTTTTTGTCTAAATAGCTGCGAGCTACTGGGGAACCACGGTGGTATGGGCACAAATCGTGGCATGTGGGCCGCTGCTGCAAAGAAATAAAGCTGAGCATCTCAGCATAAGGCATAAAGGCAATTATCAAATTTGTATCTCAATTTATCTATAATTTTTGAAGCATTGCTAACAATCTAAATAACTGGTGGTTAAATTGGGAGAAAATGAAAATATTTTAGGCATGGCCCAACCTATATTTCTGGATTGGCAATTGTTATATGGTAAAATTGAATTTTTATCTGGCCTGCCTGAGCAAAAGGAAGCCAATTTTGGTTTTATCAAACTCTGTTTCCTTTGTCAGGCTGCCGAGAAATTTTTTAGTAATATATCTGAACTATTTTTAACTAAAACATAAACCTCCCTTTAACCCCAAACTTTTATTTTGTTTAAAGCTATGTCTAACTCTTTATTAGTGGTATTATACATCACCGGCATTGGCAGAGGGAAGGTGGGCATTATCTTCTACTGCTGTCACCAAACACATCAACTGGAGAAGGCGAGGTGCTCTGGGATCCAAACTGGATTTTTTTTTATCCTGTGGAAAAACACAGACAGCTCCCCGGGATCTTATTAAAATAGGATCCGGGCCTTTCCATTTATATTCCCCCTTTCTGTTTTAACAAATAGGATTTTAAGGTCTGATGTGCACGTTTAATAATGCCTTGTCCTTGAGGGTTGTATGGTAACCCGGTAAGGTGTGTCACTTGCATTTGTGCACAAAATTGGGTGAATTTTTGGGAGCTGTAAGCTGGCCCAGTATCAGTCTTGAGGTAAGCTGGTTTGCCCCAGGCGCTCCATGCCTCTAAGCAATGTTGAATAACATGTATGGTCTTTTCTCCTGTAAGTGGTGTGGTATGAATAATACCTGAACATGTATCAATAGAAACATGTACAAATTGAAGCTTTCCAAAGGATGGAACATGTGTCACATCCATCTGCCATATTTGTAATGGTGAAATGCCTCTTGGGTTAACCCCAACAGTTTTAGCAGGGAGGAATTGACAGCAGTTTTGACACTGTGTTACGATTTCGCGAGCTTGTTGTCTAGTAAGTGAGAAACGCTTGCGTAAAGTTTCTGCTGTAACATGAAATTTTGTATGAAAATCTTTTGCAGCTTGCAACGGATTAGCAAAGGCAGCAGCGACCAGGCGTGTAGCTTGGTCAGCCAAATTATTTCCTTTGCTCATAGGACCTGGGAGTCCCGAATGTGCCCGTATATGGGTAATATAAAAGGGCTCACGTCGTTGCAGCAAACAGTCTTGTATGGTACAAAACAGGGCAGACACTGTACTAGAAGGATTAATAACACCGGCCGTTTTAAGTAACTGAAGGGCATTTACCACATAATGGGAATCAGACACAATATTAAGCGGACAATCAAACTTTTGTAAAACTTTTAACACAATTAGACATTCAACAATCTGGGGTGATTTTTGACCAAAATCTTTAAAAAATGTCTGTGGATTTATAATATAAGCACTCCTTTTATTTTTTGAGCATCTGTATACACAATTAAGCCATCTTTTAAAGGCACTGAGGAAGTAACACGTGGATATATCACAGGGTGATAAGCCACAAACTGTAACAAAGGATGTTTAGGATAATGATTATCAATTTTTCCAGGAAACATCAAACAAAGGCTTTAAATCTGCAGTGGGAATTTTCAAAAAAAGGTCTAAGCCAATTAATATATTCTATGGAGAAGTGGAGGGCTTAAAAATATGTCTTTTAGCAAGCTGTTCTGTAACAGGCTCAATCACTGTCTTAAGCTTGTCAGAGGTCAATGGCCACTGAGGAACCCATACCGGCACCTCTGTCTTTTAAGGTATGGGTCGTGCTGCCTCAGTGGCACCTAAGAAAAACCTAGGCCCTGTCTTTGCCTATGAATCTTGGGCGTGGTTTGTCTTTGTCTCAACCGCCCTAGGCCCTGTCTTTCCTCATATCTCGAGGAGCCAAACTTTAAATTTGAATTTTCAAGTTCCCGTACCGCGTACGAGGTGGGGGGACCAGGCTTTAGTTTCCAGTTCCCCAACTCCCCCAAATTTTTTATTGTACCGGGGGGTCCTTTTTCCTTATCGAGTATTCCTAACTCCCCCATAATTACTTTACCGGGGGGTCCTTTTCTCTTATGAAGTAGTTTCTGGTTTTTCAATTCCCCCATATTTACCGGGTCCTTTTTCCTTTTATTATGGCACGCGCCTAACCTCACACTGCGCTCTGTTTCTGACATGCTGTCCTGAACTCTTCCTATCACGCCTCACCCTTTAGCTATCAGATCTTTACAGGCTTTATCTTTTAAAATCAACAGCACTGCCAAGACAAGCCTCAAGGCCTCAAAAAATCCTTTCAAAAGTCCCAAACCAAAGTTCAGTTCAGACATACCTCTCCGAGCAACCTGTCTGCAGTTCTGAATCCACCTCGTCTCCGAGGGCGGTGCAAATGGTGTATCTCCCGGGTTTTCGGCACCAAATGTCCCGCGCCCACTCCTCGCCAGCAAGGAAAGACGCAGTACACACTTAGGATCCTTCTGCAGTACAGCTTTAATGGATCTTGGGGGAGAGCATTTAGCTTTCGGAAAATGGAGGGGAGGGCAGAGAGAGGAGAGAGAGAGAGCGAGGGAGATGGGGGCCGCGCGGGACAGGGCCCGGCGGGGAAAGAGAAAGCGAAAAAGGGGAGAGCTAGGCCCCGGCATGGCCCCGGCCGAGCCGCCCGCCACGCGGCCTAGAGCCCGCGCCCGGGAGCCGGGCCGGCATCCGTGCGCACGGCGGGGCGGAGAGAGAGAGAGCCACGAGGTAGGAAGCACCCAATTTTATGTCGACCAAATGGCCTTTGCTTTAGACGTATCATCTTCCTATAGGTTGCAGTCCAGTATCCCACATGACGCCACGGAAGAGGCTGAGAAACCAGTCTCTCGAGAGCACGCATGCGTTCTCTACTGACTCAGGCGGGTTGGCCAGCACCAGATAATAGCGCCACCTTGAGGAGCTGGAGCCAGCGGCCTCCAACAAGCAACAAGTGTCCCTTTAACAGAATGAAGCATCCATTGAATATATCCAAGTATCCAAGAGTAGTAGAGCTAGATCTTAAGTTAGATTAACTCCCAACTTTCTGAAGGTACTCCACAGGCTACCAAAAGAGAAACACAAACACTAACCTTGCTACAAAACTATTAATGTACTCTCTATCCCACATGCAAAATATGCTAGAGTAATGGAGGCACAAAGCATGTAGGAGTAACCAATGCCTGATTTTAATTAAGGCCCATTTTATGAGATGGAACCTATATTACTTTGATAACCAAAAATTAAGACTAGGAAGCGTAAAGACCTGGCAAAACCAAATTCTACTGGAAAGAAATAGTAACAATAAAACTCCCAGTTATATTCTGTTATACTCCTAGATCAGGGACTTACTCATGGAAGCTTCCCCATGAAGCAGATGGCAAAAAAATTATAGATCAACAGCCAAACACTGTGCAGTGAGGGAGACCTTGGAACACAGTTCTAAATGGGATATCTCCATCAAATCTCTCCCCTCAGAGCTCAGAGAACCCTGAGGATCAGGAGACATATAGAATGTAAAAAGGGCCAGAGATGATAAAGACACCAGGAGAACATGACCCTCTAAATCAACTGGGCAAAGCTCATATGAATTCACAGAGATTACAGCTACAAGCACAGGACCAACACAGATCTGCACCAAGTACACTGTGTGTATATTATCAATTTATCAATTTCAGGTTAGTGTGAACACATGGGTCTCTGATTCTGTAACTTCTCTTGAGGATCTGTGTGTGTGTGTGTGTGTGTGTGTGTGTGTGTGTGTGTGTGTGTGTGTGTGTGTGTGTGTGTGTTGTTTGCCTTGTCCAACTCAATGTGATGGCTTTGGTTTTATATTATTGTATTTTATTTTTGTCAAGAAAGAAAATTGATATAATTAATACACATATATACTCATAGCATAACTGTAGACAGAACACAATTCTTTTTAGATACATAAAATATCTCTATACTTGTCTGTATAACAAGTCTCATCAAATATTTACTTCAATGAGAGAGTTTTTATTTTATTTATACAGCAATTAAATAGGCAACTTTCCATGAGAGATACTGAGTCCAAAACGTATTTTTCAGGATGATTCATTTCAGTCACTTGCACACAACGTTTTCTAATCAATGAACCTAATACTTGCTGTCTTTAATTTCTGTAAATGTTTTCTAGTTCCCATATGAAAGTACAACCTATAAATCTTAAGGATAATTTTTGAAAAAACTAAAACTATTTCTCCTAGAAAAAGGCTTTTATTGATGTTTAATAATTGTATTATAACCTGGGTTTCATTATAATCTATACCATATTTGTGCCTAAATAATTTCTGATCACTTTTATACCACTATTTTTATTTTCCTCTGTTCTTCTACCTCCTTTGCATTTTCCTCCCTTTCACTAATTGTCATTCTTAAACTGTTATACATTTTTTTTGCTTCAGATTCCACATGTGGGAGAAAACAAATTCTTCATTAAAAATATATTGCTTCTACTACGTAAATATTGTGCAGTTCTTAATTATTATTTGGGTAAAGAAACTCTCTCACCGTAGCTGACATAGGTGTCTTGAGGAATTTACTCTTTGCTGTGCTTATAGAGACACTGTCATCAGCTTCTTCTAGAGTCATTTTCTGTCTGGCCAGCCAGCTCTCAAATAATGACATGGAGAATTCTTATTAACTATCAAATATGACCATAGCTTAGGCTTGTTTCTAACTATCTCTTATAACTTAAATTAACCCTTTTATATTAACCTACATTCTATCTCATGGCTTTGTCTCTCATCCATATTGCAACTCCCATTTTCTCTCCATCTTTTCTGGTGTCTTCTACACACCTAGATTCCTCCTCTAGTTTCTCTCTCTGCCTGGAAGTCTCACCTACTCTCTTGTCTACCGATTGATCATTTAGCTCTTTAATAAGCTAATCATAAAGTGCTTTAGGTAGAGACATGTCTTAACAGTGTGAACAAATATTTTGTAACATTTCTCTATGTTGCTCTATACATCTGGACATTTATATTTTATTGTTGGTACACAATAAACATGCACTGGTGACTACATTAATGTCACATGTACATTAGAAATGGCACAAAATATCAGTGAATAATTTTAACATATTTAAAACAGAAATGCTATAATTTTATCCAGTTGATATAAATACTCACCCTCTAATAAATATGCTTAAATATGGTTATAAAACATGCAAAAATATCTAGAAAAGCTTGACACCTCTGCAAAAGCCACAGCTGAAGCTATTATCCTTATGTTGTTCATCACTCAAACCATTTTAATTTCTATGACACTGAACTCTTTTATACCTTCATTTTCTAAGAACAATTGACTCTGCCTGCCTGGCCTGAGGAGGGCTCTTGTGTATCATTGCTCTGGCAGGTGGTTTTCATTTGCCTGCCTAGAGATGCTGGCTTTCCTGCAAAAGCAGCTCCCATCTCCTTCACAGCCAGGTCCCCAGTGCTGCCTGCATCTGACACAATGGCTTCTTACCTCCTGGAATATGTGGTCCTAACAGCAATTCTTATCTTCTCTCAACATCTTTCATAGCTATAATGTCTTAAACATTGTAAGTTGTGCTTTTAAAGTACAATTCAGCACACTAGTTTAAAAATGCTTCATCTGGAAGAGTATGTGTTGTCCATTTAACCTCTGACAAAGGAACTGAATTGGAATGGGACCTCATTGCAAACCCCTGACAGCTGCTGCCTAGGTTTAGTTTCCTAAGCAACCTGGAAACTTAATTATATCGCAACAGCAAGGATGGGAGAGAAAAGAGAGATTTAGTGGAATCACTATCATCAAGAATCTATAAACATTATTGATGGGACAAAGGTAAAATTGAGAAAATGCAATATGGTGATCAGAAAAATTATCTTTGAAGAGATTTTAAAACAGTGTTTCTGGATTTTAGCATCTTAAATCTTTGTTGGTTTGTTTTCCATAAGAGGTGAGAAAGCAAACATTTAAATAATCAGCTTCAATCATATTTCATGGGATAACATGGTGGCCCCTAACACCTGTTGAAAGCTAGTGAGTGAGGCATTCCTCTGAGAAATACCCCTTGGATTTGGACCTTGAACAATGGGCTGAATTCATATAGGAGATAGTTAACCTACATTTGTGATCAGTCTTTTTTTTCTTCTTCTATGTATAATTCACCAATTTTCAATCACTGTTTGCTTGACCCAACGCCCCTAGAATCGTACCCACAACATCCATGAACATTCACTCTGGGTAAAGTAGGGAAGTTGTGAAGAATCTGGATCCCCATTTGATTTTAGATACGTGTTTCTGAGGCAACCTCAAGCCGTTGCTCTTTTTATGTTCAGTTTAAAAGCCCTGGGAATTATATTTTCAAACAGTCATCCAACTAACTTATTACACTTGCATAGCATTTTGTTGGATGATCAAAGGTTCTGCTTCACCACATCCCAAAGAAGGAATTTAGCCATCTCATCAGGATACCTCTGTACAAGGAAACTCTGAAAACCTTCCTAATGTGCACAGCATCCCCCTCTCTGAATATTCAACTCCTTTTCTTAGCTGTATACTCTTGTCAAACTGAATCTATTTCTCTTCCTTTTTAGAAACTTTTAAGTCTTCTATAGATGCTATTTTTCTTGGTTTTGGTCTATTCTCTAGAAAAATTTTCTGTATTTCTCCTATCAATTTTTGTCTTCTGTGGGGTAAGATGTTTGGAAACCATAGCTTCATTTCCTCCACTGTCATATTTGTGTCCTTCTTGTGCTTTTTAGTCTTTTCTTCAATTTATTTTCTATTGTGGACTAAAATTGTACATATTTTTTATTTGACAAGATCCCGAAGTGAAAAAGGTGCACTCATTATTAACTTAGTAGCAATCCCCATATTTTTGCAAAATTTCCCTACTCAGAAAACAATAAGACTTGAGACTTAACTCAAAGGGACCTGAACTCTCTTCTGTTTGGGCACAACCTGCACTTGCTTGCTCTTTTTAGCAGCCTGGAGTCTAGAATAGTAGGGCTGTGCTGGCCACGTCTATTTTACTTCCCTCCCCCATTTCTTGAATAGATAAAGATAGAGAAAATGGAGAGAGAGATAAAGATACATAAAATATTTCTCAAAATTACTATTTTCCTTATTTCTACTTTTCTTATTTAACTTAGAGACTAGTGTAAAATTTCTAATTGCTTACCATATGGTTGATAAAAAGAGATTAATACCTTTAAAGTACCTAAATTTGTTGATTTTTTTTTTTAAATCAAATACATAGAAGATCACCATATGTGTATTTACAACAGAACTATCTTAGGGAAAAAAACTATGACAAATTTGTCGAAATAAATATGAATTTAGAAAAAGTTACCAACAAATTTAGTATTAAAAAGCACATTTAGAATGAGAAGCCTGAAAATACGGGGAATTCAAGTCAGATGTTTTCTGAATATATCTGACTCTGGGAAAACTAAGGCATTGGAAAGACAACAAAGTCACAACATGCACAGTATTGGTGCATTAGCTGGCATTTTGTCTTCCTGTTTCTCTTCCACAGAATCCAAAATAGAGTTTCATTGTGTTCACTCTGTCTATGCACACTGTGAATGGTTTATTTCAAAACCTTTCTAAGAATCAGATGCAGGGTATAAAGTTATTGAAGCATGAGTCCACAAAGCCTCACTTAGTGGACAGACACGGTGATGTTCCAAATCAGATCACTACTAAGTGAGAATAATGTCTTCTCTCTGTGTGTTATCAAATTAGGGACCCTAAAATCAGGCCTACTGGGCATTCAGGCATCCAAGCTCTCTACATTTGGAAATATAAGGTTTTATGTTTGCATAAAAGCTTACCTGGTCCAAGTTCTCATTAATTATTTTGAGGACAAAGCTAGGTGGATCCAGTAAGCAATATCTCCAGTTTAGATTTTTATTTTTTCTATAGCACCTTATTAATATCAATACTACCTCTTTCCCATTCCTATAAATAAGGCACATGGGTCAAGAGAATGGCCTCTAAATTTAACTCCTATCTTTAATGCCTTTTAACATTAGGGTTGTTAACACTATTTCTTCAAGCTGTGTGCTCCTAATTTAAAGGATAGTTATGTGGGTTGTCCTCTTACCATGTGACCACATTTCTGACAAACAAACGTAAGGGAAGACTAATTTATTTTAGCTTGTGGTTTGATAGAATATAGTCCAATGTGGTAAGTTAGGCATGGATATGAGGATTTCTATGGAAGCAAGAACATGCTGCTGTGACATTTCACATCCTCCCATCATAATGAAACAGGATCAGAGAAGGCAAAGGAAGTAGTTGAATTATAAACCTCAAGGTCCACCCACCTCCAGAAGATTGCACAACCTTCTCAAATACTGCTACCAGATGGGGACCAAATGCTCAAACACATGGGCATGTGGGGCACATTTAATTATCACACTGTATGAGCAGTCATAAGACTAGTATTATAGAGCTGTGATGAGAATTAAATAGGAAACTAATATTATAGTACATATCACATAATATAATCAGCATTCAACAAATTTTAGATATTATGCTTCTATAAGCAAAGTTGCTTAGTATGGAAATGTAGAAATTCTGGGAAAAAAATAAGGTGATGCATCAAGACAGTCAAGGTTTCTTTACTTTCAGATGATATGATGGTATATATAAGGGAATCCAAAAATTTGACCAGGGAACTCCTAGAGCTGATAAACATCTTTAATAAAGTGTTTGGATACAAGATTAAGTCAAAGCAATGAGTAGCCCTCTTGTATACAAATAACAGACTGAGAAAGAAATCATTGAAGCAACACACTTCACAATAGCCACAAGTAACACAAACATATTGGGGTAACTATAAGCAAGAAAGTAAAAGACTTGTATGACGAAAATCTTCAACTTTTTGAAGGAAGAAAATGAGAAGCTATCAGAAGATGGAAAGATGCCCCATTCTCATGGATCAATAGGATTAATATAGGGAAAATGGTCATCTTATCAAAAATAATCTACAGATCAACTCAATCGCCATGAAAATTCCAGCAAAACATTCTACAGACCTTGAAAAGATAATACTCAGCTTCCTATGGAAAACAACAGCAATAAAAACCAGGAGAGATAAAACAATTCCAAACAATAAAAGAACATCCAGAATTATCACCATCCCCAATTTCCAGCTGTACTACAAAGCCACAGAAATAAAAACTGCATGGTATTGGCATAAAAACAGACAGTTTGATTTATGGAACCAAATCAAAGATGCACATATGAATCCACATATCTATGGACATCCGACTTTTGATAAAGAAGCCAGAAAAACACAATGGAAAAAGAAGCATCTTCAACGAATAATGCTTATCTATCTAGATATTTGCATCTAGAAGAATTCACATATTTCCATATTATTACTCTGCACAAACCCCAAGTGGGATCAAAGACCTATACATGAAACCAGACACAGTGAATCTAATAGAAGACAAAGTGGGGAATAGCCTTGAACACATAGGCATAGGAGACAACTTCCTAAAGAGAATACCAATAGCACAGATACCAAGATCAACAACTAACAAATGGGACCTCATGAATGTGGAAAGCTTCTGTAAGGCAAAGTATGCTGTCAAAAGAGCAAAATAGCATCCTACAGAATAGGAAAAGATCTTCACATACTACACATCCAATACGGAGCTAATAGCCCAATTTTATAAAGAACTCAGTAAACTAGACATTAACAAACAAAATAATGTAATTAAAAAATGTACAGATCTAAATCGAGAATTCTCAATTGAGGAATTTCGAATGGCTGAGAAACAAAGAAATGTTCGACACCTTAGCCATAAAGAAAATCAAAATTAAAACTACTTTTAGATTTCAACTAACACCTGTCAGACTGTCTAAGATCAATAACATAAGTAATATCTGATGCTAGTAAGGACAGGGAGCAAGGGAAACACCCCTTCACTGTTGGTGGGATTTCAAACTTGTCCAACCACTATGGACAATTAAACTGGCCATTCCTCAGATAATCAGCTACAACCCACAGACCCCAAAAGGGTAAGTAACACGAAGGGCTTCAAGGGAGACTATGGATCTCCCTGGGAAGTAGAAGTAGAATAGATTTTGTGGGTGGATGGGAATAGGAACGGAAGTGATGGATAAAGGGAGAGAGCATAGGAAGAGATGACTGGAGTTGGAATTGGGGGCCATGTGGAAACCTAGTGCAGTAGAAATCCTAAGACTTACAAGAATGACTCTTGCTATAACTCCTAGTAATGGAGGATAAATAAGAAGCCTAAACCAGCCATCTTATGTAGCCAGGAACTTCTGGTGGTAGTACTGGTACACCAACCTCGCTACAAAACCTTCTGCCTACATTCTATTCTGTCTTCAAGATACGGTGGGGCAATGGAGGCACAGAACTTGTGGGAATGGCCAACCAATTATTGGTGTAATTTGAGCCACATGTCATGAAAGGGAGCCCATTCCTGACACTGCCTGGATCACCAGGGACCAGAAGCTGGACATCCCAGAGACCTAAGATTTAAACTATCAATAAAACTATTTCTAATGATATTCTACTATACTCATAATAAACCAGTGCCTAATCCAATTGTCATCAGAGAGCCTTCCTCTGGCAGTTGATGGAAGCAGATGCAGAGACCCACAGCCAAGCATTAGGCAGAGAGGAAGCCCAAATTAGAGATCACCATTTGGTCCTTGTTGCCGGAGTTTTACTTACAAGGCACCAGCTTAAGATAAATATTTATTAGAATATAAATCAACACTCACGATATTAGTAACAGCTTATAGTGGCACCTGAACAAGGACTGGTGTATCCAAGTGATGGACGAGCCATGGATGCCTATGGAAGGACGATGGATTCCGATTCTGTATCTCCAGCAGCCAGCAGCCAGGAACCAGGAAGAGAGTCCTCGTGTCCCAGCAGCCACTTATCAATGGGTTTGGCCACACCCCCTCCAGGTTGGCCACACCCCCTCCAGGAGCCCGGGACCTTATCGGCTGACACCTTAATCCCGCCACAGGTCCTTTTCCCCAAAGCTCAGGAAACTGTGAAGAAGAGAAGGAAAAAAGAATTGTAGAATCCAGAGGAGTCAACAACACTAAGAGCACACAGCACACAGAACCAACTACATTACAACTGGTTTACAGGGGCTCACAGATAATGCAGCAACAATCACCAAGCCTGCATGAGTCTGCACTAGGTCCTTGGCAAACATGTTATGGTGGCTTAACTTACAGTTTTGTGGGACTCTTAACAGGGGAAGTAGGGGTATCTCTGTCTCTTTTGTCTGTCCTCCGGGACAAAGAAGACTCTCTGTAGAACACAGTATCCAATTATATTGAGTCTTACCATGTGGAGATTCTTACTAGGGTTCCATTTGCATTTGGATATGTATGGAGTTTGCTTGAGTTTATGCACATATTTGTTGCTAGAATTAACACAAATGTCTGTCTGAGTTTGACATTTGAAGAAAGTTACCCCTTTTTACACCACTTACTTTCACTTTATTCTGCCTGCAAGTGCCTTTTGTTCCTCTCTTGATCTGCAATTACTTTTCTTAATGACTTTATTTGGTGACCTCTCAGCTGGAGCCTATCTGTAGCTAAGGCATATGTTTAATAACTCTCTCCACAAACTGTCTTCATGTGGTCACAGCAGAAAGCTGGGAATACTTCAGACCATTGACAATAAAGTAGACAATAAGTCTAGTATGCCATTCTCTATAGAGGTTCCCCTGGCAGGGGGGTAATTTGTAAGTCTTTCAGCCATAACTTGCTTCATTCAAGAGACATTCTATCCATTATCACTTTTTAAGAGGTATTCTTCTCTTACTAGCCCTTTAAGTCACTGTTTTTCTGAGAATGGTGTGTCTATTACAACAGATATAAACTGAGAAAGCTGTTCAGCATTAAGAACAAGATGCCTCATAGAGTCAAAAAAGAAGACCTTGTAAGATACACAACACAGGAAAATCATTTCCTGATGGTCAGTTGCTCTCCTGTCTTTACAAATGGCATCACCAAGTTTTATTTAAAATGGTGTGCAGACTTTCATGGCTGTCATCAATTACTATCACTCCTGCCTTTAACTGACATGATCACTGATCATTACAATTAGTGCCCATTAGTATAGAGTAAAATTAGAATTTCAGTCATATAGAATTGCCCATTATGTCCATAAAATACACAAAGTTCATCACTTATGATTATCATTACCATAATGAATTCAAAGGGAATTATAGAGGACCCGTCAGTTTATAACGTTGCCATGTGTGAATATCAGAGACAAAGGAGCAACTGCCAAAACTCAGTATTCTGATACAGGACACATTCCTGTTAAATGTGAAAGGTGGAGAATTAGTGTAAAACATTTAGTATATAGAAACTGAGAGGACACATAGACAAGGAAAATTGTTTAATAACTAAAATTACTAGGAATGTATTTGATAGTTAGATCCTTAATAAACATATGATCCTGGGTTTTTGTTTAAATATATAAGCTATTCAAAGTGGCAATGCACTAAATAAAGGGCCAGTATGGGTGCAATTTTTACTCTGACATTTTAATCACAGCAGAAATGGCCAATTGCAGTATTTGTGATAATGATTGTTAACAGCAGCACATTTCAAACTCAGGACTCAGACTGAAGAAAAAGATATGACAAAAAAAAGCTTCATTGTATGATATAATTTAATTAATATATTTGTACTTAATAATATAAGTGTCTATTAATAAATATAAATTCAAATTTGTGCACATTGCTAAATACATTCTAAGATAAATATGAAAGAAAATATGAATTATGATATGAACAATGTGAGGAAGGAAACCAGCAGAACAAAGCCCAGTGACTCTTCTTGAGTACAAAGTGAGTATACTGAGAATGAATATAGCAGAGTTCTCAAGCTTCCTAAATGTGAGACCCTTCAATCTAATTCCTCATGTTGGGGTGACTCCTCACCATAAAATTATTTCACTGCCACTTTATAATTTTAGTTTTGCTACTGTCATGAATTATAATGTAAATGGCAGTTCAGACCCCAAGGGGGTCATGACCCACAGGTTGAGAACCATTGGAGAGTGTGTGTGTGTGTGTGTGTGTGTGTGTGTGTGTGTGTGTGTGTGTGTGTGTGTGTGTGTGTGAGTAAGGAGTGTTAGAAAAGAGACCCAGAAAACTGTTTTAAAAAACATGTCAAAAATGGGATGAAAACTATTTCTACTGTTCTATACGTAGGCTAAAAATTCAAATGTCTGAAATACATAGTTGGTGTTAACTGTGGAAACATACGTGATACTCAATAATTATTGAGGTTCACAAAGTGGACTTTTTCTATTCCATGAATTTTCAGTGATTAATTTTATAATTTGCATTTGGCAGAACAAGAGGAGAAAAAAATCTGAATAATTACAGATGAACTAGGTCTCGTCCATCTTTGTGCTGCTCTCATCCTAGCAGATTCCAAGTTCAAGGTCAATGCACTATCTAAGACTGAAGACGGCAGGACCTATTCATTACTTAAGTTTTCAGTTGATGGTCCTCTATCATAAGCACCCACTCTTGGGGATTTAAGGGATTTCCATTTTGGTGCTATTGTGAGTAATGTTTTCATGAACATTGGAGTGTGCATGTATATTTTAATTTTTCTGAATGCATAACTACTAACAGAATAGCTGAATTGCATAATAATTGTAAGTTAACATAGTAAATAATCATCAACTATTTTTTAAAGCAACTCTACCACTTTGATTTAATACCAGTGACTGGGTGTTCCAAAATTTCCAAATTTTCCTTATGGCTTATTACTCTGGTTTTTTTATTTAAGTTTAGCTCCTGTAATCGTTATGACGAATATCTTTATTTCCAATTGTATATGTAGATTAGATAAATACCTATTCAAACGCTATCTATTTTTATCTATTAGTCTCATTACTATTGAGTTGTATTCTTTACATATTCTGTAAAGAAAATTAAAAAAAACTTTCATCTTGCTCTTTACTACACAAGAATTTTATCTTATTCAAATAATCCTTACATGTGCATTTGGTGTCAATAGCTGAACAACCATTGTTTAACCCAATACAATAGTTATTTCTATACTTTCTTTAAATGATTTCATTGCAGTTCTATTTTTACACCTATCTCCTAATGTTCCATAAGCTTTTTAGCAAATACCAACATTCAGTCCATAAGAGAATTTTAGAGAGAAAGTACTCAGGTTGGTTCTAACTTCTTTGCTGATGTCTTTCATGAGATGTATGTAGGTCTTCTCATTGGTTGCCAAGTTTATTGAGGGCTTTTTGAAACAGGAAATCATATTGGGTTTTGCAAATATTTCTCCATCTGTTGAGATGATTGTGTCAGTCTTAAGTCTATGAGTTTTAAACTAAAGCAATTTGGAGCCTTTCAATCATGGTGTTTGATCTGTTACAATTTTTAATCTACCATTAATATTTTTGAAAATTGTGGTATAACTACACGCAGGAAGTAATACTGTTTAGGGTTCTTTTGTAGCGGCCTCTCTGCTTTTGCTGAGTAGCTAATGCTCAGGACGTAGAATGAACTGAAAATTGTCCTTTCTTCCTCTAGTTTTTGAGACAATGTGTGAGCAGGTTATACATGACAAAAAATCATGAGTAAAGGTACAACAGCTTGGCCTTTTCCTGAGATTTTAAATTAATATTTTAATTTAATAATTCAACTTCTTTACTCATGTATCATATTAGCTGAAAAGAATGTCTTGAGTCAGTCTTGTAGTTATTATATTTCTGGAAAACTGTTGATTTTTCCTGGATTTTAATTTTTTTTGGCAGAGTTGTTCCGTGTTCTCGTATTCTTCTCTTTTACTTCTGTGAATGCGAACTGCTCATTTTTATGCTCCACATGCCTGAAATTCCCAGAGTGAGACCTTCTACAACATTAAATCAATGCTGCTAATTATACAGATTTTATTGAAGAATTGTGGTGAACTGTATGTGATTTGAGTTCAGACATTTTAACTTGGATTTGAATTACAGATAGTCTTCCTATAGATGCTATGGATCGGGACATCTGAGTTTCAAAACTGTTGTACTCATTTACTAGCTGAGCATTGTTAATGCAGATGCCGGTGAGCAGTCTCCATGTGTAATTTTCTGCTGTGTGTTTGTTCACACTGTGTCACCCCCGAACAAACCATTGCATATTGATTTCATTCCTTATCAAGATGGGGAGTTTGCTTTGCTTTTTTTTTCTTTTATTATTTTTTTTAACTAGTTCCCACTTACTTTTCGTTTCTCCTAAAGTCTCAATTCATTTCAAACTGTGTGCCTTTTGAACACTTAACATTTTAAGAAACAATTTGTCTTCTTTTTGACCTTTAATTTGAGTTTTTTTCTTTATTCTAAGAAAACAAAATTTATAAGTAGATATTGGCTTTCCATTTTCATTCTACTGTCATCATTTCACAACTTACGGTGCTCTTTTGTTTTGTTTCATATTACTTTACCAAGTCGTATTTTACAATCTTGACTCTCTTTTACACATTTATTGTAAGTCTTAACTTTCCTAATGTGGTGTTCAATCCTACAACAAAACCCTCTTCCTTTTCTATTTCCTCTTTGCTTTCTTTTGTCTCTGCTCTGATTCTTTCCTTTTCTTCCCCTTTTCTTTTTCTTCCCCTTTCTTTCTCTTAATCTCCTTCCTTTCCCACAATGAAGGAATGTTTAAAGAACTTCTACTGTTTCTATTTCCTCTAAATGACAAAATACTCTATACAGCTTACTCTATATGAAATTAGTGTTTCCCATCCAAAAACCCAAAAGATGTCCCCATCAAGGACTCCAAGCAATAGTGGAGTTGATGTCTAAACTGGCCTTCCTCTATAAGCAAATAAATGACCACCCTAATTGTCATTATGGAACCTTCATCAGCAGCTGATGAAAGCAGAAGCAGAGATCCATAGCTAAGCATTGGCCTGGTCCAGTTGAAAGGAAGGAGGAGAGAGTATATGAGCAAAGGGATCATAATCATGAGGAAGAAAGCCATAGAGACAACTGATCTGAGCTATTGGGCGCTCACTGACTATTAAATAACCACTGATGTACCTTCATGGAAAAGAACTAACCCCTCCAAATGTGGATGACAGTCGAATGGCATGGGCAGTTTGAGGAACCTCTCGCAGTTGGACCAGAGTTTATTCCTGCTACATGAACTGGCTTCTTGGAGCCCATTCCCTACAGAGGAACACCTACCTCAGCCTTAATACTGGGTGAAGGATTTGGTCCTACCTTAAGTGGATATGCCAGAGGTACTGACTCACCTTGGGAGTTCTTACCCTCCCTGGAGAATGGATAGAGGGATGGAGTGGGGGAGAGGTTAGGGAGAATTGGAAGGAGGGGAGAGAGGGGAGCAGTAGTAGGTATGGGGGAAAACTTTTTAATTACAAAATAAAGATAACTGAAAACTTTAAAAAAAAATAAATAAATTAGTGTTTCCTCATATATTTCTTCAAATAAAATGTATCTTTACATCTCATTTTCCTGGTTGGTCAAAAATGAGTCTTTGTCACGTGACTAATATTAGATATTGTCTTGATTTTAATTTGAAATGCTCCCATATCTGAACAGCCAGGCCCTGATGATGGCACCATTTGGGGATTTATGAAACCTGTAGGAGGCGGAGCTTCCTGAAAAAAGTGCTAGTCACTGTGGATGGGCTTGGAAGGTTTATAGCCCCACCCTTCTGCTCCTTCTGCTTCCTGTGCAGGTGAAATGTGATCTCTTGGCTTCCTGCTTCTGTCAAAATGCCTTCTGGAGTTGTTAGCCCAATATATTCATCTCTAATTAGTTTTGCGTCATGATATTTTGTCACAGCGACAAATACAAGTGACCAATGCAAATATCTTTAACTTACCAACCTTCTTCAAAGACGAGAATCCAGTCCTAGCTCACCAACGGAGACAATCTGAGAAAATGAGTCAGGAAAGTCAGTATGTCTAACTCACATTAATTACTTTAAAAGAAAGTAAGCCTTCTAATTTGGGTGAATAAGTTTTCTAAGAAGATTTTTTAAGATGAATGGAGTACATTGCTCACAAGATGATAAAATCAAACATGAAAACGTCATCTTCCAAGCTTATGTATATCTCTGCCCCATGACTTCTTGCATCTAACTGGAGGTGTTGGCTGTGAATTCTCTCCTACATGCTTTTCTCATTGTGTTCTTATATTTATGTTTGTTTGTTTGCTTATGTAGACTTTTGCAGTGCAGGGGAAAATCCCTCATTCATTTTCTCCCACCCTATTCTCCTCTGGGTGGAGCTGGATCACTCTGGGAGTGCTTTCTGTTTCTCTGGTGGCAGACATACTTACCAATATGTAGACCTGATCCCGTCATTTATTAGGATCCCTAAGACGTTCAACCTCATGGCAGAGATTGACACTCTTGAGGGGGCAGATCATGCTGCTCAACAGTGTGTCTCACTTTTAGAATCTCTGTTTAGCTGACATCTTTTTCCTTCCTTGGGAAGTGAAATCTTCATGTAAAATAGATTTGGTTTCTGTATGAGTGTGCATGTGTATGTGGTGGTGGTGGTATGTGTGTGTGTGTGTGTGTGTGTGTGACAAATTTGTAGAAATATATATAACAATTATTTCACTATCATTCTTGTAAGTTCTCTTAAAAATAAGACTTTTAAAATATATTAATACACAGAAATAAAATTATCCTTCCCTTATGTTGGTTGTCAAGCAAAACTTTAGGGGAAAGTATAAATTCAAAATATTAAATTTTCAGCAAAATGCCATATGTGGAAAAAATTATCTTTTTCACTTGTTTTGTGAAAATATCATGCTAAGGAGTGGAATATGCCTCATCTTGTAGCCTGGCTGCGACGTGAGCATGAAGTGTGCTAACATTTTCACAAACACAAACACAAATAGAGTTCTTATAACTTAATGAGTCCTCCATTTCAAAGGTTGATTAATATTCCAGTCATGCCTTCCAATAGGTAGCTTTTATTTCTTGATTTTTCAAAGGTTTGGCCATTGGTACATGTCAGTAGGTTTCTCTTGGGGGAGGTCAGGCCTTCCTTCAATGGCCTTCTGTTCCTTTGTAGAGAGTGTTCATTAGTTAGTATTCATCCATGAACTTGTCTGGAAAGTGTCAGGGACTCACCCACCCCCACCTGATTGTGCCTGTTCGATCTTCGAGAGTGGACGGATGAGAGAAAACAAGTGCAGCTCCTGCCACTGACCTGATCTGGGGTGCAGAGTGCAGGCCTCTCTCAACAATGCGTCTCCACCGCCCTGGTGGGGAACTCCCAGGTTAGGCTTCTTTCCATAGAGGATCATCAACACTACCATGTCATCTCCACGGCCATCAATTTGCAATAGGATGAGACACAACCAGATGATGCCAAATGTGAACTGACTCATAAAGCATCTCTCTCCTGCTGTGCTTTTCTTCCCCACTCAGAGTAGCTGGGTAGCCATTTACTTGTTCACATCTTCAGGGAACTTTGGTTATTTGCACTGACATCTGTAATGTTGGGAAACAATTTTATTTTTCACCGTGAATACTATTTATTATTAATCCTCTTCCCCAAAGGCATTATGTTCCTTAGACTTCCTGTGTGGCATAAAGAAAAACAAAACTTTGATTTTTCTTTTCATTTATTTGTTATAGTACTCACTGACAAAAGGATGCTGTAGTACTCACTGACAAAAGGATGCTGTAGTACTCACTGACATAATGATGCTATAATAATCACTGACATAATGATGCTGTGTTCATATTGTGATGGGAGAATAGGTTGTTCCTTTCTAATCCTTTCTCTGACCTCTGGACTGGATCTGGAGATTGAGTTATTTATATATATAGAAATATATATAAATATAGAAATACATACATATATATTTGCAATGTGTCCTGACTCATCCAATACCCTAGGACATAGTCCATTCTTTTGCGTTCTTGAATATACTTTTTATTTAAGGTAAATCAACTAAATCTACAGGAGTTAAACAAATGGTCTAGATTCATCTAATTTGCTGCTCATTCTAGAGCCTGGTGGTCTTCTGGGATGTATTGAACTTCTCCAGGAAACCAAGAGCTGATTGGGTGGGTATAATATAATATAAAAGATATAATAATATCTTAATGAATGCATGATCATAACCTCTGTGCTTTAGAAATAAACCCAAGCTAAATTTGAAGCGAACTTCAAAGGAAATTAAATGTGTGTGTTGTTGTTGTTGTTGTTGTTGTGTGTGTGTGTGTGTGTGTGTGTGTATTATCATCATAAGTAATTTTTTTTTCTGATTTCCAGACATTTCTGTAGTGAGAGCAACAATCATGTTGTTCAGAAGACACATCAGTTAAGGCTCCTCTTAAAAATACCTCTAAACTTTCTGTGAAAAGGCACCAAATGTTTTCTATTTTACAATTTTGCCTAAGGGTTTTCCTTGCCATTTGCTCTTAGTATGAGGTGATTATTTTATTAGCTGATAATACCAAGAAATTGGATATTCCCTATGACCAACAGAGCCAGGGAAGAACACACACAAAAAATTGCAGTCAGTGTGACAGGCAAGACACCTTCTTTAGTAGTAAGAGTTCTTGAAGATACTTAAATATTTCACAAGAAAAAACATCCCTAGGGTATTAAACAGCCTTCATTTCTCATTGTTATCATTGACATATGTTGTATTTCTATTTTAAAATTAATATTTTTTAATTTTTACAGGTAATTTGTTTTCAGGGAAAGTGTTAAGTCTTGAGTTTCTATTTATTTTTAAATATATAATTTACATTATTTTATAGTTTGAATTTTTCTTAGTATGCAAAATTAAATTAAAATTTACCAGCTTTTCTCAGCACCAAAATACTACCACATTTTGTTTGTTTACTGCTTGTACCTTAAACATCATTTAGGAAACAGAAATTCAAGTCTAGTACTTTAGACCACTCGAAGTTCCTGGCTTAAGTATCATTTTAGATCCTGACTTTTAGTGAGTGTATTAGGTTCAACTAGTTTAAAGCAATATAAGTATTCATGCTTATTCCTCAAGACTAGGATTTCAACTTCTATAGATTAGGTCCAGGCACAGAAGACACTCAAGTGGGCTGAAGTTACACATTGTCTCAAAGACAGACCCAAAACTAACCTTTCTCTAATTCATTCTTTCTCCATGCTCTCAACACAAAGCCAAAGAAATCTGTGACTGACTCTTCATGATTTCCTGTTGCCTTGTCTAAGATCATGCATATCAAAAATACTTCCCTAATTGAATGACTGTCAGAAGGCTCCCCAGGTCACCTTGAATCTATAGTCTCATTGAAATAATAAGAATATGCTTACCTGAGTAAGAAGACAAGTACTGAGTGTCAGCTTTGGTAGATGCTCCACATCTTCTCTGACTTGGTAGGAATTCTCACAGTCCCAGGCCACAAAAACTTTCTGATTAGCTCAGTAAGTAGGAGAAGTTGACAATGCCTGGTTATCTTAGTGTGAAGAGCGCTGTTCAAGCCAAAGACAGAGACATCATAACAAGTAGTGGCTCAAAGGGAGGCTATAACTGTTGTCATAACCAGATATAGAAGTGTAAGGAGATTCATCACTCTGAACATCAAGAATTCAAAAAGGCAGACACTCAAAGCTCTTGGGGACCAAGGCCTGTCTATTGTGACTGCTAATCCTAGTGAGTTTGGGTTAAAAGGGGTTAACAGCCCTCTGCTGTAACACATGATTGGTCTTTATGAGGTTGAAGCTCTTGTCTGTTTGAGGCCTACAGATGATGCTAAAGAGCCAATAATGACAGCAATTCAAAGCAATCTAATTATGCAAACGGGAGGCTAAACAATTTCATCATCCTTAAATTAGATTGTCCTAATGAGATAAAGACACCAATTAATCCTGAATTAATTTCAATAGCCTATTTCAGGCAAACACTTTAATATGCAAATGTAAATGAGAAACAAAGCCTACTGTAGAATGCCAGAGTTCAGAACCTCTCTCTTCACAGCTGCAGCGGGTGTAAATAGTGCCTAATGAGTTTGCATGGAAAGACACAACCAGTTGAAAATTTTAGACTTCATAAAGCACAGCCGGTACCTCAGGTATACTGAATAACTCTAAAGTTAGACATATGAAGAGGGGGAGCTTTTCAGGAGAAGGTTGTGGGAAGGTAGTTACATATTGCCAGAGTCACACTTGTTTCCAATCAAAAGCAGATCAGTTTTCTAGTTAACTCTCCATCTGTTTATCTGTATATGTGTATTTCCTGTGTGTGCATATATCTATGAATGTGTGTGGTTTCATATGTTTATACATGTGCATGCTAGCATGTTTGATGGAGAGAAGTTACTAGAAATGATGATGCAATGTGATTGGCATGAGGGGACACTGAGAAGATACTTTTTAATGAGTTGATGTTGAGAGCGCCAAGTTGCCATAACATACATCTGGACAGAATTCTCTTCTGTCCGTAAAGTTGATTTTTAATTAGTGACCACTTAATCATTTTCAATTAGCCATCCCTGACCCATTTAGTATTTCTAAATAACTAATTTCCTAAATAAGATATGGGAACAGATTCAAAACTCTTAGTTGCTTATGCAGAATCCAAAGGTCTATGATTTTAATGATATTTGGCTGAAGGGCTCTTTGATGGGCTAATTCCTTTTATAACTAACAGAATTTTCTCAGAGGCAATCAGCAGGATCATAACCTCTCCTGCCTTGGAAGGGAAGTGATAACCAATATGAGAAATGAATTGAAAGTGAATCAAAGGGAAGGGTACTCTGATGGGTCTGTGTTAGACTACTGGAGCCAGCGTTAAGAGAATTAGTAACTGATGACCAAATTCCTTGCATGCCTAGCACTGTAAGCTAAGGGATGTAAAATCATGTCAACTGCAGGCTTAGCTTTAAATGAGATATTAATACCTCTACCCTCAAGGCTCAGGAAATATGGCAGAAGAGTGTCAGGAAGTATCAGGAAGACACAGGGAAGAGTTGTGAAATGCCATCAGTGCAATCATGAATTTATGACTGTCAACTGCACACAGACCTCCCAGACTGGCCTTATTAGCGATTAGTCATGTAAGAGGGAGGAGTTCTTGGGAGTCCCGCCTTTCATTACAAAGTGATTAGCTACTTACAGATTCTGAGAGAAGGAAAATTCTTCTCTTTTGATGAGAGCTCACTGCTAAGTTGAGGGGCTCTAATGGATAGGTCCAGACCTATGGACACATAGAAGGCCCTCATTAAAATCAATGGATTCACAAGACAAAAAATGAACCATATAATGGGAGGAAAGGGTAAAGAGAGAAGTGAAGAGATTAAAGACTGGATGTAAGAGTCGTCAGTATGCGTTTTGTACATATGTGAAATGTGAATTGGAAAACTTAGAAAATCTTGGATGCCCATGCAATGTTTAAGGCCTAATGAAGCTAAAATTTTTTCAGATGTTTATTAGGTAAATTTAATATAAATTTATTATATAATATATAATGAATAAGTTATTAGAGAATCCTTTATTTGCTAAGTCAAGAAATCCTAATAAGGCCACATAATAAGTGCTCAAGAAATATTTTTAAAGATATCAGATTAATCTAAGTCACTAAGGAGTTGAAATGCCATTTGCAAAAGGGGTATAGCAGATATATTTAGACACTAGCTTTATTTTCGGAGACTAAATTACTCTTGGAAAAAGATCTTCTAAGGTACATCTGATAGACTTTTAGATGTAAACACCTATGTTTACAAAATATAAGCTTCCCTGACAGACATACCCATCTCTCTTTATTTGCTCCAAGTAGGTATTATTACATTATTTCTGAAATAAATGAGGAAGTGAAACTGAATTCTTACTTCTGGTACCTTGATTTCTAATGTAAAAATGTGGGTCATAGATGTAAAGGAGCTACAACCGGGTAAAAAGCTGATTCATACTGATTCAGTATTTCTTTAGTTCTGGAGTCAGATGGGACATGGTTAAACTTTCCTGTATCAGATTTAGAGAATTCGAAAGAGAGAGAGAGAGAGAGAGAGAGAGAGAGAGAGAGAGAGAGAGAGAGAGAGAGAGAGAGAGAGAGAGAGATGGAGAGAGAGAGAGAGAGAGAGAGAGAGAGAGAGAGAGAGAGAGAGAGAGAGAGAGTCTTAAGGATGGCCTGTAGCTCAGAAAGTAGAGTGCTTGCCTATCCTGCAAGATACTCTCTATTCAATCACTAGTACCATGCCCACACTCAACCAAACAGAAGAAAGGGGGAAAAGAAGGAAATGAAGGAGAGGGAGAGAGGGAGGGAGGGAGGGAGGGAGGGAGGGAGGGAGGGAGGGAGGGAGGGAGGGGAGAATTCAAAGAGTTCTTAAAATTTCTGAGATCTTCAGTTGTTTTAGCCACAAAATAAGACTTTTTTATAATCTTGCATTCATTAAACTAGTAACTATGGGGCTGGGACAGAACAGAAATGTGGTACTTGGTACCAGCAATATCACTTAGTTACCAAATGCTGGACTTAATCATTTCAAAGACTTTCAAAAAAAGTCAACCCAAGAATCAGAAATTTAAAAAATGCTTCAATTTCCTGCAGCTCAGTTTTTCCACATGGTGCAACCAAAGCATGTGGTGTCTTCAGCAATAAGGTCTTAGCATCAAGCTATCATGGGCAACCGAGAGCAATGGCCATAAACTCTATTGTTTGGAGTGTTCCAGTGGCCTTCCTGATCCATAAGTCACAGGGAGAAATCCTTCACTTGACACTGACATTTTTGTTTAATCACCTACGGCTTTCTATGTCTTTTGGGGGTGGGTTATTCCTCTGTGTAACCTTCTTTTAAGCTCGTATGTATTGGCTTTTGAGACAGGGTTTCTCTGTGTAACAACCTTGGATGTCCTGGAACGCAATCTGTAGACCAGACTTGTGAATTATATTTTAACCATCTTAGAAAATACTAGGTTCCTGTAGAACTTTTTCATATCCTCAGTATTGGCTATATTTATATTTCACTAGCTCTGTTCTGTCGTCCAGAATCCTCCCAACTTAAACCCTCTCTACCATCATTGATCATATTTCTGCTTTACTTCACCTCTATCCTCCTATTACTCTTTCCTCCCTCAAGGCCTTTCTCTTTTGTTCTCCCTTTTCCTCCTGTAGCCTCTTTCTGTCTTCCTGTCCTCCAGGCTCATTCCAAGTTAAACACTACTATAAGAAATCCCAGCTATAATCCACATATGAAAGGGAACATGTGCTACTTTTTTTTATCTTTCTGCTTCTGAGTTAACTCACTCAGTATAGTGTTTTTCAGTTTCATCCATTGCCTAGAAATTTTTGTAACTCCATTCTTTGTAGCTGAATAAAATTCTCCTGTCTATGTACAATACAATTTTATTATCCACTCATCAGCTGATGATGGCTATTTCCATTTCCTGGCACTTTTGAATAGTGCAGCAATGAGCATGGATGTAGAAGATCTCCATAAAAGAATATGGAGTCTTTTGGGTGTGTGCCCAGGAGTGCTCAAGCTGGGTCAAAATGCAGGTCTATGTTTAGCTTTCTGAGGAATCTCCACACTGTTTTCCAGAGTGTCTATAACATTTTTCACTCCCACTAACAGTGACTAAGGTTTTTCTTTACCCTACATTTTCCCCAGGATTTGTTTACCATTTGCTTTATGCTAGCCTTCAGACTAGAGTAAGGTGGAATTTCAAAGTTGTTCTAACTGGTATTTTCCAATGACTGAGGAAGCTGAACATGGTTAAAAGTACTTCTTAGCCGTCTTTCTTTCTTTCTTTCTTTCTTTCTTTCTTTCTTTCTTTCTTTCTTTCTTTCTTTCTTTCTTTCTTGAGAACTCTTTGTTCAGTTCTACAGACCATTTTTAAAGTTGTGTTGTTTTCTTGCTATTTAATTTTGTGGGTTCTTTTTATATTTTAGATACTTATCCCTTGTGAGAAATAGAGCTGGCAAGAATTGATTCACATCCTGTAGACTGTTTCTTCTTATAGTAAATATTATTATTTTTTTTTTTAGTGTAGATGCTTTCTAATTTCATAGGTCCTACTTGTTACTTGTAGTGCTTATTTCCTGAATGACCAGGGTTCTATTCGGGATGTCATCCCAGTCTGAGGCCATGCCATCCTGAAGATAGATGCCTGACATCATCAAAAAGTTATTTCATTGGCCTATGTCTTCAAGTATTTTCTTACTTTTCCCCCTAGAAATTTCAGAATTTTGGCTCAAACTTTGTAGTCCTTGATCAATTTGGAATTGATTTCTCAGCAGGGTGAGACTAAGGATAAAGTTTCCTTCTTCCATGTGGACATATCCAATTTTTCCAACATCATTTGTTGAAGATGCTGTGCTTTTCTCCAATGTGAATATTTTGGTGTCTTTTCAAATACCAGGTGCCTATAAACGTAGGATACTTCTCCTATGATTCATGTGTCTGTTTTGGGCCTTATGCCATACTGTTTTTTAGCATAGTGACTCTGTAGGATACCTTGGAATCAGATATGGTGAGACCACTAGGAGCACCTTTATTGTTCAGAGTTGCTTTTTTATCTAGGATTCTTTGTATCTCTAGAGGACTTTTAAGATTGATCTTTAAATTTCTGAGAAAATTTCATTGGAATTTTGGCTGAGAATTCATTGCCTGTGCAAATTGTTTTGTTTGGGTAGGATGGCCATTTTTACAGTATTAGTACTTCCAACCCATGAGCATTGGAAATCTATCTTCTAGTGTCTTTTTAAATTTCTTTTATCTTTATTATCTATTTTTTTTACAGTATACAGGTCTTTCACTTCCTTGGTTAGATTTATTCTGAGGTATTACAACTACTGTAAATGGTATTATTTCCTAAATTTCTTTCATAGAATACTAATACTTGTTCTTGATATACAGGAAGGCTACCAATTATTTTTGTACTCTGTTACCTTTTCTAACATTACCAAAAATGTTTGTTCATTTCTAGGAGTTTCCTGGTGACATCTTTTGAGGTCTCTTGTACATAAAATCATATTGTCTTCAGCTAGAAAGATATATGAAGACTGTGATATAGATATGAATATTATCCAAGTTTTTATTTTTTGATTGGATTTGTTCCATAGGAAGGAATTCATACCTGGTCAAGGGCTGGTGGCTGGAAATACCATAGGTCCTAATGGGGAGCCCACAAGTAGTGTTTTGCTAAATGCACATGTAGTCAAACAGCTTATGTTTAGATTCATAGATTAGTGCTGTTCTCATGCTCATTAGAGACGTTTCTTTAGGCAGCATTAACGGAGTCCTCAGACCTAAATGTATTCTCTATAGAAATCCTTCCAATGCCCAGGGGAACATTATGGGAGAAAGAATGGAAATATGAAAGAGTTGAGGGAAACCAAGGTTGTGTTCCAAAAAGACATGTTCTGGAACCAGTATAGCTGCTTCAATCATGCTGCTATGGCTACCCACTCAAGTCTCACATAAAACTGTTCTCATCAACATTTTTTTCCATTGTAAAAGGAGAAATCCTCTTTAGATCCTAGAACTCCTCAAGGGCTTATACTCCAGTATAGTAGCCAGATAAAAGAGTGTCTATCTCCAACGGTATAAACACTAAATAACCTCCCATCCAATCTCATGTAAATAATCCTAGTTAAACTCAGTGGAACTCAATCACACAACATAAAAACAGGATGGGATTTGTTGAGAAGAGGGATTCAAGTAACTCACATTCACTATAAACATGGGTAAAAGTCAAAGAATAAACAACAGTGTTAAATAAGTTGTATCCAAAAGTCAAATGCTTGGACAGGCAATGCTACTTACAAGTTACTAATTTTTGTATTTCACATAAGTCCACAAAGGGTGAGGAAATACCTGGGGAAAGAGATTGTTTGAGAGTAATTGACGTGTTGGTTCTGTTGTTTTGTTTTGTTTTTTAATCCTTCTCCACTTTGGTTTAGTAGACAAATTCCTTTGATCTTGGCATTTGATGAAGTGCAAAGTGTGGCTGCAGGCTGAGGTGAAGTGGTACCAACAACTAGACATTTTAGATTCTTAAAAAAGAAATTTGCCCACACATATCAGTAAGCCACCTGACGGCCTGTGTGTGTAGGAGGTATGCGTGTGTGTGTGTGTGTGTGTGTGTGTGTGTGTGTGTGTGTGTGTGTGTGTGTGTGTTGGGGGGGAAAGGGGCATGATCCTAAGTGTAACAAAGACCTTCATCTTAATGAGCTGGTTGATAAAGCTCTGCAACCCTTTCATCTGTAAACAGCTGTTAAAACTAAGGCAAGCTTATGTTTCCAGGATGAAAACAATAAGTCAAAATAGTTTGCAAATTACAAATTGCTAACTTTTAGAATTCCAGGATTTTCTTATCCTACACAATAATAAGTTACATTAATGGCTATTTTCTTAGAAAAAAATAGGGAAGGCAAGGGATTAGATTTTTTAAAAATATTATCTCTATTACCCCCCCCAGTCTCGTGTGTGTGTGTGTGTGTGTGTGTGTGTGTGTGTGTGTGTGTGTGTGTGTACATGTATGTGCATGTGCTGTGGTTCATGTGTGGAGTCAGTTTATGGGAGCTGGTTCTTTACTTCTACCATGAGTTTCTGACATCAAATTCATGTTGTGAGGCTTGGAGGCAAACACCTTTACCTGCTAAGACATCTCATTGAGTTGGCACTTAATGTTATTACTCCAAAGGGTATCAAACCATAATGATGTTTTTTTCTGTACAGCGTACCATCGTGTATTGGACTTCAGGCTCTCTAAAGCTTTAATGGTCTGTCAGTCATATATTAAGCACTACTGTGAAATGCTATTTGCAGATCTCTGTCGTGAGATAAAGTGGGCCAGAGTTATGATAAGAGGTCAGCATACCCTGGCCAGCAGCCCTGCTAGACTGCTGTTTGATAAGCCTAATAAAACAGTGGAGCTTCTTGGTATCTCTGCTCTACTACGTTGAAACAGCCTGGGGTCATCCAGTGCATCCTCTGAAACTGAAGCCAAAGCTAAAGTACCATGGAGTCACAGCCTAGGGAAGCCAGCTGTCTCATCATTGAAGGTCGCTCCAGGCACTTATTTGACAGGGTCACTAATTCATTATTTTCTGGTATTTATTCTAAAGATAAGGATGGCCTTTTGATGAAGGTTCCATGTTCATGGGAGCAATATATAGCTTTGAGTTCTCTTTGAATTCTTAATATGTTGGTCTTGGCAGGATATTACAGAAGGGGATAAGAATAGGTCACTAAAAATCCATCCCACATTAAACGTACACCATACCAATGTTCACATAAGAATTTCTCCAAGAGCCTGAAATTACTTTTTCTTCTATATAGTTGTATTAATCCTATATAGCCAGACTCAGTATGTTACATTAACTTAACACTCTAGAAATAATAAATTTATAGTAATTTGATTATTGATACATTTACCTAGCCTTGGTAAATATTATCAAAAATGTAAGAATATATATCCAATGTTTTATAGGGTAGGAAAATATTTTATTTCTATAATACTCAAATTTGTTCCTTTTCTTATGCCTGATACTAAATAGTATGATATTGTAGTTACTCCCTCCAGGCCCAAACTCAAGTTGTATCTTTGATTCTTGGAGTCTGATAACAAAACCCTTCAAATCTTGTCAGTTCATCTTACAAATTACCATTTATGGCAGTTTGAGTGAGACATGCCAATTACAGTCTTGTGTATTTGAATACTTGGTCCTCAGCTAGAAGGGAGGTTATAGAACCTTTAGGAGGTGGATTCTTGCTAGAAGAAATACATCACTGAGGGTGAGCTTTAAGGTTTTATAGCCTCACCCCACTTTCTGCTGGGTCTCTCTCTACTTCCAGTTTGTGGATCAAAATGTGATCAGCCAGCTTTCTGTTTTTGTTACCATACTGTGCTTTCTCTGACATGATGGACTTTCTCCCTCTGCAACCATAAACTATAGAAAATCTGCTTCCTTAAGTTGATTTTAGTCCTGGTATTTTATAGCAGCAACAAACAAGGAAACTAGGCCACCATCTGTAAGTTACTTATGTAAGTGGAGAGACGTTGGGGATATCATTGAAACATAAATTCATCCTCACCATTTTTTTTTGTTCTCCCTGCCTGCATGATGGAGAGCATCTCCTTACTCAACCCTTCATGCTATCCTTTGCATATTTGATGTTTAATAAAGCAGTAAAAGTAATTTTCTTAAAAAATATTGATTAGAAATTACTTAAAATTCCCTGGGGGTAGCGCATTAGGATAATCTTCAAACTTATTTCTTCTTACAATATGATAAAATGTTTGGCATAATGTTATGGTTAAATGAAGAATTCCACAGTGGTTTTTTGGGGTTTTTTTGTTTGTTTGTTTGTTTTTTACATTAGTGGATAATTTAGATGAAGAAGAAAGTAGACATTGCTCACAGGTAATGAAGCTTGCTTGGAATCAGTTGGACAGAGCTAGTCACTAACTGACCTGAATTAACCATAGAAGTTTGGAGGACTGTAGACAGAGAGGAGACAGGAAGTGGTAAGGTGAGTCTGAGAGAGGATCTCAACGCTTTTCAAGAGAGGACAGAGTAACAGAAGAGGAGACAATTGGTGGATGCTACCTGTTTCCTTGATTTCAAGCAACCTTTATTTGTTAGAATACAATAAAAATATCACACAAGTTTACTTGCTATGGTTGCTTTAAAATCAGAACTTCTTAGTTTGCAAAAGGATCAACACATATAAGTTCCTGCTGCCAAAACCTGACAATCTAAGTTTGATCCAATAACACACATTAAAGGTGGAAAGAGAGAACATACACACTGACACAGGTCATGCACACACATATTAATACTAATTAATAAAATGTAAAACCTAAATTTTAAGTAAGCTTATTTTCAACATTTGCTGACTATAAAATATATACTCCTAAAATGGTTTTTCCAAATAAACTTATTTCAAATTTCCCACTATCCTTAATACAAATCCAGGAACTTTTTTCTTTTATATTCACTAGCTACATTTTAAATATAAAAACTAAAATAACTGAAAAATAATTGAAATGGTTTAATTTCATTGACATGACTGGGAATGTTGGCATTTCAAGGGGTTAGCTGAAGAAATAACTACTTTGTGTGTAGGTGGCATCATCCCATGGATTGTGGTCATAGAACAAATAATAAATGAAAAATATACAAAAACCAGATGAATGTCTGCATTCTCCATTGTCTACTTCCCATATAGATGCTCCAACCACCTTGAACTTTGCTATGTTTTTCTACTCAATAGACTCTCCTTCCTTAAGCCATGAGTCAAAAGTAATTATTCCTTCAAATTATTTATATCTGGTATTTTGTAGTAAAAATTAGAAAAGTCCCTGATATGCCTATATTTGTACAATTGCCACCTGTGTTTTTTTGTTGACTAAGAAAAAAATTCAAGCAGAGATCATTGAATTTTGGCTGTTATTGAGAGATGGTCCTTTACTGCTATTATCTTGGCATATTAAATAATTGATCTTCACAGTGTTGAAAATATATTAACAAATTAAGACATTTTGTACATTGTTTAGATAGTAAGAAAAAAACTGGACATAATGAATGGTAAATTCAGTGACCTCAGTCTCTATATAACTTCATAAATTATATTATCAACACAAAAAATAAAATAAAAATCTGGTAGCACATAATAGAACATAACAGCTTAGGAAGATAAAGTCTCAATATTGTGTTACATAATATGAATTAGAATGTAAACAGCATACTTCCGAATATTATGGTCTCTTTTGAAGTCAGTTGTTTAAGAAAAAAAAATTAGAAGAAAGATGATAATTGAAAAAAATAAAATATGCCAAGAACTGCCAAAGACCCTAATTAACAAATGTTTAGTAAGAGATATTTAAGAGCTTTAGAACAGTTCAGACAGATGCTCTTATTTCTCCTGTCTTATAAACAACAAGTGAACTAAGGTATTAAGTATCTTGTCCAAGGTCACAATGCCATACCAGATGGTCTAACTGCAGCACCCTCCATCTTGACCACATTCCCATATGGCCTCACTATATGAAAGATTGACAGAGAACGCAGCAAAGTTAAGGTTGCAATAAAGGGATAAAGTGAGCCTGGGAAATGTGGAAATAATAACCAAAAATCACCATCCTAAAGCTAAATCAAAATATTATGACCAATCAGTTTACAATTTCACAGTATTATATTGCCAATCTGTGGGTATTTTTATATAAATTCAAACTTAAAGAAGAGATATCAAATTCAAAAAGCAACATAATAAATGAAGAAAATTGCAATTTATGTATATTATGGAGAAAGGGGATATATCATGATTTATATCATCCATTCATCATGTCCTTCTGAACCATTTAAAATATATAAAAAAAAAACAGCAGCATCCCTCATCCCTAACTATCTTATTGTGTATTTTCTAACAAATACACTGTTTTACATAACCATAGAAGTATTAGAAAGATTGGGAAGATTCACACTCATACAGCATATCCTTTAAGTTATAACATTATCTGTATTTAAGTTTTCTAAATTGTCAACTCTAGAGCTGTATATTTTTCTGAATGAGAATTCAACCCAAGCATCAGCCTCTTTTAATACACAGGGGTTCTTTGGCCTTACATTTTTGTTGATCTTTAGGCATAAGGATTATGAACTCAATATTCTATCGACTGTCTCCTACTGAGATTTTTGAATTAAAAAAAATAAATGTCATATTTATTTGTGTGTGTGTGTGTCCATGCATGTGTAAGCATGGTGTGTGTGTATGTGTGTGTGTGCATGCACGCATGCACATGTGTGTACACATGCATATTCACAGATATCAGGGAACAGAGAAAAACTTGAGGAAGCTGGTTATCTACTTATATGTGTGAGTCCCAAATAACAGACTTGGAGCACTAGGTTAAGTGGCAAGTGCCTTTACCCATAGAGCCATCTCACCATTTGCTGGAGATTCTTTATGTATAGAATCAGATGTGTTTTTGCCTCTCATCCAGTAACATAAAATATATTTCATTTTATCTCATCTGAAGCTTTCTAATGATGGCTTGTGCCAATATTCATCTTTCAAACATTGACCATGTGCTTAACATAGTGTCTTCTAGATTTGACTACTATAACATCACTATTTTTCATTTTGTGATTAATAAACAATTTGCTCAGCATTGCTTTGAGACTGAAATATGTTAGTTCTTGTCAAATGTTACCAACCTAATTTTAGCTAGAGATTATTTTATGACTCCTTTATTCTTTTAGCTGGAATTCTAGTATCTGAGGGAAATCCCTTTCAACATTGCCTTTTTTTTTCCTTTCCTTCCCACACTTTTTAATTTACATTTTAAATGATTTTGTTATTATTAATTTTGCATCCTGACCACAGCTTCCTCTCCCCCCTCTACTGTCAATTCCTCTTACCTGCTCCTGTCTGACCTAAAATCCACTTCTCCATTTTTATTCATAAAAGGGCAGGCCTCCTTTAGATATCAATCAAACTTGGCATATCAAGTTGCAATAAGACTTGGCACATCCCTTCATACTAAGGTTGAAAAAAGAAACCCAGTATGAGGAGTGGGGTCCCAAAACCCAGCAAAACTCCTCTTTCCTCTCTTAAGAGTTCCACAAGAAGGCCAAGATACACAATAGTAACATATGTGCAGAGGGCTAGGTCAGTCCCATGCAGGCTCCTTGGCTGGTGGTTCAGTCTCTGTGAGCCCCTATAGGTCCAGGTTAGTTTATTCTGTGGGTTTTCTTGTGGTGTCCTTGACCCCTCCCTCTTATTTTACAGGCCATCTCCTGTAACTAGACAAAACTTCCAGCTGAGGGATTAGAACACCAACACACCCACAAAACCTTTGACCTACAATTTGTCTTGCCTACAAGATACCCTGAGTTAAAAAGGGTGCAGAAATTGTGGAAATGGCCAACCAGTGACTAGCCAAGCCTGAGACCTGTACTATTCCTGACACTTCCAGTTCAGCCTGAGTGAGAGAAAGCCCACCCCTTTTTATAGGATTAAAACAAAAATGACTGGGAAAAATTAATATAATGATGCTTAATAATAATCTACTATGTTTATAGCTTGATGCCTAGCCCAGTTGTCAACAGAGAGGAAACAGATACAAACTCATAGCCAAATGTTAGGCAGAGCTCAGGGAATCCTGTAGAAGATGAGGAAGGAGGTTTGTAGAAACCTATTCCTCTTACTTTTACTAAACCCAATGGTTTTTATAATCTCATCTCAATAACAATTCATCTGGGGACTATCTCTAATCCTTCCCTTACCCCACTCATTTATATGATGCAACTCAACTTCTATCCTCTCACATACCATTTACCTGTCCATAAAAACAATGTAACCTATTAATATATTCGCTTATTTATACCATGAGACAGAATTCTCTTGACAAAGTAAATATTTTTGTTCAGTTTTCATTTTCAATGAATGGCTAACATAGCACATAACTGGAAATATGTAGACAACATAGTCCAATGAACAATGTATCATTATGAATAAATGCTCAAATGACAAAATTTAAGTATTAGGCCCATATTAGAAAATATTAAATAATTATATCTAAAGTACTAGAAGATAGAGGATTGTTCCACAGAATAGTTCATCATGATTATTAGAAAATATTTGAAGTTGGCCCTGATCATAGGCCAGTCCAGTGTGATCTGTCCATGCCACATCTAACCTTCAGGCCTCCCTGGGATCACTCATCCAGTTCCCAATTCCGTGATAAATGTAGCTCTTACGCAGCATCTAAGAAACTTCTTGCAGCAGACAGAGACCAGTACAGAGCCCACAACTGATCAAAGCATAGAGAACAACTGACAACTGTGTGGTGCTCAGACCAATCAATACGTCTATAACAAAACCCTTACAGCTACAGCTCAGGAAACATCATGAAAGAGGAAGCAGAAAGAGTGGAAGGGCCAGTAGACCAGGAAGTCTGCTGTGAGACTGTGTCTGCTATGGTGAGTGACACAGAGTTCCAGCTCTGAAATCTCAACAACATGGCTACATAAGCAAGACTTGAACAATAATCACATCAGCTGATGTTCCAATGAGAGGATGTAGAGAATCTTGCAAGGCCCCACCCCTAGATGAAGAAAAATAATCAATAAATGACAGAAAGAAGAAGAGAGTCTGTTTTCTCCAGGGATACACCCTTCAGGTGTGTGGGTGGGGGGGGGGGGATTTAAAAACCCAAATGCCTGAAAAACAAACAAAACAGATAATCTAAGTAGAACTTCAGCTTGTGGAATGGCCACGAGTTTTTAGATATTTGAACAAGATCATGTGTTAGCCATCTAAGAAATATATAGCGATACAAGAAGAATTTATTATATAAAGACAGCTTAACAGACTCAACACTAAACAGACAGGTTTGTCTAATTTAAGAAATGAGAAACCTTACTAAGAAACAGAAAAAAAATGACACCCTGTCAATAACTGTGGTTTGATGGGCAGAGCCCAGCAGGAAGCAGGAGATGACTCACCTGTAATAGCTTGTATTAAAGTAAAATAGCTGAGAATTTAATTATTCTAAGGTTTATATTATATCTGTGATATTATTTATTTTTAAAATAGAGTTAGTATCTGTGCAATCTCTTCTTCACAGACTATCTAGACAATTCTTATACGTTATTCTCTTCCATTCTTCTCTGGCAGCACAGATATGTATATACCACTTGCAACACACACACACAAGTGTGAGCATGCACACACCCGCACACACACCATGTACAACATACTTACATGCAGAAACACACACACACAGACTCATACACACCATATGCATACATACTTCAGACACATATACATTATGTGCAACATACACATACCATACACCACAGACACATATAACATACCATCAACTGATCATCTTGCACCAACATTCTAAGCTCTCATCATTGTGTGGTTCTGTAGGTTCCTTGAACTTAATATTGTAGCTTTGCCAGCATTTCTTAAAAACCAATCTCGGCTAAGCACCAATGTCATGACTAGACAGGTACTCCAGGAAGTAGACAAGAGGTTTTTCAAGAGGAAGAAATGTGGTTGCAGACTACACATTAGGTAAAACCCGGGTTTCTGTTGAGAAAAGACAAAACAGAGGGAGCAGGAGCAAAAGCCGGAATATCATGAGAAACTGGAATCTGCATGGGGTCATGTAACCTAACAGTGAAAGGGCTTCCCAGAAATGCTACCTTCAGGGTCAGAAGCTCAAGGAAAAGGGAAATCAAAAAATAGAGGGGAAGTCACGCATCTTTATAAACAGAAAATCATGAGTGACCTTCAAAGTAGCCTCTGTTCTGCTTGTTTTGGTGACTGAGCCTCATCACTAGCCTCGTCAGGTGGACATAGAAGATTCGGATCTGACCTGCAGTATTACCAAGATCAAAGGAGAGAAGTGTTGTCACATGACATTACCACAAAAGGTCAATTTCTCGATGTCCTTGTACATTTCATTGTCAAGATAAAATACAGTAGCCACTGCTTAATGGGCGTTTTGTTTGAGTCTCCCTTTCTGAATGCATTAATCCATGACTCCCAGCTCCAGTCTTACAGCTGCTTCTTTGTAATTACAGCAGATACTTAATTTTGATAAGCCGTTCACAGAGATCTCTGTTGTTACCTACCTGTTATCCAGATCACCAATGTCTCCCATGCAACAAAAAAAAGTGATCCTTCCCAAGGTGCTGCTCTATGAATGCTTCATTTTAGGAACCAAATGAAAACAAGTATTTTGTCAAATCAAAAAATAAAGTGTCGACTTTTCTACTTGACTACAAGGAAAACTGAACATATAATCATATATTGTCCTTCTATCTTGCATAGACTTGATTAATTGTTGTATGTGAGGTTTTATTGTTTTCATGTGTATGTGTGTGCATGTGTTCACAACAGATATGCACTGACTTATTATTTGAGAATTTCATGAATATCGACCGTGTATTTTGATCATACTCACTCCCAAACTCCCCTTCCCAGACCAGCCACCTTATCCTATTCCTGGAAAGCTGCTGTATTCCCAAGTTTAGGCCTTTAAGAAAATCCACTGAATCTAATAAGTGCTGCCTGTATGCACTTGGGAATGAGGCCAAACACTGAAGCCTGGACATTCTACCAGGAGTGATGTCCCTGAATGTATAACTGTCTCTCCTTCTTCAAATAGCCATCAATTTCCAATAACTCCTCATCTAGATAAAGCCAGTCAACATCCCACCATGAATGGAGGAGAAGCGCATGGCTTCCTACCCCTATCTGCCTTAGCAGTTTCAATGCGGTGTGTGATCACAGATCTGCATTTCATCTATAACAACATAGCAGAAGTTTTTTTGGGACTCACAAGTTCTCTGTAAGTAATAAATTCCAGGATTTGGTTGCAAACATCCAAATCCTGCAGCCTAGCTGAATTGAATTGAACACATGCTCCAATTTCATTTAAAAAAAAAATAAAAAATAAAAAATAAAAAAAGTCACACCTTCCAACATTGTTTTAAAAAAGAAGAAAACTGTCCCCGGGAAACAAGAAGTGACCCCAAAGCATTATCATCCTTATTACATCTCTGACACCGCTATGGCGGAAGATTTGTAATCTTCTCTTGCTGCAAACCAGTCATATAAAGAATGCTGAAGAGAAAGCTTTTCCCCTTTGAAAATGTCACGGGGCATCCAGGCAATCTTTTTTAGTTTTATCTTGGCAAACAAATGTCCACTGATCTATATAAATGAGGAACAGGCACGCCAACATCAATAGGAAATGACTTCTGTGAAGTGCGTTTTGATTCATCGCACGGAGTGGCCCTTCCTAAGATCTGTTCTATTATCAGCTAGAAAGCGGGAGATATCATAAAAGGGGCCTCCCAATGACTGTCATTTTCAAGTGGGGTGCTCTTAAGTTATAGACTTCTGCCGCCTCGGAGATAAATGACTGGCTGCCCTTGACTGACCTGTCTTTAAAGAAGGGATGGCTGTCTTTGTCGACAGGGATGCAGCCTGGAAAACTTTGAACGACATAGCATTTAAAGACAATTTTATTTCTTTATCAACTGATAGTTCTCTATTTCACGTCTCCGGTTTTTATCGCTTGCTGGCATATGTGTTGAAATGAGATCATGAGGTCTCAGAACTCTTCCCTTGGCCTCTCAGAGACTTTTTCTATGGAAAGTATAATCCTGTGAGGAGTGAAGGTGGCAGAGATGATGTCACACTCCAAGGGCAACTGACATTGTGTGTGATGGGCAGCTTCAAGTGATTGGTTCTTTAACAATCATGTCATATTTTTAACATAATAAGTCAGTCATGGTACTTTTAAGAGTAAAGAGGGTAATAACTGCTGTGGGATACTTAAGCCCTTATGGGATTATTTAGAACTGTGCCACATAGTGAGAAATATTTCATGAAAATCTACTTAAGAGAGATGAGAAAATCCTTACAAGCTGTAGGGGATTACATGAAATTAAACTACCTTTAAATAAGTTTGAAAGTGAGAGCAGAGAATAAACAGTGACATCCAGATGCTGAAGCCAGAAAGTCTGGATGAAATTCAAGGACTAACTCTTAGTCCGGGTCATGAATGTCTCGGCAGACAGCTTCTGGTGCAAAGTGAGGCCGATGAATAGGACCTCTGCCTAAGAGGCTGTGACAATGACATGCAAAGCACTCGGGTACAATTGTCCACATGCTCAATTCTCAGGGATCTTTGCTATTTGTTATCCATTTGCTCCATTTCCTTCTTCCAGAATGCCCAAGCACATTTTATTTTTAAATAGAGCTTTCTAAAAAGTAATTAGGCTAGATTCTACATCCATGCTTGCAGGGTCATGATTAACTCACGTTTGTGTCCAATATTTATCAAGACAACTGTTGAAGAAACTATTTCAGGTCCTACAGACACCTGTTTTCTCCCAGTGTTAGGATCCATAATATGAGCTTTGCTTTAAATTTTCCCTTATTGCTTTAAAATGTATAAATGAGTTAATAATATAATATTAGGGGGTTTTATTAGATATGACTTCTAATATATTAGAAGTGTATTTATATAGTAATTAATCATTGTCTTAAGGTTTTTATTGATTTGATAAAGCACCAATGCCAAAAGCAACTTGAGAGGGGTTTATCGCGTCTTACACTTTCAGGTGATAACTCAAGAATAGCAGGCACCTGGAGGCAGGAGCCGATGCAGAGGCCATGGAGGAGTATGCTGTTTACAGGCTTGCTCATCATGATCCTTTTGGCTTGCTCTTTTATACCATTGAGGGCCACCACCACCCACAATGGACGGTGCCTTCCATATCAATATTCAGTCAAGAAAATGTGCGTATGCTTGCCCTCTGGCCAATCTAGTGGAAATGTTTACTCAGTTGAGGTTTCTTCTCCCCAAGTAATTCTAGCTTGTGTCAAGTTGGCATAAAGCTAGTGAGTGTGCGCGCGCGTGCACACACACACACACACACACACACACACACACACACACACACTTTTTTTTTTTCTGGGACAGTGAAAGACCTTATGCAGCATTTTGAAAATCAAGAGATGTGCTCTGCAGGAGGACAAATTAGAAGAACACACCCCGTCTATGCATGCAAAGGCCCCTGGGGCACATTTTCTGTCCTATCGGAAGGACAATCCTTCAGATTTATGTCCTCCAGCTATGTAACTATATGGCTGACTCCCTTCTCTAAAATGCCAAAACTCAGCAGCCCCAGTGGAGCTATGTGTGTATACCTACACATTGCTGGAATACATTTACGCATGCATATAAAATAACATTAATTTGAGAAACACTTTTTCTACATTTTCTGCATTTTAAATGTAAACAAGTTATAATCCACAAACTGCTTTTACAACTTATAATAGGCCACTAAAATTACATTTTAACTACTTTAAAACAATTTGTAATTTCTGTTTTTATTTTCCTCTCTACTAGGATTGTTATTTTTTCTTCAGGAATTTTAATTTATACATAGACATCTTCATGACTTCCTTTTAAATTTTGAGGCATTGTGATCAGAATCATCATTTGTTATACTTTTTATTTTCTGGGGGAAAATAGCTTTTTTGTGATCAGTGGCTTAATTATTACATATGCAACTGACAAGTATGTTCTTTCACAGAGTTTTATATGGGCAGATACATGCACATTCACACATACACAAATGCAACTCATGAATGAGCTCACATAATCACACATGCAATCATACACCTGCATACAAATGCATGCTCATGCTTGCACACACACATACACACATGCACGCAGATATTCATGAATGACCACACATAAGTACACATGGGCACATGCACTCACGCTTAGCACACAAACACAGAGCTAAATTGACTAGTGATGTCCTTTGTGGCTTTGATATTTTTAGGTGGCTTTGATGCTCTTATCAGCATAGGCTGACCATAGCACTCAAGCCTGCTTGTTGGCTTTCTTTTAAATCTCAGGCAGTCTTTGCTTTCTGTTGTAAGGCTGTTGAGTGATAAACATATTTGTCCCTAAGTTTCCCTGAATAATACAACTTTCAGCATCTAATGTGTTACTCTGCCTCAGTTCATGCTTCTTGGCTTATTGTTCACTTTGGAAATTGTAAGTTAAAATCTAATTGAATATTTTTCACATCTGCCTGGTACATTTATCTAAGCACTTTTAAAATTTTTACTCTTTAGAAGTACCTTAGACATCTCCATAAAATGGAAATTTAGTTGATTTCCTGTCAGGTTGACGTGATTTCTCTTTTTTACAATAGCAGGTAAATCTACTTGGTGTTAAGTCTAGCTTCAAGTATTCTTATTAATTTATATAATGATTACTGCATACATAATGTGTGCACTTCGTTTCTGGGGGCATATGCCTTCTGTTCTCTTTCATATTTACAATCTGTATCCTGTTGGAATGGGCCCAGTTGGTCTTCACAGCCTTCACAGATGATGACATGCTCTTCTGGTCTCAAATCTTCAAGTCATCTGTCTAGTAACTCTTGTGTTAGAGAGCAGTCTTGGGCAGCCACTCTTTAAATTTACATAAGACAGAATTCCCTCTAGTTTATCTTCATTTCAACCTTGCTTGATTTTATTTTAATGTTTCCTTAAGATATTTCTATTAGTGCACATTCGTAGTTCAAAGTAAGGCTTCATGTTGATATGTCCACACATGTATATAGTTCCATCAAATTTAATCCCTCTCTTCTGTCTTCAGCTGTCAACTTGGCACAGCCCAGAATTATCATTTGGGGAATTAACTCCATCAGATTGGCCTGTGGGCAAGCCTTAAAAGAATTTTCTTAATTTCTAAGTGGTGGAGAAAGGAGAAGCCTGCTCTGAGTGGCGCAGTCCTGGGCCAGTGGGTCTGGACTGTGTGAGAAAGCTAGCTGAGTGCTAGTGGGTGAGAAGGCAAGGGAGCAGGCCAGTAAACAATGTTCCTCTCGGGTTTGCTCTTCATTTCCAGCTCTGCTGTCTTTCCTTGATAGATTGTGACCTGGAAAAGGAAGCCAAAGAAACCTTCCCTTCTGGCAAGTTGCTTTTCCTAGCAGTGTTTAATCAAGTAGCAGAACAATGATCTTGAGCCCCTTTATTTGTATCTTTCCAATTGCATGTGGTAAAATGTTCCCACCACTCTCTCCCAGGGCTCATCTCTTAATTGAATAAACTGTAATGGTCAAATTTCTGAGACCAGTCTTTAGAATCAGAAATTTTCTAGAAACAGTTTAAGTGATGTCCCAGGAGAGCCAGAGTCTATGCATTGTCTCATTAATTCATGAGCTCTTATTGAAAGATACTTTGTAGCCAGGTGGGTTGTAAATAGCTGCAATCCTGATACTTGGAAAACTGAAGGAACATTGTCAGGAGTTTGGGAATGTTCTGGTGCACAGTGAGTTCAAGCCTGCATACCAAGGACTGTCTCAAAAAAAAAAAATGTCATCATCTTTATCTTACTTCAAGAAAGTTATTTTTTTGAGGGCGGGGAATTACTAATTATAAATATTTATTTTCTTCCCTTATGTTAATTTTCTTATCCAGAAAATACTCCAATAAGGAGAGACAGACAGACAGAGAGAGAGAGAGAGAGAGAGAGAGAGAGAGAGAGAGAGAGAGAATATTTTTTATTTATCTTTTGAGAATTTAATAGGGTGTTCTGGAACTGAAGTTACAAGTGGTTGTGATCTAGCACATGGATGCTGAGAATTGAACCCAGGTACCCTGGGGTTCTTAGCCACTGAGCTGGCTCTCTACCTCCTACCTCCTCCTAGTAAGATTGTTCTATCTGCATTCCCACATTCCCATTCCCTCCTTTTTATTTTTAATCAATTCACTTTCCATATCATTCTTTTTCTGGGTAAAACTTTCGTAGTTTTGAAGTTCTGATTCTAAATATATTTATTTCTGTTATTGCTTAATAAATTTGCCCAACTCCACTCTCTGAATAGCCATTTTCACAAGAATTCAGGGGTATTTCAGGCCAGTAGAACTTCTTGAGAGCCAATAATCTGAGACAAATGACAATATTCCTTTCAAGGTAATGGATTAATTGTTAGCTGTGGCTCAGTCCCCAGAGGACATCTTTGAATTTTGAGTGTACCACATTTATGCACATTCTAACTCATTAACCAGGAGACTTGAAAACTTCTTATCTTTGTAGAGGTCCACAATATGAATAGAGGGCTTAATAAAAGCATAAATAAATAAACAAACAAACAAACAAACAAATAAATAAATAAATAAATTTAGGTGTATAGAGTTTCAGTCAAAATATAAGCATTCAGTGGGAATTTATTTATTCTCTAAGTCAGTGTTTATTTATAATTCATGTTTCTTTAGTCAACCTGCAAAATTATTTCTTAAATCCCTCCTTCATATGTTCTTGTAACTTCATTCTAGCATACATGTAAAATGATTCTTACCTTCTTCATTCAGTTTCCTCATGTGCACTCAGAAAATGGGAAATGACAGGGTCTTTGTCTTCCAGTTTTCCCAAAGATACATAGCATCCTTGTTCCTAATGCATCTAAAAATTCATCATCAGGAATGCAGTTCTGGGACAATTCACAAGAATCTTTCCCAAATAAAAGCAGAATATTTTTTCATCCTTTTTGGTTATATTTAGAAGAGCCTAGGCTAATACCCTAAAAGTTTATGAAATTGTTTATTTAATGTATGTGGATGTCCTTATATGTATGTTTACTTAGGTAAGGGGGCACGTGTGTGTACATGCATGTGGATGGATCTCCAGTGCTATCCATCCTCAGATGCCCAACCACTTTGATTTTCTGAGGCAAACTCTTAAAGTAGAATAGGCTACCAATGAGGCTGAGCTGGCTGGCCAGGGAACCAGGGATCTACCTTCCTCCTTTTCCCCAGTGTTTGGATTATAAGCATGTGCTACCTAAAGAGCTTGATTTACATTTGTTATGGGCATGGAACTTGGGTCCTCCTGCTTCTACAGCAAGCACTATGTAGAGTGAACTAGCTCCTCAGCTCATTGAATTATTTTTAAATTAACATTAAAGGCATATGAAACCATTCTTTGATGTATTCTCTAATTTTTTACTCTCAACAACTGTACAGAACCCCCCCCCCCTCCATCTCCAACTTAATCTTTGCATTGATGTGATTTGAAAGGACCTGGCTCTCCCTCCATGTTACTAAGTACTGACTTTGCTACCTCAAGCACATGTGTATTTCTGTCTTTGGACTTTGAAGCTACATTGGCCAATTTGTCAAAATCTGTATTAATATAACATAATAAAATTTTACCCTTGTTTGTGAATAAAGCAACTCAATTATTCTGTGTATACTAATTTTATATCTAGGCAACTGACATAGTCTCTTTTCAAGTCCCATAATTGATAAATTATTTTTTATTTTCCTGTGAAATCAGTTACAAATGCTGACAATTTCTTATTTTAAACAATTATAGTTCCATAAACTTATCTATTTTGCTATTAATGACTGCATATAAAATATTGACTCAAATTCTGTTCATAGCTTATTTTGAGAATAATTTCACACTTGCATTATAAAAATTAGGCATTTTTTGTAAGCATCCTTGATCAGATTAAGAACATTTACTTCTGATATACATTTTTTAAATTTCCACACTGTTCTAGGATCTTCTTTCTTTGAAACAATCTTATATCCTCACTTCACAAATTAATTTGAATGAAATACATTTAGATAGTATATTATACATTTTTATTATTTTAGCACAAATATATTCCTTCCTATTTCTGAGGCTCATAGCATCTTGACTTCTGGGTTAATGTTTAATTAATTAATTAATTAATAAGTGTTTATGCTTAAGATTTTATTTTGAATTTTTGAGTTGATTTTCTAATCAGCTCAATTTTATATCCACTTTCAGAACATAATTGGTCCATTGTTTTCCCATCTTTTATACATTTTTATTGGTTTCCATCTCAGAATTACTCTAGTCTTACAAAATGAGTTTAATATGTTACCCACCCCTGAATTTGCAAAGATTTCTGCATGAATAAAGAGTTGTCACATCCATGAATGTTTAATATAATTTCTCATAAAGATATTTTTTCATATTTTTTCCCTCAGCCACTGATGTCACAGTTATGTGGTTGGGCTCTGTACCATGTTTTCTATTCACTGATTTCTGCATTTAACTAATATATATATACATATATATATATATCAAAATTTATAAAATTTATTTTGCTTTATGCAACTACTTCCTATAATTCTTTAATGATTTAGGTGAAAGACTTAGAAAATCTACTGCCATTCTTAACAGTATGTGGTAAAGATGATATAACTTAATTTTTAGAGATGATATATTTCAAATTTTAGTTCCAACTTTATCAGTTCTACAACTTTTGTGCATATTTACTGTTACTTACTTTTGCAATTAAATTTTCCATATGGTTTCTTGCTTAATATATATGTTAACTTGAAAGATTTTGCTTTGTCTATTCATTCTTTGTTTTTTCTTTGGATGGGAGCTTGTTATATAGACCAAATTAGCTTCAAACTCACAGAGATCTGTCTGCTTCTCCTCCAGGAATGTTGAGATTAAAAAGATGGGAGATCTCATCACACTGAAATATTTTATTTCTAAACAAGAGCTTTGCTTGACTTTTTGTGACTCATTTTTAATGGCATCATTTTGAGGAAACAAAGATCCTATGACCAATTATTTTGTACTTTCAAACTTTAAGTTCTGATCTAATACTGGTATAACTGTTTTTTATAAGGTTTAAGGAAAGCTTAGTTCCTTCATTTATGTGAAAGATTTTAAACTCATAGTCTAATGTTATTGCTTAAATGTGTAATTTTTACTGAATATTGTCTGATTAGTATCACTGTTACTAATAAAAAGTTATAGTTGAATGTTTCACCTCTGAGAGCAAGTCAACTAGCTTCCCAACTTTGTCTTTTTATTTGGTCTCACGTACGCTATTTCACAAATAGCTAGGAGACAGATGCATTACATTTCCCAGAATAGCAGAGCAGAAGCTTTTTATTTTTACATCAAATATAACTGTACATCATGGTTTGACTCTAAAATGGCTCTTACAAGTTCATGATTTAACACTTGGTCCTGACTCTGCACTGCTTTTTGGAGAGAGTCTGGGGAGGAAGTGGATTTTTGGCTATAAGTGTAAGCCTTGGGAGTTATTTGCTACTTCCTCTATCTACTCAAGTTCCCAGCCTCCATCTGCTAAGATGTAAACATGCAGCCTCACACTCTCACACTCCTGCAACTACAAGCAAATGCTGTTCCCACTGCCAGGGATTCTTCAGTGTGGTGGACTGGATCCCTGAATCATCAGCCAAAATAAATGACTTCTCTTTTTAAATTTATTTTTTTCTGGTCAGGTGTTTTACTGTAATGATACAAAGGAATGAATTATTTTTAATTTTAAGAATATTTAAAAATAAATATCAAAATAATTCTCATATGTAAATTCCTTTCTATTTGTTGTTATTGTTATAAAGAAAGGAAGCATTTATGACCCATGAAACCCAAACTTTATAATTCAATGCTGTTTATACAAAGTCAAAATGAAATAAGCCTAGCTCATAGGGCAGTTGTCCATCTTGAAATTCATTACTGAAGAAAAAAAAAAACCACAGTTCTTTTGAATATTTGTCCCCACACATTGACACTCATACAGAAGTGAATCCTCAATCTCCACCAGCTGCTTATTTGAGTCTCTTCTTTCTTATCCAGATGTCACAACTATCCCAATTAAAGGGCCATCAGCAAAACCAGAAGAGACATAAAAGTGATTTTAAAATTACAATAGGTTGACTAAAACCTTAATATGCTCAGTCTATTTAAAAATATAGGAAAATGAAGTTATAAAAATAGCCAAATATATGTGAGAAAAATCCAGACTGAATTTAAAAAAAAAAAAAAACATAATGAATATTTTAGATAGTTTTAAATACAGCTGTAAAGACAATTCATAAACTAAAAAATATAAGAGAAAATATCCAGAATGCAGTTAGGGACTAAAAGATATGTAAAAATATAAGTAGTTTACAAGTCTTAAAGAAAGTTAAATTTCAACACACATTGGATGGAACTTTCATTTCTAGGTAAAGAAAAAAAAAATAGACCAAATAGCATTTGAAGAAATTATCTAAAAAAACAAACAGAAAAACCTAGAATTATTTCTGAGGAGAAAGTTGTCAGTTTTTCATTTCTTTAAAAATTAATGACTAGGCCAACATTAGTGACACGAACTTTGATGTGGGATGCTTCTGGATGCTGTGAATTATCACTGGATAATACAAGAACTGTCTGGCCTGTGACAAGACAGCTTATATGCAGACAGGAAATCCAAGCATTAGATAAAAGGGAAGAAGGGCAGAGTCAGTGAGAGACACTGTGACCTGCAACTGAGAGAGGAAGATGTAAAGCAACTAAGGTAAGCCATGAACCCTGTGGCAAGACAGAGATTAATAGAAATGAGTTAAGTTGCAAGAGCTAACTAGCAATAAGCCTGAGCCATAGGCCTAACAGCATGTAATTAATCAAAAGACTTGCTACTATGAAGAAGAGGTTTTCTTTTTATTTCCACAGAAAACGAGAGGCTATGGGTTTATTCTGGTTAGAGAAAACAAGGTTTGAACAAGGAAGACTTCGGAAAAATCTCTGAAGAGAAGAGATAGCCACATCAGCTTCAAGGCTGCCAACTAAGATGATGGAGACTCAGGACTCCCATAAATTAGCCAGTGCCCCTAATAAGCAGGAAGTTGAAAATCTGCACCCAATTCCCAAAATATGGTTTATAAATGTTTATTTTCATTATAAATAGTTAATGGTCATAGTAAATCTCTTTCTAGGGAAAAAGGGGCATATGATATAGAAATGACAAAAATATAGATTATTGAATATATTTTCATTATCTCTAAATACTTTACACTGGTATGGATTTTGATTTATCAATACAAATTTAAGGTCAATTTTGGTTTCCTGTATGTATATTTCTGCTTTTGTTTAAGATATTATGTTTATGAAATTCTAAAATTGTAATGTATAATTAAGAAATACAGATTGAGTCATCTATGATAATCAAGCTTATAGTCATGTTAGTTAGACTTTTAGATATACAAATATATATTTCAATTAGAAAGGTAATCTTCAAATACTTCAAAGACTTACAGAGTGTGGCATTTAAAACATTTTAAAGATTTAGACTTTTCAGGACAATGAGACATGTCTGTTCCTGGAACCAACAATTTACTTCAAGCAGATAATAAATATCAAAAAAAAACTCTCCACATGTAATTTACTTTCTTTGTGGCAAAATTTAGTCACTGGACAGGAAAGTGTTCTTGTCTCAACTGCAAAACAGTATGCTATATAAACTGGGTACACAGGACCCATAGAAAAGTGACCTCTGAACTTTGGCAGAAGAAGTCGAGATGGCCCTTTAGGTTCCTGCTTCACAGAGACTGCAGGCATTCTGCAAACAAAGGAAAAATTGACTAATGAACTATGTCAAAATGAACAGAGTAGTCCTTCAAATTTCCTATTTCACTGAAAGGTATGCCAGAGACTCTAGCCTTTTGGCTGAATGTGGATGCCCCAACATTACAAGGGAACTTTAGATGACTGTCCAGGTAGCCAGATGTCTCTGTCATCTCTAGAATTTGGAAGTTTCTTATAATGTTCTTTCTTACACAGATAATATTATACCCTTCTGTGGCCTTTGGGCAGTTGAAGATTAGAAAGTTATAATTATAGTTTTCTTTAGTTATAATAAAAGGTAAATTAGGTATAAAACTTTGGACTTACAAGGATAAGGTAGATGATAAAATATTTTCTTTAATTTTGCTAAATATAAATAGACTAGATATTGTAACTGTAATTCTTGCTTGATCACTGTTTTGTTATATGTAATTTTGCTATGTTGAGATTGAAACCTTCCTTTTTGATTAGACAGAAATGGGAAGATGATGTGGGAATATCTTCCTGTATGCTTACATTTTCATTGGGTAGTAAAAGACTATTGTGCCTATGATAAGGCATCTTATAGGCAGGTAGGAAATCCAAGCAGAGATAAAGGGAAAGGAGGGCAGAGTCAGAGGGAGACACTATGAGCTTCCACCAAGACAGCAAGATGTAAAAGAACTCAGGCAAACCATGAGTCCTGCAGAAAAACATAGATTAATGGAAATGAGTTATGATGAGAGAGCTAGCTAGCAATAAGCCTGACCCATAGGCTAAATGCATATAATTCGTATAAGACTTTGTGTGATTTTTTGGAACCAAGAAGCTGTGGACAATCTATTTGGGACTGCTGGTCTAGATCTTGGGGCTAGGCCAGGCCAGAACCATCATACTACACACCTTTAATCCCAGCACTTGGGAGACAAAGGCAGGTGGATCTCCAAGTTGGAGACCAGCCTGATCTACAGAGGGAAATTTAGGATAGCCAGGGTTACACAGAGAACCCTATCCCACGAATTCAAAAAACTAAAGCAAAAACTTATGTCTAGACATAACAGAGAAGCTGAATGGATTCTAAGCAGTATTGCTGCCTAAGTAAGCCAAAGAGGAAAGGGTGCATCAACCACATACCAGCACTATTGACATAACAACTTGGATGGAAGAATTTCACAAGCTTGCACCCTTAGATAAAGAGCTACAAGCAATCAATGGCTGCTGAGATAATGAGAATCCATTTCCTCTATCCCTCTGACAGGCTATCGCACCCAAGGAACCCATTCTAAACTCGTGTACACATGAACAACACAAGGTAGATTTAATAGATTATGGAGTTTATTAGCTAGTTTTGTTTGTGTATAACAATAATAACTAAAGAAGAAGTCATAAATTTAATAAAGAATGGGGGTCATAGTGGAGGGAAGGTAGAGGTGAAAAAGTGGTAGAAATGATATAAATATATTACTTATGTGTGAAATGCTAAAAAAAATAAAATTTTTAAATTAAAAAAATTAAAGGACATTTTTAACATTTTTGCTATTTTAGAAGTTCTTATTCTTTTTGAAATTATGACTTCAAAAGTAACAAGTTGTGGGCTAAGGATGTAGTTCAGTTGGTAGAGTGCTTGCCAAGCATGGATGGATCCCTGGGATTTGTGCCCACAACTGCATAAAAGCGAGAGTGGAACCACATGCCTATACCACAAAAATTAGGGATGAGAAAAGGAAAGAACCGAATGTTATAGGTATTCCTCTGCTGCACACAGAATTTGAAGCCAGCCCAGGACTTTTGAGAACATGCCTGACTAAATAACAGACTAACTTAATCAGTAAATAGAAAGAAAAATTTTAAAATACAATTTTTCCTGTCTGACTTTTTTACTTCTATATTTTGGAGTTCTTCAGTTACGATACATACATACATGCATACATACATGCATACATACATACATACATACATACACACATACACACATGTATGTATATATGTGTGTGTGTGTGTGTGTGTGTGTGTGTGTGTGTGTGTGTGTGTGTGTGTACTTCCTGTTGTCAGGTCTAGAAACTTTAGGTATTTCCACATTGTCTCCTTTTAACTTTTTCTAATGTATGCTGCTGTCCTTTGGCCTCAAATTGCATGCAGGCTAAAACTATTGCTTTAACCATTTAAATATTTCAGATCTTTTCTATAATCTGTTTTCCTTTTTATGCTGGAGAAATCCATCCCACACAGCTAGTTTTAGGCTACTGTTTAAATCACCTTCTAATGACACTTTAAATTTATACTTTTACTTCCAAAAATTATAGTTAATATGTTTAATTACATTTAATGGTTTGTAGTCTCCCATTTCTATTTACTCGTATTTAAATTCTTTTTTAATGTTGCATACTTATTATCTTATTTTTTAAATAGGAAATCTCTAATAATGCAATATCTTTAGTTTTAGGGGCTGAAAATTTATTGTTGATTTTTTTCCAGTGCTTTCTTTCTCTTGGATCATATATATATGATATATACATTATGTACCTACTTGTCACTGATTATAGCTCAGGAACATTCTAAGAGCCTAAATTATAGGTTTGATTTTTCTTTTTTCCTCCAGAAAGGAAAGGAATCATCTCTTCCTGTGAGCAACAGATTACTCACGGGTAAACAATTTGAGTATCAGATACAACTCCTCCATTCTGAGGTGGACCTGTAGATTGATGTTCTTGTGTTGGGGCCTGAGAAAATACTCTACCTCTCACTGCTTCTGGCTGCTCTATAGTTTTGACTCACTGTGCCTCCAAACCCCCCAGTGTTGTCCTCTTATTTACATTAGAGTGACTCAATGCACCAAAACGTAGTTTTGTTGTAGTTATTTCCAGACCTGATGCATATGGTGGCCCTTTAGCACACCATAGCAACACATCTCACTTCTTAAGACACTACTCTGACAGAAGCCTCCTTCTTGGTCCACAGCTGACTAATACGTTAGTGGTACGCCAACCCTCAGACCAAGTGGAGACCATGGTCTCCAAAACCCGGCCTGGGACACAGCCCCCCACCCCCACCCCAACTATATCCAGTTCCACCCTAAACTAAAGAAAGCTGTGAGATCCCCCACCCCCCACCCCCGCAAGTTCAATCCCTAGCAAAGCACAGCTAGAAGGATACCCCACGGGCCAAACCCTGCCTAAACCATAATCTGCCTCATCACACACCAACACTGGAGACACAGAGACCTCCCTCCAGCTGACTAAAAGCTGAATAAGAGTCTGTGTCATCATACACTGACAACTGAAGATCCCAAAGCTTCCTGGTTCACAGCTGACTAAGAGCCAACTCAGATCCTACCAAGAACGACACCTGTAACAACTGGAGACACACAGCCCCTTGGCCTACCACCAACTAAGAGCCTAATAAGATCAGCCCCAGGCTCACAACTGACCAAGAGTCTACCAAGAGCTGACTAAGAGTGAACCAAGGAAGCAATGGGCAGATGCCAGTGCAAGAATACATATAACAATATAAAGAACAAGACATCACCAGAAGAAGCTGGTAGTTCTACAACATCAAGATCTGAGCATAACAATGAAGAGGAAACAGAAGGAAATGATCTTATAAACAACTTTATGAAGATACTAGAAGCTTTAAAGGAGGATATAAAAAAAAAAACTCCTTTAAAGAAATAGAAGAAAATACAAACAAAAAAATTGGAAGAGATGAACAAATCCCTGAAAGAAAATAAAACTAAGAAAAAAAAAAGCAAACAGGGGAAAGAAATATTCCAGAAATTAAAAATTGAAATAGAAGCAATAAAAACAGCACAAACCAAGATAAAACTGGAAATAGAAAACCTGAAGAAATGAATTGGAAATACAGATGTAAGCATAATCAAAAGAATGCAAGAGATGGTGGAGAGAATCTCTAGATTGGAAGATTCAATAGTGGAAATAGGTATGTCAGTTAAAGAAAACGCTAAAACCAAAAAAGTCATAACACAAAATGTCCAGGAAATCTGGGACACCATGAAAAGACCAAAGCTGAGAATAATTGTAATCAAAGAAGGAGAAGAATTCCAGCTCAAAGGCACATTAAATATAGTTAACAAAATCATAGAAGAAAGCTTTCCCAACCTAAAGAAGGAAACATACAAGAAGCTTACAGAACAGCAAATAGACTAGACCACCCCCCAAAAAAATCTGATCACCACATAATAATCAAGCCACTAAACCTACAGAACAAAGAAAAAAATATTAAGAGTTGCAAAGGAAAAGGTCAAATTACCTATAAAGGCAGACCCATCAGAGTAACACCAGACTACTTAGTGGAAACAATGAAAGCCAGAAGGTCCTGGTCAGATGTTATATATGCAGTAAGAGACAATGGTTGCCAGCCTAGACTACTATACCCAGGAAAACCATCAATCACCATAGATGGAGTAAATAAGATATTTCATGACAAAATCAGATTTAAACACTACCTATCCATAAATCCAGCCCTATAGAAAGAACTAGAGGGAAAACTTCAACCTAAAAAACCAGACATACCCATGCAACCACAAACAATTAATAATCCCACAGAAGAAAAAAAGAAATAAAGAAGAGAAATTACAAAAGCTACCTCCAAAAATAACAGGAAATAACAATCACTGCTCATTAATATCCCTTAATATCAATGAACTCAGTTCACCTATAAAAAGACACATCTTTACATGATGGATACAAAAACAGAAACCATTCTTCTGTTGCATACAAGAAACAAACCTCAACTTCAAAGGCAGACACAGGCTCAGGGTAAAGGGTTGGGAGAAGACTTTCCAATCACATGGTTGTAGTATGAGGTTTCTGGCCCGGACTTTCGGGCCTAACCTCAAGGTTTATGCCCGCTGACCTACAGACCCACAGAGACACACAAATGTTTACAATAGTTTTAGGTTGATCAGCCTAAGGCCCAGGCATATAGCTTGCTAACTCTTTACCCTTAAACTAACCCATGACTCTTACTTATCCTGTTCAGCCATGCAGCTTGGTACATTTTCTCAGAGCAGCATAGTTGTCCTCTGCTTCTTCTGGCTTCTCTCTGGCATTCTGCTCTATTCTTCCTGTTCCTAGAGTTCTCCTAGTCTAGTAGCCCTGCCCACACTTCCTGACTGCCTTTGGCCAACCAGCGTCTTTTATTAAACCAGTGGGTGGGACAATTATTTACAATGGAACAACATAATCTCCCAAACATAAATCTAAGAAACAGGCTGGTGTAGCCCTCCTAATATCAAAATTAAAAAAAAAAAAAACAAGACTTCAAACTAAAATCAATCAAAAGAGACCAGGACAGACATTACTTATCTATCTCAGGAAATAGGAAAAATCCTAGAAGATGAAGTCTCAAACCTGAATATTTATGTCCTTAACACAAGGGCACCTACATATGTAAAAGAAACACTACTAAAGCTAAACCCTCACATCAAACCCCACACACTTAATAGTGGGAGACTTCAATACCCTACTTTTACCCTTGGATAGGTCAACCAGACAGAAACTCAATAGAGAAAGAGATCTAATATTTTTATGATTTTATGACTCAAATGGACTTTATATATATATAAACTTCCACCCAAACACAAAGGAATATACATATTTCTCAGCACCTCTTTTAACTTTCTCTAAAATAGACCATATACACGGTCATAAAGCAAATATCATAGATACAAAACAATTGGAAAATTGGAATAACTCCTTGTATCATATCAGACCACCATGGTCTAAAGTTAGAGTTCAACAACAACAAAAACCACGGAGAGCCTACAGACTCATGGAAACTGAACATCTCACAGTTAAATACCTCTGGGTCAGGAAGAAGTTAGGAAAGAAATCACTCTAATTAAAGAAGTAGCAGACCTGTTTGACAAAAAAAAAAACTTTAAGTCACTGAAAAAAGAAATTAAAGAGGATATGAGAAAAATGGAAAGATCTCCCATACTCCTTGATAGGTAGGATCAATATAGTAAAAACAGCAAGTTTACCAAAATCAGTCTACAGATACAATGCAATTCCCAGCAAAATCCCAACATAATTTTTTTACAGACCTTGAAAGAATAATACTCAACATCATATGGAATAACAGGAAACTCAAAATTTCCAAAACAATTCTGTTCAATTAAAGAACTTCAGAAGGGATTACCATCCCTGACTTCAAGCTATACTACAGAGCTACAGTAATAACAACAGCCTGGTACTGGCATAAAAACTGACTTATGGATCAATGGACTTGAATCAAAGACCCCGACATTAACTCACACAACTATGAACACCTGATTTTTGACAAAGAGGCAAAAAATATTCAATGAAAAAAAGATAGCATTTTCAACAAATGGTGTTGTCATAACTGGATGGTAGTATGTAGAATGCAAATAGATCCAAATCCTTCACCCCACACAAACTCAAATCGAAGTGGATCAAAGACCTGAACATAAACCCAGCTACACTGAACTTGATAGAAAAGAAAGTGGGAAATACACTCTGACGCATTGGCACAAGTAACCATTTAATAAATATAACACCAGTAGTTCAGAAACTAAGAACAACAATCAATAAGTGGGACCTCCTGAAACTGAGAAGCTTCTGTGAGGCAAACAACACAGTCAATAAGACAAAATGAAATCCTACAGAATGGGAAAAGATCTTCACCAACCCTACATCTGACAGAGGACTGATCTCTATAATATATAGAGAACTCAAGAAACTAGGGCCAAAAAACCTGAATAGCCCAATTAAAAAATGGGGTTCAGAGATATAAAGGGAATTCTCGACAGAAGAATTACAAATGTCTGAAAGGCATTTAAAAATTATTCAGCATCTTTAGCCATCAGAGAAATGCAAATCGAAACAACTTTGAGATACCACCTTACACCTGTCAGAATGGCTAAGATCAAAAACACAGATGACATCCTATGCTGGAGAGGCTGCCAAGCACGAACACTCTTCCATTGTTGGTGGAAGTGTAAACTTGTACAGCCACTTTGGGAAGCAGTGTGGCAGTTCCTCAGAATCTGGGAATCAATCTCCCCAAGGATCCACCAATACCACTATTGGGCATATAACCAAAGGATGCACATTTATACCCCAAAGGTATCAGCTCAACTATGTTCATAACAGCATTATTTGTAATAGCAAGAACCTGGAAACAACCCAGATGCGTCTCAAGTGAAGAATGGATCAACAAACTGTGGTACAGCTACACAATGGAGAACTACTCAGAGATTAAAAAAAAAATGACATCTTAAAATTTTCAGACAAATGTATGTATTTGGAGAATATCCTCCTGAGCTAGGTATCACAAGCCCAGAGACACACAGATGTTTACAATATCTGTGGGATGTACTCACTCATAAGTGAATTTTAGACAAAAAGTAAAGAATACCCAAGCTGCACACCACAACCCCTGAACAGCTTGGAATCAGAAGGAAATTAAAAGAGACATCCAGAGATTCTCCTAGGAAGAGAAAATAGAGAAGATCATCTTAGCAAGTTGGGATCGTAACAGGATGCAACCAAGAAGAGTTGGGAACAAATCATTAAGGAAGGAGGTGGTTGAGTAAGTAAAACAATGAAGATGGAGAGAAAAAAAAAGTGATGGATATCTCAATAGAGGAAGCCAATGTGGGTTAGAAAGAGACCGTGTGCACGGGAAACCTAAAAAACTCACAGGATGTCTCTGACTAAGTCTCCAACCGATAGTGGAGGGGGGACCTAAACAGGGCTTCCCCTTTAATCAAATGAATAACCACCCTAAGTGTCATCACAGAACCTACATCCAAGGAAGAATAGAGGCGGAGAAATCCATGCTGAGCATGAGGGGCGGGGGGGGGGGGGGAGCTCCTGGTCCAGCTGAGAGCAGGGGAGGAGAGTCTGTATGAAAAAGGGGATAGGGATCATGAGGAAAATTCCTGCAGTAATGGCTGGCTGGAACTCTAGGCAGCTCACTGAATCTAGAGTAGCCCCTGGGGAACCATCGGGAAAGGATCTAGGCCCTCCAAGGGTAGGCAACTTATTTGGTAAGGTAAATAATAGTTAATTCATAAAAATATCTATGAGAGGGATAAGCAGAGCAAGAACAAGAATGACAAACAATGAGGAGGGAGGGGAGAGAGAAAGCATTTGAGGGAGGGAAGGAGAGGGGGTGGAGGGAGGGATGGAGAGAGAGACTATGTAAGTGCATGTGTAGATTGGCACAGGCAGCACGTGGAGCCTTGAGGGGTGGGAGCAGACGGTGTTCCTGTGCATGGGCTGGCAACTCAGAGCCCATCCCCTGCAGAGGAACACCTAACCCAGTCTTGATATTGAGATGAGGAAATCGGATTTGCCTGGAGTGGATGTGCCATGCTGGGCTGATCCACCTTGCGACTTCTTGCACTTTGGGGGGATGGGATAGAGGTGGGAGGTGGTGAGGTTGAAGGTTGGCTGGGAGGAAGGGGAGGAGAGCAGGGGGATACATGGATAGAAAAAAATTTAATAAAAATATAATAAAATGAGAAGAAATAGACCCTACTCTAGAAATGGTTGCATTTTTTTTTCATGCATCAAAGAGCAGTAGTCTAAACACTAACACTCCTTCTTTATGGTCTTTGGGGTCTTTATTCAGTGCATTCCATCACAGAGCCGCTTCCTCTGAAATCCCAGGACATCTCTAAGAAGAAGTGTGTGAGTGCTGGGGGGCACTCGTGTTAGACAAGCTCAGACAGGTTTCTACTCATTGCCTTGTAGAATAGGCTGGTGCCAACTCTGCTCATCTTCTGTGCTTAGTCTACCATTTCATTATGACTTTCCCCTGCTGTTTCTCACACTTTATTCTATGACTATGCATTTATTGCCTTTAGTTCATCAATGAACATAACAAAGCCTTTAACAATCAGCAGAAGCCAACCTGACCATCAGTGGTTGAGAGAAACAGAAATGAACGTAAAATTAAAAGGCAGAGAAGAAGGAGGAGGAGGAAGAGAAGAGGTGGAAGAGGAGGGCGAGGAGGAGAAACCGCTATCATTAAAAAAGAGAAGAAGAAGGGAATCTAACAACGTTGGTTAGAACAGTGTATGTAAGTCTATTCCTGGTACCCAACAGAAGCCGAATATTTCAACCTCGGTTTTACTCCCAGCCACAGACCAAGTTTTTCAATGTATATTTTGTAGAAAAGCAGTTTCACCACATAAAGCTAATTGCCCATGTTTTATTGTAACATTGAACTATATTTTTTCTTCTTAGGAATGAAACACAGATGTGCCTTTCCATATAGCCAAAATGTAGAATGACATTTCTCCAAATGCAGGAAAACAATTATGTTCAGAAAAGAAGTTCTCTTTAGACATGAAGAAGGACCAGTAACTCTGAAATATGGCATTATCCTTTTTAGACATAAAAGTTTCAAAAAAGCAGCATATTCTAGTCCTAGACAGAAAATTCTGTCTTTGTCTTCGTCTCTCTAGTTACATTTCTGTTACTCTGACAAAACGTCCTAGCAGAAAGGAACATAGCTGAGGAAAGTTTTCTTTGTTTTGGTTTTGGGTTTTATTCTGTTTTTCCTTTCCACTCCAAAGGAAATAAATTTCAGGTAAATCAAGGCAGGCACTCAAGCACCTACTTACATTGCATCCAGCCAAGCGCGAAGGGATGACAAACATCTTTGCTTGCTTTCAGCTAGGTTTGTACTCCCTTATCCTGCGCAGGACCCCATGCTGTGAGGACAGTGGCGCACAAAATGGTCTGGGTCTTCCTTAATCAACCAAAAGACAGTATCCCACAGACATGACACACAGGTCAACTTGATCTTGCAAGTTCTTCATTAGAACCCTCCTTCCAAGTGACTCTAAGTTGTATCCAGTTGGGAGTTAAAACTGGCCACCAGCACAGTGTCTCCAAAAACAAAAACAAAATGCTTCTATTTCCACAAAATCAAGAATGTTATTTTATTTACCCCTTTATTCCTACTACCATACAATGCTGAGTATGTGACAGCCTCCTATAGCTTTTTTTTTTTTTTCTGAATGCATTAATCAGTGACTAAAGGTATAAGTTCCTTTTCATTTGAATTTGTAAGTTTTTGGTAAGGTGAATGATAGTTAACTCCTAAAAATGTCTATGAGAGGAATAAACAGAGAGAGAATAAAAATGGCAAACAATGAGGAGTGAGGGGAGGGAGAGAACATGTGAGGGAGAGAGGGAGGGAGGGAGGGAGGGAGGGAGGGAGGGAGGGAGGGAGGGAGGGAGGGAGGGAGGGAGGGAGGGAGGGAGGGAGGGAGGGAGACTATGTGAGTGCATGTGTATTGGAAGGTCAGGTTTGAATACTGATGGAGTGGAGCCTCCAGTCCTGTGTGTGCACTGAACTGGAGTAAGACAGAAATGCATAACAGACTCCTGACCAAACAGAAATGGTCCAGTGTGTTGACACAGCACATATTCCGAGCCCAACCAGTAAGCATCAGAAACTGACATGAATGAATATGGTTGAAAGCAAATGAAACAGCCATCAAAGATGTTTCTCTTCCAAATGTAGTGGCTTCAGGCTTTCTGAGGTGCCCAGGAACAAGGGAAGCAAGGATCTGCATAAAATATTCTGAGCAGAGCTTGGGTAGCTGGTTCCAGAGTAGATAAACAATTTGACAAACACCCAGGAAGGATGTCTCTAACCTTCATAAAACTGAAAGGACAGGCAGGAAATGAGATGGACGACACTGTCATGGAAATTACAGTCTCAGCGATTTGGAGACATTTCATTCTGCAAAGGAGCTGGCACCCTGGAGAAGGGATAAACAGGAAGTTTGAAATCTGCTTTAAATGGCATGACGGATTTTTCTTGGGATATGGTATTAAATGAGGCTAAAGTTCTCTCCAGAAAACAGTATCTCCTAAAGTTCAGCTCATCTTTCCATCAACTCAGAGGATTGACAGGAAATACTTAAGCAATTGCAAATGTCGACTTCCTAGAAATAGTGACACTAAATAGTCTGGGGAAAGAAATTTTTCAGAAGAGAAGGCACATCAGTCTGTTAGTGAAATGGAGAGCAAACAGATCACGGAAGAGCATAATCATGCACCATGTCTCTCACGTGTGGAGCCCAGTTCTAGGCTCCGTGAAAGAAGGAGTTTACATTACCCTCGAAGGGTCTATCCAGGAGACAGGATACAGTTGGGCACATATGGACCCCCAAATGACTCCTTAACAGCCTAGTGCAAAGCACTCAAAAGCAATCAGAATGCAAAGACGTCAGTCAGAGAAGGCATCCTAAAAATAGCGAGCTTTACATTTTGATTTTAAAAGCATATTTTAAAAAGTGTATTAAGCACTTGATATTTCAATTTTGAGGAATAAACTTTACTATATTCGATATATTTGGCATATATATTACATGATTTAATTTTTACTTCAAAACCATTTTTAAATTTCTATTTATAGACAATGAGTTTTTGTTGTTTTTTTTTTATTATTATTATCACAGAATCACACTGTGATGGTTCATTTTATATGTCAGAATGACTGGGCCTTCTGATGCTCAGACAGCTAGACAAACATTATTTCTAGGTGTGTCTGTGAAGGTAGTTCCAGAAGCGATTAGCATTTAAATTGGTGGTTAAATGGGATGGGTATCATCCAATCCTTTGAGAGCCTAAATGGAGGGGAGGGAAGCAGAGGATGGTTGAATTGCCTGCCTGACTATAGAGCTGGGTCATCCATCTTCTTCTGTCCTGGATACTCTTAGTCCACTGCCTGTCAGGCCTAGGCCGGAAGCCACATCATACATAGATGTCCTGTCTCTCAAATCGTTGGCTGCCAACGTCACTAATTTTTCCAGATGTTCAGCCATAGACCGACAGTTATGAAACCTCTAGGCCTCTGCTTTCATGACACCAGTACTTTAGGACAAATATTTTTATATAGTTTGTGCTATTATATTTATTATATAAAGTATCAATCCATGTGCATATAGAATATATATGTATATAAATACATGTGTGCATGTAACTACATGCATACTTATCTTATATTTTCTGTATCTAGGAGAACCCTGATGTATATATCACTTAGTCATTAGAAACCAGATCTAGCCTTTTATGCAATAGTCAGTGGGATTCACCTAATTGATAAACAGTGAAAAATTTGAAACTATGATTAGAATTTTGTAATTAAAAAAAAAACAAAAACAAAAACTTAGTCTAGTTGTTTCTTATATTTCTTCAAGTACATCAGTGTGTTAAAAGACTTTATGCAGTGGAATCAGCTTGGCCCAATGAAGAAATACATTTAAAGAAAGATTACAGAATTCCCTTTAAAAATGAACAATGCAAGGACATGTGCAGAGCTCCTTCAACAAAGCTGAACCCTGAAACCAACATCCAAATGACAGGAACATACGTACTGTATGTACTGAGAGCCCATTCTTTTCAAGAAGTGGTGCTGATGTAGAGGAAATCTGCAAGCAGAAGTCAAGTGTGTTCAGCTGAGTGAAAAGGAAACACACAGAAACCTCCATGATTCACTTCTCAGCTCTCTCCCTCCCTCAAGTTCATACCACTACATAGAAAAACTATCAGAAGTAAAACTTTTAGTTGAGGATCTTCCTGCCAATGAATTGTGATGTAGACACAGTAAGCAGAGAAGTTGTTAATTTATGTTCGCACCAATGTGTCATGTTAGCCCGAGAAGCAATATTCCTAATTTTGTAGGTGTGAACGAAAGCTATGGGGGAGGAGACAGGCAGTTAGCCAAATAAAATAAGAGAATATTGAGAATGCTTTTTGGCCCACATTACATCTTTGCTTCCTTCTGGTAGAGTATTGTTTCCTTTAAAACCGTGGAAGTTGGATATGATGATACACACCTGTCATTCCAGTACTCTGAAGGCTGAGACAGGGAGATCAGGGGTTCAAAGCCAGCCTTGGCAGCGTAAGTTTGAGGCCTATGTTGTATTCATCAGCATTTGATTGAAAAGCAAATAAAAACAAAAACCTTGGGAGTTAGATGAGAATGGAAAACTTGAACATAATTCTGAGAAACAGCTCAATGCAATGATGAAGAGCATGAACTAATGCCAGTTCTCTTCCAAGCCTGGATCTATCATTTCCTTAAGAAAGTTAGGTGACCTCTCTATATATCTTATTCATCATCTATAAAATGAGACTATAGTAGCAAATACTAATATATTATTAATATTGTTTATTTATCTTTATAGACCCAGAGGTAAAGTTCAGAGGAATTCCAGCTTTATGCACAATCTTCCATAAAGAGGGAAGAAATACAAGCCTAACCCATTTTATACTCTAAAGCTAACAAAAAAAAAAAATTGCAAAACAGAGGAGCACTAGATAGATCACTATTCATCATAAACATATATAAAAGTATTAAAATGCATTTTTAGAATGTAGAAGTCAACATTGTGAACAGTACATCATTATCAAGTTGGATTTCATACAAGAATCTAATGAAATATTCCAAGCTAAAGAGCTGTAACACTTCATGTTGAAAATTCAGAAAGAAAAAAATTAATGAAAGTATGTTCCTGAGAAATGGAGGAAAAATATATTTGAAAAAAAATTCAACATGTGTTTTTGACAAAAATCATTCAGCAAAAACTAAGAAATGAAGTAAACTTGCTCAGCCTCACAAAGGCATCTGTAAAAATCCACTGTTAAACACACTTAATACTGAAAGATTAAAAGCATTTCTTCAGGTCAGGTGAAAAATGAGGGTATCCGGTTTCACATATCTTTCAACACTAAACTAATGACTGCGATAAAGCAAGCAAAAATAAACAAGCAAATAACACCATATCAGGAAGAACTTTTTATTCCATGTATCATGAACTTAGTAGTATAAAATCCAATGCAATCTATTAAAAACTTTTATAATTAATTAATAAGGCAGAGAAGACTGTATTTTTTCAGATCAATATGAAAAGATCAAGTGTGTTTTTAAATACCAGAAATGAAAAAGTCAGAAATTAAATCATAGAATATTATTTTCAAATGCGTCAAGACTTAGGTATATTTGAGAAAATAGTCATAAACCATATGCTCAAAGATATTGAAGTGAAAAATAAGGAAGACCTATAGCAAAATGAAACATATTAAACATACTGTGTTCATAAGCTGAAAACTCAGCATTGTTAAAATTTTACTTTTCCACAAATTAACCCATATAGATTAAGAATCAACTAAAATGGGTGATGAGTACATATTAGTTGGAAAACTCTCATTACTATTCTCTAGGTCATCTAAATGAACGTTTCTGAATACTGAGGCAGGCAAAAAGTTATTTACTTCAACTTCTAAATCATGTCTAGGAAAGAACAAGTTGATTAATTGGGATTGGATATTAATCACAACCTACTGCAAAAGGCCGCTTCTCTGATAAAAGATACTAATATGGATATAATGATGTCATGAAGCAATTCCTTAATATTATATGCATTGAAAAGAATAATTGTAGTAGGTTCTTCCCCAGGCCCTATGACCTCACAAGCCACAGGTAGCTGACCCCAGTACCCCTGCCAGGTATGGGTTTCATCTTGTAGAGTGGAACTTAAATCCAAGAGAAACTTTTAACTGAGAATCTTCTTGCCAATGAATTGTGATGCAGACACAGTAAGCATAGAAGTTGTTAATTTATGTTCATACCAATGTGTCATGTTAGCCTGAGAAGGAATATTCCTAATTTTGTTAGTGTGAATGAAAACTGGAGGCAGAGGAAATAGGCAGTTATCCAAAAGAAATAAGAGAATATTGAGAATATTTTTGTAGCCCACATTACATCTTTGCCTCCTTCTGGTAGACTGTTTCCTTTAAAACCATGGAAGTTGGATGTTGTGATACATACCTATCATCCCAGTCCTCTGGAGGATAAGACCGGAAGATCAGGAGTTCAAAGCCAGCCTTGACAACATAAGTTTGAGGCCTATGTTGGTTTCATCAGGCTTTGGCCTGAAAAGCAAACAAAAACAAAAACCTTGGGAGGTAGATGGGATCGGAAAATGTGAACATAACTAACAAAAAGGCTCAATAAAATGATGAAGAGCATGAATTCTAAACTCTTTTGCATCCTAAATTCATCATTTCCTTAAGGAAAGTTAGACAACTCTCTATATATGTTATTTCTCATCTATATAATAAGAGAATCATGGCAAATACTAATATATTGTTCATATGTTTTTCTAGACCCAGTGGTAAAATTCAGAGGATTTCCGTCTCTACACATAATCTTCCCCAAAGTTAATGAGGAGAGAATACATACCTAACTCATTTTATAATATTGGTATTACTCTAATGCTAAAACATACAAAAATATTACAAAATAAAGAAATAGATTTGTAGCATACATACCCAATATCTTAATATATGTGTTCCAATAGATTAATATCCATAACCAAAAACTGACCTCTTATTTTTATGATGTTTAGTGCCCTTATTACACAGTAAGCATGCTTTTCCAGGCCAGTTATTATGTACCTCCCAGATTCACAGCTGTGTGAGAGTGGAGAACACTTTTTCCTCTACTAGCATACAAAGCACCTTCCAGCACTGTGAAAACTAGCCAATAGGGATGAAGATTTTATGAGTACCAGCTGAATTTCTTCATGTTCTATGACTAAAGTATAGTGTGTGTTCAGTAATAGGATTTTATTATGAAGTTCTAGAGGATAGAATAGCATTGGCAATAGCCAAATATTTCAAAGGAGGCAACTCATATCTGGCACTAAGCTTTTTATTTGTTAGCCTGTAATATATAACAAGAGCTTTGCCACCCAATCATCCTCTCTATTCCTTTCTGTGCACCGTGCTCCCATTCACTAACCCAATTTAACTCTTACTGTTTTTTGCTTTGTCTTTAACCCTTTGACCACTGTAGTTTATCTCCCTTCCCTTGGAAGCCGTCCTAGGGAAGTTACTAATCTCGTCTCATCTATGAGTATTCCAAATTAGTTATACACATTTGAAGATTCAAAGCTAATATTCACATAGGAAAGAAAATGTGAGAGTTTTCCTTCTGAATCTGTTAACTCATTCAGAATGTTTTTTTCTTTTCCCCAGTTCCATCTGCTTATGGGGAATTTCATAATTTTATTTTTTGAAAACTGAGTAATATTCTATTTCATAAATGAGCCACACTTTCATTATCCATTCATTAGTTCATGGTTATCTATATTGTTTATATTTTTACCTATTACAAATACAGTAGCAATGAATGTATCTGTTGTAGTATAGATAGATCTTTGGCTACTCAAGAATGGTGTAGTTAGATCATGTAACAGATCTATCTCTGGATTTCTGAGAAACTTCCACACTGATTTATTCACAGAAATTGAAAAAAAAAAACCTCTTAAATTTCATATGAAAAGACAAAAGACCCAGGAAACACAAAATAATCTTGAACAATTTTAAAAAATGCTAGAGGTATCACTCTCCCAGCTTGCAAATTATATTACAGAGCTATCATAATAAAAAACTATGTGTTACTGGCAAAAGTGAAAATGCACATTGATTGCTGGAAAAGATTAGGGGATCCCCATTTCAGCCCACACTACCACAGCCACCTTAGTTGTGCCAAAGATTCCAGAGAATATATGCTGGAGAAAGTAATACTTCCAATAAGTGATGTTGATAAAATTGTATGTAGAAGAATGAAATCTGATCTTTATTTCTCTGCACAAACTCAACTTCAAATGGGTCAAGGACCTCAACAGAACCTGATAGAGGAGAAAGTAGAAATATGCTTGAACTCATTGATACAGGAAAGAACTTTGCAAACAAGGCCCCAGGAATAACAACTTGGAACTAACAGTTAATAATAAATAAGACTTCATGAAGTTTATCAAAATATTTAATAACCATAACTAAACACATAAAAGGTATGCGTATCAAATTGCTAGTCACTGAAATGCACTGACCAGAGCCAATGAAACATCGTGTGTTTATTTGAAAGGCTGAAACTAATCAAACCAATAGTAACAGTGTTGACACTGGATAATGGAGAAACTAGAACTCTTGTGCCTTTGTTGTTAATATGAAAATTTGCAACAACAACTTCATAAAAATGTTGGCAAGTTTATTTTCATTTAAAATTAAGCAAATTGATACGTACAGTATATGACCTAATGGTTCTGTCTTGATTATTTATTTGCTCCTGAGTAAATAATACTTAGATTCCTTAAGATGTTTAGACTAATGTTGGTAGAAAATCTTATTTTTAGTAGCTGGAAAGTGGAAAGTCACAAATGCCTATCAACATGTGAATCTATAAACAAACTGTGGTATTCTGGTTGTGATAGGTAGTGTTAATTGTCAATTTGACACAATTAAGAATCCTCTAGCTGATAGGTTTCTGGAGGATTATTGTAATTCCATCAATTGAGGTACAAAGACACATCCATTGTGTGGCACAGTTTCTTGACTGGGATCTCCAGCTGTATAAACAGAGAGTGTTCTACATACAATTATTGCTCTGCTTCTTGATTTTGAATGTGATGAGATCTTTAGCTTCAAGTTCTTTTTGCCTTGAGTTCTTCACAATAAAGGGCTATACTTTTGAACAAGAAGATAAAACAAATACTTTCTCCCTTACGTTGCTTTTGTCTCTGCATTTTATCACAGAAGAAGGAAAAAATAAATAAAAGGAAGATACCAAAGAATATAATACAGTTTGGGAATCCAAAGGAATGACCACACACTGTCGTGGAATTATGTTCTAGTACATTGTAAATATTTGTCCCTCCTATCAGTTAAAAAAACAAAATAAAACAAACAACAACAAAAAAAAACCCACTTAACTAATCATGAGTTAATTTACAAATTAAAAGTTAACAAGTTATATGGCTGAGCCATAGGCCAATCAATATAAAATTAATATAAATTTATGTGTGACTATTTAGGGCAAAATGACAGCAAAACTACAAACAACTTTAAACCTTAAAACTAGGCCAAGAATGTGGCAGGACTCAGGTGTCAGCTGATACTGTCTGAAGGTCAGAAGACACTTATCCAGGGTCCCAGACTCCTGAGGAGAAAGTGGCCAGCCCCATTCAAGGGGGCTGCTGGGATCTTGGGGCCCTGTTGTTCCTCCCTGCTGGAAAGACTGGTTCGGCACCCATCGTCCATCACGCTGATAATCCAATCTCTCCAATGCCTATATAAACTGTTACCTATATTATAAGTGTTAGTTTATATTCCAATAAATATTAATCTTAAATTAATATGATTTTAAAAAAATTAATGTCTTCATCTGGTGCATAAATAAACAAAGCAAAACAAAAATCAAACAAACTAAGCCAAGCCACCCAAATAAAAACCCATATAAAAAAACACAAATAAGCCACAAGCCACATAACAAACAAATTAATAAAAATAAATTAAGTTAAAACATAAAAACTAACAATATGCCTAAGCCATAATCCAAACAACATAAAACTAATATAAATATCTAAATCATTTCTAAGAACCTAATCAACTACAAACAGCTAAAAAAATCTAACACAACAAGTCTATAAGTCTAAACCTCTGACCGCCCAAAGCCAAAAAAACTACTATAACACGAGAAAGCTGGGCCAAAAAATTTCATATTACAACATACCATCAAGGCAGGGCAGATACACAAATGGCATAGATAAGTTAAAATAGTCATGAGTGGTAAATCCAGACAGTAGAAAATAATGTTTTGTACTGTTTACACAAAAATTACTGAAAAGTAAACTATAATGACAAGAAGCAAATCAGTTATTATCTCAGGCAGGGAGTGTGGTAAGGTGAGATGAAAGGTGCTTTGAAATAATCCTTTTGTACCCTGTGTGAATATGTGTCACTATGATTCATTTAATAAATATCTGACTGGAAAATAGCTGAACAGGATAAAGTTGGACAAAAAAACCAAACTGAGAGTGATGGAATGAAGATGGGCAGAGTCAGAGGCCTTGCCAGTCAGACAGAGAATGAATTGAACACAAAAAAATGAAAAAGAGGTAAAAGTCACAAGTCTTGGGGCAGAATGTAGATTAACGGAAATGAGTTAAGTTGTAAGAGCTAGTTAATAACAAGCCTAAGCTATTGACTGATAATTTATAGTAATCTTAAACCTCCATGTTAGTTATTTGGGAGCAGGCAGTTAGGACAGAAAAACTCTACCTAGAGAAAGATCTCAGTGAAAGACATTTGATTTGTAAATATGTTCATTATATAATCATGATAATGGTTCATGACTATCTACATATGCCAAAACTTACAGAGTTAAATATATATTGAATGTATGAAGTCTACCATTATATTATGCTTCAAAAGAGCTATCCTCAAAAGTACATATATTTTTTATTTGGGGAAGTTTCAAACCACCATTTCTCCATGTTTTTCATTTGATTGGTGATAAAATTTATAAAACCTGGACTGTGATATCTTAGGGGGTTATAGTGCTTGCTAAAAAGCCAGATGACATGAGATTAATTCTAAGGACACAACTATTAGGAGGAGAGAATTGTCTCCCAAAAATTATCTGATGCTCTCCACTCCTCCTGCAACAACACACACACACACACACACATACACACAAACACTACTCAGACACATACATATGTATACTCCCATGCATGCACGATAATCAATTAAAGATATTGATCGATATCTAGGTAGGTAGATCAATAAGTAGGTAGGTAGATACATACATACATACATACATACATGCATGCATGCATACATATATATATACATACATAAATACATACATACATACTTACATACATACATACATAGATGATAAATGATAGCTAGATGAATAGATTATATATTTGTAGATATATGTACATATACATATGTGGATAAATAGATTATAAAGATTGATAGATATATATGGATTGATAGATGGTAGAATAGAGATGGTAGATAGATATTAGAAAGATAGGTGATTAATAGAATACATAGATTGATATCTTAATAGGTAGATGAAAGAATAGAGATGATAGATATGTGATAGATGATATACATGTAGATATATAGATAATAGAAACATAGATATATGAAAAATAGATGGTAGTTAATACATGGGTACATAGATATGTAAATATATAGATAAATGATACATAGTTAAATAGATATGTGGATAGATAGATGTTAGATAGATAGATAGGTAGATGATAAATATTTAGAAAGATAGATTATAGATAGCTGTTAGATCAATAGACAGATGATAGATTGACAGATGAAAGATATATAGGTAGATGATAGATACATAGATATCTAGATAGATTGTATGTGGGTAGACAGATGACAGATAAATAGATGAAAAATATGTGTAAAGATTATAGATAGATAAGTGATAGATTGAAAGATAGACAAATGATAAATGATGAATGGATAGATATATGGATGAATGATAGGTGATAGATAAAGATAACAGAGCTTTTGAGGACATCATAATAATGGCTTGAGAGCAGGACACACCTAGTGTTAACTAAGAGAGTAAAATCGAGCTAAGAGATGGCACAAGTCTCATTCTTATCTACTTGCACTTCATACCATAACGAAAAACAATACTCAGTAACTTAAACCCAAACATCTGGTGCTCACTCTCTGCCCTTTCCCCAAAATATAATCCACCATAATGAAGACACTTTTACAATGATGACAAGTACTCAGATCAATAAATCAATATAGCAAAAGACCAGAATTATTCCTAAAAGAATCTACAGATAAAATGTATGGTATTATGTAGAATCTACAAACACTAAGAAAGAAATGGAACCACAAGTCTCTATCACTTCTGTTGCTCAGCGTACACGAGAATATTCATAAACATTACTATTGAATTCCTACAAGACAAGTTCAAGTTGGTGTATGTTCTCTTCTTATATCATTAGATTTATTTTTATTTATGTATACATGTTTTTGTGTGTGCCATGTGAGTGCAAAGCTGACTGTCAGAGCCAGAGGAAGGCAGTGGATTTCCTGAAGCAGGAGTTATATCACTAGATAGCTGTGAGGTGTTCACCACAGGTGACTGGTACTGGACTCCAGTTCTTTAGGAGAGCAGCCAGTGCTCTTAATCACTGAACCATCTCTCCAGCTCCCTCCTGCTGCCTTTAAATCTATGTTTATATTTACTGATTCCCGTTATTATAACCATTCATTCTGACCAAAGCAAAGAGCTCAGTAAGTATATTTTTTTCCAAGTCTTTCTGGCATTTACTGCAAGCTCAATAAATGATGTGATGATGGATGTAATCAAAAAACTTTGAGGCTTTGACATGGATAACAAGGTAATCATCTCTTCCACATTCTGTATATGTCACATTATTCCACATTCCTGAAACTTCAGAAGATAATTATTTTATAAAACATTAGAAAAAAATATTTAAAGTAAGAGTGCATTTCTCCAGCCCCACATGCTCTTGATTAAAATGTTTAAAAATATTCATATGGGCTCAATTTTTTTTCACTTACCAGCATCACAGATTAAAAGTTTGCTAGAAGAGAAATTTTGTGTTTAAGCATGTCCTTCGCACCACAGCAGGCATCCTAACTTGCTGTGTATGTTTATATAGCTACTCAACAGTGAGGATGACTAAATCCCCAGGCATCATTTCACTTGAGCGAAATGAATTTACTGGTATAGAAAGGACCTAAGGATCATCTGTCTGCACTTATACCTAGAGGGCTTGTGGTCCCACTTTGCTGTGGAGGTGTGTTGGCTGGAATGGGGTAGATAAAGTTTCTCACTGCCAGATGGAGAAACAAAACTCCTTCTGGTGTACATTCTCATTGACGTGAATAAGAGAATGATCATAGGCTTTTTAAATATATGTTTTGTTTTGAAAATAAACTTTTTCATACAATTTATCAGAATGATGCTTTCTTCTACCATTTTCTCTCTGATCCTCCCCTACTACCTACTCACCCAAATCCACCCAATTTCTTTATTGTTTAGAACACAAGCAGATAGACAAAGATAAATACAAAATAAAAAGCACAAGGAACAAATTTAAAAAATAACTCATAAAAACACACAATTGAAAACTATAGTATACAAGCAAAGATCACCAAAAAAAAAAAAAAAAGACCAAGCAAGGCAACGTAAGACAAAACTCTACACAAATATTATTGAATTCATTTGGTCTACCCGTCTGTGTAAATAATATTCCCATTGACAATTTCATTGGGAAAAATTAATTTTCTTTTGCAAGCAAATTTTGATTAAAGATAGCTTTTTGTTAGAGGTCTCTAAATGTCTTGAACCCATGAATACCATGTCCATGCTGCCACAATCTCTGTGAGTTAATATGATATGGGTAGTGGGATTATGTTCTGGTACTTTGTCCCTCCTACTGGTTTAATAAAATGTTGATTGGCCAGAAGGCAGACAGGAAATGTGAGTGGGGCTACCAGACTAAGAAAACTCTGGCAACAGGAAGAGATGCCAAAAGAGACGGGAAGAAACAGGAGGAGAGACACCACCAGAGATACCACATAGAGATATCACCAGAGACACCAGCAGACTCAGAGAAAGGAAGACAACCATGTTGCTCTGAAAAAAGGTATCAAGCCTCGTGGCTAAACAAGTTAAGAATCATGGGTTAGTTTAAGAAGAAAGAGCTAGCAAGTAAAATGTCTGAGCCATAGGTCAATCAGCACAAAATTGAACAAGTTTCTGTGTGTTACTTTGGGACTGCTGGTCCAGATTTTGGGGCTAGTCTGGACCAGAAACTTATTATTGCAGATATGTGTGTCACTCCTGTTGTGTCTGGAAAACACTGTTTCCTTAGTAACATCCATCTCTTCCAACACTTAAAATCTTTCTGCTTCTTTTTACACATAGTTCCATGAACACTGAAGGAAGAAGTTTGAAGAAGACATATCTAAACTTCTCACACTCTCTACACTACCTAGATGTGGTCCTCTGTTAGTTGCCATCTTCTGCAAGTGGAAGGTGCACTGATGGTGAGTGAGCCACTGATTTTTGGGTATAGCAAGATGCCACTAGAGTCATTTTATTCCTATGTTCTTTTAGTATTTGGTTTTCCCCCAGGCCATCATGGAGTAGAATGCAGTTCGAGAGTGGTTGATTATTCCCATAATCATCTGTGCCACTTTCACAAAAATCACCAGCATAACATGCAGGAAGTCACAATTGTAGGTCACAGGATTCATAGCTGGGTTTGTGGTTAGTTACCTTTCTTTTTGGTAGACTACCTCCCAGTACCAAGAACACTAGTCATTAAGAGTGAAAGCTCTAGACACCAGCTTGACTTTTCTGTGTTCTGTGAAATATATAAGTATTGTCTTTAGGAATGGCATTGCCATCAGTTTGTGGAGAGCAAGCAATACCCTTGTCGATAGTCTGAGTTATTTAAGTGTTTCCATAAGCAACAGGTTTACAGGTCCTTGCAACCCTCCAGAGAGTTCCTGATGGTATTCTGAAGAAGCAAATACAAATAGGCAGCTTGGAAAGTACTGGGGGCAAAAATGATTGTCTTAGCTTCTTACTTTTCCTTTTATTTCTAGGTTAATTAAAATATAATTGGGAAGTAAATATTACATGTTTATTAATATGTCTAGTGTGATATTTTATACATGTGTACTTTATGTTGGTATACTTGACTTGTGTATCCCTGTCAAGTTAACTGTCATATTTTCATTCTGCTACTGGTTTTGTGTATGCATATGTGGCAATAACATTAAAGATTTATTTATTTATCCAGTTTCAAATCCAAAAGCAGTTTTATTCAGTGTAACTTCCAAACTGTACATTCAGTCCTTAATTTTTCAACCTGCAGAATTTTGATACATTATTAACTATACATATACACTCTTTTTTGAAATGATTCATCCCTTACTGGGCACTTATGATGACCTCATAATTTTATTATTATGAATAGTGACACAATTATCATGGGATGTAGATATCTTTGTAATTAATTTTTGATGGCTCATATTCATTGTATTGTGCTGATAGATTTTACACCTATCACTTCTTTCAAATATCTCATGAATTTGGAGCAAAGTAAAGCCCATAACTCCTTTTCTCCTCTCTTCCTATTAGATTCTTTACCCAAAATCTTTCTTTTGTTCCATATGTACGTAAATCATTATATATAACTGTGAAAAATATGAGATCCACAAATAAGAGACACCATGTAACATACATTTGTTAATAATTGACAGCGAATTCCTTCAGGCAACAAAGAAAACAATTAATTGAATAAATGGTAATTTTCTCCAATGGAAAAACACTTTTGCTGTCTAGCTATTTGACAGTGAATTAATATCCATAATACATAAAGGAATCAAACTACTAGATACAAAACATACAAATAACTCAGTCAAAAATGGGTTAATGAAATAGACAGGTATCAAAAGATGAAGTACCAACTGCCAATAAGCATGGGAAAAATGTTCAATCTTCTTAGCCATCAGCAAAATGCAAATTAAAATATGCTGAGATTCCACTCACCTCACCACAGTCAAAATGGCTATCATTAAGAAAACTAACATTAAATGATGATGAAAATGTGCTAAAAATGAAGCAAGCTCTCTTTACACACTGACCTTACACATCACTTGCACCATCTAAGTTGGTCCATTATAATTTTTATGTAATTATTTCAAGCCTGTTGGATATAACACATGAGTACATTGCTATTAGATGTATTTTAATTGTTTTTAAGGAATCTCAGTACATTTTCCAAAATGACTATAATAAATATCCACACCACAAAGACACTGGGATTTAAGTTTGTCCACATCATCAACAGCACTTGATATCTATTGTCTTTTTTTTTTTTTTTTTTTTAAATCACAGCCATCGTAACATAGAGAGGGCTATACTGATATGTGGTTTGGATTTGAGTTTTTCTGATAACTAGTGATGTTAACCTTTTTAAAAACACATTCGTTGGATATTTTATGTCTTTAAAAAGAAATATTTGTTCAGGTCTCTGAACAAATGACAAAGAAACATGACAGTTTCATGTTAACACAAGCTCAAGTCATTAGAGAGGAGAGAATCTCAATGAGAAAATGCCTCCAGAAAATCAAGGATGTAGGCCAGCCTGAAGGGCATTTTTTTAATTAATGGCTGATGGGGAGGGTCCAGGATATTGTAAGTAGTGCCATTTGGGGAACGGTGGTCCTGGGGTCTATAAGAACATACACTGAGCAAGCCATGAGAAGCAGTCCAGTAAGCAGTACTTCTCCACAGTCACTGCATCAGCTTCTGCCTTCGGGTTCCTATTGTGTGAAATTCACTGCTATTGATGATATGGAAGTATGAGCGAGATAAACCCTTTTCTTCCAAGTTGCTTTTGGTCGTAGTGTTTCATCACAGTAAACCTAACTAAAACAAGGTCATCCTTTGCTCACTTATTATTGAATGACTTATGTGATATATAATACATACATATATACACACACATATATATATTAAAATTAATCCTTTCCTGTTGTCTAATTTAAGATTGCTTTCTTTCTATTCTGTTAGTTTCTTCTTTATTTGGTTTTCTCTTTTTTGTATAGAAAAAAGCTTTATGTTATGTGGTGATATTTTGTGTATCTTCTAAGAAATAAAATTTGCCTGAAAATCAAGGACAGAGTCAGTCACACAGTTATCCATTGTAGTAGGAGGTTTCTAGCCCGGACTTTCAGGCCTAGCCTCAAGGTTTAGGCCTGCAGAACCACAGACCCACAGAGACACACAGATGCTTACAATAGTTTTAGGCTGATCTGCCTAAGGCTCAGGTATGTAACTTGCTAACACTTGACCCTTAATCTAACTCATGACTTTTATCCTGTTCAGCCATACAGCTTAGTACCTTTTCTCAGAGCAGCATAGTTGTCCTGTGCTTCTTCCGGCTTCTCTCTGGCATTCTGCTCTGTTTCTTCCTGTTACTAGAGTCTTCTTAGTCTAGTAGCCCCACCCACACTTCCAGTCTGCCTTTGGCCAATCAGCACTTTTTATTAAACCAGTGGGTGGGACAATTATTTACAGTGGAACAACAAAGTCCCCCTACAATCCACAGAGGCCAGGTAGTACTGACACGTGCCTTTAATCCTAGCACTCAGGAGGTGGAAGTCCATCTGGATCTCTATGAGTTCAAGACCACACCGGCATACAAGAGATTAATCCAGGCCAAAAGAGAAACAGAACTAGGCAGTGGTGGCACACACCTTTAATCCCAGCATTAGGAAGGTTGAGATAGTGATGCGGCTAGACAGAGAGAGGAATATAAGGCAAGAGGAGACAGGAGTTTGGCCCTGTATTTTTTTCTCCTTTTTGACTAAGGAATCAGGCATTGAGTCTGAGAATCATGGAGGCAGGATCTTCTCCTTTCAGCCCGAGGATTCAGTAGTGGTGAGAAGTTTCTAGAGGATTGTTCCTCTGCTTCTCTGATCTTTAAGCATTTATCTCAAACAGTGACTCCACTTTTTTATTATAAGACCAATTAGGATTGGTGCAACAATGGTATTGTCTTATCCTCAAGACATGACCCTCATGGACAATGATCCTTATGTATGGAAGAATATGTATTCTATTGCTATTTAATAGAATGTACTGACATGTAAATTTAGTTCATTTGTTCTTACAGTATGTTTCAGTTTTACAAGTACTTATTTTTCCATCTTATTTATCTATTTTAGAGTGATGTATTGGATTTACCCAATATTATCTTATTGTTAATCTATTTTATAATTCACTTGTATAAATATTTTCTTTGTGTATTTAGATGGTAGTAATTTGTGACTTTTGCCAACCCAGTTTAACTTTACCCAGTTACCTAGAATATTGGACACTCAGCCTCCAAATATTAGCCTATGAGAGAGGATCCTATGTTTTTTGTCTTGTGCTAATGAAGATAAAACATGTGAACATTTGGGTGTAAGTAAACCAGAAGTGGGCTTTATGAAGGCAAATTAGGGAAAAGTTAGAAATTAATAAAAAAGGGTAAAATTATGGGAAAATTCCTAGAAATGAAAAGGATTGCCATGAGAGTTGGAGCCATGGGAATTTCTTGCCCAGAAGTTTTTATAGTGCAATGGAAGAAAATGTACAAAAACTATTGTAAGAGGTTGATTGATTCTCCAAAGTATAATAGGCTGTGCTAGTGGAGGGCCCTTTTTCTCTGTGTGTTTCCACTCACCCAACCAGGAAAATAACAGTGCTCTGTTCACTGTTCTGAACCCAGCTGGAGATGGTTGAGGCCCCTTTCTACATTGTCCATCTCTAACTCAAGCTTATTAGCTGCTGGTCCCAAGGCCTGCAGCTGTTAGTGCCTCAAATATTGCTGCTGCCTCCACCTTGTGGATTTATCAAGTGCTGTTAGGTACACAAATCTCTCTTCGTTCCCATACTTGTGTTCGTTAACTCCTTAAACAGGATGGCCTGGAGGTTCTTTTCAGAAATAAGTGGAAGCTTTGGTAGAAGTTATCTTTAATTCATAAAAATTGGTGTATTAGAGGCAAGAATATATACTTGTCCTTACTCTTTCTGATCTTACTGCTTTAACTCTAACCTTCATTTTTGCTCCAGAATCTATTTCCCTATAACGTGTGTGAGCGACTTGCAATAAACTTTTAACATATACTTTTCCCCCTGACTGTATATAGTGATTTTGTGGCAGCATCACTAGGAAGTTGGGTGCTTACAATAATTATTGCCTCTTCTTGATAAATCACTTCCTGCTTTAACTTAACTTCTATTTTGTGTAAGTATATTCAAGTCTACTACTTTGGTAAATATTTAGAGATTGTTCTTCTATTTAAGATCATTATTTGTTCTTGAATCTATAACCCTATTTATTAATTAAATCTGTAGTTTTTAACTGTTTGTCATTAAACCTACAAGACCCTCTCACAGTGAGATCATAGTTGGATTTTTTTTTTCCTTTGAAAAATCCATTCAGCAGTTTTATTTCTGCTTATTGGAGAAATTAATCAATTTCAATGTAAGTGTTATTCAAAGGTTAGGATTTACTATAATTATAACCATTTCTTTATCTTGTGGACTCTTTTATCATTTATTTTTCTTTTCCACTACTACTGTTATTGTGGTTTTGGTTTTTAGTGGTATGGCAAACATTAGCAATGACAGCTTCCTCCTACCAAATGCTCATCTACAGAGATCTCATACTGGGACTAGCTAAAGCATCCCTCATGGTGTACAGAACTAACAATGAGGTTCTGAACTCTGGCAGTAGTAGGAGCCTCTCCGTTGGAGCGTACACGGCCCATGTAATCTCAGCTTTTATGTATGTGTATCTCTGCATATTCTTTCTTTATTCCTCACCAACTTTAGTCAAGTTCCCAGGTCCCAAGCCAAGCTAGACTCTGCAATAGTTCTTCCAAGATTCTGAGCGGGTTATCTGATGGGATACACACGTAGTCTTGGTGAATATTCTCAGAGTAACTAGCCTGCTATCTCCACCTACAGGCAGATAAGCCTGTGAACTGTGTCCAAGAGGATCAGAGTGAACATGAGTTCACAGGAACTGACTTAGCATTGGAGTTGTGCTTGAACCTGAGTTAGCTTGTGCCAGACTTATGGCAGGACAACCTTGATAAGTCTGTAAAGGTAAGTCTAGGCCATGGTTTATTGATTCCTGTGATAGGTGAACCTTGATGAGTCTGTAAAGGTAAGTCTAGGCCATAGTTTATTGATTGCTGTAGTAGGGGTGATAGTGTGATTCTATAATGTGCCATAGTCTGTACCACTGGCTTTGGCAGGGGCCTGATCATCAGGAGACAGGCCTAAAATCAAGATGTTGAGATCTGGTCTGGCCCTGAGGCAGGTGTAATGCCACATTTTATGACAGATGCTTGTTTAACACATGGCTATCATGTACTCCACCTGGACACACAGGTATTGGTAACCTAGTCGGCTATACTATAGCCTACATTTGACTCTAAATTAGTTTAGAATCTTATTAGATATTGTCCACTTCTTATCACTTACCTTTTTCTAGATATATCTGCTGCTTCATACATATTTTATCTTTAATTCTATCACACCAGTTTTTTGTTTGTTTTCAACCTTTAGAAACAACTTTTAAGTTTTTAAGGTACTGCTTATACACATTGACTTTTCTCTATAAAACAAGAGCAATGGACTGACCATTAATAACAAGTATCTGTTTAACACTTCATTATCTATGGCTGCTTGCTTCTTCCCTATCCCGTTGACTCACTCCTTAGTGACCATTACATATTAGGAAATTAGTTTATAAAATTAGGTATGGCTAAGCAGTGAGTCAGTAACAAAGCTTGCCCAGCCTGCATGAGTTCAATCACCAACTTCATAAGAAGTGAACAAATAATAATATATGTAGTCAGTAGGTAGGTTAACTTATAGCCAATAGGTAGATGATGGATAGGTGATAGAGTAGATAGATACATATGTAGATAGGTAGATAGGTAGATAGGTAGGTAGGTAGATAGGTAGATAGGTAGGTAGGTAGGTAGATAGATAGATAGATAGATAGATAGATAGATAGATAGATAGATAGATAGATAGATAGATAGATTGTGGTAAGAGGTTTCTGGCCCGGACATTCAAGCCTGGGTGCCATTTGTAGTAATAAGTTTCTGGCTCAGACTTTTGGGCCTAGTCTCAAGGTTTAGGCCCACAGACCAGACCTGCAGAGACACAAAGATGCTTACAATAGTTTTAGGCTGATCAGCCCAAGGCCTAGGCATATCACTTGCTAACTCTTTACCCTTAATCTAACCCATGACTCTTATCCTGTTCAGCCATGCACCTCGGTACCTTTTTTCTCAAAGCAGCATAGTTGTCCTCTGCATCTTCTGGCTTCTCTCTGGCATTCTGCCTGTTTCTAGAGTCTTCTTAGTCTTGTGGCCCCGCCCACACTTCCTGTCTGCCTTTGGCCAATCAGCACTTTTTATTAAACTCATAGGCGGGGACAATTATTTACAATGGAACAACATAATCCCCCTACGATAGATAGATAGATAGATAGATAGATAGATAGATAGATAGATAGACAGACAGACAGATAGATAGATAATACATAGATCTATAGATGCATAGTTTGGTTGATAAAGTAATAGTTGTGTCATCATGTGAAATAATATAGTTTATTAATTCAGTTTTATAATATTTTCAATTATCTGCAGGCAAATGTCTGTGCAAGTAGATGCAGTTTTTCCATGCAGGCTGAGGCATTATATCCTTTAGAACTGAAGCTAGAAGCAGTAATGAGGCACTGGATTGCATGCTAGCAATAGAATTCAGATCTTCTTTAAGAGCTGAACATGCCCTTAACGGCTGAGTTGTGTCTCTAGCTCCTTGACTCAATTTTTTACCTCAGAAAATCAAAATCATGATAAAGGAAATAGAAAGGTCAAAGGAACTGTATATGAAAGAAGCAATTGAAGAGGCAATTGTCTATTTAGTTCTAGGTACACAGACACATTAATTACGATTCTAGCTAATACATAGTCTAACTTCATAATAAATTTCAGATGAGTTCATAGTATGGTCAAATGTGGGAAAAATCATCCTAGTCTAATTCTTTGCTGATGTTTGTACGATTTTCCCTTTCTTTCCAGTCTCAGTGTTCTCATTTAAAAATGAATAACACCTTTTGCTAGGGTTGGTGTACATAATGATTATGAAAATCCACACCAAACATTCATCATAATTCCTAGACACTAGTAATTACTGTCTACAGTAATTTTGTTCAAATATCTTTCAGATGACTTATTCATTAACAGATATTAAAATTGTTTGATCTTATTGTTGGATGATACATATTTTTTCTTTTGTAATTATATGCAGAACTACATAAGATGTTTCTCAGATTTACTTTTCTAGACGAGAAAACCTGGTTGCTTCAGTTATGCTGAATTTTAGTATGCATTTCAGTAACTAGTATGATATTACTTGTGCACCTAATGAACATGGTCATTGAGGTTATTGATTGAGTTATTATTCCGTGAAATACAGGAATAATTATGATGGAAAGTCAATTGTTACACCATTCCAGGTTAATATGATCCACTGGTATCAATCTTTGCATATTTGCTGTTGATATCTCCCCACTTTAATATATATGTATGGTCCATTATGTCAACTCAGGTAAGTGTGAAGCATCTATCATCCACAGCAGCATCAGCAGCCTCACAGTGGCACAATAGAGCAGATCCACATTCCCTCTAATTATAGACAGCTGTCAGTTGTTCATGGAATACAACAGTCATGTAAAACCACTTTTTAAAGTCACGAAGCAGTTTGCAACAATTTCACTTCTTATCATCAGTTCTAAGTGAAAGTATATGTGTGTCTGTCCTTTCTTCATTCACTCATCACTTCCAGTCATGTTTGGTTTCCATCACCTACGTCAGACAGCTCACAACTGCCTGTCACTCTAGTTCAGGGGTCTGACAGCTCCTTCTGGCCTCTGCAGTCACCTGCATACATGTGGTGCACATATAGAAAATCAGGTACTCATACATGCACATTAAATACATGCTTTTAGAAAATTGTCTGTCCATGTGAACACAAGATGTAGGCTGTTAAATTTGCTTTATAGAAAATCTGATTGTCCTACCTTGCAGTTAGGATCTGAAATGGGAAAGAAAAGTATGGTCACAAAGTACTGACACACTATTTTTAAAACGGAGAAATTACCAAAGAAAAATAAATGATTAACAGACATTCAAAGCACCCCATTTTTAAACAGACTCACACCTTTTAAATACATTTAAAAATAATCTCCAAATTACAATACACAGCATCAACAAATGGATAAGCAAATATAAATTTATACAAGGTTCAGAAAATTAATTTATCTGTTTGGTAAAGGACAATAGCAACATTTAATCTGCCCCTTCCACTTCATGCAGCATTACAACTTCAGGAAAATAACTGAAGTACACACACACACACACACACACACACACACACACACACACAAAGGTTAGGCACAAAATAATCACAATTTTATTTTATTAATGGAGGAGAGAAAAAATTATAAGGGGAATGGTTGAATGGCATAGGGTTGTGAGTTCTAAAATAAAATATGCCACATGCCACTAAGTCATATGATTTCTTAATCATAATATTTCTGTAAAATGCAAAAATACAGAACACTAAATAATATATTTATGTGAAACATATCATGTAATCTAAATCACATAAACACACAAACATATCTGGAGAGAAAGATTGAACCAAAGTATAGAGCTAATACACAGTAGTAGCTATAGTTGCAAATAAGGCATTGTACCATGTTACTTTGATTGAAAATGGAATTTGATACATAATTGCTTTAATTCACAGTCTGCACTGCAGAACACTTATCCCTACTTTTCTGCTTCTTATTGGAAAGTTTAAAAAAAAATGACAAGGGTGTGTCTACTTGGTGGTACTAAGCGTACCTTGTCAGCAGCATACAGTACAGTGTGCTGCTGAGTGAAAGTCTGGTATCCTCGACTCCATTCCTGCTTCCTCCATATCAGCTGCCGCAGTCTGCCTGCTGGACTCCCAAAGGTGGCTGTGCTTCATTGCAAGACTGTATTAGTGAAGCCCCTGGGCTCCTATGTGAGGGAAAGCGCTATATAAATGCAAAATAGTCTGGTTTATTCATGCTGTCATATAAATAGAGATCTACTTTATGCTAGCAGTTTTTCAGGGAAACTGATTATTCTTAGTGTGAGGCACCTCATTCTCAGTGCCTCCATAATCTATTGGGCAAGATTATTTTCTTCCCCCAGACAACAGGTACCTTCCTGTGTGCAGAATGGTTATCAGGAATTCATCTTACAGCAGGAGGTGGTCCACACAGAGTTACACGTCTATGGAGACAGTTGCTGGTGTCTGGCTACAAAAATACTACATGCCAACTCCTTCCTACCCATCTCGGCAGTGACCACTTTTCTCAATACCTCTGACGTGAGAGGCAGAGGAAGAGTTTTGCAGTCCGGATTGAAATCGTTCCGTCCAAGAGCTGTGACTTTGATTGTATGTCTTTGCCTTCTCTCTCTCTCTCTCCCTCCCTCCCTCCCTCCCTCCCTCCCTCCCTCCCTCCCCTTTCCTCTTTTTCTCTCCCTCCCCCATCTCTCTGTGGTGTATGATATATTTCATGTGGATGCAAGTATGTCTGCATATGGACTCCAGAGGTCAATCTCAGATGTTGATCCTGGAGAGATAAATATTCCGGTTTTTTTTTTTTTTTTAAACTGTTGTTAATTGTTTGTTTTGTTTTGCTTGAGACAGGGATTCATCTTGGCTTAGCGTCTGACCATTAGGTTAGATTCACCAATCAATGTACCCCAGAAATCTGCCTATTTCTACTACAAGCATGGATCGTTCTATGTGGATTCTGAGGCTCTGCCTCATGTCCTCCTGTTTGCACCGCCAACATTTTACGCACTGAGCCATCAAACCAACCCTGTCTTCCATTTTCAGATGAACATATATTTGGCTTAGAAATGTGAAGGATGATTGAATGCTGCAGGAGTGAAAGCTGTTCAGGAACACAGTAGGCCAACACATAGGATATTACAATCAGTGGCTCCAGTTCTCCCATTCAGCACCAATAGGAAATGTGATCTGGACGCTGAGCTTTAGGCGGGGGCTCAGGGAGGATCTGCCTCTTAGAGAATTTACAAGCCCTAAACATAGAAAGGTTAGGGCTAAAAGTGACCTTAGAATCCATCTGTTCTACTGCCTTCATTTTTCAAAGCAGGAAACCTTATTAAAGCATGTCAATATGGCTCTGTCGTTCTGTCTGATATGCTGTGAGTTTCAAAATGAATCAAGCAGACCTGACACATTAATTTGGCTCAGAGATGATTTGGGTTATATGCCCCTTTTTGCTGTTTTCTTTCTCCTACCTTTGAGAATGTTACTGTAAAATTGTTTGGGGTCCTATGGCCTTTTCATAATACATTGCCTTTGAATCCATGCCCACTGTATTACCCCACCTGGTTACTTAGCGACCTGATATTACTCCTCCACAATGAATGTTCAAGCCAGCTTTTCCTTTGTGCCGTGTTTAAAAGAATCTTGGCTTCAGTATTGTCCCACTTGTTCTTCCTAAATTTTGTGTGCTTAAAGAAGGAACAGAATGGCAAGAAAAGTCCTGCATCCTTCTTCCCGTGACACTTCATACAGAAACCATCTCACCAGATCAATTTGAAATGAGGTCTCTATAAACTGACCTGCTCTCACTCTGTAAGACAATGATCCCAACCCTAAGGGAAACCAGCTTCTCTGCCACAACTCTGACTTAGGGAACAAATCCCTTTCTCTTCCGCCTTTATCACCACTTGCTCCTAGCTTAGCTTGATCGTCCTTTTATTGAAATGAGGGTTTTGTTTGCTTGTTTGGAAGACTGATTTTGTTTTTCTTGCTTCTTCCTTTCTTCACCTTTTCTTTGTTGTAGCCCTGGCTATCCTAGAATTTATTCTGTAGAGCAGGATGGCCTCAAACTCTGCCTGACTTGGTTTCCCAAAGTTTTGGAAGCAAAAGTGTGTGCTCTCATGCCTGGTAAAAATAATTATTTTTTTTTTTGTCTGAGATAGTCTGATTTCGGTTTCCCTTCCACCAATTACTGCAAGATCACTTTCTACTCCACTCCCATCTGAATCCATAGCTTTTCTGCTCTCATTGAAAAATAAATAGGCATCTAAAAATCAATAGCAAAATAAAATAAGATAAAACGAAACAAACAAAATGAAATAGAGAAAAACAAACAGAATTTTTTTAAAAAAGCCAAAGAAAAAGCACATGAAAGACATAGATGCAGGAAACACTTTCACCCACACAAGAATCCCATAAAACCATAAAACCAGAAGCCATGAAATATACACAAAGAAGTTATAAGATGGCAATTATCATGATGATGATAATAAATTTGAAAGGACCTAAAAAATCACAAGACAAAGATGCACTAAAGATGGCATTGAATTGGTTTTGTATTAGCCATCTACTGCTGGGGATGGAGCCTGCCCTTAATGTGATTTTTTTTTTTAAGTAATAGAACTGGCTAGTACTTAGAACATTTTTTATTCCAGGTGTTTCTAGTCATCTCTCTGGTCCACAGACCATAACTTTCCATGTCATGTGCTCTTTTGCAGGGTAATGAGTTGAAATGTATGGCACATGTAAAGGTAACTATGTTGGAATAGTCATTGAATTATGAAAATTTGTGAAGCAGATCCATATGTGTCTCATTAAATACTGAAACACGGTGGCAGATATAATAATCACCATATTCTTAAAATAGTGGTGAGTCTGAGTGCTATTTCTGCACAGCAATGTGGTTCGAGAGCCTGCGATTTCCAGTGATGCAAGTTAGAAAGACTCCTCGGGCTAGTGAGATCAAAGAAAGTGATCAAAAGGGTGAGCTAATATTTCTCCATTTGCATCAAGGTCACATGAAGTCCACCCCTGAGTCCTCGAGACTGGAAGTCAGTCTTGGACTCCCACTGACCTTGCTGCCATGGACTGCAGTAAATCTGGTCCAAGCTACTGTTTAGTCCTCCTCTTCCCTTTCCGGAGACAGAACCTGGGAGCTCATTCCCTGATGTTCTTAAAGACTCACCATTTGTCCCTCCACATCTCACTTCAAGGACATGAGAACAGACTTTCCAGAGTGGCATATGCTTACAGTCTCAGCACTAGGGCGACTGAGTTAGGATAAACATGTAGTAAGATCATGTCTCAAAACTATGGTGAGTCCTAAGTTTAAATGCAGATTAGCAGGAAGCAAATAGACATTAGTACCTAAGAAAACAAATCGTATAATAACAATGTCTTTCTTCTATTGCCCAGAGTCATCACATCTAATCCTTATCACAATGATGACTCTAATTGACTCTAATGATTCACACAATCTGATTTTCTGTACACGCAAGATATAAGTAATATATACATTTACAGAGTTTTATATGTATATATGTATGTATGTATGTACACACACACACACACACACATATTGCATTTTAACCTTTAATATTTAGAAAGGATCTTGGACATCAAAGAGAACTTTTCTAGAATTAAAGCCTGCCTTTACGGAAGGACTTATTCATCTTATTCACTGCTCCTAGCAGTATTAGATGGACAAATACATTAACTGGAGGGTATTGCGAAACACCTTAAGATGAGTAAATGTCCTCTGCTTGTTTCCAGACAATAGGTATTTCTTTGTCTCAAAAGAAGATCATGTGGCTAGTGAGATGGCTCAATAGCTAACTAAGAGAACTTATTACTATTGCAGAGGGTGGGGTTCAGTTCCCAGTGTCCACATGGCAGCTTATAACCCATCTTTTACTTGAGTTGCATGAGCTGATGTCTCCTTTCAGGTGCCAAGGGTGTCAGTCATACTTATGGTACATATGTGTACATACAAGCAGGCAAAACACTCATATATAATATAAAACCAAGAAAAAATTTTTTGTAGCAATATAATAAGAAATGTTAGTTTAGACAGGAGTTCAATACATTATAACCACAGGTGCATTCATTTACTCAATAAATACAGATTATCAATATACTTAAAAATATGTTCCTGATCCTAGTAGGTGAGAAAATATGGCACATCAAACAAATACAAATCTTCAAATATGAAAATCAGCTTCCAGTGGTCTCAGATATGTTTTCAAAATTAAGTTTTCTGAATTTGCCTAAACATCAGATTTCTGATGCTCATATTTCTCCATCTTACTCTATATGAAAAGACCATCCCCAACTAGACTAAGGCTGTCAGTGGGTTAGATTTTCTCAGGTTACAATGAATCCTACCACCTCTGACTTCAATCTAGGATTTCTACTAATAAGTGTAAATGAAAGAGTCCTCTCAACAATTATATCACACATTGGAATTATACATCTAACTGGCTCTCCTTTTAGCCTAGGTCTTTCTTGGTATTTTTATATTCTTCTTATAGATTTCATATAGCTATTAAGTTCTATATCATAAAATGTTACTTAGTATTAAATGCTAAATTTTTCTTTTGCTTGATCTCACGTCACCAATCAATGTCAAGGTGGTTTCTCCCATTTTCTTCTGCAGCTCAGAATAAAGTGTCTTTCTATTTTGATTCTTTATTCTTTTTGCTTATTATAGTTCATTTTTATTGCCAATATGATTGAGTTAAAAAGCCACCTGGGACATCAGTAAAGCAATTTCTAAATGCGCCCAAAAAGAAGTTTTCCAGAGACAGACCATAGATAGAGGCTTTGACCATTCAAGGTTTTGATCCATTGGGTGGTCCATGATATGAACAGAACACTAGGAAAGAATAGTGGACAGTGAAGAGAGTGGGTCTGCATGTGGATGTCCTTGAAGGGTGTATCTTATATCTTGCCCCATCCTAACTTCTCCCTGTTTCTTGTGCCCCAAGAGGTGAGCAGCCCTTGCCTCAGGCATCTACCACTGTACAGCTCTGCTTCATCCCAAGCTCAAAATGATCCAACCACCCTTGAACTGAAACATCAGGAACCAGACTGGAATGGCTCTTACTTCCTCATCAGCTGCTCCTCTAGGATAATTGTAAGGTGCTGAGAAGCCCAATTAACACTTTCCCATTCCACTAAATTGTCTAGTCAACCAACCCTCTGCTTCCTATTCAACAGTTATTAACATTTTTAAATTGTTATAACTGAAATCAAGTTTACTTGCAACTTACTGTTAACTCTAATATACTTGACCTTTCCTTGGTAATGATAATATTGACCACTACTTATTTTTAAAATATATCATTTCCTAGGCCTTATTGTGTATTTGTGCAGGTGCTTTAATCATGTTAATTTTGTTCGTCATCATTTTGTGCATAGTTTCCATTTACTCAATCACTTCTACATATCTGAGTCATATTATTAGTCTCAGAATGAAGCCCTTCTTTCCAAGACAAGACATGTATTTTTGATTAGCTGCTATAAATTTAAGCCTCACTATACTTAACTTTCCTTAAACTCATCATTTAAATAAAATGCTGTGTAGCTGTATAATCAGCAGGAAAACCTACAAAATGCATCCTGTTATTGTACATCAAATAAAGAGAACAGATATGACTAGGTTATTTACATTTTTACAGAGGTCGATATATTGTATATATATCTATGTGCTATTTTATAAGAACCTTCACAAGATGGCTGGAGAGATGCTCAGAAGTTAAGAGCACTGCCTGCTCTTCCTGAGGACTCAGGTTCAATTCCCAGGACTTGTAACTCCAGTTCCAGTGGACCTGCCACCTTCTTCAAGATTCTTTTGGCACTGTACTCATATGAAGCACATAGGTACCTGAAGCAAAAATGCCCATACATATAAAATAATAATGCAAACTTTTCCAAAAAGAAAAAAGAAAAACCCTCAGAGCTGTTAGTTACTGTAGACCCGATGTAACTCTAAGAAGCTTTTCTATGTTGATACAACATTATGTTAATGTCAACAGCTCTCTAGAGTAGAAACTATCAGCATCACTTTAGAACTGAGAAAGTGTGCACCAAAAGGAGAAATAAGCTCCTGACATCCCTCCCATGACAGCAAAGGCAGGACATGGGCAACGGTGTCCTGCTCTGGTGCTTATTTTTTTGATTGCCACACAGGCTTTTGCTTCCTGTAATGGTGATTCCTCAGATTCCCATCCTCATTGAATCAGTGCCTTCATTATAATCTGTTTCTAAAACCACCAGATTCTTTGGTGTATCCTTTAGGATTCTGTGCCTTTCCAGGAGCTGGTAGTGTTACTGTGGATTAAATGTCTTTCTGACTCTCATGATTTTTTGTAGCTTTGGGGTTTTAAAAGGTGAACAGAACAGTAAAAATGAAGCACCTTCTTCAAGATGTAGCTTTGGGGAAGTGGATTCTCAATTTATACCTCAGAGTGGTCAGAATTGCCTTACTTTAAGACAAGTCGTTGAGGCCTTATATTTCTGGACCTGTCCATTAAAAGATACACATATTAGATACCATGCTAGGGACACTCATAACTTCAAGGTGTCTCTGGATAAAGGAGTTTCATCAATCCAAGGACAATAAATCATCTAATTGCCCCTACTAATAAAATTTTCATTGCTCTTAGATGACTTGAAGTTTTCTTAGAACAAAGTAGAACATTAATGATTAATAAGTTAGTCATTTATTCATGTTTCCACAGCAAGATAGAAGTAGAAAACTTTTGAATTCAGGATACTTTATGATAAAACACAGCTGATTCCAGCTAACCAGCTAGCCTTCCACAATGTACAAACAATATGCAAAATATTTCCATATCTTGGGTCTAAGGTTAATCTGTTCTCTCATGCTAATATTAAAGACCTGTATTATGTAGCTCTCTGGATGGTGTGGTTTAGCAGCATGGGGTGCATCCATCCCCATGGTTTTGGTCATGTTCACACTACTCTACCATCAAGAAATTCCATAAATGGGCAACCTGTGTTAGACTAAGATGATAAACTCTGTGAGTTTGTCTGTCCACAACTGTCCAAAATTCAGCCTTTGGGATTTCTGAGCTACTCTGTGATCAAAGTTTTATTTATTTCTTGCCTTTGCCCTTTCTGAAACAAGTCTGGGTAAAGAGACACAATTTTCACCAAGTTCAGAAATTCCCAAAACCTTGCTTTTGTATCTTGTACAAGATAAACAGTCTGTATATTTTTTACAAAAGAGAAATTCACAAGAATTTTACCCATTGAATATTTGGTGGATTCAGGTGCATTATTGATAACTAATAAGAAGCAGAGGGTTTTAACAATGGGACACTATGAAGATTTTGTAAGTAGAAGTAGCCATTGCCGCTCATCCTTGGTTCAGATGAAGTGAAGTAGTCAATATAAATGAGTATGTGTTCTTAAAACAAAATTTAAATCACTCATAAAAATACATGCATGGTATGAATTCTGAAAATAATTAGACTACACGTGAGAAATAATGCAAGTTTTATAAGGAAAGGTACAAACAAAAATGTACACATTGATTATACTGAAACAATCACCTTTAAGAAAATGATACAGGAGATGTGGAATTGGAGCATGAAAGAATACATGAAATGGAAGAGGTGCTTTCTTAAATAATCAAGAATGGTAATACTTAAATAGAAGAGTGAGTGTCTTATTCTGTTTGGGTTGTTATAACAAAATAGTGGCGATAGAGGAGAAAGTGTATTGCCAAATAAATGTATTGCTCACAGGTCAGAAGATTGGGAGGGTAGCTATTAAGTTATAATCAGGTTTGACGCCTGGTGAAGACCCATCTTCACTCTACATGTGTCTTTGTGTAGAGGGTAAGAGTATGCAAAAACTCTTCTTTCCCATGTCAGGCTGGGACTAAGACCAGCTTCTGAATTTGGGAGCACACGTTTTCATTCATAGTAGAGTGTAGCTGACTAAGCAAACTTCTTAGATCTTAATTTAAACAAACAAAAAGTCTTGTTGCATTTTTACGTGACACACGATTTCAAACTTTCAGCCATATTTGACATCCATTTAAAAATATTCCTTAACTACATGCCCTCTCACAATAAAAAAGTTTGAGTCATTTATCATACAGGAAATATACAAACTAGACAAATTGTATCATGATACTTTGTCATGTTGTACAAGGTCTTATAAAAAATAAACCAAATTATAAATGTATAACAAAACAGACATTGAGATTTTTAGACAATGTAGTTTTGAAAGCAGCTAAGTAATGGTTGTGTATACATTTGTCTTCCTGACTGATCTCGATATGGCTAATCTCTAGTTGGATTTTCTGGTTAAATCTTAAAGGCCACAAGCCCTCTGTACAGAAGCGATACACTGAGCAATTCTTATAATCTCTCAGTCACTCTCAATACCAATATTATGGGATAGGGTAATCAAGCCAGGCCCAAGAATAATATCTGTCATTTCACAAGTGTGTAACTAGTAATTGAAGAACAAATGAATAAAAGACCAGTGAAATAATATCTACTTCACAAGTTTCTGTTCTAGTACAATCTCTCATTGAAAATCAATAAATGGGAGGGGACAGGAAGCTATCAGAGTAGGAGGATCCAAAGAGGACAGAGGATGAGGAAAAACAAAGGAGCAATGACAAAAAAAATGTTGCTTGAAAAATGCAATGATGTGCCCTAATTTTTCGTGAGTTAATTCAAATAGAAAAACACAAAGCAACACATATTTTACCCAATTCCAAAAGCAAAATGTTGAAAAGCATTAAAATATACTTGGAAAAGAAAACTGAATATATTATATATATACATATATGTGTGTATGTAAATATATATATATATATATATATATATATATATATAATACAAAAGCCAGATAAATTAGTGGTGACACAGGTTGGTTTATGTCCACAGCACGCATGCACACGTGCATGCAAACACACACACACACACACACACACACACACACACACACACACACACACACACACAGAGAGAGAGTTACAAACCAGAAATCATGTATGGTTTCTTAGTTTCCTTTTATTCTTAACAATACAGTAAAAATATTTCCATATGTCACACTCCATCTATAGAAAACATTAGCTTTATTTTTAATCACTCGAAATAGCACCCTTTTTATTCATTAACTGTCCATTCATAGTAGACCTATACATGTTCTTGTCTTATTCTCTTAATTTCTTAATTTCAATGTTTATATATCAATATTAAACATTTAAAAGTTTCTCATTTCTTTTCTCAGACATGCCTTCGGGTAAGTTTATATTTTTTAATTCATAAATGACAGATGATCTATTTACAATAACTATGTCTTATTTCAAGACAACAGTAACTCTGAGAATGAAAAGTCAATGGCCTTAGATTTCCGAAGGTCTTTGGAGCTTTCCTAATGCAGGCCTTGGACCATCATTAGGTGTCACTACCTTATTGCTTGGGTAGTCATCACAAACTCTGTCTTTCCTTCCAAGCAATTATGGTTAACACTATGAGTCTTCTTCCACTCTGATGTCAGTCTCATGTCTTCCTAATGTTTAAAGTCCGTGATTACATTTTAAATTTCACATCTTTTCTCTTTACCATGATTTAATGCCCTTCATTCTAAGTTTCACACCTTCCTTTCTTTCTCCTATCTACTTAATGTACAAGTGCACCTTAATCCTACATTGTTGTTGCCTTACATATAGTTGGCTGGGAGTCTTTGATAAGTCATTTATTTTAAGGAAATCACATGCTTGTTCTTAATTAAGATATATACATTTATAGGGATGAGAGGAAAATAAAGATATCTCACTTTTCTAAAATCAAGTTTTCATAAAATTTAACAGCCTATTTCCCAGACTGCTTTTAGTCATATTAGAGATGAGCATACAGTTTCATTTCTCATAATTTTTACTACACTTTATAACATTTAACATCCATAGACCTAACCTGTGCAAGACTGATACCCTAAGTATATTCCCTTTATGTGACGTCGTGTTGGACCGTCTTTAGCTACTCATCTTTTAAAATGCGTCCTATTATCATTTATTTCCATGGCATATATGTTTAGTCATGATTCTGTATGTTTTAAGGTCAAAATGCTATGCTTTCACCTTTCTCTATGATCTGCTTGGATCTGTTACGGTTTGGATGGTTACGATTTGCTTTGTTTAATTTGGAAGTTCCTTCTCTTCCATTCTAGTCTATAACACTAATTAAGGTCAGCAGACCTAGATGACCCTAATAGACCTATTCACTTTCCTTTCTTCCAACCGTCAACCTGAGTTCTATGTTAGTTGTCAATGTACCCTAAATTGTATACTTGTTTAGGACAACCACTTTCACCGGTTTGTGTATGCATGCGTTTCTTTTCCTGGTGTGATCAAATCTACAAGCTTTTTGCAATCAAGCTGCCTCTCTGAGTACCTTCCCTGGGGAAAGAGAAGTCAACGCTTGTCTCCATCACAGAGCATGCCTTTAGCAGACAATGTCTTGGTGTTTGTTGGGTTTAACCCTTTACATACTACAAAACTATTCAGTGATATTATTCTCTTTTAAACCTTTAAAGATTTTAGTGTTCAGTCGATCCCATAATTTTCCCAAGGGAAACTTAAATGGTGTAAATGTTTAAGTTTTGGAGGGTTTACATGCTTACTGTTTGTCTCTTCCTCTTTTGTCACATAGACTTTTCTCAACCTCCTCCTCATGTCCCCCAATGTGGCTTCAGCTCTATACGTTATCTCTTCCTGTTTCTGCCTATGTGACTTTTGTTTACAAAAAAATTTCCATTTCTACTTGAGTCTTGAACTCTGTCAACTCAATTTTCATCATGTTCTGTGGTATTATTTCCACTTCAGCTTTTGCATACATTGTTGACTCTTTTGACCTCAAAAGATCATTTTCTCTTTAATTTCTTTGACATCTTAAGGTCATATAGACCCACAATTGTCATCTTTGTCATGAAGTAGCATTCACAATGTGTGTTTTCTAGATCCTACTTTTGTTTTTCATCTTTCCTTCTATGGTAGTGCTTTGCAGACACAGAGTCCAAATGTTTTCTTACCATTCTGAACAAGAACCAATCATTCACGTGCTCATCTGTTTGTAAGAAAGAGGAGGTCTGAGTGGAATTGGCAAGCAGTTTTGATGGTCTTCTATTTTCTTCCTACCACTTGTATTAATCAGTTTGTTTTCCTGTAACAAAACAAAAGAAATGTATTTCTCACAATTCTAGAGGGATGTCTGAGGTAGGGGGCCAGAACGGGGAGGATTTCTGAAGCAGATCTGACATCTTGTATCTTCATTTGGCAAAAAGTGACAGAGGGAGGATACGAGGGCACAGGAGAGGGATGGTATTGGGTGCATAATGTGAAAGAATAAATAAAAAGGGAGTTAAATAAACAGGACAGCCTTAAAAAAATTTTTAAAAAAAAAAGAAGAAGAAAAATAAAAAGAAAGCAGAAAATGGCAAGAGAGCTCTTGATGAGTGCATGCTGTCATCCTTGCCCTTGGAAGGCTGAGTCAGGAGGATCATGAATTCAAAGCAATGTGGGCTGTGGAAAGATATTCTTAGCAAAAAGAGAATGCTTTTTGAAATGGGTACAGATCCCATTCATGCAGATGCTACTCTAGGGACGTTAGAACCTAGGTCCTGGAATGTAATGCTATTACATTGGGGAGGGAGATTTTCTGTAGAATATTTATAAATATTCTGTCCTTTGCTCAGTTCCATATCAGTAAATATAAGATTGTCCTTATCTTGGGGGAATGTTTACGATTTAAACATGGAGAAATTTTCATGCCTGCTCCTCTTTTCCTGTGGTTTGGGGCATTTGCAACCACTCAAACTTATGGGTTGCATTTTCTTGTCATGTGATGATAACACCCAATTTATAGAATTCTATTGACAGAAGTAAGTATAAAGTTGGGGCTGTGAACATCTGCATTTTTGTATCTGCCTAGCTTTAGAGGATTTTTCACAAGGATTAAATTCTGTACAGAATACCTCTGTTTGCAGATTTCAGGTACAGTTGATTAACATGGCATCTGGGGAACTTGCTTTACAGCCTTGACTCTGAGATTGCTTTCTGGCTTCCTTGAAGACAGAGTTCTTCTGCTTTATTATTCTGTTTGTTTAAAATAGTTTCAGAAAGGCCAGTAAAGGTGCTTTTACTCTCCTGTCTTTAGCAGATGTGTGTCACGCCTGTCAGAAATTCCTCAAAATGTCTACATGCCATTCCTCTCAGTCTGAGATGGGCCTTTCTCTTATATTGTGTTTATTAATCATTTCAATGTGGCTTTCAGGAGATTCAACCATATTACTGAACAGTCCTCTCTGAATCCCATTTTAGAAATTGTGGTTGTTAAGTGTGTGTTGCTGTTTTGTGTATAAATGCACACATCTGTATCCACATATACATTGCTATTTTGTATTCTATAAAAAGGGTTGATATGATAGTGATATATGTATATGTGAGACAGTCATATAAATAATCATAACCTTAGTCTCCTTTTTGAGCTAATTGCTAAGAATCTTTCACCTTTTAAAAGATGATAAAGTTTTAGAGATTTTCCTCAACTTCTCTGATTATTGATTGCATTCAGAGATCCATAAAAGTAATTGCCTAATTGCAAATATCTTGTGCTCAACAACTTATAAGAATTCAAGACATAAATGTGTTTGGGGAGTAAATTACCCCCTAAATAGGTGACCCTGAAGTCTCATGAAGTAACTGTGCCTTCCTCACTTATTAATAAGCATCATTTCCAAGCAACCAAGATGTATTGAGTTGGGAGTCCCTAAGTGCGAGAGGGTCCAGAAATAGCTTTGACTTTTCCTTCTTTTAATTTACCTTGTGGGGCTATGGGGAATGAGCAATCCTTTAGTCTGTCAATATCACCAGCAAAGGCACCATATGAAGAGTGAATGGGGGGAGAGTGAGGTGATGAGGGAGGCTCAGCTGAGAAGATGGAATATCTATTTGACACAGAAGAGGGTCCTCAGACCTCTGCAAAACTGAAATGTCAAAATCAGCTTCTGAAAAAGAACTGAGTCATCAGAATTTTGACATTGACAGGGCTCTTCTACTCACAGTGAGTGTGACTTCTGATACCTCTGTTATATTCATGGATCGGGACATTTTCTGTTTCTGTTTTTAATCCCAGTAAGTTTACATACTTTATTCATTAGTTTATCAATTTATCTATCCAAACAACTCACGTTTATTTTTTATTATTTCCACTCAGTAAATATGCACTAGTTTGTTTGCTGAAAACTATGCATATGGATATTCTTATAGTCATTTGTCTTATCTTAATCTAATTTTACTATTCAAAAGACAAATAAAATAGTACATTAAAACTATTCCAAAAACATAAAAATACAAATATGTGTTTATTAACCAAAAAGGTAAATATACCTGAAAAATAATATAGTGCAGATTCTTGCACATTTTTTCTCAGTTTTATGTGAATACAAAGCAGAAAAACCATTTACACAAAACAAAGAACTATATTTTTTTGCATACATCTTTCTTTCAATTCCAGTAAGTACTATAATTCTTAACTGGAGGTTCTAGATGTCACCGTTGCCATGCCCTCCCCCAACCTTTTACTCAACAATGCTTCTAGGCAGGGTTCAACCTTTGACAGAGTTATTGTTAAATCAAACATAAACTTCTGAGTCAGGATTTCTTGTGGTTGCAGTCGAACATGCTATTAGAAAACAATGCTATATTGTGTCTGGGAAATACTTCCGGGGCAAGTTCATCTCCTCAGCAAACAATCTATGCACCCTTGTCAACTTTTCTATATTCTATTTGCTCATTTGTAAAATTCAGAAACTAATGGCTTCCTGTGTGGATATTTCATATATAATGAAAATATTTCAGAGATATCAGAGGGATCTACCCACAGTCTAGGAAGATCAGACAGTGGTAAATCACACCTTTAATCCCAGAATAGGGAATATCCTAGGAATGGTGACCTACACCCTTAATGCAATCTGAGTTTGAGTTACAGAAGGAGTTCCAGGCTTCCAGGCAGGCAGTGGTGGTGCCACGCCTTAAGTGAGCGAAGAGAGTATTTAAGGCAGCTGTAGAAAGACAGAGGGTCAGAAGAAGCCAGGAGGAGCCAGGCTGAAGAAGCTGGAAGAAAGATGGGTAAGATCTGCCTGTGGTGTTTTCTCTCTCTAATATCTCTGACTTTCCCAGAAATCTGGTCCTGAGTTTCCTTTATTCGTGCAACAGCTGCCAGTAAGGTAGATGGAAATCTGGGAAACAAATTATTTGTAGGAAATGCTGTGTAAGTAACTAATTATGTACAGGTCATGGGCATAGAGATTTTCACTAGCTTAAGGAAAGGAAGAAGAGCAGAGACAGCCCACTTCCTCTTCACTGTTGTAAATGGTAGCATTTGTACAGTCTCTGTGTGGGCTCTACGCATCTGGGAAATGAGAACTACACCCAAAACAGAAACCTTTCCTTTCTTTTTAAAAATTTTATATGTGTGTCTTAGTGTATGATGTGAATTATAAATGTGGCTGTGTGTATGTTTGTGCTCAGTGTGTGCAGCTGTATGTGTGCAGATGTGCATACTGGTATATGCATGGAGATGTCACAGAAGGACGTTAGGGGTCATCTCTACAACTTCTCACATTCTTGCTTTAGATGACGTTTCTCACTGAACCTGCAACAGGGCTGGCATCCAGGGTGCCCCCAAATCACCCTGCTCTTATCCATTACACTTGAACTACAGATATGCACACTCGCACACCAGTTTCTATGTGGGAGCTGGAGATTTGAACTCAGGTTGTCAGACTGACACAGCAAACACTCTTATCCACTAAGCCATCTCACTAGCCCATAATTTTCTTTCATTTTAACTTTAAAATTTGGATAAATATAACCTTTTTCTAATAAATTCAACTTTATTTCAAGGTAGGAATTCCTTTACTTATATGCTTAAATGAATAGAAGGATTCTTCAGGATTACCCATTAGACCATTGGTTCTCAACTTGTAGGTCATAACTCCTTTGGGTCACATATCATATATCTTCCATATCAGATATTTCCATGATGATTCATAACAGTAGCAAATTACAGTTGTGAAGTAGCCATGAAAAGATTTTTATGGTTGAGGCTCACAACAATATGACAAGCTATAATAAAGGGACACAGCATTGGGAAGGTTAGAAACCACTGCACTAGATTCTAAATATAGTCAAGTGTTTCCTCATGAGTGAGAGACAGAAAGCCCTGGACAGACCCAGAAGAAAAAGAGGATGATATGGCCCTGGAGACAGAGACTTGAGCAGTGCAGCCAACAAGCAGGAACTGCCAGCAGCCACCAGAAGTTGGAAGAGGCAAGACTGGATCCTGCCACAGAAACTTCAGTGAAAACATGGGCCTGCCAACCCTAAGTTTGTGCCCAATAGAACAGATTTCAAGCTTTGGCCTCCAGATCCCTTTGTGCTAAGAGAAAATAAATTGTTTTCTAAATTCACCAAGCTTGTAGTAATTTGGTACAGCTGCTCCTGGGTACTCACTCTCTGACTGAAATGCTTGTTGGGTCATATTGACTTAAATACAATAGCATATTAAATTTTATTTTACTTATGTAAGGCATGTCTTGAAGCTTGTAATTTCCTCCAATGGTTCTCCTCAAGTTCCTGTTGGACAGGGCTGTCCTGGACTGTGGATCTGTGAGACTCAGCAAATTGTTCCCTTGAACAGCCTAAAGAGAAGGTGGTTTCTGTCTGGGAAATTGTGCCCAAAAGCTTCACAACTGTGTGCTTATAATTTCACTGTTAATAGAAAAATATATCTCCATTTGTTAGGTAAAGATGTAAATAGCAGATTTTTGAGCTAAATGTCTCTGTATATTAGTTACCTTTCTATCACTGAGACTAGACATCTCAGAGAATATCTTAAATGGGGAAGATCTATTTTGGCTCATGATTTCATAGGGCTCATTCATCATAATGGAAAAGCCACGGATAGCATGGTAGAGAAGGTCACATCATGGAGAATTGGAAACAGCTTGGACTAGAGGAAGATGCCGGGACATGACATGCCTCTCACAACACGGAGACGTCTCCAGTGTGGAGATTAGTGTTTACTGTCATCTTGACAGAATCGAGTGTTACAAGGAGAGGAAGGTCTCTGTGCACACTTGTTGTGGACTATACTCATTATGCTAATTGAGGTGGGAAGACCTGTAACTGTGGGTGGTACCACTCCCTGAGTGAGATCCATCACTCTACGAGTAAAGAGAGCTGAGCAACCATGAGTATTGATCATTCTCTGTCTCCTGATTGGAGGGGGTGTAGACAGCTGCTTCACATTCTTGCTGTCTTGACTTCCCCACTGTGGTGTCACAGCCATATCTGATGGGAACAGCAGAAGTCATAAAGCCAGCACAGCTTCTTGAAAAGATGCAGCAAAGCTGAGCCCCATGATGCCTGGTATTCTACCTTTGGTTTTCATCTCCACCTGTTACTTGGGGCACTTTTAATATTTGAACAATTTGAGGATATTGGATTAATGGCAAATGTCTTATGAAGGATTCCTTATCCCAGGAATCCTGCTTCTAAGCTTCCTCAGGACAGTCCAGAATATACTATTTTCCTCACTTTTAGGGAGATATCCTTATTTACTTGAAGGTCTTCTTTATGACTTAGAGGTTGTGAAACACAAAGAAACCAGAGGTCTCTTCATGAGTCTATGAAACATTCTTCAAACATCTGTCCCTATAACTTCCTCATGAACAAGGTAATCAAAAAAACTTAAATTCAGAAATGTCAACAAGATTGGGTGGCCTAGTGGGGTTGGCCACAGTTCAGATTATAATGCCTTTTCCACTATACATTCAGACAATTATGTGGCATATGTAGTAAAAAGATTAGATTAACTGGAGTTATCTCCTCCCTACACAGAGACTTATATTGTTGGGCAAAGAATGGTGTAAAAAGATGATATAGAAATGAAATGTCAGGACCTCTTTTTCTTAGAAAAGTTAGCTCATGTAGCACCATGGTGATGTCATTATCATCAAGTAACATCAGAACACCAGGATTAGACATATAGACAAATTTTTATAAAGATATAAATGTGAACATTGTTTTATAACAGAATTTGAGGAATAACTGCAGCAGCTTTGGCCTGAGAATTTTTCTTGGACACTCTGATCGTTAAGAATTAATAATACACTTCTTGTGACATGGCACTGTGCCAAGGCTGGCTTGAAGACTTTGTTTCTGTGTAATGTCCTTGTAACCACAAAACTACTGGCCTCAGAACAGGCCTCTAGATTCTTAAAAATTGAGTCAGGGGTTAATGAGTAAAAATAATAGCTCTGTAATTAATAATGTTAGAACTTGAGGAGAATTGATCAGAAATGATAACTCTGTTCTGTCATAGTTTGTCAATGACAACTAAAAGATGAGCAAAAGGATGTGAAACACATATCCACAAGCAAGAGAAATGTATCCCTACTTACCAAATTCTGTATAAATAAAGATACGCTTTGTCTGCTAGTCAGTCAGGCTAATAGATTCTCCCAACCATCATGCCTAACTTACTTCCTTCCCCTGCCAGCTCCTTACATCCTCTGCTGGGACCCGACCACTGCCTAAGATGGTTCCCAGAACTATGGAGAACTGTGCCCTTGAACTATGAAACAGGCTACTTTAAGTTAATTTTCTCAGGATATTTTATCATAGCAACAAAAGGAAACTAAGACACCCTGTGACCTACCTCCTGACTTGGCTTCACTTCTATCCTGTCACTCCTTCTGATTACAATGAATCCACCAAAAATTTAATCTACCACTTAATCCAGTGCTCTTATCACTTAATTGTCTCTGGGAACTCTCTCTTTCTCTCTCTCTCTTCTCTCTCTCTCTCTCTCTCTCTCTCTCTCTCTCTCTCTCTCTCTCTCTCTCTCTCTCTCTCACACACACACACACACACACACAGAGACATCCCAACATGTCTCCAAAAAACTTATTAATTTATTTATTCTTCTCAGAATATTCCATATGTGATACCCTTTTACTGGGCAGACCCAGAAGAAAAGGAAGATGATATGGCTCTGGAGACAGAGACTAGAGCAGTGCGGCCATCAAGCAGAAACTGCCAACAGCCACCAGAATTTGGAAAAGGCAAGACTGGATTCTGCCACAACAAATTTTAAATTTAAAATGTATTATTAGAGTTTGCACTTCCATAATCTAACTGTTTACAAATATAAGCTTGTTTTTTTTTTCTCCCCTTAAAATATACCACGTAATACTGAGATGGGATCCAAGTTAATGTTGGAGAGAGATAATTCATGGTGTATGATTTCATGTCCCCAGCCTTACCATTATATGAAGCAGTCAGGAGAATAACAGTAATTATAGTCAACACACTGTAATGAGTTAATTTGGTAAGTAGCATCTCCTCTATTACGGTATGGACATGATCCTTATGAGATATGACTTCTGATTTCCTGTGGTTTGTATGTTGTATGTTGATAAACTGTTTGAGGCAGTGGAAACTCATTTCTTCTTGCATAAGTCAGTAAGGCCAGGATGCAAACTTATGAGCTATAAGTCTTACTGTCTGTTCCCTTTTAGGTTGATGCATTTATACTTCCTTGTTTGTTAGGTTTCAGGGTTTTATGTTTGTGTGTTTTTTTAGTAAGACAACATCTTCATGCCCATTGATTAAGTACTCCACTACTAAGATATGTCACCAGATCAAATGCCTTTATGCTTTAGATCAAAAAGAGAGAGAAAGAACAGCAGAAATTTCTTGTTTCCTAAATAAACTCCTGATTTGTTCCAAATAATTCTTGGGACTGGAGAGATGTCTCAGTAAGTAAAGGCACTTGCTACTCAACCAGATGACTTGAATTTGACCCTCAGAACTCACATGCAGGAAAGAAGAATCCATTCCACATATGCACCATGACACATTCATGCTCTCACACATTCACACACCAAGTTAGTAACTGTAGAAAACTGGAAAACAGTAATAATTCTACTTGTTGTCAGAAGGAATTACATACTTTTCCCAAAGCACCATTTGCCAGAGCTGAACTCACCCTCCTGCTGTGCACAGTTCCTCTTGGATATATTTGAGTGACTTTACACAGAGCACACTGTCAGATCAGCACCAGCCTCATGACATATAATCACATCACCTTCGAGTCATCCTTTTTCTCACCTCTTATGTCTAATATTGACTTTAATCTGCTCACTGAACCTGTATTGCTTCCTTGCACACTCGAGATGTTCACCTAGTGGTTTCAATCCTTTTTCCAGCTTTGAACCTCTTGATTGAGGCATATGATTAACATTAAAAGGCTGTACTTGTGTGATGTATATATTTGCACAAATCTGAAGATCTAGGATGACATCACCATTATCAAGGCCATGGACACATCCTTGGACCTTTCTTAGCTTTTCCTACTTTATTATGACTTGTGGTTTGGAGGTAGTGAGAACACTTACTGTAAGTTCTACCCTATTAATAAATGTTCAAGTCTATAATACAGTACTGTTAATGACAGATACTACCCTTTACAGTAGAATTTCAGATCTTAATATTTGTTTATAGGACTGAAAATCTGAACCTCAAAGAGATCCCTGTGTTCATTACGGGATCCCTCATAATATCTAAGATTTAGGTACATTATAAAGGTTCATTGGCCAATGAATAAAGGAAATGGTGATATATACATTGTAAAGGAACATTATTTAGGTTTTAAAAATCCCTGCTATTTGCAATATTATAGAAGAAACTCAAGAACAATTACTAGAAAATTAGAGTAGGCCTAAAAAGACATCTACTATGCAATCTCATTTATATGTGGGCACTAATCTAACAAAACTCAAAGAAACAGTAAAAAGAAAGACACTTCATGGATTTGAGGGGAAGGGAAAAAATGAACAAATGATGGTCAAAGACATAACGTCTGATGCCAGGGAGATGGCTTCAGCAAAATACTTCTCATACAAAGCCAATACACTGAGTTCAGAACCTTGGGATGTGTGTAAAAAGCTGGCTGCAGTAATTCACATCTAAAATCCCAAGATTCCTGTGGTCAGATAGGAGGTGGAGATGAACATCACCCACACGTTTGGGGCCACCTACCCTGAAGTACACAGCAGGAATAGCAAGAGAAACTCTGCCTTAAAACAAGACAGGAGGTGAGAATTAACACTTCAAGGTTGTCTCTGACCTCACCTGCACACTGTGCAAATGCACACTTAAATCATATCCACTTCTCTGGTCTTTCTGTGTGTCTTTGTCTCTCCATCTATCTTATTTGTCTCTCTTTGTTTGTCTGTCTTTTTGTCTCTGTTCTTTCTGACACACACACAAAAGTTACCAAGTGCCATTCAACTTGATATTAAGATGAGCTTTTTACAAACTGTTCAGTCTTAATTATGCGTCTGCATCTGTCCCTCAAACACTAACCTAGTTTCCTCAATATTGCCAACTAAAGACAACCCCTAATCATGTTGCTCCATTCAGTAGCTCTTTATTCCATTAGCCATGGTGCTCACCTACCTTAATTGGGATTTAAAGCCCTCCACAATTTGACCTCACTCTACTCTTGAGAGTCTGACACATGCCATAATATGACAGACATCCCAGGAAGCATGGTTCTAGTCTTTTGCCCAACCTCTTTTTGCTAATTCTTGTCACAGTAAAGATGCTTATACAATTCATTATTTTTGTCATGTCCTTTCCTACAACTTCCCCAGTCTTGGCACAACATTTTACCTGCTTTTCACTATCCAGGTTTCTCTGTGAAGCTGATCAGAATCTCTTCTATCAATAGCAACCTTTTCCCCCCAGGTGTTTCCTTAGCTTTCTAAGAAAGGTACCACATTCCGTCTCACTTTCAATATGGGCTTTTCTCATTTCCCATTCAGACTGATAAAGTTATGCAGCTACAGACCATGTCATAGTGATCCTTTTGTTCACCGTGGTACCCAGTATCTGACAGGTAGATGTCAAACTAGGGAACAGAACGTAAGATGAAACAAGGCCAAAATACACTGAGATGATGGGTAAGAGCATGGCACGTGGTCACATTCAACAGAAATGGCATGGTGATAGATATCGAAGGAATGAGGCAGAACAGCAAACAGAGATTTTCCTTGAGTCAGAGCCAGGCCAGAGCAATGAGGTTCACAGCAGAAATCATAGGCAAAGCGCTTGACCACGTAGAATTCTTAAAGCTCCTTGGCTTCCGTCCTACTGAGAAACCACAAGTGGGATTTGCTTTGAAAAGAGGTCTGCACACATGATTATTCCTCTCCTCTGAACCCCAGGGGTAGGATGCTGGTAATTACTTTTGGATCTCTTCAGTGTAATTACACAATAATCCACAGCCACCTATAAATACTGTGTCATTACATGGTATTGTCCTGGTAAACTCTACTGGGTTTCCTTGTTGGGTAATTATAGCTGTGCCACAGGGCAAAGATTAGTTGCACTAAGAACTTCCTGCATTACACTCATATCTCAGCTGCATGACACTTTCCATTTCTATAAACACAAACTGCAAAGAGGCAGCAAGTTGCAGAGTTTGGGGTGATGAAAGAGTCCTTGCCGCCTCAAAGGGACGTGGAGGGACTATCAGAATATTTGACCTTGATTTTCTTACAAATCAAGGAGAAAATACTCAGTGGAAGGGTGTGGCTCCTAGGCAATCATGCTGCTTTATTTAAAGAGCTATTGAGAGCATCAACCAAGTATACTAGATGAATAGCTCATATGTATAAAAACAGGAAATAAAAAACAAAGTCAGGGTGGCATGTGTGCTTTTTTCCATTGTATCATAATGTCTTTGGAGAATATTTAGAAATATCTTCTTGTCAAGTTTAGTGGCACAAGCCTGAAAATGCAACTACATGGGAATATGATACAGAATGATTGTAAGACCACTCAAGACTACAGAGGGAGTTTAAGGACAATCTGGGCAACTTAGTGAGATCATGTCTCAAAACAAAGGTCGTTTTTAAAAAAGTGGAGGAAGTGCTAAGATGGGGCTATGTTGCTAAAGTATTTGCTCCACAATCCTGGAGACCCAAGTTATAACCCTAGTACCTATATATTTTTTTAAAGTCCTGGTAGGGTGACAATGCTGGTTTTCCTGAACCTGGAGAAGTGAAGGCAGACAGAGCCCTGAGACTCACTGGGCAATCAGTATAGTATACACTACACATAATAAATAAATATAAGTAAATAAATAAATAATAAATAAAACCAGAGGTTGGTCTCTGACTTCCAAATGTATGGCACACACACACAGAGAGAGAGAGAGAGAGAGAGAGAGAGAGAGAGAGAGAGAGAGAGAGAGAGAGAGAGAGAGAAACAGAGACAGAGACAGAGACAGAGACAGAGACAGAGACAGGGCTAAGCTAGAGACTAGCCTAGTAGTAAGTGCTTTTCTAAGATGTGTCAGACCCTAATTTTAATCCTCAATCCTATTAAACAATCTCAGCTCCATCTCTTCCTCTTCACACTTAATAAAATAGAAAGTTGTGAATAAGATGCTTTATGACTTTTATAAAGAAATAAATGGAAACTGGGTGGTGGTGATACACGCCTTTAATCCCAGCACTCAGTAGATAGAGGTTAGCCACTCTCTGAGTTCAAGGCCAGTCTGGTCTACAGAGTGAATTATAGAACATAGAAAAATTCTGCTTCAAAACAAAATGAAACAAAGAAAAAAAGAAATAAGTGATAATTAAAGGAAAAAGTTTAAAAAACAAAGTAACCAGTAAGAAGAGGGAGGGAAAAAGAAAGGGAGGAAGGGGAAGGGAGGGAAGGAGAGGGGAGGGAAGTAAGGGAGGGGAAGGGTTAAAATAGGATGAACACTGATAGCAGAAATAAACATCATAATCACAGTGTTCTTGTGTACCATTTCTGTGTGCATCAAGAACACTTACCATGATGTCACCCCTTATAACAAATTCTTATATTCACAACAGTTAATGGTCAACCACTGCTGTACACTGGACTTCTGGCCTACATTCATCTAATACTGTAGTTTGTATCTACCAAACAATTCACCACACCCCCCTTGTCCAATCTCATGGGCATTCATTCCATTTGTTACTTCTGTATATCTGATGATACTACAGATACCGTATCTCCTGTCTTCAAAAGGTATTACAAAAATTATATAAATTCCACTTTACTATATTATTAAGCATAAAAGGAAGCAATATAGAGCCTAGAAATAAGCGCTGTACACATGGACAATGAGTCTTAGACAAAAATGCCCATGATATGTGATTGAAAAAGAGACATTCTCTCCACCAGTGAATTTTCAGGGTTGTATGGAGACATGTTCTGGGTAAGACTACACAAGAGTTCTTTTGAGGGGATAAAATTGTTTAGACTGCAAAAAATACATAGTGAAAGCAGGTGTGGACTTTCTGCTCCCTTGTATGACTTGATGTCCATTAATAATTTTCTTCAACTGAATAAACTGTGAAGCACAAAGATCACTGAACCTCGGGGCAGCCATTGACCATCCAGGTTCACCTGCCCTTTCTAAGGGTGACGGTAGTAGGGTTATTATAGCAGAAACATAGGCAGGCTCTGCAGCCAGACTGTTTGGCCAGCTACATAGCAGTAAGTTGGCCAGATACTCAGTGTATGCATTCATGGAAAATGGAGGTCAAGGAAGACATAAAAAATTTAAAGGTATACAGTTGGGCTTTTATATAAAGTATTGAACATATATATAAATAATGACTTAATATCTATATCTCACTGAGTTTATTTTTAATTCCTAGACTATGATTGTTTTCAAATTTATTTCCTTTTACTGCTGAGACCATAGTTTCAAATGTGAGACTAGATCACTATCACTTATAAACTCAGCACCCTCCCATCTGACTTTCCATTGTCCAACACCCTCCCATCTGACTCTCCATTGTCCAGCAGTTTCTCCATTGTCACATATGGAATGAAGCCCAGGAGGTGAAGTGGAAGGTGTTTGGTGGCTGGCTGTAAATTTAGAACATTTCAGTTCTGTGCCATTAATTTTTTTCTATGTTTTAACTGAAGGTTGTTGGCAACTATAAAATAATCTTCCACTTCCAAAACTACCCCGGCCTTGTCAAAGACCAGATCTATCTTTAAGGAGATATTACAATTGTCTTCATAAAAAAGAAGAATTTAAGAGAATCTCATTTTGCTTCTTTATGCACTGCCTAGCATCATGATTTAATGGTATCACCTACAAAGCTCACGACCAAGGCATAGACAATTAAATTTAAAGAAAAAAAAAACTTAATATTTTGAGTAAGTTTATCATTTTGGTTTGGGTAGGCATCATGGCTATCTTGGGGTTCTTGTGGTGCACAGGCAACAGGTTGGACATATATACTTCACAGTGAATATATATGATATTTTATATACCTATGACTTTTATTCTTACACCACACTATTGTGGGCTACCAGGTGGTAAAGCTGTGTGATGAGTACATGCAGGAGGAGCTGTTATGCTCTTCTCTGTACTTGATAAAATCTTCACTGAAAGTCTTCAGGGCCATTAATGATTCTAGAATAAAATAATGTTAGAACTGAAATGGATTTTGACATTTCCATAAGTATTTAATTTTAGGGGTGATATAATTAAGGTCCATTCAGACCAAGTTATTTGCCTCATTAAAATCAATAAATAGCATGAAACAGAAATACATGCATTCCATAATCAAAAAGAAGGCTTTCTGTATGCTTGCAAATACATGGCAATCTGAGAAGGGCAGGGTCTTCAGAAAGCCTGTAAAATGTAGTTGAGACACCAAGAACAATTCAGCAATACCATCTGCATATGGCATGGAGGTAAAACTATGTCAAACATTCACCCAAACACTCAGACTATACAATGCCAAGAGTAAAGCTTAATATTAACTGATTTAGGGTGATGATAAAATATCTATGAATGTTAACCAGTTGTAACAAACATACTACTCAGGTGAGAGATGAGGCTTCTGGGGAAGGCTATGCATGCATGCCTCATCCCCACACACTCTTAATCCCGTTGCTTTGTAATAATTGTATGGTTATGGATTTTTACTGTTCACAGTTTAAGTAATAAATGCACAAACTATTCAAAGTTAAAGAGGTCAGAATATAAACCGGTGTCTTCTTTGTTAATGTGTATGTACATATGTGCAGGTACCAGAAAAGCCAGTGGACAATGTCAGATCCTCTGGAGATGGGCAGGCAGTTGTGAACTGCCTGAGATATGTTCTAAAACTGAACTCAAATCATCTAGAGCACGAGTAAGAGCCTTTATCCCATCTCTCCAGCCCCAGTGTCACTGAACTCTGTTTTGGTAGGCATTTTTCTCTTTGTTCACATTCCTTTTAAATGAAGTTGGTGTTTGCAGCCCCAGCACAACAGAATAGGAAAGGTGACATGTTCTTGTCATTGTATCTTTCTTATACCTTCTTCTATTGAACCAAAATTATGCATGTCTCATGAGAAGGAAATTTCTTTCTGAAAAGTAGATTCTCCCTTCAATATTATGATCTACAAAGAGTAACCTTGATAGTGTGGTAAATATTACTCTTCTTTACCTTTCTCACTCAATTTACATTTATCAATGACTCTTTTCTGGTAGATCCACAATCAGTACTGTCACCAGCCATGGTTATTTTCCAGACAGAAGGGTTTCCCCAGGACTCTGTACTTACAGCACTAAATACAGAAAAGTCTTTGACCAACCTGGATAGGTTGACCTCCCTGAAGACAGCTATACAGGAAGATCAAATGCGTCAGCCAAGGTCACACAGCAAGTACATGACAGGACTGGTATAGGATCCTGAGCTTCATATAACCTCTAACTAAACTGTAAATTCTGTGGCCTATGTTTGGTTCCCACTATACCCTTCTTCGCCTGCTAAAGGCAGTGGATAATGGATCCTCTATTTTGATTTTTTGAAGGTAGTACACAAATCTACTTGGTTCCACAGTCTACATCCAGACTTCCTTATCTTAATGAAGGCATTCTAATCCAAAGCCGAAACTATGACAGGTGTCCACCTTATTCACTGCTCTGTCTTTATCTTCTGTTTTCTATCCTTCACACAGGTAAACAATCCAGGCCAATGCAAGTTCACACACAAAGGACTGTGCGATAGTAACATTTATCTTGTACATGTTCCATTTATCTTTGGCAAAAAGCTTCAGCCCCAAACTATCTTAAGTGATCTCAAAAAGACAGTGATAAGTACCTTCCCCATCATTATTGGTCCATTTTATCACAGTGGTGATAGCAATAATGGTGGTTGTAACCTCCATCAAGTCCATTTAACATGGCTCATTTTCAAAAGCCACTCAATGTCTTGTGACAGTCTGGCCAGGCAGTATGAAAAGATCACTTAACCCCCATGATCTGAGGAAGACTTTGAGCAGGGAAAGAAGAGCCTACAGTCAGAGCTGAGGCGGCGAAAAAAGAAGAGAAAGAATAAAAAGACCAATTGATTTTATGACAAGGGGCAGAGCCACTGTCAAAACTGAGCGGCACAAATTGAAGGAATGTTTCAATTAGCTGTTTGCAAAGGAAAATCGTCTAAGTTCCGAGTTGCTGGCTTCTGTTTATTGTTGCTTAGGTGCATGTGTGGCTTTTAGGTGTGTGCGCACCTGTTTGTTTTTAAGATTGAGGAAGAACTCTAGAATTAGATCTTCTGTTTGTAATCACAAATAATACAGCAGACACATCACGGTTTCAGGAAAATGTTATGTGGTGCTGCTGTGAACTTGGCAATGACCACCAGGGTGCAAAAGGGAGGTGGAGACTGTGGTTTCTGCCTGCCACTCACAGACCCTGACAGGAGGCTGCTAAAGCTGCTGTCTTTTCTGCAATCTCTGTGTCACTAGAGTTCATCTGTAACCTTTCTGGCATTCATTTAGCAAGGGTTGGAATTGTTAGCAATATGCCCTGTTTCCTGGAGGTCACGGACATGGAAGAGCGTGAGGGAACGGACAGGACAGTGACTGCCAGATAAATCAACTCTGCTTGCTGCATTCTTAGCGGCTGCTGCTGCCCAAACAGACTAGAAACTTGGATAACACAGCTAGTGGGGTGGCTGAGCAGAACATGGAAGCAGGATACTTGGTTCTAACCTACTTCTATCCCTCACTGGTCATACAGTCTTGAGTTTAAGAGTTTATCCCTCTGGTCAGTGAAATGGAAATAGTTACGTACTACTGCATAAAGCACGTGTAAAACTGTAGCCAGATAATTCACCTGGAGTGTCTGGTACATAGTTTGCTCCTACGAGTAGGTGATGCTGTTTCTAATGAATCCCTATAATATACATAATTTTATGTCAATTTTCTGAGCATAGTTCTTAATAAATTAATCCATTTTAACCATATCTCAAAGTATAACTGTTTCGATAAAACAGACTACAGGTCATGTAGGCTTAAATTAAAAAAATAAAAAATTAAAAAATTAAAAAAAAAAACACTTAAAAGCCCAGTTTTTAAAGTTCCATTACACAGGAAGCCTGTGATCTTGCTCAGCCATAATCACTAGATTTGACATCAAGGATAATATTACAGGATAGTTAGAAGTTCAAGGTTTAGAGGCATGATAACCTCGTTTTGAAAATTCATTCTACTGATTTCTAAGGGCATCGTATTCTACATACCTGCAACACCAGCAGCTTGGCACCTAAATTAAATTAAATGGTGTTTCCTTCAGAATTCTTCTTTGATCTTTCTTCTACTCTCGTGTGTTCCCTATGATGTGTCCTAGAATGATTATGAAACGATCGTGTAATTCCTGTGCCCATTTCTCAATGAGCTACAAACTCCAAGAAGGCAAGAAACTTAGTAATTTTTCTCACACCGTCTGGTACCTAGTAGGTGATGACTCTCAAATAAATATTAAACCAGGAAAGGAATGGGATCCAAACTTCATTTCAAGAAGTTGCTGTTTTAGAAGATACTGTAGGAGGAAAAAGGCCAAAACCAGAAACTGAACTGAACATAAACACAGTGGTTTAGACAAAATGTTGGTGGTTTAAGTGGGATGAAACTCACAGAATGTGAGAGGGAAGTTGATCCTAGATCCATTTCATAACCTGATTTAAAAGGTTCACTAATGAATTTGATGTAATATCCTAAAAAAAGAAAATCAAGATTGATTTGATTTCAAGGTGTTGTGCCTGGGCAAATTAGCTGTATAACAGCCACGGCTTTAAACAGAGAAAGCTGCAGGGTCAGATATACTTCAAAATTTCAAGAGTCCATGTTAGGAATACCTTTAATTATTATGCCTAAGAGATATCAAGTGGGCTTGTCAAGCAAGCCATGGTTTTCTCACTTATGGTTTAAACAGGGATGTCAGAGCTGGAGACATTAAATTCATAGTTAAAGCTGTGAGGCACAGGGACACCACTCAACAGTAGTGGGCCAGGTATGACTTGCTGGAGCAGTCTCATTCAGGAATTCAAGAGGTAATATCAAGTCAGTAGAGAGCCAGGAAAAAGGGAAGTCACTGAAAGAAGAAGAGTGGGCCCTTCAGTCGGAAGTGAGTTATAAACCATATGAAGTAATGAGGAAGCTTAGAATTTCCCAGTTGGTTTTCCAACGTGATGATCATTGCATATCCTGACAAGAACTATTTTATCACGTACTGGGAACAAAGAAGAAGGAATATGATTTAAAAGTTCATTTAAAAGAGAATGAGAAATCATTGGAGAAGATTTGATGAGATACCAAAATGAGATTGCTTTTATACTCAGTGGAATTACTAGAATCAACAAAAAGGCCTGAACTCAGTGATGGTGATGCGGTGCAGACCATGGAAGACTCCCAGCTGGAATGTGATGGGTTCCACACAATCCACATTAAAGTATCATTTGGCAGTTTCCTTGAAATGAAATATTTACTTCCTAAAATATTCAACACACCCACTGTTAGAGAAACTGAAGCATCCATGCACTCAGTGACTTGCTCATAAATCTTTAGAAAAACCTCTTTGTGGTTACCTAAAGCCATGGACAATGAAAATAGCCATCAACAGAATGGTCGTTCCAATAGCACTACATTTACTGAATGCTTCTCTTCTATAGACACTGATGTTATACCTGCAGTAATGTTCTATTGCAGAATAAATTTTTAAAAACCTGTAATATTTAAGGTTATTAAGAATTTAAGTCAAACCAAAAAATTATGGCATAATTTTATTCATATATGAATTTCCCAAACACACTGTACTATATTAAATATAATCCATGTGGAATAGTTTGGACACTAGTTGTTGAGGAAAGGGATGTGAGAAACTTTTCTGGGGTGTTAAAATGACTCTGGCTCTTAATAAGAAAATAAAAATAAGAAAAAACTTATTTGAGTGTAAATATGTATAAAATAGCTAGACTGGACATGTCAGATATGTGCACTTTATTAAAGATTAATTTAAAAGGTCAGAAGAGAAGGCTGAGAAAAAACAAGTTTTGTACAATTCTGCTTGGAAAAAAATCTAGAATGTATGTCAAAAGAGTTAGGATAATTAGAGGAGTAAGGGAAGTGAGGAAATATTCCCTTCACTTTGTAAGAGAATATTTCGTATTTTTATACTGATGTAAATTATCTAATGGAGATAAAAGTAAATGTGATACTTTGGCTTGTAATTTCCAGGTTTCAAGTTTGTTACTAGAAGAAATTAGCTGTGAAACACTCAAAATAGGATCTGACCTGCAGCTAGGGCTCCCCGCATTATAGTTCATACTATTATTCCACAATGAAGCACAAAAGGGAAAGGATTCTCTGTTTCCAGTCCAATCAGAGTGCACAGAAACCCTTTTGCTCCTGATGACTCTTTCTCCTCCTTTCTCTGATGGCTCCTCCCTAGGAGCTTATCACCACTGGCACTTCACTGACACTGTCTACAACAAGGTTATATGCCAGTCTGTCAGTAGGTCTGAAATGTGCAATGCCTTCTGCTCTTCTAACTCATAATCTGCATCAAGCTAAGGAAGTAAGACTCAGAATTACTCAACTCTTAGAACTGACTCTCCTGGAGTATATAAGCCCAGAGAGTCATTTACCTCGGGGATTTTAACTTTCCTTTCTTCCTCTGTAGCTGGCCTGCTTGACCTTCAAATGTACATTTAGATCGCATTGCTATAGAGAAGTCCTCTCTGTTCCTAACTTCTAGATTGCCTGTCTCTGCAGCTACATTTTTTTTTTCAACTGCTAGGGATGATCTTCAATTAAACGGAGCCCTTGCAAGTGTAGGAGAGTGGGAACTGACTCATAAAATTTTAATGCTATAAAAGAAAATGTGAAGAGATATTACATATTCAAGTGTTAAAGACTTTGTCTCGTACCATCATTTTTTCCCACTTAGTTTTCATGTTCTCCTTTCTTTACAAAGCCTTATTTTTTGACAATTTTTCCAAAATATTGATGAAGACAAAAATGTTTTAATACAACCTGGGAAGTCTAATTAAATACTCTTCTCAACACATTCATTCTAACATAGATTCCAAATATTGTTTAGCTCAGATCAACTGAGACCAAATCGAAGTAGGTTTGTAATTTGGATGACCATTTACCTGCATTACAAGTAAGAAGATAGGATGAGCCACAGCTGTAAGTAATGAACTCTCCATTCCTATGTAAAACCTCATGAGCAGAACCTCTATTGTCTATATTTCTATAAGAATTCTGATATTATATAACCCCAAAATAGTTACATAATGAATTCTGAATATAGCACATTAAGGTATTTAGAGCCAATAGCTATGAAGTTTTCCACATTACTCTCACAAAATAGTTACAAATACCTACAAACTACATGGTCAGATTTATCAAAATAAAGCCCCACTCTTGGTACTAAATTTCTCTACTACTTACTTCTCTTATCATTGTCACCGAAACCTGAAATAATTAATTTTAAGGAGAAGGTTTATTTTGGTTCATGATTTGGGGAACATAGTTTATTGTGGTGGGAAAGTCATGGCAACAGGATCAGTTACTGTCCTTGGAAGCAAAATCATCTGATTCCTTGCCTACGATTTGTACCATCAGAATGCTGAGAGCCAAGTCACCAAAGTGAAACCAGCCTATAAACCTCAGTGACCCATATCCTCTACCTAGGTTTTAACTCCTAATGATCTTACAACTCTTTAAAGCAATATCACAACTCGAAGACCAAGTCTTCAGATGCAAGAACTTGTCAAGGACATTTCAATAAAACATTATATCAAGTATGATCTTGTGGGGATATATTTCAAATATAGTAAACAGTCAGAGATAGAAGGATCTACCCACATTCAGTCTAGGAGGATCAGACAGTGGTAACTCACACCTTTAATCCCAGCACAGGGAATATCCTGGAGTGGTGACCTACGCCCTTAATCCAATCAAATCAGAATTTGAGGTCAGTTTAGTTTACAGAAAAAGTTCCAGGTTCCCAGGCAGTCAGTGGTGGTGCCACACCTTAACTGAGCAAAGAAAGTATTTAAGGCAGGCATAGAAAGACAGAGAAGGCATAAGAAGCCATGGCTCACACTGTTAGTCCCAACACTTGGGAAGCAGAGGAAAGAGAATCTCTGTGTGTTCAAAGCCAGCCTGGTCTTCAAAACAAGTGCCAGGACTATTACACAGAAAACTCTGTCTGGAAAAAACAAACAAACAAACAACTAACAAAGACTGGAGGAGGTGGATTTGCCTCTGATATCTCTGACTGCTTTTATTATATTTAAAACATATCCCACATGATCTTGTCTAGAAAATAGTTGAGAATAAGGAAAGAAAATGCATGTTAAACTCACAAGCTTCAAAATCCCATGAAATGAAGCAAATGAACGTCCAATTAATTCATTTGTTGAGGGCTTATAAAATACCAGAGGATTGCTGGATGCTGAGAATAAAAGGCAAATATTGCCAAGTGCTTGACTTCAAATTATTTCCTAAGTATCAGAGAAAACAGCAAGTCAAACATCCAGTATAGTGTAGAGAGTGAGTAACCATAGTAAGACGATGCTAGAACCTCAAGACAGTAGAAGCCAAATGCTAACACTTCACTGCCAGTTCCTAGGAAAGTAGAGGACACTGTCAGAGGTGATATGTAAATAGAAATAGATGGGCATTTATGAAGAGCAAGGGCTCTAATCAGCAAGGGGGGATATCAGAGAATAACCAGGAGATCTAGATTCACCATTTTGCAAACTGCAAGACTTTTTTCTAGCTTCCCTGATCCTCACAAGTTTGGGCTCTAAGAAAGAGGTAGTTAGGACTCCTGGATAGAGATTTGAATACTCCCTGACAAATACACACAGTAAAAATTCTATCAATCCTTCTCTAAAAATAATATCATATTTTCAGTAGGGAAAAGAAAATTACATAGGCACTTTAAAGACTGTTAAACACAGAATAAAGTTAAGATTAATCCACAAAGACCTCACAAATTATTGGGACTTCTTATTGGAGTAGAGACAGGGTAGTTAAATAACAGAATTTTGTCTGAGGACCATTTCACCAGATCTGTGGACTCACTAAGTAGTGGTTTACATTTTTGATTGCACAAATGGGATCAACATGCTTGTAATTGGTTCTACTCAAATACTAAGTACTTTGCTGGTAAGTACCAGATTCTATAGGCAAGGAAATCAAGTAAAATGCTTTACCTTCCTTTGGCCAAGAAAGTAACTCCAAAACAATATTTAACTTTGAAATAATACAGGAGTTAAATGTTACAAGTAAAGGACATTTGTTCAGTCCACTATCATGACAGGAAACAGGGCAGTGTTCAGGCCAATGTGGTTCTAGAGCTGAGAGTGATCTTGACTCAGAAATAACAGGAAGTCGATTGACAGTTATACTGAGGGAAGCTTAAGCAAAGGAGACTTCAAAGCCCACCCCCACATTAACACACTTCCTTCAGAAAGGCCACTCCTCCTAATAGTGCCACACTCTTTGGGGCCATTTTCTTTCAAACCTCCACAACTGCTTACCATGAAAATTGAAGATGTCTTTGATTCCTGGTGTCTACATGCCACACCTACGAAAGTAGCAACGATACAAAGAATTACCAGCCATGAGTGAGGCCCAGGATAACTTTCCTGCAACAAAACCAGGCTATGGAAGTATCTTTTCACTTGAACCATGTACTTGTGATCTTAGAAAGCCAGAGATAAAAAGAGGTGCCATGCCAGGTTGGGTTTAGGGATACTGGTATAACTTTTTGGGTTTCTAAATCAGAATATTTCCTTTTGTTGAAGAAAATGTAAAACCCTTTTGAAAAGCAATATCATGCTAATCTACCCTAGTAAAATAAAATCTCACTGTGGAATATCAATAACAAAGCTATAGCTTCTTCCAAGTGCTGGATATTATCACACAATCCATATAATAATATGAGTGGATCCATTGATCTACAAACTATAGAATAGAAATTGTGTCTTTGAACTGGGCTCAACCAGAACCAAATGGTGTAAGAAATTTACATGCTCTCCTCACGATATCCCTGACTCTTGTACTATTCTCCAGCTTACAGCAGTGGTTCTTTGGAGGATCCAGAAGAACAAGGAAAGAGCCTGAGCTTGGTTGTGGAAGGGAGAACTCAGTCAGTGGAAGAAAGCTTGAGAAAATACAACAGTTTGGGAAAGGAATCAAATGAGAATGGCCAGAGGATGTCTCATTAGGCGAATATTTGACAACACCTGCTCGTGTTGTCAACATTAGGATATACAAGAACTCATGGTAGTGGGGAAAAACTTCAACCAAAGGAAAGCACTATGGAACAGTGAAAATAAAAAGTCTTTGATGGTAACGTATGAGAGGAAATGGAGCTGAATATTCATTGTGAATACCTGTCACATCAACAACCACCAAAATGCATTGACCACAGAATAGGCACTAAATATTCATGGCACAGAGATGAACTCTATGCAGGGTCTTAAAACCTTGACTCTCAGTTTCAAAGACTGCCATGTCTATTCTTGTGACTGAAGGGTCAAACTGACACTTTAAATTTTTCATTACTTTTCTTGCTGACATGAATAAGTATTCATTTTGGCTCACAGATTAAGGGTATATATTCTGTTACAAAGGGGAAACTTGGGCAGATCAGAAATCACAGCACATCACCCTTGAACAAAACCTGGGCCACAATAACCAGCTAGCTCTACTTTTATAATGATAAGTCAGCCCTCTCTCCCAAGGATCTCATGTCCTCAGAATAGCCCTTCCATCTGATAAACAAATTATTCAAACAAGTGAGCACCTGGAAAACATTTCCTACCCAAGCCACAATATGAGTAAGATCAACCTCTCAATATGGCACAATTATTCTAAGACACCGTGGCTCAGGCACAGTTAGAATACTTATATCCCCAATGGGTTAGCAGTCCATTTTCTTGAGGGCTCTTATTTCCTGTGTAGATTTGTCTTTCTGTTTTCAGAGTCTCAGCCAGTGCCTGTCTGGGGACTAACCACACATAGGACCCAATTCACATTGTCCTCACTATATGAATAATCATATGATTATAGGAGGTGGCCATATTACATACCACAGTGTCTAGAAGCAGCTGGCCTTAGATACGAAAATGCCTACTAAAACACAGCTGCTTTTCAGCTCAGAGGGTGTATTTCTGAGCAGGGTTTGGCAAACCATCCTGACACCTGTTTGTATAAATAAAAGATTTACTAGAATGCTGTGTATTTATTCATTTGTGTAGTGTCTGAAGCTGATTTGGCATTACAAAGTCAGGGCTACATTACTGTTGCAGCACGCACATGTCTCACAAATTCTAAAAAAAGATACACTGTGTAATGTGCATCAATAGGAATAAAATAAAGTTCCAGGGAACAGAGCAAGTCTTACCTCCATAACTAATAATATACTTGACTATGTTTTGTAGCCTAATGGTTCTGAGCTGTATGAGGCACATTGTAGGTCTGGATCCTCAACAGTAGTGTGAAATTTTAGGAGACACAAAAAGAACCCTAATCATTATACAGTGGTGATCTGCAAAATGTGTTTCAGAGGCACAAGCAGTAGCATACAATAACTGCATTAAAAAAAAAAATACATACCTGACATTCCAGTGAGGAGTAAGCAGCTGATTTACACTAGAAGGAAGGCAACCAGATGGTTCTCCAAGTTCTACCTCAACTGCAGAGGTGATGCCACACAAGGCTTGAATCTTGGTTATTTTGAGTGTTATAGTGACAATCACCCAACCAAACAATCAAACAAAACCTACCCCAAGAAGCAACCAAAAGATCTCACTTTATTTCTTAATTTGCTCATGGTTCTGTAGCACAGTTCTTCATGGTTGGGGGGCAGAGTGAGGCATGGTCACAAAGCCTTAAGCACCTGGTCACATTGTACCTACAGTAGGAAAGAGTGGGGGATTTCTCCATTCAGCTAGCTTCCTACCATTTCTTCAGTACAGGGTTCCAGCCTATGGAGTGGTGTCGCTTTCCTGTAGTCTGGGCTTCTTATGTCAATCAACCCATTAAAGATAGTCTCTCACAGGTACTCTCAGGGGCCAATCTAATTTGTGCAATCCCTCACAGGTTTTTCTGGAGGCTTGTCTCTTAAATGATCCTGGACCCTGTCAAGTTGCAAGTCTGCAATAACCATCATTGTATGTCTCACAGAACAACCCACATCTCATGTGTGTGCAAAGAAAAGGCATGGAGTCTGACCAAGTTGATGTGATGTGGCTTGTGGTATGTTCCAGTCAGTTGCAAATGACTATCATCTTGCATATGACAATTGTATTCATGTCATTCCTATTGCCTGTCTACAGATATCAACTTGGAAACTTGTACTCAGCCATAATAGGAATATGTTTGCTATGTAATGCATGGTTAAATATTTTCAGTGCCACACTGAGGCACTTTGTTAAGTTACAGTCACTCCATGTCTCACTGCATATTGGCAGAGACTTTCTAGAGATATTGAGGGTGTTTATCCTGTTTTTTAGGTTGATTCTCTCTTTCCTTTCAATCCTTAGTAAGAATCCTATACTCCAAATTTACCTTAATATCTGCCTCCAGACAGACAAGCGTGCAATATAAAATTTAAAATATAAGTGGTTCCTAATGGTTTAGGGAACAGGGGCAAGTGTAACATTACTGGAACAAAGAGAGAAAGATATTTTCTCTACAAGTTGAATTCTGCTTATCTTAATCTCAGTAAGGCTGATTCTTGTGATAGCAGCTGTCATAATAAAGATCAGACCACATTTTCCAAAGGGCCTTCTTAGCAGGAAGAGGCCATGTGTCAGGGCATAGTGTTTGAAAGTGAAGCTGAGATATGAAGAAAGTGGACAGGGAAGCACAGTTATGATGACAGGGGACATTTGGGTGAAGAATAAGGCACCAGACAATAAGAAAAACAAAACTTTTACGGTGAAAAGATACAATCAAAGAAGAAAATGAAAGATTTTTGTTTGATTGTTTTATGTAATACCCTGCTACCCACTTTTGTTGAGATCATGAGCAAAGATTTCTATATTCTTGAAGGTCTCTGAATGCAATTTGTGATTTCCATAAATGTGATGTTGCTACAAAGCTGGGCTATGAGGCAGGTTTGTATATGTCAGAAAATGCACCCACACATAGATTTTTCTCTTTTCTTTGTTACCAACACACATAGGAGCTAGGAATAAAACTGAGTAAGTAGAAATTCAGGCCACAAACATTGGAGGAGTGTGTGATGTCAAAACACCCAATGTTTAATGAGACGGCATATTATATATACAATTCTAGGAAATGTCTCCTTTCCTGGTTGTCATAATTAGGGTTTCAATTGTTCTAATAAAACACCATGGCCAAAATCAAGTTGGAGAGGATTTATTACACCTAACACTTCTACGTCACAGTCCATTATTGAAGAAATTTGGGACAGGAACTCAAATCAGGCACTGAAGCAGAAACCATGGAGGAGTTATATTTACTGGATTAACCCTCATGGTGAACTATGTCCTACTATATCAATCACTAATCACAAAAATGCCTACAGACTTGATGGCAAGCAATCTCATCTGAGGTTCTTCTTCACAGATGACAAATGTATTAAGTTGACAAAAACCTAACTAGAAGACCTGTCCCATCTTCTTCTGAGATATGTCATACTAGACTTTCATGTCTTTAACAAGCAGATCATGAAAGTCTTTTAATTGGAGAAACAATATTTTACAGGAAATGAGAATGAAAAGATAAAGGTGATGGTGCTGGGTTATTAGTTATTCTTAGTCTCTGCCCTTTCAGGCCTAAGGAAGGTTCACTATGTCCTCAGGCCTGAAATACTTCTGATTCTGCCAGTATCCAGAGGCATTTGAAAGAATAGTAACTCCTCCTTCTCTGTGGTGTTCTCAGGATTTACTGTATTTCTTATATTTATCTGTTCTTCCATTCATCATCCGTCATTTAATTACAGAATGTTTAATTTATGTGTCTATAAAGCAAACAAAAATAACCCAAGAATATTTAATATTTGTACTGTTTATTTGTCTCAGTAAAGTAAGGAAAGTTCTTTCTACAGCAGATCTTAAAGATTGTATTTGTATTATATTTTATTTATGTATATAGGTAGAAGTACATATGTGTGTGGGTGACTGCAGAGGCCAGAATATGGTGTTGGTTTCCCAGAAGCTGGAGTTTCACATTGTTGTGAACCGTCTGACACAGGTATTAGGAATCAAACTAGGATCTTCTGGAAGAGGAGCAAATGCTCTTAACCACCAACCCATCTCTCCAGGCCCTCCACCCCCAGCAGATCTTTAAAGTAGGCGTGTGTCCTCTTCTAGATTGATAAACTCATAGAACCCAGCCTTTACCTGCCTATCCCAAGATTAGTCACTCAGAAAGGGCAGTACTCTAAAGGAGAGGAAGCTTTTGCCTGGCTTTTCCAGTGGGCAGAACACATGAGCCCAAACAATGGCCAAGTACAGCAAAGTGAGTGGTTGGGTCATAGGCAAGGGGGCCTAGCAAGTGTAGCTTTTCCAGGCACAGCTGACAAAGGCAACCAGAATGACTCCACTTTCATTAAGATAAGAACCAACCTGGCCATTGGCCAAGAATGATGAGGACACTTAATAGGGGTGTATTGTTTGAGGAAAGAGTGGTTCAATGATAGATAAAATGTTCATTTGAAATCCATCCTGGGATTCCAGCTCCTAATTTCACACAGCAGCAGCTAAGGCAGTGAGGGCTAAGCCCAAACCTCATTTGCTAACAGGAACTAAATTCAAAGGCTGAATTGTAATCACAGACAGTGGAACCAGGCTTCCTTGGAACTCACTTGCCGGCCCAGTCCCTGTGAAGTCATGATAAACAGTGGCCCAGGAGGTCTTCATGATCTAAAAGGCCCTTGAAAGCAGCCAAATGTTTCTTTCAGTTTACAAAATCTGTTTCTTTTGTTTATTCCTTCTTATGATAATAGTCTAAAATCCCAGTAATAGGAAGTCTTTTTGTGTACTGCCTGTGACTATTCTCTGTATCCTGTCTTTATTTCCACACTAATAAAAGCATCAAAAGCACACCAGCCAGTATGCTGTTTGCCCTTGCCCACTGGAGACCCCCCTGCACCATCCAGGGCCAGTGTATTGCACTATAGTCAAGCTGTTCCTCTGAGTTGTTTATTCCTTCTCTGTCAGACATGTGCCCACCCCTGAAATGTCCATGTTAATAGTCTAGTTTCACAAAGCACAATAAATATGCCCCTGCCTGGATTTGCATCATTTATTCCTCCCTTCCTTAGAAAACTGATTATCTAAAGCAATCTACCTGACTATTAGCAAGTGTATAGGAAACACCAAAACACCACTCCCGCTGCTGAGCACCAGCCCCTCCATGTTACACAGACTAGAGCTGCTTTTCCTTAATAAAGCAATCTACCAGCTTTATAATTCCACTTTTGTGTGCCGTTTTGTCCCACACCTTTATGATCACTACATACAGCTCTCTAAAATGTGTGAAAAGGCACAACAAAAAGCTTAAATTCTTACTGTTGCCTCCAATGTAGCTTTGTTGCAATCTACTTTACCAGAACAATCATGAAATTGTATATTTTCCTATTCACCAGTAAAATATAAGATTTTTTTCTGCAATAAGATAAACATATATCAACTTTCATCAGTTAAACAAATATTATCCTTGTTGTTTTTATATTGTGCTTCTGTATTTGCTCGTGTCTATACTGCAAATAAGAGTCCCATCATGAGTGTTTGGGGTCTTACTATTGTAAATAAAAGAGAAATTCCTCCAGTCCCCTTTCCTCTCTTGAGAAGGAAGCAATTGATTGAAAGGACTCAGAAATGGTGTAATTCAATCATCATGATGAAAACAGCAAAGGTTCTTTTTTGAAGTACATTATGAAGATGGAGAGGGTCGATTCAACCACAGCCACCATATGGCACCAGGGAGCTTTATGTGCAGAAACTGCAAAACCCATAGTAAAACTAGAATCCAGCTACAGGAGCAGTTTGTCAAGATAAATAGCTGCTCAAATTAATTATGTATTTGAGTTTAAAATTTTTATAGGAAAAAAAAAACATGTTGATCAATCAATGTGATTTTTCAACAGAATAGAAAAATTAACCTCTGGAGCTACCTTGAAGTATGCTTCAGAAAGTGACACAAATTAGAGAAGATTATAGTACTAGACATATGTAATTAAAACTAGACAATTGTTCTTCAGGGACACTAAAGCAAATCAAATATATTCTTGATTGCTCTTCCCCTCATGATATTCCAACTCAGTTTATATGTACTTTTTGATCTACAATAAATGCATGCCACTTTCTACCAAGTATCCAATCTTTGACAGATGACAGTTAGGTCTTGTCTATATGACACTGATCTTCCTTCTCTCTGCCTAAATCTTTGTATCTGAACTCAATTTTCACCCAAAATACAGTGAGTAAAATTCTGTCCCTCTCCTACTTAAATCACCCTTTGTCTATACAGATATTGAAGATTTGTCTCCCCTCTATCTTTGCAGACTCATCTTTCTCCCAAACTCCCTTGCCAGAGTCTCTCACTAGAGTTTCATCACTTAACATTGTCTGCTTCCTATTTCACAAAGTAGACATTTTGTTCTTTCCCTTCTTCAACACTCCATCTCTTATCTGACTCTCTCCATGGTCAACATCTTCTTGTCCTCAACATCACATCTTGAAGTCACCATCTTACAAACAACTCTTAGAGACCTGTCATCTCTTATGACAGCTCATTTTATTGTTTTATTAATAAATAAAGCTTGGGAGTCAGATGTATAAGACATATATTCTGATATATCTACAAACGGACTGAAAACTTAGTCGATCCTCCTTTCCACCTTCCTAGATTAAAAAAGCTCACAAATCTTTCCAAGCTTCTCTTTAGTCCTCTCTGTGTTTCTCCATCTTTACCTGTGTTAGCCAGAAAACTCTACTTTTCATTGTTAGATTCTGACAAGCTGGATGTGGACTCTGCCATCTGAATCAAGGTTTAACACCGTTGGCAGAGCTGGAGTGATAATCCAAATATATATACCACAACATTTTCCCTCCGTTTGTTCTAACTGAAAAGGAAAGGTTTTAATGCTAACATAGTAAAACTATATACTGTAAGAACAATTATCAAGTAAGAATTACATTTACAATGTACAGTTAGTTCATTTGTAGTTGGCAATTTCAGATAAAATATTTCATTATCTGTTACCTCTTGCTGAATCCAAAGTTTAGTACCTAATTTATTTTCTATCATTAACTAAGAAAGACTGTAACTAGAATTATGTAATTTTCAACCCTCTCAGAGACCTGAGAAACTATAGAAACTACAGACACATCTGAATGTCTTGACAGTCACCTCAAGATTTCTCTGCAATGTGGGAGTATCTGTCTTCAGCCTACAGGTCTAGAATATCTGATAGACTTTTCTATGAAGCATGAAATTTTGGAGAACTAGCCTATCTTCCCTCAGCAAAGTTCAGCTGTCATCTTCTTTTGTGACTAGCTTGTCCAATTTGGACAACATGCTGTCAGCAGTCAAGACAAGGGCTGTTCTAGTGGCTAATTTTGCCACAATGAAAGCAAACTGCAAATGGAGGTTCTTCAATACCCATAATCTTTATCTAAAATAAATTGGTGCTGATAATAGCAGATGGGACCCGCTGTCATAAAAAGACATATTAATAAATCATTTTAAATGCCATATTCTGTAGGTCTCTGAAGTATGTGAAGACTATTTAAGAGAAATCTTTGTCTGACCTTGAAAACATACTTAACATGAATTTAAGTTTGATTATTACAGATGACTAACTACTAATCTATCTTTCTCTGTTGTTCTAAATAACTTTCAAGGATTGGAACTTTACATTACATTTTTAAGTGAACTGCATAGGTACAATACCTTAAACAAAATAGAAACATATACACAATATAGCAAAAACAATCTTATATTTGTATCAATATACAATAGCAATACTATAGCAATCTATAATATTTAAGACTACTAGTTGTTTTTTTAGTTTAAAAGTAAATTCAATAACTACCCTTTTATCCTATCTTTCTATAGCTCCCCTTTTTCTTATCAAAATGAAATCCCTGAATCTAATCACCTTTGCTCACTTTCCTCCATGACTATGACCAATAACAACCTGTAACCACCACCACCCCCAAATTATGAGAAACATCTATTAAATAACCAAATACCATGCAGTCCAGCTTTTGGGAATGTGAGCATTGTGTTCTTAAAATTACTTTCTTCTATCTGGGGATGGTTGAATAATTAGGGAACCCTGAAAAAAAATTAGATAAATACCAAGTTTTGAGAGCAAGCTGTTATCCAGACCTGTTGTAAAGTGCAAGGCTTATGTGAAATCCTGGAACTAGTAATCTATGATGCTGGACCATCCCAGAAAACTGCCTTGGAGTTGCTCTGAGTACTTTATAGTCCAAAGCTAATCTCTTTGAGCTGTGTTTATGAGCTTAATGGCATTATCACAATTCAGATTGAATCACTGTTGTGGGTCCCTGTTATCCTTTTGGAAACTTCAAATGTCACCATTAGGAATGGTCATAGTTTACTTGCAGAAAGACTAAACATTTTAAATCTCATGTGCGGTCCAGAGCAGTATGGTTTTTAACAACAGTCTTTTAATTTCTCTATGGAGGAGTTTCCCCAATGTTGACAGTAAATGATTAAATCAAATTTGGCATCAGGGAATGGGGGTTGATCTGTATTCATTAGTCCAATGTCAGCCTTTGCTATACTTTCTGCATACTCTAGATCATCTCTAGACTAAAACATTGTTTCCAAGAATACTTCATCTATAATTTCTATTCAGATGACCTTGTTTACCACAATTAAGACATCTATCTTTTTGATTTTTTTTTTAATTCTGGAAATTACTTTTTCTATCAAACCAGCATCATCAACTTAAGATGCAATATCAGTTGTATTTCTAACCCATTAATTTCTTTGTGCTGGTTTTGCCTTTAGAGACCCAGTCACTCTTTTACATTCTTAATTAGCATTTTCAAAAGCCAAAGTTTAAATTAATATTTGTCTGACTTCTGGATCTGATACTGTTCTATTTAGAGCTGAAGTCAATCTTTGTAAAAAAAAAAAAAAAAAAAAAAAAAAAAAAAAAAAAAAAAAAAAACCCCAAAACCAGTAAATGCTTCTTTTGAGTCTTGTATAATTTTAATAGATTACTCGGATTTCTTTCCTGATTCTTCAACCTTGTCCCAAGCATTTAAAGCTGTTAAGCAACATAGGGTCAAGGTATGCTTATCAAATTCAAGCTGTATTTGCAATTTAGCATACTTGCCTATACCTAGAAGCTGATCTTTGGATATATTAATGCCTCTAGCCAATTTCATTGTTCTATGACCCCAGCTTCCTTTGTGCATCATGTTTACCATTGTATCTGAGAATCAGCTTTCAATATTGCTGGAACAAAATCTTTCCAATCTTGAGGGATAATTCTATTTTGAGTTTCCCATGAATTTAACTTTTGCTTCATATAGGGTAAATGCAACTGTATGAAATAACTGCTTCCTTAAATAGCCAAAAATATAACATTTCTACATAGTTCCAATTAACTACTGCATAATCTTAGGAGTGCCTATCATCTAGTGGTAATTATTGTATGGTAATTGGTAAACTGAGGTTCATTTTCTAATAATCTTGGTTCGTCCATATTCAGTTTCATCTTGCAGTGATGCAACAGGTTCTTGTCTAAAATCTTCTGTCTGTTTCTGAGTATTTTTCTTATTTTCATTAGTGATTCTCTCGAAGGTATGTATATTACCAGTCAATGTTTTCTTATTTTCATTAATGATTTTTTTCCCTAAGGCTAGTATCTCTTCAGTACTAAGTCTTTATAAAGCCTGTATCTTATCATTCAGAATTTCCTTGTTTTCATTAGTAAATCTAAGGTTTGTGAATTATCAGTAAAGTTTTTATATTTGACATAAGTATCAAAGCACATTTTAAAGAATAAACTATTAATTGTCAAACTGATAACTATAAACAAATGAATCTTGCCTGTCTGCCTGTTTCCAAATACCCATTCAAGGATATATTAATTATAAATATTTAGTTGGTGTCTCAGGCATATTACTAGCAAGCTTTTACATTTAAATTAACCCATTTCTATTAATCTATATATTGCCACATGGCACATGGCTTATTGGTTCTTTCCCATCTTACTTCTTAGGCATCTTACAGCATATGCTTCAACTCTGCCCTTCATCTCTGTCATTAATTTGAATGTACTGCTTAATCTTATTCTGCCTTGCTTTTGGCCAAAACAACTTTGTTTATCAACCAATGAGAGCAATACATATTAACAGTATTCAAAAAGACCATTCAACAGAAGAAAATTATAATTGACATTATGTTAATCCTAGCTAAATTGGTTCATTTAATTTTTACATGTTATAACATGTTTTACATGTTATAAAACCATATAGAGATTGAACTTCTTGTACTGTGATATTGTTTCCCAGTCATAACATGAGAAAAACAGACAAACAAAAACTCAATGTCTGCCAATAGTAACCCACTTTTCCCCAGAACTTTCTAAGCGATATTTCTGCCAGAAGAAACAAAGTAGTCAAACACATGAACCTCTGAGGGGGTTCATATTCAAACCACAATAAGTCTACTATATAACTTACCAAGAGTGGGCCAATCATCTAAGGTTCTGTGATCTCAGCTATAGAAGCTTGGGAAGGGAGAAGGATTGACAAAATGAGTAGCTATTCTCATCCCTGCTCTCTACTGCTGTATTCTTTTTTATCTCTGTTCAAGTCACTGTGTTTCAATTTATTTAGGGAGAAAATGTGTGAGTGTGTATGTGTGGAGGGAGTAATATAAATGTCTCTGCATTAGAAATCATTGGATGTCTTGTTCTGTCACTGTTTATCTTATTCCTTTAAGATAAGGCCAGACCCTAACTTGGGACTAAACTGGAGACCAGTATGTTCTATATAACCTTCTGCCTCTGACCCCTAGAGCTCTGAGGTTGTAGACATGAATATGTGCCAAGTGCATCATGTATATACTGCATTTTCACTAAGGTCTTCATGGTCACAGAACAAATACTCTTATACATTGAGTCGTTTATCAGTCTTGAAATTTATCCTTCACAGCTAAAATGTAATACCTCCACACACAGAGACCATAATGCATTCTATGCATTTTCCTCATAACACCACTAACTTCTGTATAAATTTATTCAACAAATTTTGAATTGGAATTATTGATTGAGTGAATACACCTGTAGTCTTAATTATAATTAATAGGTATTAGTTGCCAGATAAAGGTGTTTCGCTGTGATGATTCACACCCAAAAGGAGTAGATGGCAATAAATATTCAAACTCAGGCTTAAAATAAAGAAAATAGAAACAAATAAAAACAATCAAATAAAAGCAATGCAAAGAATCCATGAAGCCAAGTTTCCTCTATAAGAAAATCAATAAGATAGAAAAACTATAACCTGGATCAACTTAAAGGCAAATAGAATGTTAAAATTAACAAAACTAAAAATGGAAAGGAAGACATGAAAAGTATTGTGCAAACTCAAAGAATCATAAGGACATACTGTAAAACCTGTACTCTATCAAATTGGGAAATCCAAAAGAAATGCATAGTTTTCTCAATACATACCACTTACCAAAAGATAATTAGAATCAGATAAGTAATTTAGCCAGGCTTATTATTCTTTGTGAAGTAAAAGTAGTAATTAAAAGACTCACAACCAAAGAAAAAATTAAGAATTCTACTATACTTTCAAAACATAGTTAAAGTTAATATTCCTCAAGTTATTTTTTTTAAAGGAACAGAAGGATCATTGCCAAATTTAATTTATGAGGCCAAAAACACAAGACCCTTTAAATCAACACGATTCAACCACAGATAAACTCACAGAAACCAAAGCAGAATGCACAGTGCCTGAACAGGTCTGAAACAGATGAGGTTTTAGAGCTAAAAGAAGTAGACACATGCCCCTTACCCCTGGTTCAGAAGCAAACTCCATTACTAACCATTTGCAAATGGAATGTTAGTTTCCTCCAAGGGAACTTCACTGGGAAAACAAGCTAGCTTCAAGGTTAGTCTGCATGTCTAGCACTTGATGACAAGCAGAAAATAAACTCAAGGGCATCTTTGGAGGTTCTTTGACTCATACTATCTATTCAGGGGTATTCTTTTATTTATCTCGGTATTTCTAATTTTTAAAAATTTTACTTATGTGTATTTTTCCATCTCTCTTTTTATCCTATAGGTCCTTTCCATGTATATTATTTCTTCTAGTTAACGTGTTCATGGAATTCCTGAATTTGCAAGCAAACGGGTCTCTGTTTCAAGTGTTTTTTGGGGGGATCTTTTCCTTCTGTTTTTTTTTTTTTTTTTTTTTTTTTTGTCCCTATTCCAATGTGTTTGTCTTCAATTTATCTTATTTATTTTATTATTATTATCACTTAGAAGCCTGTTTGTTTTCTGATCAGAAGAAGAACAACAATTGATTCAGACTTGGGGGGAGGTGGGGACAATTAGGAGGAGTAGAGGGAAGAGAAACTGTAATCAGGATATATTATGTGGGAGAAAAATAATTTTCAATGAAAACAGAAATTGTCAAAAATTTTTAGGAAAATAAATACATGTACAAAAAAAATACTGCTACAGTGTACTAATCCTTTGGTGATCATGTGGTTTTCTTGAAATTTATCTTCTATTCAGTGATTGAATTCTATATTTGTCTGTGCATTTTGAAACACTTTATCACACTTTAATAACAATATATTGTTAATTCTACCTTCATTTCTCCTTTATTTTTTCTCTTTCTTACATGCTAAAATATTTCTTTATTTCCTTATTTTCTTTCACATTTTTCATAGTTTTTCAATATGTGTTTTTATTTATTTTCTTTAATATTTCTTCATTTTTATTTTATGTATATGAGTTTGCCTGGATACATGTATGTATACCAGGTGAATATCATACCAAAAGCCCAGAAGTGGAGGTTGGACTCTCTGGAACTGTTGCAAAACATGGTTGTGATTCATCATGTAATCTGGTATCTGAACTCAAGTCCTCTGCAACAGCAGCAAATGCCCTTAATTACTGGGCCATCTCTCTAGACTGGCTTTTTTCTCTTCTTCATAGAGCATGATGGCAAATATTCCTCCATCCATTTTATTGTGTGAGTGATTTTGTTCACTTCTCCATCAATTTCTAAGAAGCCACTAGATTCATTAATGATTTCATTCCATCCATTTTACCAGCAGGCATTTACAGTGTTTGGTTTTAATTCATCTATTGCACCTTGAAAAATGCTATTGCATCACCAGTAGTGAAGGATTTCCAGTACTCTGCTATTCCAGATTAGGAATGGCATCAATTGTGAAAGTGATGCCACAACATGCCAAGTATATGTTTGAGACTTTGACAGGCCAACAAGGCCCTAAACAACGAGGTTTTATTTGGAGGTAAAAATACAATGTTGATATTTTCACTTCCATAGCAACAGATTTCAGATGACCAGGTGTCTTGTCAATTATTAATAGGCTTTTGAATTCCAACTTTTTCTCCTCCAAGTAGTTCCTCACTTTGGGGGAAGAGCTTTGATAGAGCTATTTCATGAACAAGATGACTGTCAGCCATGCTTCCTGGTTAATTTGCCAGAACACGGGCAATCAATTTTTGTTTTAAAGAATGAATGCATGGTATGCCTGCAGATATCCCCTAGCTTCATCTTGTGCCATGTAACATTGCCATGTAGCATCAAATTGCATCTGAAATTCTTCTTTTGTCCTTTTGTGAGCAAAGATCTCTTTGGACATCTCATACCAACCATGCCTGGTTTAATTTTAATTGTGGGTGCTATACTTTCTTCAGATAGCACATTTTGTTCTTAGTCAATGTCCTTCATGCAGCTAGATCTATTACAACAGCTTCCTATTTGGAAGACATGATATCTTTAATAAGTTTTATATTTTTCTGTCCAAACTCATTACTGCATTTATTATTGCCCCCCCCCCCTTATTGGTAGTAATTGGCTTAGTGTCAGTGATGCTGGAGGAGCCTTTGATGAAGATTTTGCATCATTTTAGCGCTGTCTGGTATATAGTTGAAACACATTTTTTTCTTCTTCATAAAAAGTTAAGAAAATTTCATCTTAACCTAAGCACATATCACACTCACTATGTCTGTTACTTTGTGATTTGAGGTGTGATGAAACTAGTTTGAATTTATTTTTCTTTTCACAACTTTACACCTAGTAGATTCACTCTTGGATCTTTGCAACCTTAGCGTATGTTTTTTTGTTTTTTTGTTTTTTTTTTTTTTTTTTTTTCTCTCCTTATATGGTTGAAAAATCAATGGAATACTTTAAAGCTTGTGGCTTTTTTGGCATATCTAAATTTCTACCATCTGAAGTTTTGGAACCATAAATAAGCAATAATATAAATTTCTTAAAGATGTGAGGTACCTCAGTAGTCATACCGAAAACCGAGAAGGGACTAGCTGTGGTGATATATTTTATATTTAATAAAAATCAACCTGGAATATCAGAGAACAGAATCACCCTCAGTCAAGCCATGAGAATCAGAGAGTAGTAACTCATGCCTTTAAACCCACCGCTCAAAATGTTGTGACACGGGCCTTTAATCCCATCACTCAAAAGACAAGGATCTTTCTGTATTTCTGTAAGTCTAAGGCCTAACATATACAAGACTTCCCTGTGAAGAAGGATATTCTTAAAGACTTTCCCACCTTGTTCTGGCAAAGTTGAACAGCTCTTTTTGTGTGTCCTTCTTGTCCATTCTGGATATCATACTCTCAGGAGTCAAAGCAAGGGTACTTTCTTGACCAGTGGCTAACTTTTGCTACAAAGAAGGTCAACTCCAAATGAAGTTTTTTCAATGCCCATCATCTTCTCTGAAGTAGATTGGTGCTTCCAAGAGCAGATGTCTCATTGTCATAAAAATAATAAGAACCTATGTTATTAAGATATCTTAAATGTCATATTCTGTAGATCTCTGAATCATCTGAAGATGTATCCTTCTAAAGTATATCTGTTTGACCTTGAAAACATCTAATATGACTATAAATTTGATTGTAATCTAACTACTAACTTGCATTTCTTTATATCCTAATTAGTTGGTAATAATAACTTTCAATGTAATTTGGTATTGCATTGTTAGATGAACTGTATAGGTACAATACCTTAAAAAAAGTATATAAAAGTATATGTACAGTAACAAAATTAATCTCAACTTTGTATCAATATACACAATATGTATACAATATGCAAAAAATACAATCAAATGTAAAATATTTAAAACTACTAATTGTTTTTTAAAAGTTGATTCAATAATCTACCCTTATATTCTATTATATCTGTATCCCCTTTTTTCTTTTTTCTTTTTTTTCAAACAAGAACTCTGAATCTAATTTTTCTTGTTCAACTTTTCTTCTAACTATAACCAATAATAATTTGTAACCAATTACCCTGAACAATGACAATCATCAATAACCCAATGAAAGACTAAAAACCACCCACTCCATCTCTTGGAAATGTTGGCACCATGTTCTCCATGTTCTTCCTGCTCTCTGGGAGCAACAGCATCTTTAGAAGATCTTGAAAAAAAAACTTTTGTTAATTGTAAAGTAAATAAGTAGCTATATCATTTATTGTCCAGTCTCTGCATAATAGGAAATTCCAAAGCTTGGACTTGAACTCATAGCAATACAGAAAAACATCTGTCTCCTGAGGGATGGGATTAAAGGTCTGAGTCAGCACTCTCTGACCCTCATGGCTTGACTGTAGATGATTCTATTCCCTGATATTACAGGCTGATTTTTATCAAACATAAAACATACTACAACAACTAGCAGAAAGGTATCATATACTGCATGGATACATTCTGAATAAGACAAAATAGGGCATTATAAACTTCTAAAACACTTCTCAAAGCTGTGTGCAAGTTGAATTATATGAATTATATTTTTATTTAACATATGAATATTGATAATCATATGCACATTGTTATAATTAGGTTCTTGGCCCTGGGCTGTCAGAGGTCCAGACCCAGACCCCTTAGCAGCCCGCCACTGCTCAGGCCCCAAAATGACTCTGTCGCTTATATTAAGTTCATGCTGTTTGGCCTATGACTTAGGCACATTGCCAGCTTGCTCTTTCATCTTAACTCAACCCATTTTCATTAATCTGTCTGCCACGTGGCCCGTGGCTCACCTGTGTTCCTTACATGTTTCTCCTTTGGGCAGCTGGTTTGTTCTGATCTGTCTCTGACTCCACCCTTCCTTTCCTACCTATTCTGATTCCCTCGCCTACTTTTTCTATGGTGCCTGTCATGGGCCAAAACATCTCCTTTATTTTGATATTCACAGCATGCAGAAAGACATTCCCACATCAGCACATAGTATAATTTTTTGCCTCATATACAAATGCATAGCCTTTACAGTACAGTGTCTCCCCTTCCTGTCTCTTATGCTGTTTTTGGTATACATTTCAGTTTTATTTATTTATTTATTTTAAAAAGTCTTTTTTTCCATGTATCCCCTGCTTGCCCTTCCTTCCCTCCTCCTAATCCCTCCCAGTTAGCCTTCAGCCTCCACCATCCTTATTTTGGGGAGCATCCCCTCCCCCAAAAAGGCCTTGAAGTCCCAATGTGGGTCAGTTCAGCATGGTACATCCACTCCAGGCAAATCTGATTCACTCATTCCAATATCAAGACTGGGTTAGGTGTTCCTCTGCAGGGAATGGGCTCCAAGGTGCCAGCCTATACACAGGAACACAGTCTGATCCCACCCCTCGAGGCTCCACACACTGTCCATCCTAATTGACAATTGCCTACCCTTGGAGGGCCTAGCTCCTCTTGCCAATGGTTCCCTAGTGGCTGTTCTTGATTCAGTGAGCTCCTCGGAGCTCCAGCCAGTCATCTCTGTGGGAATTTTCCTCATAATCCCTATTCCCTTGCTATTACAGACCACCCACACCCATCACCGACCCCTGCTCTCACCTGGACTGGTAGCTTGGCCCAGTGCTCAGCCATGGATCTCTGCCTCCACCTCTATTCACTGTTGTATGTAGGTTCTGTGATGACACTTCGGATAGTTACACTTTAGAATCCTAAAAAATAATTGATATTATAGGTCATTTAAGTATTTTGCATATTCTCACTTATATATGAGGCAAGATTTTGTGTTTATTACTTTTATTGTTGCTGTGACAAACAATCTAATAGCGCTAGTTAAGGAAAATAGGGCTTATTTGGGCTTATGGATTGAAGGGATATAGCCTATCACAGTGGGAACATTTGGCACCAGAAGCATGAGGTGGCTGGTCACACTCTCTCTGCATCCAGGAAGGAAAGAGTAACGATTGCTGATGCTCACATTACTTGTGAGATTTTAGTAGACTCAGGATCACAACCCATCCTGTGATGCTGCCTACAATGGAGCTCTTCTCTATTTAATTAAACCTCAGCAGAGGGACGTTGGCTCTGGGACACAGCCCTTGGAACACCATCCTCACTAATATTTGCCCTTAATTCAGGCCAGCAGGGAAAAGCCCTGCAGGCCAGAAGCCCCAGTAGAACCCGTTCCCTGGACACCCCTGGCTACAAAACCCCGCCCCATCCACCTACCCTTAGCCTTAATACTGGGATGAGGAACTCGGACCTACCTCAACTGGATATGCCAGACTGAACTGAACCACTGTCGAACTTCTTGCTCTCCTTGGGGAATGGAAGGGGGGACGGATGGGGGAACTGAGGGGACTGGGAGGGGGAAAGGGAGGGAGAGCTATGGTAGATACGGGGAAAAATAAAAACACTGGGAAAAGAAGAAGAAACTCATCAGAAACACCTTCACAATCCCAGGCCTTCAGTGATTGTGAATCCAGTCAAGTACACAATGATTAATCATCCCAGACCTTCATATGTTTACCTTATATCAGAGCTGTTCCTAGTGTTTGCTCATTTTTTTGTTTTGACTCAGATCATCTGGTATCATTTTGTTCTTCTCTCTTGGCCTCCTTAAAATTCTTTAATGTGATGGCTGCACTAATACATTCAACTACACTCTTCATAAAAAACCAAAAACAAAAAACTATTGCCTTCATAGTTGAGTCATGTTTTATAGAATATAGAATTGAATGATAACTTGTATCTTTCAGTATCTCAAAGATCTTGTTCCATTGTATCATTGATATGTATAATTGTGAGTATAGTAAATCGTGGCAAATTTTTAACCATTGTTTTTTCAAATATGTTTCTCTATCAAGAACTCAATTTATATGCATATTAGGCCTCTCACAGCTTTTCCACAGCTCACTAATGATTTTTATATTGTTTTACTTCCTGAATTTAATTTGGAGGCATTTCTATTAGTTTATTGTTACATTCACTGATGCTTTCCTCTACAATACTGAACTTTTGTTAAGCAACAAGTGTTTGCTGCATATATATATATATATATATGTGACATATATGTAATATATAAAAGATACATAAAAACATTTTACTACAAAATTTTTGATTTGAAATTTTCACTTCAGTTTCCACTTAATATTTAAAGTATCAAGGGTGACATTAAATACCGTTTGATTTTATTCTCTGTCAGTTTTCATGTCTGTGTCAAATCTGTGTTAACTTTGATATTTGTTTCTTCATTATAAGTCTAAACCTTTCAGCCCATTTAATTATACCCAGTGTCTTATTGTGAGCTGAATGGCTGGCAACCAACAAGAATCAAAGTAGAATCAGATGCAGTCCATGGAGACCAATCATGTTGCCGAATGCCTTTTCCCACAGTGCTCTCCTGTGGACCTAGCAAGCCACTTGCTCTCTGAGTCTCTTTAAAAATATTATTAATCTTATCTGAATAGAGATATATTGTCAGTGACCCAATTACCTCCATGATCGCCCTAGCTCATAATATCATATTTTTAGGAATTCAAATTTCAACATACAAATTGGCAGAGGATAAAGGATGTAAACATCCAGACCATAACATTTAGTTATCTTCTATTGGTGGTTATACACCATGCATTGTACCTTCTCAAATAATAGATACTTTTAATTCTCTGTAAAAGTTCTCTAGTTTTGTGTTGAGGTGTAATTTTTTTACTCGGAAGCAACTGAACCTTTTAAAGATCTTGCTTCTAAGATTTGTTAAGCATCACCTAGTGTGTTATCCATGAATAATGACTTTACATTATCAAAGCTTCTGCTTTCTACCCAAAGCTTCATAAAACACAAGGCTAAAGGCCTGTGTGAGCACTAAATGTGCTAACTTTAATGCTTTCAGCCAGTTATGATGGGATATTTAATAGTTTTCTATAAAGGGATGGGATGATACAAGTATGCCTCTGCAGACCTCTGGATCCTCTCCTTCCCATCTTATCTGGTATGGTGTCTTGTGAACAGCATCTACTTCATCCTTCCTGAATTCTCAACATCTTCTCTTTGCTCCTAGAGGCTATCTGGCTTTATCCAGATCCTTCTTTCTTATTTCATAGCCCAGGCATATTTTCTGTACATATTTTACATGTGTCACCTCATTTGGTTCAGAATCTTAAAAATAATTATTTCATGTCTTATTCATCTGGGTTGTGTTATATGGACAGTCCTATTGTGTTGTTCTTTAGAAGTGTAAGTATTCCTTATCCGTAATTTTATTTTAATGTTGATAAAAAGGCAAGTGCAGTTTTACGTCAACTAACTAGGAACAAATTCTGGTGTGTGGAAAGGACGAGAAGGAAGAGAGCAGAGGAGGTGTGGAAGGTGTGTCAAGTTAGGAGTTGGGACAAGAAGATGCCAGCTGTCAGGAGTTGACCCGTGAGGAAAGTGGTAAGAACTTTTTATTTTGCTTCACTTGAAAGTTATAGGCAATGTACTTAAATTTGACTTTTTAATGCAATACTTTCATTTCGGCTTGTTTTGGATATTTTACCTCCCATAAACTTAACAACTGGCTTCTATACACTTTAAGATTTCTTTTGAAAGTCTATCCTTGACCATATGTTTTTCTTTATATTTGAAATGTGATTCTACTTTGACCTCACCAAAGTCTTCACAGCCTTTTCTATTTAGCAGAAAGGCATTTTCCCATGATATCGTCTACTGCTCCTTTACAGAAGCTGTCTCTATTTCTTCTAAGTTTCCATAGTTCTTTGTGTATGCAGCGAATCTTGCACATACTGTATACATATGACTTCCCCTGTCTGATGTTCATCCCCAGACCAAGCTTGTATGAGAGCAGGAAGCACAGGAGTCACTGTTGATTGAGCTTGACTGTGCCAAGCACTGCATCGCCTCCTTCTTTTGTGCATTAAAATAATCCTGTCTGTTATCTATGTGGTTTATATCTCATGTCCCTGTACATGATTAATCCCTCAAACAGCTAGAATTGTCCATTGATATCCTTACATGGGGCCATTTAAGAAATGCCTCCCAAAGCTATGTGCTTTGTACCAGAGTTCCAAACATCACTCATCAAGATACTCCATTTTTGAGCTGGGAAATCAAATTCTCAGTGGGAGTCTCAGGAATATATGTTCTTAAATAGTCATCAGTGAACATGATTATTGGCAGATATCTGACTTTGTTCCTAGTTAGTTGAGGTAAAACTGCACTTGTCTTTCTATCTGAAACTTCTTAGGATAATCCAGTCCCTAAGTCAAATTGATTTTATAGTAAATAAAGGTAGTGAATGAACTATAAAGGTTTATATAGACATGTGAGAATTAATATTCATAAATCTATTTATATCTAGAAAAGTGGATATACATATATAGTTAGTAAATGTATGTATTTATTGAAACAATAAGCTACTGAATGGTTGGAACTTCTAGCTCTGAAGAAGCTATCATGCTGAGAATCAAAGATGAAATATGCACGGTTTCCTGCCTTATATTTATCTTTCTACTTATTTATTTACTTACTTAGTTGTTTATTATTTGTTTGTTCTTCTTTTGCCATTTTCTGGGAGCCACATCCCATAATTTGGTTGTGATAGAATGTGACTGCTTGGGAAATGTTCACAGAGTTGGCATTCATTTGCATGCTCCTGCCATTTCAGCCCAGGGCACTCTCTCCTTCTTCCTGGTTCTCCTGCCTCCCTCCTGCCAGCCTCCCCAGAAAAGAACTGATGAGATGTGACAACGAAAAACACAAGTGCATTTCCTGGAAATTTACCAACATCCAGAAGGAAAGCTCTAAGGAAAAGGGACAACAGAAAAAGCAGAATTGTGGAGGGAAGAAACTTTCTAAGGATATCATTTGCAAATGTCAGCTTCATTCCCAGTGAACTCTAGAGACTGTTAAGCAAACCTGTTTCTAATGAATACAACAAGAGCTGTTTGAATCCTCTAGACTTGAGCCAGTCACATTTAACAGATCACCCAGTCTATCTTCCATTATCCTCAGAGGCAGTATGGACCTCATAGCCTCTTTTCAATTTCAGCTTCAAATGACCCAAGCTATAGGCTGTCTTGGGCTTCAGTGAGATTCAGTGGAAACAATGTCAGAGAGTTAACATAGTTTCTTTATTATATCATATAATTGCTATGTATCATAACCATCCTGTTCTCTTAACATAAGGGGTTTCAGCAGCCAGTTAGTCTTCATTATTCACAGTAGGATCAGGAAGGGAGCACTGAAATGTGTAAAACTAAGAGAGAAGACCTGCCCTCTTCCTCTTCTCCAACATTCATCACTGCTTCCCTCTGATGAAATGCCTCTTTTGTTTCGGCACCTATGAAAATTAGAATTTACTTTTACTATTTGCTTTAAAAAAAAAAAAAAAGGATGTATTTGAAAAGTATAACAAAATACAAAACCCAAGCTAATAGAATTACAGGACACCATGGTCTCCAAGCATGTGAAGTTAATGTTTTTACTTCATTATGCTTTTGGTTGAGTTGCATTCTTTATAACAGCGTATTCTGCTTTCCAGCATCACTTGACTGAGCATGCTCATCATTCCTTCTGTTGACTGCTTCCATTCACAAATCATGCTTGTCATCCCAAATTCTCTCTTCTTTGCTACTATATATCTGATCTGGAGGGGTCCATTGAGCAAGAATATTAAATAGAGCACAGTGCTGATAGGATTCTCCATCACCTTGCTCCAAGGTCGTTAATTCTGTTGAATCAAGTTTCCATACACTTTGTTCTAAGGAATCATTAGTTCCATTATGATCTACCTTTAATTCAGAAATTCTAATCAGAACCAAGATAATTATGTTTTTAATAAATACATTATATTTAATGCTCTAGCTAATGGTGGTTGTTTCCATGTTCTTACTTTGCAATACTATTTACATGTATTAATGATAAATGCATGTGATCTTATAATAAATAGATTTGGGACAAATGATTTACCCAAGATCTTAGGTATTGATTCAGGCAAGCAAAGACACCAGATTTACCACATCATTTAAATTTCCTCAGGATTACATAAATTTCTATTGTCTCGCTGGCTGAGCAGGACTTCACAGAATCAGATGTGATGCAGTTCGTATTCAGTTGCTTATCACATACAGGGAAACACATCGTTAGTGGTCAGAGAGGAGGGAGAGGAGAGGAAAGAGAAGGGTGGCGAGAAGGATGTAAGTTAGAAGAAGGTAGGAGAAGAGCAAGGGCAGAGGGATGAGGAAGAGAAGTATGAACAGAACAATTTGAAGATTGTGGGTTGCCTGCTTGGATATTCAACAGGAAATACATTGACAGCAGTGAGACCTGTCTTCCTTCACCTCCTTTCAATTCCCACAGGCAACACCTGAACTGTGAAAACAGAAGCAGGAGACAGAGCCTTCAAATTCAACAGCAAATGGTGAGAAAGCAGGAAACGACAGGCGAGAAGCATGTTACAAAATGGATACAAGGACAAAGCTAAAATGAACTCTAGTAATGCTTTCACATTGCACAAAATAAAACTACCACTGCTCAGTTTTAAAGCATTCCCTGTTTCAGTGTCTCTAATGAACCATATAAATGGAAACAATTGTTATTTTCCTTGAGAAGTGGTTGCTATCCCCTCTCAGTGTATTTATTTCACACAAGCCAAATTCATCCACATTCAGACCAATAGTGCACTTTGGTAAAACTGGCAGAGGCAGCTAATTATCTGTGGTAAAATGGGATGCATATAGTAGGACTGGAGCAGCAATTGATCTTTTTGTAAATTCATCTCTGCCCACTGTCTATCTGGCCCTTCTTTTCTGCTGGTAAAGAATTATGAAAACATATCTCATTTTCTCCAGCAACATCAGGCTGACTCTTGGTCCCTACTGGTTCAGGACTGAACCACAGTCTAATAACCTCATCTCTGCTTTTATACTGGAAAGGCTATTTTTTTTTCTCTCTTTTAAGAACTACTTTTTGTGTCTATTCTAGCTAGTCTTTTTCTCATGTCCCCTCTCTGAGCCATGCTACCAGAAACTCAGACTTTGGCAAGGTACAGAAGCAGTTTCTTTCTAATCAGTCTGGTCCATAATGTTGTCTGCTACTGCATCAGCTCTGTGCATGTCATGAGGTACCCTCCATCTCTGGTTCAAATCTGGTTCCCTCACATGAACTCTTATAAAAAGCATACCAAATGTCATCATTCTTGATTTCCCTTTATGGAACATATCAAAGTGTTCATTTTTTTTTTTTTACTCTACCTGCTCTCTGTGGGGGACACTTTTTACATCCAATCTACAGCAGTACCATGTCACAGGACAGATATCAGATTCAAAGTTATCTTATTCTTCTTGGAAAACTACAGCAATTAATATGCAGTTCCAGCTCCTTGAAAATGATTGAAAATTTTATGAAGTATTATACAGACCAAACTATTTCCAAGGTGTTATTCTAGGGTGTTATTTCTTGAAATATGATAAAATCATAGGCTTTAATACACACACACACACACACACACACACACACACACACACACACACACACACACACATGCACATAGGTAAAGAAGCCTGGTTCAAATCACTCATATACATTCTTATAAAAAAGCATACCAAATGTCATTTTTCTTGATTTCTTTTTATGCAATGTATCAAAGCCCAAATTTTCTATAAGGTTCTATAAAGTGTTAAATTTTTTATGTAGAAACTCTTATTTTAACTGTATCAAATAAGAGCTGTATATTCATGAGTGAAAATGAGAAAGTAGGAACAATTAAAACATAAATACATATGATAGACCTCTATTCCATGACAAATGTAGTTACAGGATGTCCCTCAACTGAAAAATGGATAAAGAAAATGTGGTACATGTGTACAATGGAATATTACTCAGCTGTTAAAAATAATGACATCAAGAAATTTGAAGGCAAATAAATGGAACTTAAAAAACTATCCTGAATGAAGTAACCCAGATCCAGAAAGACAAACATAGTGTGTTACCTCCCAAGTGCTAGAATTAAAGGCATGAACCACCACAGCCCTGGTCTGTTTAGCCTTGACAACATATTGCATACCACTCTAAGTTTGATTGTAATGACTAACTACTAATTTGCACTTTTATATTCTAACTAGTTGATAATAATAATTTTCAAGGATTCTCAAATTGTATCATATTTCTAGATGAATTGTATAACACCTTGAACAAGAGTAGAAATATTTGTACAGTAACAAAATTAATCTCAACATGGTATATACACAATTAATATACAAAAATCAAATCCAACATAAAATATTTAAAACTAGTAATTGCTTTTTAAAATGAGATTTAGTAATTTACCTTTATATCCTATTATATTTGTATTCCCTTTTTCCTCAGAATAGATTCAATAATTTCCTCTTATCATATCTACATCTCCTCTGAATCTAATCTCCCTTGATTAGCTTTTGCCTAATCTTTACCTATAATAATTTGTAACCACTTATCCTAAATAATGACAAATATCCATAAGCCACTAAAAGACTAAAACCACCCACCTGACCTCTTCGATATGTGGGCTTCATGTTTTTAAATTTACTTCCAGTTGTCTGTAGGCAATGACATCTTTAGAGTGTCCTGAAAAGAAAAAGTTTTGTTAAGTGTCATGTGCTGGGATAGGTAGCTGTATCATTTGTTATCCAGTCTCTGCATAATAGGAAAATACTGGGATTGTCTCAAATCCTGGTAGAGTATTAAGTGCGGCTGGTTCATCTCAGCTCAAAATTGTCCTGAACAGTTTATAGTCCAAAACTGATCTCTGATTGGTGCTTGTCAACCTAGTGGCATGGTCATAGTCCATGTGCAACCATCATCGTAAGGCCCAATCTTCATTTTGGAGGCTGCGAAGGTTGTAACTAGGCATCATTATGGTTCACTGCAGAAAACTGTTTCAAATCCAAAATAAAATAAAGGAAGATAAGTAAAGCCCTTTTGTAGAATTAATTAGTATCTTTATAATATTTCTGTATATCATGACAAAATGTTTAAAACACACATACATACATATTGTTTTTATAAATTTTGACATAAAATTTATATATTATAAGATTAGTAGCAATAAAATAGTCCCATGATTTTTTTTATTCTTCTGTCATATATCAAGTGCCTCTTCTGATATGATAAAGAGAGTTTGCATTTTCTTTTAAGCATGCTTAGGTTCAAAGGAGAGAATCACACTCCAACTCCAAAGCCAATTTTAATTTTCAATTATCTAGGACTTCAACTTTTCTTAAAATTAAAAAAATATGGGTGTTAGACAGTGACATTTTATTTTGTAGCGTATATTGTTACCAATAGGTCTGATTTTTTCTTTGCTTGTAAATTTATTCTGCATAGATTTCCCTTCTGCTTTAGATGTCTAGATGATGTAGAAATGTCTTGTTGTATGCTGTGAAATAAAGGTACTGGGACATGATTCAGCCACCCAAGAAGCAACAAGTAACAAAATAGGTAAGCCATGGGCCACGTGGCAGGACACATTAATGGATATGAGTTGAATTAAGATGGAATTGCTAGCTAGCAATATGCCTAAGCCATAGGCTAAGCCATAGCATGAAATTAATAGAAACATCTGTGTGTTTCTTTGGGACTTTGGGATTGCTGATCCAGCTAAGTGGCAGCTGGCAGGGCCAAACTGTGGGGCTAGACTGGGTCAAGAGAAACTCATTCTATAGACGACATCTCAACATGGTGCCGAACATTCATATAAAGCTGGAGAAAGCTTAAAAAGGGTTCTAAAGGACAGAAACGGAGCCAAAAATGGCTTCCAAGTTGTATCTTTGAAATGGGTGTAGAAGAGAGTGGCTCCAGTGCCTATTCCATGTTGAAAAGCCTTCAAGTGGGGCAGAGTCAGCAGTTAAAGCAATGCTTCACAGTCTAGCATTTTAAAAACTCTTCTGGTTAAAAAATGATTAATGAAACACAATAAAAGAGATTCAGATGGAGAAAACCTCTAAATTGGTTACAATGTGTGTGAAAATAATATATAATAAAAAATATAATAAGCCACATAAAGATGGAAAATAGACACAGAGTCTGGATTATGGTCATTATTGTGTTATATTTGAATTTTTAACTATTACTGAGCTAACTGCAGAAAGACAATTGATTGCAAAGGCTGCTAAGTTAAACAAACAATTATTTAAAAGGTATCTTGACTTTGATATTTGTGTCTAAGTAGACGTTGCTTTGTAAAAGAATTTCTGCTTTTGTTTCCACAGAAGAGGAGAACCTGAGGATTGCTTTGAGGATATTATGGTTTGGTCAACCAAGACCATCTTAAAAAAAATCTTTGATAGGAAGAGATGGCTACATCAGCTTCAAGACTGCAACTAAGATTATCCAGTCTCAAGAACCCATAAGATTTCAGAGCCCCTCAATCAGCCAAATTCCCAAAATATTGTTTATAAGTATTTGCTTTCATTATAAATGGTAAATGGTATGTTCAATCTCTTTCCAAGAAGAAAAAGATATATGGCATATGAGTGATTTCAAAATGATAGGGTATTGAATTTACTTTAATTCAAATATCAGCTGCTAATCTCAAAATATTTTACATTGGTATAGATTTTTGTTTATTGATACAAATTTAAGGTCAGTTTTGTTATACTGTATGCATACATACATATATATTTTTTACTATGGCTTAAGATATTATGTTTATGCAATTCCTTTAAAACTTTAATGTAAAATTAAAATTGTAGATTGATAATCATCTGTGATAACAAAATTTATAGTCATGTTAGTTAGATTTTTTTTTAGGTATACAAAGATATATTTCAATTAGATAGGTAATCTTCAAACACTTCTAAGACCTACAGAACATGGCAAATAAAATATCTTAAGAACTTAAACTTTTCTAAACAGTGAGACAGGTCTGCTTCTGGCAGCACCAATCTACTTTAAGAGAATGATGGGCATTGAAGAAATTTCATATGCAATTTACTTGCTTTGTGTCAAATGTTAGTCATTGGACAAGAAGCTGTTTTTGCTGTGACTGCTTGACAGTATGCTATATAAACTGGAAATGCATAGGAATGTGACCTTTGAACTTCGGTAGAACAAGCCAAGATGGTACTTCAGATTTCTGTTTTGCAGAGAAAACTGCCAGACATTCTTCAGGACACAAGGAGAAATGACTGATAAACTATTTTAGAATAGGTGGAGCAGTCCTTCAAATTTCCTGCTTCTGTGGCAGGCAACTTAGAAGTAGGCAGGAAATGGAAGCACAGATGCAACAGTGAGGTTTCTGGCCCCATCAGACCAGAGGTCCTGATTCAGTTGCCACCCACCATCACTTAGCCCACCCCCAAATGACTCAGATGCTTATATTAATAATGTACTGTATTCATACACTAATTTTCATACAGATTAATTGAAATGGGTTAAATTAAGATGCAGAAGCTAGCTAGCAATATGCCTGAGCCATAGCCAATCAACATGAAATTAATATAAGTATCTGTGTATTTCTTTGAGACTTTTGGATTGCTAGTCTGGATAAGCAGCAGCATGGAGGGCCAAACTGTGGGGCTAGTCTGGACCAGAAATTTTATTCTACATCTAAATGTCCAAAGTCTTTTGACTTCTTAAAAATGAGTATTTCTATTTTTCTCTAAAGACAAAGAGAGAACCCTGCTCCAACCATTTTTTGATGAATTTTTCTTGCAATTTAAAGAATTGCCACATTAGTATATGAGCCATCATCTCCACTTATCATGAGGTTTCTCCTATACAAATTGACTCTATTAATTTTGATGATATCCATAGCTTTTCTTCATCTGAGGACACAAAATCAAAACCCTTCCTCAACTCTAATTTTGGGAAGATTCCCTTTCTACTCTTTATTAATTTGGGTTTAGGGTTTCTCCTCATTTATTTTTGTTCTCTCTTCTATAGCTTTTCTATTATCCAGCTTTAACTTTATGGCTCTGCGGGTCACTCTGTCCTCTGATATTTCAGACTATTTTTTATTAAATATACAGTATATCATCACATATCCCTTTTCTGTCAAAAATGAAAATAATGTTATAATTAATATAAGAAAAACTATAAATAATAGGTATAATAAATATACAAAATATATACACACAATAATTACATCAATAATGTTCAGTCCATTAGCAACTGACAAATTCAAAGAAAATATTCCATTATTTGTTCCATTTTGCTTAGTCCAAATGATTTTACCTAGTTTACTTTTTCTCTAACTTGTATTACCAACTAAAAACTACCTTTGATGTCTCTCAAACTTATACACTTTACACCTCTTAGTGAGTTTCTTTTCTAAAACTGTAACTAGAAAAACTATAAATATAACTATCTCAGCTTCAACTCCCTCAAAGACCAGAGGAAAAAATAATATGAGTAAACAGGAAGTGCAAGCAAGCAAATTCCCTGCCCCCCAAATGTGGAAAATGACAGAAACAGCTGGCTACCTGGACAGTCACCCAAGGTCCCTCTACAGCGTTGGGGCACTCTCATCTTCAGCTTACAGACTTAACATATCAGACAGACTTACCTGTGAATAAGGATATTTTTAAGGACCTTACTACCTTGTCCTGGAAAGGTTTGTCAGTTTGTTCTTGTGTGTCCTACTCATCCATTTCAAACATCACACTGTTGACAGTCAAAGCAAGAACACTTTTGTGCTAGAGGCCAACTGTTTCCACAAAGAAAGTAAACTCCATATGGAATTTTTTCGATGCCCATCATCTTCTCTGAACTAGATTAATCCTGCCAGGATCAGACTATCTCATATTCATAAAGATAAAAAGAACCTGTTATTAAAATATCTTAAATGCCAGATTTTACATATCTCTGAAGTGTTTGAAGATAATCTGTATATTTAAATATATCTGTTTGACTCTGTAAACATATCTAGTAAGACTATAAATTTAATTGTAATGACTAACTACTAATTTGCATTTCTTATAATTAGTTGGTAATAATAATTTTCAAAAACTATCAATTTGCATTTCATTGTTAGATGAACTGTATAGGTGCAATACATTGAAAAAGAGTAAATATATATATAGTAACAGAATTAATCTCAACTTTGTATTAATACATACAATTTGTATATAATATACAAATATCCAACCCAATTTAAAATATTTAAAACTAATAACTCCTTTTAAATTGGGTTTAATAATATACTCTTATATCCTATTATACCTATATTTTCTTTTTTCTCACAGTAGATTATTGAATCTATTCTGAGAAAATAGTAAACTTGACCTTTATTACTTGGTTCTGTAGGTGGCTCTATCCTCTAATATTTTAAACTATTTTTGTTAAATATGCAAAATATCACCACAGCATATACTCACTTTTAAGTAGATGTTAGCTATAAAGTAAAAGATAACCATGCTACAATCCATAGACTTAGAGAAACTAGGTAACAAGGAAGGTCCAAGAGTGGACTCATGCATCTCTCTGGGAAGGAGAAATAGAAGATATCTCATGGACTGGCGGATGGGTGGAGATGGGAAAATGAGTGATTGGGTTGAGGGGGATAGAGGGAGACAGTATAAAAAGAAAGGATGGGAAAAAAGGAATTTGGGGATGAGGTAGAAACCTGAGATGAGGGAAACTCCTAGGAATCTACAAAGATGACCCCAGCTAAGACTCTTAGTAATGATGGATGTATAGCCACATGATGATAGCTTTGTATTCTTGGTGTGCTTTATCCTTTCTGCCTTTTATACTCTTTCTGCCTACTCTTCTGCAAGGTTTCCTGGACCATAAAGGGGGATGGGATTTGATGGACACATTCTTTAAAGACTGAGAGTTCCAAAGTCTCTCACTCTCTACATAATTCCTGGCTGGGGATCTCTGTATGTGTTCCCATGTGCTGCAGGAGGAAGCTTCTCTGATGTTGACTGAGGAATAAACTTATCTATCTATGAGTATATTAGAACACCATTAGGGACCACTATATTGCTACATTTTTAGAACTGTAGTATTTGGTTTCCTCCTAGGTCCCTATGTTATCTAGTTTCAGATTCATGGTCACCCAAGCAATGTCACATATTGGTCTCAAACCACGGAGTAACCTTTAAGTCAAATCTGGCATTTAGTGGTTACTTCTATAATCTATATGACTTTTTTTTTTGTCAATTCAATTTTAAAACAAAAGTGATATCATTGGCTATAGCTTTTCTGAACCTAATATTGTGCCTAATAAATATTATACAATTGATTGATTGCATAGGGTAGCTGTTGCTGTAAATATCAATATGCAAAGAAAATATTTCTGTGGATTAATTCTTTCAAGCACTGTGGAGAATTATCACTTGGCTTGATTTAATATAAAGCTGGTTGGCTGGTGACCAGGTAGGAAGTATAGGTGGGATGGCCAAACTGAGAATGCTGGAAAGAAGAAAGACAGAGTCAGGAGAGATACCAACCAATAGCTGAGGAAGCAGGATAAGTAGTAAATGAGGTAACAAGCCATAAGCCACATTGAAAAACTTACTAACAAAATATGAGTTAATTTAGATATGAGTCAGCTAGTAACAAGTCTAAGCTATTGGCCAGACATTTACAAATAATAATAAGTTTCCAAGTGGTTGTTCGAGAGTGGCTACTGGCACAGGAAAGCTCCACCTACAAAATATCTTCCATTACTGAAGAAACTAAAATAAATATTTCTAAATATCATTTAAAGTTAAAACACTATCAGAAAAATTCTCTTTTGGGGAAGAATACAAGACTGTGGGAGTGTGGCAATGAAAATGTAATAAAACAAAATCTGGTGAAGATACTGCTTGTGCAACAACCGTGACATGATATTAAGGAAATATCTTGGTATAGCTTGGTATTGAGATCAAAAGGATGGTAGGTAATAGGAGTAGAGGAAAAGAGAACAAGATAAAACTAAGACACAGAAAAACCAATAATAATATGGGGGTGAGGGCAATGATTTGTGTTTACAAAGTAAGAACAAAAACGAGAGATGTCTAGAGTACCTAGGTGCCCCAAACAAAAAGAATGGGATATTTTATAGAAAGCCACAACATATCAAAGAGCAGAATATAGTTGATCGCAGAATTCCCAGACCCTTTGGATACCTCTGTACCACCACTTCTGTATGTCCAGGCAATATCAAAGAAGAGAATGTGGAAAGATTATAAGATGTGGTGGACCAGGAAAACTGCTGTGAGAATGTTTCCTCGAAATGACAGAGAAGCTTCATGAATGGTTCTTCAACAATATGGCTGCCTAAAGAAATGCTAACACCAGTAGACATGCTAACAGTAAAGGGAGAAAGGTCTGAGGGGCTCGAGCTCTAGACAAGGCCTACCAGTGATGCTGTGAGAGAAACAACCAGTCTTCTCTGAAATCATGTATAGACAAAACATTCTAAGTGGACTACACAGGTTGTATTTACATATTTATGCATAGCTAATAATTTACATTTAAAAAAATTGAGTTGGAGTGCAAATTCATACTAGCTGGTGAGAGTTGATTTTCCCCTCCTTCCCACATCTCAGAGGTGACTTCACTGAGTAGCTTGAAATCTTTTATGATGGGGATGTTTATGAAAATTGACATAATGGCCATAGGAAGGAATTTCCCTCATTCCTACCTAAAAACTTCTTCCCAGTAAATTGTGAGAAAATATACCAGCCTACCACTGTTTCTTTGGAAACTTATAACTGTTTGTCCTTAAAAATAACTGCTGATACTCAGGGGTATTTGTCACAGCTGAGATGCTTATGGCAGTTTCTTAAGAAACACAGGCAGTGTCCCTCAACTCCTGTCCTGATGACTCTGCCCTCAGAGTTTCAGAACACTCTTCATTGCTTTTGGAAACCTTGATTCCCAGTTTCTACCAGCAGCAGCTGGTATAGTCCTATGTTATCCACACCTATGGCAAGTTGTATGTCAGTTACTGGACCTGCCCTTTCCTATTGGGATGCTAATCTTCTCAAGTCGATGGAATTTAGAATCACCATGAACCAACTTCTGGGCATGTCTATAAGGGATTTCTAGGTTAGGTTGAGGAATGAAGACTCGTTCTAAATGTGGATGACACCAGTCCATGGTCTGACATTCTGTGCTGCCTGAAAAGGAAAAAGTTCACAGAACACAGCATTCATCTCTGTCTGCTTCCTAACTACAGGCATGACTGTGACCAGCCATCACAAGCTATAGATGCCATCATTCTGTACTCTTGATCTCTAAGCTAAAATAAATTCCTTTGTCCTAGCAACACATAAATTAACTAACACATCTATCCAATACCATTCTATGACGGCTCAGGTCTCAGGGTAATAACAGAGAGGCTGACAACCATCTGCAAAGGAATTGCCTCTTTTCAGAAACTTACACTGGTCTATGAAATAACATCCCTTCATTTAAATGAAATCAATGTGGATACGGCTCATTAAACAAAATCCCATATAAGAAAAGGTAAATTTGGTAACAAGTATTTATTATAATAAAGAATTCACCATAGGATAGCATTAAATAACTAGCTTCATGAGTGCACTTACATAAAGTCTTTTTAAGAGTACTGCCATTATAGAAAGTGAGCTAATATTTAAACTGAATGTACAATGACTCTTTAGGGGAAAGAGTGCTTAACTACTGAGAGCAATTGTGGACTTGCTTTAAATTTAGGACGTCTCTTGTTTCTATGGCGCCACTGTAATAATTTCTCAATGCTAGGCTTTGGCTGGCTCATCGGAAAGAACACAACTGGAAGAGAAGATAGTGTCTTCAAGGGATATAGAGATCATGAATACCTTCAAGTCACATTCCATTACTCTGTCGACATAAATGGGACATTATTTATGCATCAATTGAAATGGTCACTAGACACATTTGTTACTCAGTAAGTGCTAGAAAATATTGAAATTGGAATTCTATCAATATGCAGTCATTATAAATGTGAAGGTTGGCTAACTGGTGATATAAATCCTGTTGAGTTTTTAATTGAGTAGTTTTGTCCTGCTGCTCATGAAATTTGGTTAAGCAAGTTTGTTTTATATTATTCTTTGAGATTTAGCCAATTATTAGAAAATATGTGTAATTTTTTCCTTCCATGTTAAAAAAAATCTCCTGTAGTAGAAATTGATAGCAAATAAAGTGAAGAAGAAGAAAAAATAAAAAAGAGAAAACTTATTCTACTTACAGTTAACAATGTTATAAAATTTTTCAGGCTTAACCCCCCAAAAATATACTTGAAAGTATTAATAAATCTGTTTTATAAATGTATAAGTAAATTAGATTAAATTGTCAAAATTCATACATCATAACAGCAACATAGGTCATAATAGCTGAGCATTGAAACTATTTGTTTCCAAACTCTGGTATCTGGGTAGAAATTGCTGATGTCCTCAGACTAATAACATACTGATTCACAAAATGAAGAAGCAATATAAATATTTAAAATTAGGTAAAAACAGAAACTGATTATTTCACCTAGTGGTGCATATACTTGTTATTTTCCAGTCTTTTAAAATATAGATTATTCACTTTTATAATATACTTTCATCTTCTTATAGAAAGAATACATCTTCACTGGAGAAAGTGCAGAAATGTACAGGAAGATAAAACCCATCTACATTACTCATTGTTTTCTTGATGTCTGACACAAAATAGGCCAGAACCAAGTGTTATATTTTCCTTTCTTTAATTACAATCATATGTTTAGAATTTTGTGATATGATCATATAAGAAAGGATGAAGAGGCTTTGCAAAAAAAAAAAGCAAAAAAAACCTTCAAGGTTTTTTTTGCATAATAATTTGCCCTAAATTATGTGACTTAATTTTTGTTAAGAAATTAAGTAATTTATTATTGATTTTAATATTAAATAATGCTGTTGTGACTAAATACAATGTCTCATACATCTTTAGCCCCACTTAAAATTATTTTCTTAAGAGAAATTCCTAACAACTCAATGACCGAATTAAAGCACCTGAAAGGTTTTGTAAGGTTTTTATGGACCAAATTGCTTTCCAAAATAATTGTACCAATTTACAAACTTACCTGCAGAGCCCAAGACTGATTCCAGTTATAATAAGGTCTTTACATTGATGAAAATGTACTACTACTTGTTATTATTTCCAAGGACGCTGCTCTTTCTTATGTAACACTTAACAAAATTTGAAGTATTTCCTTTATTTAACGTAGACTTCTCTTATTAACTGTAACTCTGTTTTTTTTTTTAAGGGAAAGTACAATTTTTCACCATTAATATAACTGTTAATACTGGTCTAATGATAGAAAATAGCATCTCTGGCAAGTGAACAAAGAAATTGCTTCCCTAGAAGATGTGTTTCTGAGTGTCAAGTCATACAGATATCTACACAAAGATCTTTGAGATGATTTTTATGGTTATTCATTTTTTTAAAAATTATAGTAAATCAAAGAAGAACTTTCTGTGGAATCCAGCATAAGGTCTGGAGTCAGGCTCTGGAGGAGAAAAATGGTGATTTAAATAGTTGAATTTGCTGCTGCGCTAGGTGCTGAGGATTGCACAGGATTCCACAGCACTCTCACAATGGAGCAAGCTGATAGTGTCAGGAGTCTGAAGTGTAGTTAGTAGTTTGCACAAGAATGGTAGTGTGTGCCTTGACTTTAAAACATAGATCAGGGTCTGTTTGCTCCCTAAAGAGCCAACCTCCTCAAAGCAGTTTGAAAAGAAACAACATAAGAAACACAGAAGTATAAAAAGGGCTTTAGCAAATGGAGAAAAAAAAAATTAAAACTCTATATATACTCCCACATAGAGCTCATTACTTTCCCCCAAAGCACCTTCATGTGTAGATTCCTTAACTGGTTATCTATGCATGGAGACCTTAGCTGATACGTCTTTGCTGTGTTCCTGTGTGATACCACTGAGTCACTTAAACTGAGCATAGTAATTCAGCCACTTTAAGTTCTATGGCCCCATCAAGTTGACAAACTTGGCTAGATTCAGAAATAAGAGTATCCCATCCACTGGATATCATAGCACAACTCTTAGGGGTTTTTTGTTTACTTGTTTTTCTTTTGGGGATTTTGTTTGTTTGGTTGGTTGGTTTTTGTTTTTTGGCTAACATGCTGATTTTAAAGGAGAAAATGAATTACTCTACTATTACTTTACTCTGTGTGGTGGAATTGACTATTAGGAGGTGTTGCCTTGTTGGAGAAAGAGTGTCACCATGGGGGTGGGCTTTGAGATCCTTTTTTTTTTTTTTTCCCTCAAGCTTCACTCATTGTGACAGTCAGTCAACCTCCTGTTGCCTCTGAGTGAAGATGTAAAACTTTTATCTTCAGCCACCACATCTGCCTGCGTACCACCATGCTCCCATGGTGATGATAATGGATTGGATCTCTGAAACTGAAAACTAGCTACCTCAATTAACTATTTTTATTTATAAGACTTGCTGCAGTCATGGTGTTTCTTTACAGCATTAAAAATCCTAACTAAGACATTCTATCTCCCCAAAACCTGTTCCTTAGTTTCTTGTGATTTATTTTGGTCCCTTGTGAGAACTCCATGTCTCTGGGATTTGCGGTGCAGACAGATGTGTGGAGTCTTTCTTTTGTCTTACAATCAGTTAGGATTTTGCTTTGATGGCCATTCCCACCGAGTTATGAGACACAGGCAAATCCTTACATTTTACCAAATCCCTGATGTATGGCAGTCACAAGGACTCTTTCCAAGTGTTGTTTACCTTTCTGGAAATAGGTTGTGGCCAGTTAAATAGCTTTAGCTAGTTCTCCCCTGTTCTCAACAATCCATCTAATTTATGAAAAACTATTATAAATCTTCTACTCCTACAAATGAGTGGCTTGCAGCAGACTTCCCCTGAAGTCCCACAACGAGGAGAGCTGTCTCCTCCACAGCTACCAGTAGGGCTTGGCAGTAGGCTCTATCCTTGAAATGCCACAGAAGATTTCACTCTTGGATCAAGTAGAGGAACAGGCTTTTCTACTCACTCAATGTCTACCCACAGGGACTCACATTTCCTTTCTTAACTTCAGTAGGAAAATAAGTGAGCTAAGTTTTTTGGTTAAAGACAACAAAGAAACCTAAAAAGGAACAACTCAATCTGCCAAATTTATACAAATATTTGGAACTGAGGGACAAAACAGTGGCATGGAGATGATGCCAAAAGAGAGAGGTAAAAACCTGGATTCTATAAACAATAGAGACTCAAGCAGGAAGTGTTCACATTCAAGACCTTCTAGTTGACATGGTGAACTCCAGGATAGACTACATTAAATAACAAAGCCCACATTGTGGTTGCAGGCACTCCTATGACATACCAGGCGTGTATTTAGTTGCTTGAGGAATTAAATGACACATGTCAAGTGATGCAGAGAAGTCAATGGACCAGTGATTACACCAAGAACATTTGAAAAAAACAAAAACACAGAGCAACAAATAACCCCTGGAAAATAATCAGTTAAGGAGCAGAGGTCACCTCATAACTCAGACTCAAGGGGAAGAAAAAGATTAGTCACAATCAATAGACATAGTTGTCTAAAATTACTTAATTCAATATATTGCTAACCATTGTCATCCCTGAAAGAATATTTCTAGGGTGTAAATTTGGTTTTTCTTTTCAATGTATACCCTTCACTGGGCCGTTTACAATTCATACAAACACCATCATTTTCCTGTATGTCTAAGGCATTATACTCACTCTCATGTCTCATACCTGGCCCAAAATGAGCTTGTAGAGGATGTGAATGAATATGTGTGTGTGTGTGTGTGTGTGTGTGTGTGTGTGTGTGTGTGTGTGTGTGTGTGTGTGATGTATCTAAGACAGGTGCACTCTATATGACCCAGCCTGGCTTTGATTTTGAAATTCCTCTGCTCTGCCTTCATGAGTGTTGAGATGACTGGTGTGTATCACCATGATCAGCCCCCTTCATGTGCTTTTATAACATCTTGAGTGTCTATGAAGTCTGCCTTAGCCAACTTCATCATCTACTCTATTTTCAAGTATCCTTGCATGCTATTTTTTAAAATAAGTATTTCTTTCCTAGTAGTGAGCTCTATATAAGAGGAATAGACTTATTATTTTAAATGAGTAGTATTTTTAAGCATTTCCAAAGAAAAACAGTACAATAATTTAGAATAGAAAGCAAGACATTGAAGGTGTGTTTCACTAGAAATAAAAACAAAAAAAAAATGTAATATTCTTTTTGATCTTACTCTTCCATAAAAAGTTCTATATCTTCTCCCCAAGCATGAGTTCCCAGGATCCAGCTTGCTCTTTATCTCCCTCTATCCTGGGGGGTGGGTGACAATTCCCTCCTCCACCTCTCTTCTCTCAGCCACCATGTGGGTGCTAAAGGCCCTGAGCTGACCAACGAATAGAACTGTCCTTTAAGCCAGCAGCCCACAGGCAGTGGCAGCAGCAGTGGAACCCAGCCACAGGACTGGCATTGTTTCCACTGCTCAGCGAGGAGGAGCGAGCTGACCCTCAGCACAAACCCAGGTCGGATATGGAGAGGGAGGACAGGCTCCTAGGCCCAGGGAAAACAACCTTTTTCTACCACTACAAGCTTCTCTACTGAGCTCCAATGGAATGAGCACATGGCATCTAAGCAAATCAGCGGAACCTTGGTGACTGGAGACAAGGGTGACAGACAAGAATATAAATCAGTGTGATAATATAGAGGATGGTGCTGGGAATTTCAGCTCTTCACATGGCTGCCAGTCCTACAGAGGAAAGCACAGTGAGAACCAAGACGGCCACTCCAGACTGCTGGACCTGGGGAATCTCCAGGCCTTTCTGATCCCATTCCATGTGAGGGGAAAGACAAGCACAACATAACTATATGAATCAATGATGGACCCAAATACAGGGACTTCAAAAACATCAAGTAAAACTCAAAGTTCCCAAGGAAATAGAAGTGCTAACTGGTCAAAAAGTGAGATTCCTCCATATAAGGCCATACCAGTTCCACTGTGACAAATGGACATTACCATGGGAAGAAACCAACTAAAGACAGTAACATAGAGAGAAACAGGGTAGTTTAAACTTGTGTTTTTATTCTAGAACTGCTCCATATATTCCTTGGCTATAGTTCCCAAAGGAACAACATTTCTGAAACAAAGATGAAAATTAAGATGGGCGTGTAGGCAATGATGGCCGACATTTTGCATCAAGAGTGCAGTCATCTTAAGTAATTTTGCCTTAATTTAAAGCATGATTCTGCTATCTTTTTTTTTTTCATTTCCTATAAGACAATGTCAGTAGCACTGAGCATACTGCACAACTCCATTTTGCTGTGACGAGTAACATAATTGGAGTTTTCTGCAACAAAGCTTTGCACATGCACAGATGGAAATCATACTCTTAGAATTCCCTCAGTAACCATGATTCAGACTTCATTGTTCAATATAAAAATATTAAATATTAATCAAGTGTCAGACATGAGACGCAAGGAACTAGGTTCTGGGAGGTTTTCTATGGCATTCTAACAAAGTATACGGACATAGCAACTTAAACCAACACTAATTTATTACCTGAGAGTCCAGGCGATCAGAAGCCTAACTAGAAAATGAAAAAGCTATAATCAAACTAGCTACAGTGCTATATTTCTTCAAGAGACTCTAGGAAGAGTCTATTCCTGAGGTTTTCACAAGTCGTAGAAGTTTAGTGCACCCTCTGGATTCTGGCCTCCTCCAAGTTTCCAAGGGAATATTTAGTCTTTAATCTTGCTTCTGATATCATCACTACTTACTAACTGAATTATTCTCATTTTAGAAGCCTTGTTATTGGATTAGGCCAATTTGGATAATCTCAGATTATTTCCTTATTTAAATAAATTTCAGATGGTTGTCAACCTACTTTTCTCAATACAATGTACATAACATATTTATAGTTCTGGGGATTGATCTCTAGGCACTTTGAGGAACCATTACCTTGAATACCTTATCAATGGAGACCATAATTAATAAATGACTCACTAATATATTTTCATTATATCAAAGAAGTCTGATAAGAGAGACTTGGAAAAGAGCATGAGAGTCACACTGAACCCTGGGATCATCTTATCCTAGTAAAGGGTGAAGTATTGCTCTAAAATTAGATGACACTGAAATTAAAGTCTTTAAAATGCTGCCCTTTCTCACCAGGCGAATGAGATGAGATAATATTTGATGAAAGTAATTCTGAGCAAAGATGATAGTAGGCAAAGATGTGTATGTGCATAAAACAGCAAGACAAGTTAATGTAAATTGAAAGGGTTTTAAAAGCTATGAAAGACTGTGTATCAGAGTAGGATGGAAACTTAGAGAAGAAAGGCACAGAGAGGACACCAGGGGGAAAGAGCTCTGCTTACCATGTAGAAGATCTTAGGCTTCATCTCTAAATTAGTAATTAACACATAAATGTATTCAAAAGCAACAAATGAGCATTTCAGTTTGAGGACCGATTCCTCTCATTGGAGACCATATGGAACTCGTGGCTAGGGAGTCAGCTTTGCTTATGTCAAGAACTGATGAGACTCAAGTGATGGAGTTACAGAGAAGATGAAGGAAAGCATCAGCTAAAACACGGTGAGAAGGGATTTGAGAAATGGGAGAGTGATTGGCTTTGGAATGCAAAGGAAGGAAGCTTTGGGGTGACTCACAAGAATGGAGTAATGGATAGATCACGCCAAAAAGCAATCATAGTGTTAAAGGCAAAAGATAGGTTCTGTTAAAGAGGGATATATTTCAAGATGGTTGCTAAAATCCATGTGAAGTTTTCCAGGCCTGATAAAACACAGTTAATAGCATTTAAGACAGGTGTGAGCTATATATTTACATGTGAGACATACCTACACAATAATGGTGGTTGAGTATACAGTGAGGAAGAAGTTGAGCATGGGTAGAACTGGAGCAATCACTAATATCTATGACATAGAAGAATATCCTGTCCAAGGAAGCAAGAAATAATGTGGAATAAAGAAAAAAGAGTCACAGAATTCAGAGGAACTTTTGGAGCAAAATCGTCAAAGGTCCAAAGGAAGGTCAAAAATGAAAAATGGTGAGCACAAGCCATTGGGTGTGATGAGGAGGAGAACACAGCTGACCTTATCTACTGTCTTTGAAGAAATTCAAATAAAATCTAAGTGTCATGGGCTACAGAATAAACAATGATATAAGTTCAGATGGTGATTTCCATGTTAGTAGCTCTAAAGAAAAGACTCAGGAATAATTAAAATCTAAATAAGTTTACTGTATTGCATTTTATGAAGCAGATGAAGATAGGATTTACATCTTCCATCCCTATAAAATTCTTTGCCACAGTTTCAAACATACTTGAGGAATTCCTTCTCAGAAATCTTATGAAATGGTATATACTGCTGTGGATGTCTCAATAACAAAAAAGAAAAAAAAATTCAACATTCCTGTGTAGTGATAGGCTAATAAATGATTTTATGTATGCAGACATGAATGAACAAAGTGTGTTGGTTGATTGGCCAAACTTTGAAACCATAAAACTCCCACATATGAGGGCTGAAATATGGTTTTCCACTGTGTCCCCTTATCATCAGACACCTAGAAATATGACACACAGGCAGTATTCAATATATTTCTTTATAACCAACAAACAGAAGCTGGCAGAACATTTCTTCCCGTCGGGATTTAATTTTCATTAGAACGTTTTCCTTATTGCTCACACCACCCTTTCTAATAAGTAACCCAAAGTGAAAAAGTCCCCAAGAGATGATTCTTTGGGGAGAGATTTAGTTTGTTGTACAATTCCTGTCTCCCCACCCCAGCAGCACCGGAGGATCACAGGCAATACTTTCATCACACATCAAGCCTATTGATGGAACAGAAAATAAGAGCACTCTTTGGAGATCTTGACACATTCTTTCTAAAGTCTTGAGTATTTAATTCTCATCTACTGTATATGGTAGCTGAGATACCTACTTAGATCCCAAAAGAAGAAAGACAGATGTGTCAACGAGTGTATCTCCATCAGCAACAAGGGCATGAGAAACTGCATTCTAAGTACAAGGTGTGGGTCGTCTGGTCAAGAGCTACCATCCCAAATCAACTACAAATCAGATTTTAGAAATGAATTCTTGGAGCAAAGCTCTCAGCAGGAAAGACATCATGAGGGAGGTCAACAGAGATTGGCTTGGTCCTAAACAAGGGAGTTAGACATGTGACAGGCAGAGGCCACTGTATCTTCTGTGCCTACTGTCACAGCCTTGTGTCACATACTCACACTCACGAGCTCCCATCAGCACTCCTGAGCTGAGCTCCCAATTCTGTCCTACAGGGATTAAAAGTACCCTTCTTTTGTATCACAGCTCCAAGAATTCATTTCTGAGATCTGATTTACACTCAAAAGCAAGGCAAACAGCTCAAACAGAGGAGAGACAGAAGTCAGGATCAGGGTAAAGGGTCACTCTCAGAAAGAAGGTGATAGTATCCAGATGAGCATAACATCCAGGAGAACAGGGCCTTGGAAGGGAGAATTAAAAGATCAGCCCTTCATAAATGTAGTTTCATTATGGATGTAGATTCAGTTGGATTCTCTTAGTGATCTGACATGTTGAAGCCACATCCATTATTAATGTCAACATTTTAGTACAAGAAACCATTTGGTAGTACATAGTCATTTAAGAGAGAGTATACCCTAACAGCCTACTGGGTAATTTTCCCATTTTCTTTAAGTTATGATGAAAGAAAAGCAGCCTCAAGGATCTAGCATCCCATAATGCTCTTTCCATTTATTAAAAGAAAAGGCGTCTAATAGCTTGAGGAGAAATAAGTTAAGCCTGGCAATTGTCCAAGAAGGAATCTTAGTGGCCAAGAGCTTAAAGTTCTTTCTTAGTAACTAGTGATTTCTATTGCTGCTTGAATATTCATATCTCCCTTCTAGTTCTGACAGCTAAATTAAGAAAAATATCGGTTATACAAAAAATAATGAGCAGTGGTGATTCATGAGTGACTCACAGTTCTTAATAAACCTTAATTTTTCTTATTTCCTGGATTGTTTTTAAATACAACACTCTACAAAATAACCTTCCTTTCTTTCTTCTATTAAAATGTCACCTAAAATAATGTGGTTGGCACAGATGGGCACATGTTGTCCTTTATATGCGTGTGTGCTGTGTGTGTGTGTGTGTGTTGTGTATGCGTGTGTGTATTTATGCTAATTCATATATGTCAGGGTAACTTTCCTATAAATTAATAATGGTACACAGATTATCTTGATGTTCATATACACTCATTTACCATGAACCATGAACATCTAAATATGTGTGGAATCCTACCTTGTACATCTTTGTATTTAGTATTTAATTTCAAAATAATTGTATAGTTCAATGACCCACATTTATGCCACGTTTAACAGAGTACGTGAAATATCAGACAATTTAATTAGTGGTATTGTAATTATGTGTTATAGAACATGACTTTAATTCACATTACTATGATAAATAACAATGTTAAATTTTTGTAATTATGGCCACTTAGATACCATTTTTGTTCTGTTTTATGCAGAAATATCTGGATGAAACACTTTAAAGAAGGTGATATTTGGCTGATGGCATCAGAGGTTTCAACCCATGGTCATTTGACTCGATTTTTTTTCCCTGAGCCAAAGGAGAACAATTACAGCAAGAAGCTGCTAACAAATTAAAGATGCTCACTACAGCAGGAACGCAGAAAGATGGGAAACAGTCCAGAGTAAGACACATCTTTTCAATATCACAGTCTATCCATGTGAATTTATTGATGTATTCACCTACTGATTAGGTCAGAGCCCTCATGATCCATCACCTCCCAGTAGTGCTTCACAAAGGGGATCAAGACTTACACACATGAGTACTTGACAGGATACTTCATACCAAAGCAGATTTTCTTATTTGGAAAATACTTTCTCAAGTCTTTTGCCTTGATATTTATTGATATTATGTGCATATGAGAAAGAGGGTTTTCCATGGCATGTGTATAGCGATAAGAGGACGACTTTTTGGAGTCACTATAATAGATGGCACCCAACGTGGGGCGAATATACACTTAAAGCCTGAGAAAGTTAAAAAGAGTTCTAGTTCACAGAAACTGAGCCAAAGCAGCTTCCAAATTGTGTATCTGAAGCAGGTCATTGTACAGAGAAATCTCGGCATCTAGCCACATTCAAAATGGCACCGGCGGACTGGCAGCAGGAGTGTAAGATGCAACCAGGCCAGTTCCTGAAGTCTCACAGAAGACTCAGTAGCATGTGATTGATTTTATATTTCTCTTTATTTTAAACAAATAAGAAACAAAGATGGTTTTTTAGTAGCAGCATTTTCTTGGGTCTGCTCTGTTTTCTGGCAGCGAATAGAGATGCAGCCCCTTTAAGAGAACTTACTGATTCAGCTTTATCTGCAAAAAACTGTATGGCTCTTTAAGAGAGTGTGAGTATTTTAAAAGTTCTTCTGGTTGGAAGATGATTAAGGATTCACAATAAAACAGATTCAGATAAAAAAAAAAAAAAAAAAAGAACCTGCAAACAGGTTACAATGTATGTCAAAGGGACATAGGCTTCAGAGAGAAGAGAAAAAAGGGTAGAGAAAGTCCCTGAAAGAGAAATAGAGTAATAAAAATATAATAAGCCACATAAAGATGGAAAATAGACACAAAATCTGGATTTTGGTTATTATTGTGTTTTCTTTTAGTTTTTAACTATTAATGAGATAACTGTAGAAAGAAAATGGATTGAAAAGGCTAAGTTAAACAAGAATATATATTTTAAAGTATTTTGATTTTGAAATTTGTGTCTAAGGATTTATTGCTTTGGAAGAGTTCTGCTTTTGTTTCCACAGGAGATGAGAACCTGAGGATTGCTTCCAGGCAAATATGATTTTATCAACCAAGACCCCCTGAAAAAAAATCTCTGATGGGAAGAGATGGCTGTATCAGCTTAAGGGCTGCAGACTATGATCCAGTCTCAAGAACTCATGAGATTTTCAATGCCCGTAATCAACAGGAAGTAGTAATGGAAAACTACTCCAAAATTCCCAAATTATTGTTTATAAATGTTTGTTTTTGTTATAAATAGTTAATGGTCATAGTTAATCTCCTTCTAAGAAGAAAAAGGAGATAAAATATATTAATGTTTTTTTTAAAAAAAACTAGATTATTGAATTTACTTAGATCAGAAAATAGACTGTTAATCTCAAAATGTTTTACTTTGGTATGGATTTTGGTTTATTGATCAAATTTAAGGTCAATTCTCTTAAGCTGTATGTATTTTTTTACTCTTGTTTAAGATATGATATTTATGTAACTGATTTAAAATTGTAATGTATAATTAAGAAATGGATGTTAGTTATATTTTTAGGTATATAAAGATATAATTCAATTAGATAGGTAATCTTCACAGACTTCTATGACCTACAGAATATGGCATTTAAAATATTTCAAGAACTTAGACTTTTCTGGACAGTGAGACAGATTTCCTCCTGGCAGCACTAATCTACTTGAAGAAAAAAATGGGCATTGAAGAGACTTCATATGGACATTACTTTCTTTGTGGCAATGGTTAGCCACTGGACAAGAACCTGTTCTTATATTGACTGCTTGACAGTATGCTGTTTAAACTGAACATTCAGGTTCCATAGGAAGGTGATCTCTGAACTTTGGCAAATCAAGTCTAGATGGTCATTCAGGCTCCTGATTAGCAGAGAAAACTGTCAGACATTCTTCAGGACTCAAGGAGAAGTGACTGATGAATGGGCAGAGAAGATTTCCTGCTTCACTGAAATGAAAAGAGACTCTGGGCCTGTAGGCTGAAGATGGAGGTCCCAACTTTATAAATGAACTTTGGGTGACTGTCCAGGCAGATAGGTGTCAGCTCTGTCAAATCTAGATTTTGGAAGTTGCTTGCACTTCCGGTTTACTTAGGTTAATATATCTTTCTGTGGTCTTTGATGTAGTTGAAGATTAAATAGTTATAGGTATAGTTTTTCTTAGTTCTTTGAAAGGTATATTGGATATGAAACTTTAGATTCATAAAGATAAGATAGATGATAGAGTATTTTCTTTAATTTTGCTAAATACAAATAGACTAGATATTGTAACTGTAATTCTTGCTTGATGGCTATTTTGTTATATGTAATTTTGCTATGTTAAAACAGAAATATTTTTGATTAGACAGAAAGGGGGAAGTGATGTGAGAATGCCTTTCTGTATGCTGTGACTATCAATCTTTAAATAAAGGAGCTGTTTCGGCCCATGACAGGCACCATAGAAAAAGTAGGAGGAGAAATAAGAGCATAGGTAGGAGAAGTAGGGCGGAGTCAGACAGACTGAGCCAGAAGCCCAAAGGAGCAGCATGTAAGGAACACAGGTGAGCCACGGGCCATGTGGCAGACAGATTAATGAGAATGGGTTGAGTTAAGATGTAAGAGTAAGCTAGCAACATGCCTGAGACATAGGCCAAATAGCATGAAGTTAATATAAGCATCTGAGTCATTTTGGGGGCCTGAGCAGCAGCGGTAAGCTAAGGGGTCTGAGGCTCAATGCAGGTCTGTGGGTCTGGATCTCTGGCCGCCCGGGACCAAGCAACTTCATTACAACACATGAGCACTTGACAGGATACTTCGTACCAAAGCAGATTTTCTTATTTGGAAAATACATTCTCAAGTCTTTTGCCTATTTTTAAATTTATTGATATTACGTGCATATGAGAAAGAGGATGTTCCAAGGCATGTGTATAACAATAAGAGGACAACTTTCTGTTTCCTCAGTGAGGAAGAGTCTCTTCTTCTTCTGTAGCACTGTGCACACCAAGCTGCCAGACCCTTGAGATTTGAGGCAATTTTCTTGTTACTACCTTTCATATCACCATGAGTGCTAGGATTGCAGATGTGAACAACCACATCTGGTTTTTTATATACATTTCTGGGGATCCAACTCAGATATTCAGGATTGTGTGCCTAATTTTTTACCCACAGAATTATCTTTCTGACTTTCTTTGGTCCATTTTTTAAGATAGCTTACCTTTTCCTTATTGACATTAGATTTCATTTCAGTATGAAGCTCTTTATGTCAACACACATATTAGATGTTACAGACACTGTCACACAATCTTTTCCTTATTTCTCAACTGTTCTTGGCTATAATCCCTCATAAATGGAACTGTAAATGTATCCTACATGCCTTTGAACTGTTCTCTGAAGGACTTACTTTTTTACCTGTTATTTCTATAGTTGGGGCTCATAGTTTTACAGTGCAGTTCTCTTTGGATCTAGAGTCTTCTGCCTGTTGAATTCCAGTAAATGTAATTCATATTTAGTTTTTTAATTACATGAGCTGAAATACATTCTTTTTATATGGACAATACTAACGTGTCCTTTAATACATCTTTTTCATTTTAGGGCATCTATTTTCATTCATATGCATATGTGACATATTATTTATTTTAAAATGTTATTCAAGTTGTTGTGTTGCAGGAATAAAGGAAACTCAGGGCCAAATCTCTGGGAAAGGCAAAGATATCATAGAAGAAACACCACAGTCAGATCTCACCCCAGCTGTCTTCCAGCTTCCTCAGCCTATCTCCTCCTGGTTTCTTTTGCCTGCTCTGTCTTTCTCTATCTGCCTTAAATCCTTTCTTTCCTCAGTTAAGGCATGGCACCACCACTGCCTGCCTGGCAGCCTGGAACTTCTTCTGTAAACTAAGATGACCTCAAACTCAGATTGGATTAAGGGTGTAGGTCAACACTCCCAGGATATTCCCTGTGCTGGGATTAAAAGTGTGAGTGACCGCTGTGAGATTCTCCTGGACTGACTGTGGGTAGATCTCCATGATATCTCCACTGTTTTTATTATATTTGAAAATATCCCCACATATCCCCTTTTCTGTCAAAATTTAGAAAAGGTTATAGCTAACATAAGAAAAACCATATACAATAGGTATAATAATTATATACAATATATACAACAATAAATGAGTAATGTCTGGTCCATTAACAATTGGCAATTCAAAGAAAATATTTCATTAATTATCCTATTTTAATGAGTTCAAAGGATTATACCTAATTCACTTTTTCTAACTTGTATTACTAACTAAAAAACTATTATTTTGATGTCTCTTAAACTTATACACTTTAACTTCAAAGTTTCTTTGCTAAAACTGTCACTAGAAAACTATAACTATAAATATCTCATCTTCAACTACCTCAGAGACCCAAGAAACAGGAAGTGCAAGCAACCTCCAAAATATAGAAATAACAGAGATGACACCTATCTTCCTAGACAGTCATACAAAGTTCCTTTATAAAGTTGGGGCATCCATCTTCAGCATACAGGCCCAGAGTCTGCTTTCAGTGAAGCAGGAAATCTGCTCTGCCCATTCTGGTATAGTCCATCAGTCACTTCTCCTTGTGTCCTGAATATCTGACAGTTTTCTCTGAAAAGCAGAAACCTGAAGGGCCATCTCAGCTTGTTCTGCCAAAGTTCAGAGGTAACTTTCCTAGGGAACCTGCATATCCAGTTTAAACATCATACTGTCAAGCAGTCAATACAAGAACAGGTTCTTGTTCAGTTGCTAACCATTGCCACAAAGAAAGTAGACTCCATATGGAGTTTCTTCAATGCCCATTTTTCTCTTGCAGTAGATTGGTGCTGCCAGGAGCAGATCTATCTCACTGTACAGAAAAGTCTAAGTTCTTAAGATATTTTAAATGCCATATTCTATTAATCTCTGAAGTGTTTGAAGAAGACCTGTTCACTTAAAATATGTTTGTTTGCTTTGAAAACATTTGAATGTAATTTCTAACTACTAACGTGCATTACTTTACTTTTATTACTTTTATTTTTATTATTAATTAGTTGGTAATAAAAACTTTCATGGACTAGCAACTTGTATTACATTGTTAGATGAACTGAATAAGTATAATACAATTAATCTCAATATACATAATTTGTATACAATATACAAAAACCCCAATCTAATGTAAAATATTTAAAGCTAGTAAATCCCTTTAAAAGAAGATTAAATAATCTATCCCTATATCCTATATATCTGTATCCCCTTTTTCTTTCTATTTTTTAAAACACAAATCTCGTTTAACTTTTTTCTAACTATAACCATTAACAATTTTTAACCAATTAATGTAAACAATGACAATCATCCATAACGCACTGAACGACCAAAAACAACCCACCCCACCTCTTGGGAATGTGGGTGCTGTGTTCTTAAATTTATTTCCTGCTGTCTGGGAACAACAGAATCTTTTGGGTATCCTGAAAAGAAAAAGTTTTATTAAATGTCAAGTCCTGAAATAAGTAGCTGTGTCATTTGTTGTCCAGTTTCTGCATAACAGGAAAGTGCATGGCTTGTCTCAAGTTCTGGCTATAGTAGTTTGTGAAGCTGGTTCATCTCAGCAAGCTGCCTCGAAATTGTCCAGAGCAGTTTGTAGTCCAAATCTGATCTTTGGTTGGTATTTGTCAGCTTAGTGGCTTTGTCAGAGTCCACATAAAATCATTGCTGTGGGGCCTCATCTTCCTTCTGGATACTTCAAGTTCGCAGTTAAGCCTTGTCCTGGATCACTGCAGAAAACTAATAAGAGACTAAAACCTAACACAATGTACAGGAAACTAAATATAAAACAATTTATTCAGCATAGGATTAGTAACAATAGAATAGTCCCTTATTTGTTGTTATTCTTCTGTCCCATGTTGGGTGGCTCTTCTGATATGATACAGAGATTTTGTATTTTCCTTTAACAAGTTTGTTTGAGTTTAGAGAAGGAGAGAGCCACATTCCAACTCTAAAGCCAGATTTAAATTATAATTAAACTGGGACTTCAATTTACAAAAAAAAAAATTGTAGAGATTAAGAAATGAGATTTTACCCTATGAAGTATACTGGTACCAATAGTTATGATATTCTTTTGCTTGTTAATTTTTCTGGATAGCCTCCCTTTTGCTTTAGATGTCTAGATGTTGAAAGTCTTTTTACTTCTTGAAGATGGGTATTTCCAACTTTCTGTAAAGACAAAAACAAAAAACTGCCCCCACCCTTTGTTTGTTTTTTTACGACTTAAAGAATTGTATTATGGGTGGATGAGCTATCAATTTTTATTTTCATGAAGTTTCTCTAGTTCAAATAAAGTCTGTATTAATTTTGATGGTATCCATAATTTTTCTTCACCTGTGGAAACAAAAGCAAAACCCCTGCCTCAAAGTAGCACATATCCTGCCTTCCATTCCAAGGTTAGTACAACTTTGAAATAAACAGACTGACTTAGTTCAGCTGTTTTTTTCTATAGTCCAATGCCTTTCAGCAGCTGTTGTTCCTTTCTCATTAGCATTGAGAAAATTCTAAGTTAGTAAAGCATTATGTAGTCTATCTCTGAGGGTCTTTAATATTCTTTTCTATTTATTTAGCATATCCTTCAGAGTTCGATTTGATCTCTCTATGATGGCTTGCCCTGTAGGATTCTGTGGCATTCCTGTAATATGCTTTATATTATAATAAGCAAAAAAATGTTTTATTTTACTGGAGACATATGCTGGAGCATGGCCAGTCTTGATTTGTACAGGTATTCCCATGATGGCCATAACTTCTAGCAAATGTGAGATTACAGAATCAGCTTTTTCTAAACTCAAAGCAGTTGCCCATTGAAATCCTGAATAAGTATCTATTGCATGATGGACATATCTTAATTTCCCAAATTCTGTAAAATGAAATACATCCATCTGCAAGATTACATTTTTATGTATACCTTTAGGATTAGTTCCTGCTGGCAATGGAGTTTGGTTATAGAAAGAATGGGTGAGACACCTTTTTACAATTCCTTTGGCTTGTTCCCAAATGATAGAGAAATCTTTTTTAATCCTTTGCTATTGATATGATGCTTTTTATAAAATTCTGAGGCCTCTAGTACATTTCTTGTTAATAATATATCAATTGCATCATTATCTTGTACTAAAGTACCTGGCAGACACGTATGGGATCAAATGTGTGTTATATAGAAGGGATGATTTCTAGTCCTGATTATTTCTTGTAACTGAATAAATAATGAAGTTAATTGTGATTCATCACCAAAAAAATCAGCCATTTCAATGTGTAGAACAACTCTTTCTGCATACTGAGAGTCAGTGACTATGTTAAGAGGTTCAGTAAACTCCATTAATACCACCACGATAGCATGTAATTCTGACTTTTGAACAGAATTATAAGGGCTTTGAGCCACTTTACTTATATGTTCTGATTTATAACCTGCCTTTCCTGATTTGTTTGCATTGGTATAAAATGTAGGGGCTCCAGAAATTGCTTTATCTCATACAATATGAGGAAGAATTGAATTACTTTTCTTTAGAAACACAATTCTTTTGCTTTGAGGATATTTGTTGTTACTATCTTCCAAAAAATTACTTCAGGCTCTTTGCCAAGATTCACTTTCTACCCATAATTGGTCAGTTTCTTCATTAGTTAAAGGTACAACAATTTCTGCTGGGTCTATTCCTGCCAATTGACGAAGTCTTAATTTTCCTTTCAAAATAAGTTCAGAAATCTTTTCCACATATGTTTTTAATTTATTACTCAGTTTATGTGGAAGAAATATCCATTCCAATGTAACATTTTCCCTTTGCATTAAAATTCCTGTAGGAGAATGCTTAGAGGGCAAGATAACTAGAATACAATTAAGGTCTGGATCCACATGATCTACATGTGCATCCTGTAATTTCTTTTCCACCAAAGCCAATTCCTTCTCAGCTTCAGGTGACAATTCTCTCTGACCATTTAAGTCCTTGTCACCATTTAAGGTTTTGAACAAATTATCCAGTTCATCATTTTTAATTCCAGTAGTGGGTCATAAATTGGAAATGTCTCCTTGTAGTCTTTAAAAATCATTAAGTGTCTTCAATCTGTCTCTCCTGATTTGTACCTTTTGGGGTCTAATTTTTTTGTTTGCCTACTTTGTAGCCTAAATAATTCATGGAATACCCTCTTTGTATTTTTTTTTCTGGGGCAATCTATAATCCCCAAGCAGGTAAAACATTTTTTCACTTCTTCAAAAATTGTTTCTAATATTTGAATCAGCCAACAAGATGTCGTCCATGTAATGATAAACTATAAATTGTGGGAATTTGTTATGTATTTGTTCTATTGGCTTTTGTGCAAAATACTGGCACAGAGTGGGGCTATTCAGCATTCCTTGAGGGAGGACCCTCCACTGGTATCTCTTTATAGACTGAGAATTATTATAAGGATGCACTGTAAAGATGAATTTTTCTTTGTCTTTGTCTTGTATAGGTATTGTAAAAACACAATCTTTTAAATCAATAACTATAATAGGCCATTCTTTAGGTAACAGAGAAGGCAAATAAATTCCAGAATTTAGAGAGCCCATTGGCTGGATGACCTTGTTTATTTTCCTTAGGTCTGTTACCATTCTAACCTTTCCAGATTTCTTTTTAATAACAAAAACAGGAGAATTCCAAGAGCTGGTTGACTCTTCTATATGCTGAGTATTTAACTGCTCCTTTGCCAGCTGCTCTAAGGCCTGCAATTTCTCTTTTGTTAGAGGCCATTGATGAACCCATATAGGCTTCTCTGTTAGCCATTTTAAAGGTAGTGCTATGGGTGTTTTTGAAGGATCAGCAGCTGTTTAGCCTTGTTTCTCTATAACCTGAATGGTCTGTGACTGTTTCTTATAATACCTTCTAATGTTTTTTTCAGAACCGTGTGTTAGTTTATGGCTTATTTCTGCGTTTGGAGGAATATTAACCTGTGTTCCATTGTTGTAGCAAATCTCATCTTCATAATTTTATAGCAATGTTAGCCACATATAGCTTTAATATTCCTCTCTGTCCTTCTGGTCTTATACACGCAAGCCATCTTGCACTCTGTTTTACCTGGGATATCGAATCAATACTCCGAAACTGAACATTTACCTCCTGAAGGGACCAACTTGGATGTCATGACTCTGGTGAAATTATTGATACATCTGTGCCTGTGTCCAATAAGCCTTCAATAATAACATCATTTATTTGTACTTTTAATTTTGGCCTTTGTTCATTGATAAAAGCTTGCCAAAATATTTGCTTTATAATTTTTCCTGAAATTTTTTTCTTTTTCTGTAGATTTTCTATCATTCCATGTAGTATGTCTTTTTAAAATAGGTTTTATTTTTTTTAATTGTTCTAGGAAGGTGTTTCCTCCACAATGGCAGATAAAGATTGAATTGGATTTGATATGGGGACTTTTGAAAACCCCTTGGGGCATTTCCTGAGGGCAGAAAATTACCTGATATGGGGGCTACTGAAAACCCCCTGGGGCATTTCACAAGAGCAGAAAGTTGCCTTGTCTGACCAATGTCTTTCTTTTTCATACCTTCTACATACTCCAGAAGGGAGGGGAGATCTCTTGGGATTATTCCTAACAAAAGCACTGTTTCTGGGAATGCCTAGTTTATAATCTCCTTTTATGTGACCTTGCCTTCCATAACGGTAACATTTAACATTTTGACATTTTCTTATATCTCTAGAAAAAAGCTCTCCTACATAGTTATCATCACTGTCATAAGACTCTAGATTAATTGTCTCATCAATCTAATCCTCCAAGGGTGCTTACCTTGCTTACCTTGCTTTTAAAGGTCTAAGTATTTTTCTACATTGTGCATTAGCATTGTCAAAAGCCAGTGACTCAATTATTATTCATCTGGCTTCTGAATCCAGTACCATTCTGTTTACTGCTGCAGTTAATCTGTGCAAAAAGTCAGTAAAAGTTTCTTTGGGGCTTTAAATTACTTTCATGAATGATTCAGTTTTCTTTCCTATTTCTTCAATCTGGTCCCAGGCATTTAAAACTGCTATGCAACACAAATCCAGAGTATGTTCATTGTATAAAGACTGCCTTTCAATATCAGCATAATCTCCCTTCCTAAAAAGTTGGTCTTGGGAGGCTTCTACGCCTATGGCCCTGCTTCTTTGTTTTATTGTTTTAGCCTCCTCCCTCCACCATGATTTCCACTGCATAAGTGGTCCTGCCTCTAGCACAGCTGTAACCATATCTAACCAATCTTTAGGGGTGACCCGGTTACAGCATGACCAACTGTTCAACATTTGTGTTACAAATGGTGAATGCATCCCATATGTTCCAATTGCTTCTTTTACTCTCCGTAATTCTAGCATTTCTACTAGAGCGCAACTAGCTTCTCTATCATCTTTATTATTCTTCAGTTTTTTAAAAGTTATGGAGTATATTAATGTTGCCTCTTTTCATCTAATTTTACATAACCTTGCTGAAATTTATTCTTCATATTCCTCTGTTTGAATTTGAATATCTTTGTGTTCTCTCTCGACAGGCTTTTTAAAGACCTTTTTCTTTGCAATTATGCTAATGGACTTTTTAAGTGATAAAATAGAAATTAAAAAAATAATCATAATAAACAGTATGATATTCATTATGATAGCCCCATCTACCTTATTTATGTTTTCCTTTACTAATTGTAATACCAAATCGTCTAGCAAAAGATCACAGAAGGACCAATCACCCTCCATTGCTTTAAACAAATTCCCTCTTTTAAAAAATTGGTTTACTCACCAATTTGTTGTCTGTTGATTCAATTGATTGTGAAGTGAGGCAGCTACCTAGTGTGATAGCAGCCCAAGGAGGGGTCTAAAAAGAAAAAGAAGAAAAGAAACAACCCACCAGGAGAAAGAGGCCACTGTCTGAAAAATTTACCTAGATGAGAGTGAAATGGCAATATGTGTGGCCTGTCTGCCTAAGACTGGAGCTTAACTCAGAACAGAAAGCCTAGCCAGTCAGTAATTACTCCTTTGGCCACGTGTTGCTCTGGCCGGCAAGCACTGTTTTTTGGGTAGGAAGGGGAGGAGTTCATGCCCCAAGTTGGATGCCAAGTGTTGCATGAATAAAGGAAACTCAGGGATAAATCTCTGGGAAAGGCGGAGATATCAGAGAAGAAACACCACAGTCAGATCTCACCCAGCTGTCTTCCAGCTTCCTCAGCCTGTCTCCTCCTGGTTTCTTCTGCCTGCTTTGTCTTTCTATATCTGCCTTAAATCCTTTCTCTTCTCAGTTAAGAGATGGCTCCACTACTCCCTGCCTGGCATTTTGGAACTCCTTCTGTAAACTAAGACGACCTCAAACTCAGATTGTATTAAGGGCATAGGGCACCACTCCCAGGATATTCCCTGGGCTGGGATTAAAGGTGTGAGTGGCCACTGTGAGATCCTCCTAGACTGACTGTGGGTAGATCCCTCTGATAGCTCCACTATTTTTATTATATTTGAAAATATCATCACATTGTTGTATAAAATTTATTTCACTAGAGCATTGAACTAACTGAGCATTTGATTTCTTCAAATGTCTTATTGGTTTTCTTTAAAATTTATTTTCTTGAAGTCTTGAAATGTTTTCTTCTTGCTCTTTTAAAATGCCCTCTTTTGGGCTGGAGAGATGCTCAGTGGTTAAGAGTACCAGATTTTCTTCCAGAGGTCTTGGCTTTAATTCCTACCACCGACATGGTAGTGCACTACTGTCTGTAACTCCAGTTCTGGTGGACTTTACCCAAGGCAAATCATCAATACACATAAAATAAAAATAAATTTATAAGAAATTCCCTCTCTGGGCTCAATGACTCTGTCTCTCATGAAGCTTTGTCTTTTCCACATCCTCAGATCTCTGAGCCATCCTGATATGAATTTATTAACTCAGTGCTTCTGTCTTCTGTAGTTTCATGGTGCATCAAGTTATCAGTGCAGAATATTAAAGGGAGAAAATACAAACATGGCCCAATAATCATGTGTTCTGATGCCTTTACAGACCTACATCCCATTCTTGATAAGCCAGGCCCTGGGCAACAAGATGATGATGATCAGGAAAATGATAATGATAATGATGATAATTACGGTAAGAATAGCAACGATGATGATGGTGACAACTGGTTGGAGTTACCAGTAGATGCTGCATTCCTTTCTTTACTTTCAAATAGGGAGCCTGACCCTAGATTTCTCTTTGGATATGATATTTTTTGATATTTGCTTCATAAATACCAAATTCTTGACCATCATACTCAATCCCAGATTCATGGCCTGGGAGGTGCAGTACATGACAATTTAGTCTATTTCTTGTGTTTTAAAGTTTGTATTATTCTTCCTTAGGTAGTGCTATTGTTGCTGTTCATGGAAAGTTTCTATGAACCACAACAATTACTTGTATGGCAAGACATACACAAAGATACAATAAATAGCACTCATATTTTGGTGGCCAACATAAGTTGTCTAATTTGAACTTAAGTTCCACTCAACAGGAAGGAAATAATGCCTGGAGCTGGAAACATGACTAGTTTTTGGAGAAGTGCTGCTATGAGGACCAGCATTTGGCAACACAGGACTTGATGGGAATCTAACAGAGTCAGTAAACTAAATTTTTTTAATCTGAGGGAAAAAGGAAAAGAAGACACACACTCTCTTGAGGGACTCCTTCAGACATTTTGTTTATTCATCTATTCTTGTTTTTCTTCTACATCTTTCCTGGGGTTTTCCTTATCTTGTACTTGATATTTTCCTTTTAACTAACTGTTTTTGTCCTTATACCTTTCATACCCCAATAGAATCCTTTGAGCATTATAAAAATTACAATGTGGTTACATTCTATTTTTCAGATGAATTACTGCAATGAATACAAGTAATAAACAGCGTATTTTCCATATCTCTTACATAATTAAATATTTTATGTATTACAGGTGAAAACAAGTTGTCCCGAGAACCCAAATACATTTTATCTAAGCGACTTGTTATAGATTAATAAATTGTGGGTAAGTCAAGTATTTTTCTTATCCAATTATTTTGTTGACAGGCTGCATTTTGGGGTTACAAAAAATAGGGCCAAACATTTTATTACTTATCTTGAAAGATAATCTCATAAGAAATCTTAGAAAAATCACAAATCTGAACTTTTATGTATATAAAAAAGAATCCGTTCTATTTTAAATCTTCAGGGTGTATACCACTCATTAACAGTTTTTTTTTCCCCTTTTCTTTCAGGAAGATGAGGGTAGAAATGGGCACAAAGTATTAACCATTGCCTTTGGTCATTAACCCATCCTAGCAAGAAAGGTAAGTCAGCTAATAATAATTGGGCTGCTTTGTTTTTGGTCTCTAACTGTAATGAAATTATCACTCAGCTATGTGTCCTTGTGAACTTTAGATTGTTTTCTAAGGTTTTTTATTTATTTTCTTAGCTTTTTTTTTAATTTAATTTTATATTTAACCTTAAAGATATTATCAAACATGTTCACTTACCCTGAAGTCCTTTTAAGGCTTTGTTTCAGCTATGAGGCATTCCAAAACCTTTGAACACATCTCTCTCCCAACATTAAGATTAAAAAAATTTAAGTTAGCTTGGCTACTGAGACTCAATTGTTTTTCTTAATCACTAACCTAAGTGACAGTCTATAAGGCTCATCAATAGAAACTCATGTGTTCTAGCTGTGTGGCATGTCTTTGTACCCACTTTAATCATCAAACTAGACTTAAACTCATATTATTATTGTTAATTAAACAGTACAGTGTAAGATAAAATTATCTTCATAATAAGGCACAGGTAAAAATACCCAGTAGTGCAGGATGTATCCAATACTTCATTAAGAGCAGTGGGGATCTCCCCATGTCCATTCACACCGTGACAGATACCCAATAAAAATGGCAGCACCAAGCATGCAAATACACAATAGTAGGAAGAAGCATCCGGGGACAAAGGCCCTTGGCACCTTGCCTATCTGAGATTCACCCATCAGGATTGACTTTCCTGATGGGCCAAAATCAAATGCCACCTGCTGTTCCTCTGACATGGCCACTGGCACTAGAGGCTAGCGACGTTGTAGACCTTGGAAAATAATCTACCATGGTCCCTTTGCTAGACCAGCTCTCATTACTTTCTAAATCTTAACTTTATATGACAGGGTTAAGCATAGCGCCCGCCCCTCATCAAAGAAACCTCTCTTGTCAAAGGTTAAATGAGCATCTTGGCTTGAGTTGAAGCCTTTAAAAATCTACAAAATTATCATTAGACTAGGGTCTTAGGTTAGTTATTTTGAGGTTGCAAAGTAAAGAATAATTTTCAATCACAAAGAAGAGAAGAAAATCCCAAATTCTCAAATTTGAAACTTACTCTATTCAATCTTCTGAGAGTTCCTCCATGATTTTGATTCATAAGTAAAGACATAGTATTCCTGGGAATTTACCCTCCTTGAATCAAAGAAAATTCCAGGGGTAAAGACTAACTCAGTTCTTGTAGTTCAAGCAGAAGGACCTGAGCTTGATCTTCAGCATGTACATAAATGGGTGTATGGTGTACATTTGTAGTTCCACCTCTAAGAACCTGCCTACCACAATCAGACCTCCCCAAAGACCTAAATGAGTGATTCTCTCTCAAAATGACAAGGCAGATGGCTGCAGAGGAAGGATACCCAAAGTTGACTTCTGGCCTTCAAATACACCCTACACACACAGTCATATACATGCACATGCATATGTACGTGCACAGACATAAATCTCCGCACACATGTGCACATGCACACCTACATAGCTGCACACACATGAATACAAAATACACTAGTTCTTCCATTCTGGATCACGCAAGATCCAAAGCTGAGATATGGCAAAGAGGGATTCAGATCTCACAGTCACAAGCTAATCCTGAGTTTCTAAATAGTAACAGCAGAAGAAAATTAAAAAGAGGTTTAGCTGGTTTCCCCTTGTAGGTTTCCTAGTACATAGTACATACTCCCCTGCCATCCTACTCTTTAGAGTTTGGGTAGAATGTCTTAGCACTACCTTTAACTGAGTTATACCAATGCTTATCTTGTTTTTTGTTTGTTTTTAAGGAAATATCAGCTTTATGTCATGGTGCTAATGTTGTCAAGCCTTTACTTAGAGGATGCTAAAGGAAGACTGTGTCCTGCAGCCTTGCCCTCCCAGCTCTCCTCCCCCCATACAAGCTTCACTCTTCTCTCCCCTTCTCTCTCCAAAGGCAACTCAATGGCTGTGAGCTCATGACCTAATTGTTCTAATGGCATCCCCCACGTCCCTGCTCAAGGCCAGAGAAATCACAGCCCTTTGGACCTCCAGCCAGTAATTCATGGTACTTAGTCAAACTCCTTTAGGTCTTGCAGCCCCCCTCCGCTCCCCTCCTCCTGTCCTCTTGCTCTCACTTTCTGCTCTCTCCTCACACCAGTCTGAAGCAGCTTGATCACCTGCCAGCTGGTATTGATTTTTGCTTCCCAATCTCCAGGCTGGATGGAAGGAAAAGATTAAAAACAGTTTGTCAGTTTGAAGTTGAATAAGAATTCGGCACAAGGGACATCTTAGAAATGTGAGGAAGTGGCGGGGGAGGCTGGGGTGTGTGTAGTCAAGGCCAAGGAAAGTCCTCAGGGAGTTTAACCCTTCATCACAACAGGCCCTAGCTTTTTTTTTTTTTTTTTTTTTTTTTTTTTTTTTTTTTTTTTTTTTTTTTTAAGAGAATTGTGCTATAATCCTACACAGTGCCCCCTTCCTGTATCTCACAGACTCAGACCCTCTCATGATTTGTTCTCAGCCAGTAGCATCCATTCAAGTTTAACAAAGACTCTCCCAAGTCTTGGGACATGCCCCTTTTCCACTTACTGAAGCTCACAGCCACATTAAGTTCACAGGCACAATTCTAACTACCTTTGCAGGGTCCTCTGGAGGCAGTTATCTCTCTAGGTGCTGTCTGGTTTTGTGTTCTGTGATTGTAGGCATCTCTGCCCCTGTGCCTCTGAGCTCTGCCAATGGCCTCAGCTAGTAATCATTGTGCAGGGCTCATGCTGTCCTTGTCAAGACAGAGTAGGGGGAACTTCAAAAGAATGAGCTTCTCTAGGTCATGAAGGATCCTTTTTGGTTGTTTTGTCTGCTTTAGAGATGGCAGATTGTTTATAAGAATCTATAGAAAGCCTTAAGGGCCAGAACACAAAGAATCAGCATGTCCAGGAGTCAAACCCAGGGCACTAACGTTTTACTCACAAAGAAACAAGGTACTGGTCTCCTAGAGTTCAAGGGCTACAACGACATAGTTCACCTTTTTCCTCAATCTTTCTGGTGAGCAGGACAACTACACACAAGGCAAACATACTCATAGCCAATCATAGAGGCAGAAAACAGGACATTTCTGCCTGAAAAATCACCATTTAAGCTGGACACCCAGGAGGCAGAGGTTGGCAGATCTTTGAGTTTGAGGCCAGCTTGGTCTACATAGAGAGTTCCAAGTCAGCTAGAGCTACATCATGAAACTCTGACTCAAAAAACAAAACAAAATAAAAATAAATCAATACACACAAAAAAAGTACTCCACTAAGAGGATACAATCCCCTATCCTTTCCTTAGTCATTTCTATGGGGTTTTGTGCTTAATGGGATGTGCAATATATAGAAAAACAGAGAAATTCAGCTTGTTACAGCTCATAGCTAAAGGGTGGACTACTCTAATTGAGCTTCCCACTCTGCACAATATGATTTGCCACTGAGTATTTCTCACATAGTTCAAGTAGGTCACTTCTGTAGAATACACCTTCGCATGTTCTGTAAGTTGGAATTTCAGCAGGATAGCAAAGGTAAGCAAGCGCTTACTGAAACTGGATGAGCACTGGGATAACGGATCCCTCCTGTGGCCATAATAAAGCTGGAGGAATAAGCAAACATCTCTTGTTCTTCCTTTTGGTCTTGTCGATGGAAAGGGTTGACTAGTTTTACTTCCTCTCCCATCTTACAGGGTATCCCATGTCATTTTCCCTTTCTCCAGACTCTTGAATACATGTTCTCTAGTTTATCTTTTAAACATATCCTAATGTTATTCTCAATATTAATTTTTCTGGGAGAGTATATTCTTCCAATTGCTGTTTTGGCTCCATACTTTTCAGAGACTGCTCTTCACCCTGCTTCTCTTTGGATCATGTCTTTATTACATCTATAATGAACTGAGTATTCTTTGGCAAAGAAGATGGATCTAAAATCTCATTTGGACAAAAAAAAAATGTTATTTGGCCCTAGAAATAGCTGCTACATAAAAACAATCAGAAAACATTCCTCCCAGTAAGTAGATAAATGGAGGCCAACATACTATATCTATTCCAACCTTAAACAGCCATCCATCCTTCTCTTAAATGTATTTGTGTAGGACAGCAGTTTTCTGTTACATTGTAATAAATTACCACAAGTATGGTACTTTAATGGCACAAATATATTCATTTACAGCTCTGGAGCCCAGAAGCTAAAATCTGTTTACTGGATGAAACTCAACCTGTCTGCCCATTATGTTGTTTCCCACTGCAGGCAGCAGGGGAGCAGTTCTTGTCTAGCTTCTGGAAGTCTCTTTGATTCCTGGGCTGCTGCCAGTGTCTCTACTACCTATTGTTTCTGTCATCAAGTCTCCAATATCACTTGACCTTCCTGTCTCCAACAACAATATGGAAGCATTCAAATAATTCAGGATAATTTTCCCTCCACGTCTGGAATGTCTCTTCTGCTATCTGAAGTCACAAAACACATGTCTTAAGGACTAGGACAATAACACTTAACACACTACTTGGTTTATTTATTCATATAGTATGAAAACATATTCATTAAATATGAAACTATTGAGCTTGGCTTGTTACTCCAGCTCACAGAAGGTAGAGGCAGAATATTGCCACAAATATAAGCAGGTCTATTCTACATAGTAAATTTTTTAAGTTGGCTGTACTGTATACCATAATGTGTTTCAAGATTTTAGGGGGTGGGGACAGAATGAACTAGTTTAAAGAAGTAAAAGAGAACTGTGGAGTAAGAAGGCATAAATTTAGGTGGTGTGCGGAGAAAGCAGAGTAGAAGAGGGAAACTGGGAGGGTGAACAACTCTAAGAACACTTCAAAACACTGAAGCTTACTACTGTAGTTTTCTAAAATATACCTATACACATGCATAAAAATAGCTAAATCAAGATTATCCTGCAATAGGGCAATGGTGTCCCTATTAGATACCAAAGGATAACAACAAAGTATTCAATGCCAGGAATGTGTTAATTTTTTATGATTCATTGGCCAGTGAGATCCCAAACACACCTATATATTACAGAACATTGCAGTGCTCTTGGTTTTTCTCCATGACATGACAGTAAGACCCTGTTGCTGAAGCTATTATATACTTGAGTCACAGAACATGGAGAAATAAAGGTTGAATTGACTAGGAAGCTTCATCCCTGCTGGCTAGCTTTCATATTGCTAGAAGGAACTATGCTCTCTGCCAGAGAAGAAAGTATCAGTCTTTCCTAGCTATGAGCTCTGAAAGCTACAACTATTGACCTGATGAGACCTTGATCACTGGTACAACAGTGAAATAAATTGTAGCCAGAAGTTTTCCAGATCTGTTCAGGTTAGAGGTTCAGAGGAATTCCCCCCGTTATCCTGCAGTCATTTATAAAATAATTACTCAGAGGTTAATAATAAGGACAAACTGTTTGGCCTATGTCTCAGGTTCATTACCAAGTATCTCTTACAATTTAGCTCAACCCATTTTTATTAATCTATGTATTGCCACATGTTCCATGGTTTTATCTTTGACCCACTCCATCTTGCTATCTGGGCAGCAGCCTGCAGTATCGCTTTAACTCTACTCTCCTTCTGCTTAGATTTTATGCCTGGCTCTAAGGTGCCTTGCCAGAGGCCAAATATCTTCTTTATTATCAGATAATAATAAGGGTTATTCACAAGGTCCAGAAAGACGACTCACATCAATAAATGTCCCAGGAGTAGTCAAGCACTTTCTGATTGAATTTAGGCTCTCTTCACAAAATGAAAGAGTGTGGCATGGGATTATACTCGTATACACTGTAAATATTGTCACTTGTATTGGTTTAATAAAACACTGATTGGCCAGAAGCTAGGCAGACAAGAAATATAGGCACCCCCAGACGAGGAGAATTCTGGGAAGAGGGAAAGCAGAACAAACACCAGGGAGACACAGAGGAAGGAAGATAAGAATGCTACACTAGAGCAAAGGTACCGGGTCATGTGGCTAAACAAGGATAAGGATTGTTGGTTAGTTTTAGAGTAAGAGTTAGAAAGTAATGAGCTTGAGTGATAGGCCAAACAGTAATATAAAACTTTGTGTGGTTATTTGGGTCTAAATGGCTATGGGATCAGCCAGGGGGGACAGAGATAGGACTTTGAAACTTTTGATTACAATGAAACCCATAACTAGAATCATTATTAAGCAAAGAAACTGTTACTAGACAGGTTATAGACCTTAGGAAAGAGCCTACTGCTACCATTCTAAGTTAACATGAGACTAACTCCTGACAACTTATTACTATATTCATAGTTGAAGAGATGTCTCAGTCCTTGATATGCAAGCTTATGTTTGCAAATAATCAATACAGTAACTCACAATTGTCCAAGGTGTATACATTAAGAGACTACATAACATTTAACCCTTGATGGAATATATATATATATACCACATCAACTTCTAAAGGCTCAGGGATCATCGTAGAAGATGGGTATTGCTCAAATCCTAATTTATGTATAATAAAAATCCAGAGGCAGATATTGGGATAAAGCTGGAAGATCAGAGAGACAGAGGAACAAGCCATAGCCACTTCTCATCATACTGACTCCTCAGGCCAAAAGGAATATGTCCTGGCTCCAGGAATCCTCAGAGTGAAAATTTCTGAGTCCTCAGACAAAGGGAATCAGGAGAAGAAGGGAAAGGGAAGTAGAGGAAAGGTCCAAACTCCTGTCTCTTCCTGCCTTATATTTCTTTCTCTGCGCAGCCACATCACTTCCCGTCTCAACCTTCCTAGTGCTGGGACTAAAGGTGTGTGCTGCCACTGTCTGGTTCTTTTCAATTGGATTAATCTTGTGTAGTCCAGGCAGGCTCACCTTGAACTCACAGAAATTCAGATGGATCTCTGCTTCTTGAGTGCTAAGAATAAAGGTGTGTGTCACCACTACCTGACCTCTATGGCTATTTCTATCCTCTGATTTTCAGGCAATCTTTATTATGTACCACCACAAATGAATTTGCAGATTGTAAGAGCCAGAGACTGTAGATAACCACAAGAAGTGGTGTCTTCTAGACACCGTAGGACAGTTGCACATATGAACATGATTGTCACAGCATGGACAAAACCTGTGCAAGCCCAAACCAGATAAAATCCAAGTATGAGAAGAGACTCATACAAAGTTCTATCCATAGGTGAGAAGCTATTGGCAATCTTAGCTACTGGAAAAGAAAAGGTTAGCTTTCTCTAGGAGCTTTGTTTCCCCACCCCTTGAAAACTGAACACACCCCAGTAAGATGCAATACATCAAAGAATATTTGAGCGTACTAATTGGTCTTGCTGGGGGAGGAAATGACACTAAATTGGATAAGTAGGGACATGAGGATTTGTCCAGGAAGAGATGTGGTAGGATGAATAGGATAAAAACACATTGTAACAAATTTTCCAACACCAGTAAATGCATGTAAAACATTAAAAATAAAATGTTACAAAATAGTTAACAACTATATATACTACACGAAACATGCATATAAAACAAAGGTAGCAGAAAATTGTAATATAGATGTTGTTGTTACTACTTTTCCTCTAGGGTCTATTTAATTCAAACTTAAACTGGGGAAAGCCACCATGCTGCTCACAATTTTCTGTTCTTGTCCCCATCCAGTCCATTCTTTAGAGTACAACATTTAAAATGCGACTTTACTCCCAAGGCTACTGAACACATCTCTCTACCTCTACTTTGCTCTGCAGTCTTTTTGATATATTTATTACTGACCTCTTGTTTTTATAGGTCAGCAAGGTTGGAACATAGTTCCTTTGCACAATTTTCTCTTTTCTGAACATTCTTCTTTTATCTTATCGCCTGTAAAGTCTTTCCCAGCTTAGGAAACATCAAGCAATGAACCTTTCTTGACATAATTTTCACCTCTCTTCTCCTTTCACAAGCTTCTTTACACGGGGTGTGAGTGTTCAACGCCCACCCCCCCCCCATCTCCTACCACACTGAGGATGTCTCAATTGTTTTCAAGAACAGACTAGAGCATTAAGACAATTTGTATTTTAATCTGGACCTTTTTGAAAATAGTATACCATATCATGTCAATGCTTCTTCATATCAATGCTTCTTTATATTAATGCTGGACACATAGTGGGTACTTTATACATTCCTTGATAGAAAGTATACAATACTGGTGTAATCCCCAATGCACAGTCCAATATCGACAAGGCCTAGTGGTTTGTGCAATGTGCCTTCCTTAGAATTGAAACAGTGAAAATGGATCATTTCTACAAGTCAAGCTTCTATAATTATTATAGATCTATCTTAGAAACTGAAACAGCAAGTAATTTCTCCACTGTATTATCTCAGTGACCCATTATAATGCATTAATTGAAAAACATATATGTCTATAATTGTATAAATGCACACATGTGTACATAATTTTGGTGTATATGTGTTTTGGGTACTTTTTGGTTTCCTGCATACCACCACCAGCCTGTCTCCACTTTGACTAAGATGAGGATATTTGAGATTTAAATGAGTTCAATCCCATCTGCTTCTTCAAGTAAGTTCAGTTATACAATAAACATGTATAGAAGAAGACAATAACTCAGCAACTGGACATGTATATAATATGGCTCTGACAAGTTTTGCTTCTGAGTATCATGACTGGACATACAGAGCTTGATGTTTTCATCACACTTTGGAAACAGGTTAGTCTTAATCGTGGCTTTTGTTGTAGGCTAATGCTAATCACCAATCTGTGTCTGAGGTGACTGAATGCTCACCTGGTACTATACTCTTTTGGACCATTCAGCCAATTATTTACCATTTCATAGTCCTCCACTGCACACGTCTTGAGGAAATGCCTGCATTACTTGGATCTGCATCTTCAAGAAAAGATAGTAATCATATAGTCAGAATGTGAAAAGAAAAATCTGTAAATTCACATTGTAGTATAAATAGGCAAAATATCCCAGGAAAGCTCAAGAGGGAAAATGTGTTTTGTTGGTTTATTTTATGTCAGTGTGACACAAGCTAAAGTCACTTGGGAACAGGGACCCTCAACTGAGAAGATGACCACACAGGATTGGCCTGTTGACAAGTCTATAATGCATTTTCTTGATTAATGATAAATATGGGAGTACCTAGTGCAACTACTACGGTGCCACTCTTAGGCAGGGTATGTAGGAAAGCAATATGGGCAAGTCATGAGGAGCAAGACAGAAGCAGCATTCCACCATGGCCTTCTGCTTCAGTTCCAGTCTCAAGCTTCCTCTCCTAATGCATTCAGTAATGAACTATAAAATATATAGCAGACTATGAAATAAATAATGAATTTAATAATAATAATAATAATAATAATAATGAAATGAATAAAATAATTAATAAGTAACAAATCTCTTCTTTCCCAAATTGCTTTTGGCCATGATCTTTTATTGTATCAATAGAAACCCTAAATAAGGAAAAGGTGGTGTCTCATTACTGAAAATTACAACATATTATAAAGCTAATTTAAACATAATATTAGTATAAATTACAACAGAATAGAACTGAAAAAGAAAATATCTTTCTAACATATAGAAAGATTATTATCTCTGAAAACACAAATTAAAACTTTCTCTAAAGTCAAAGTAAAATTAAGCTAAATTATTTACTACAATCACACACACACACACACATATATATAGAGAGAGGTAGTTATCTAGATATTCTAAGCATAATGACAGAGAGAAATCAATATCTAAAATTGTTGAAATTCCATGTACAGCAATAAAGACTAAATTTCTCCATAAATAAAACAAGATGCTATAAAAAGGATAAAAGAACAAGAATGGAAATGAGTAAATATTCAAATTCATATAGCATAGAAAGGAGACAATATCTCCTTTGCTAAAAGATCAAAATTATTATATAAAAATTATTTTTACATACAAAGAAAAGATCCAAAATAATGCACATTACAATCACACACTTTTACAGGACAGATTGCATTTATTTAGGAGATACTCACAGTAATAATATTCATAAATTAGTTTAAATGTTCAAAAGTAGCTTAAAATTCAATAACAGACTTAACATTAGGATGTGACAATTTTATATCTAAAAATATAAACTATATGAGTACATGTGAGCAAATATACCTATAAAAATTTTAATTTCATTGAACAGAACGCTCACTTACAATATAACATCAAATTATTCAAGAGTTTTATCACCAAGGTGGCTCTAAAACAATATACCATTCCTCATAATCTATGATATGAATCAATTAGTAAGGAAATTTTTTCCACGGGACCTGGATGATGGTAACTTCTTAAATCAGCTATGAACATGTGCTTTGTTTCCAGATACTCAATCATATTTACCAAATACATGATCTTTAAAACACAAAAGCAACTGGAAATTCATTGGTTATGATTTTCAATATTATTTCTATTATCCAATACTTTCAGGATTGATTTGTTCAATGAAACAAATTAATGTCACCCTAGGTAGTATAGGGACCTGACATCTTCTGTGTTCCTTTCCTGCTTCTAAGCATTAATAGGTCTTCTACAAATACTGGATGTGGTTAATCAGCTAGAAATAGTTCTTCTGTCTTGAAAAAACATTTAAAATACCTGTTATACTTTCAAAAGTGCCCTAAGAGAAGAAATGGCCAGAGATTAGGCACCGTTCATGCTTAAAGTGATCTTTGCTGACTGTTCTGCTGACATAAATCAAATGCATATATGAAGACCAAGATAACTATTAGGCCACTCTTGATTCGCCAGCAAATTCTCTATAGTATATGGATGTCTTTTTTAAAGCATCCTATTTTCAGTATTCACTGAAAAATACAATTAGAATCAGTTATACTTTCACAAAAAAAAAGTCTACAACACACTTTTAGTGTTTTCTCACATGACGTAGCTCAATTCCTCTGAGAAACAGGGTAGGGTATTAACCATCTTGCTATCTCAAAGCAAAATATCTTAGACTGTTTACAGCATAACAGCCCTGATGACTTATAAATACTACTTGAAATTTACATCGGATAGGCAGAAGGTATAAAGTATTATTGATGCCTTAGTAGGATACAACTATGTGCATTATTATTAACATAGTTAGATTGGAATGTTTGTGTTTGCCTAATTGTGGAGGTTTAATGACCTGCTATATTTAGCAGAAACAGTTCATCCATTCCCATTACTGGAACATTGCCTAAAAAAGTGCTGCATTTAGGGAGTCAGGAAGTTAGCAGAGAACAAAGAAATTGACCCAGTCCAGGTGTTGCTTGTGAGCTGCTAAGGTTACTCAAGTGAAAAAGGCAACCCCAGTATATAAGGTTTCCCTGGAGCTTCAATGAACGGCATTCTTCATTCAAGAGTGACCCACATCTCATGTTTTTTCTTAATCTCCAGGTCCTTTCCTGACTTGCTGTTCATTATGGTGGTGCAGGCATCACAGATGGAGGCCCCAGCAAGACTGGGTCACAGGGACTTAGATAGGGATTCTCTGAGAGACCACCCTTGGAAATCAGAGGAGGGTAACTTGAAACATGGGAGCTGCAAGATCCCAGCAGATTTTAACCTAACAATTGACAAAACTATTAGTGAAACTCATAATAAAACATAAAATTGCTCATGAATTTGTTCAAATTATTGAGACTACTAGTCCTTGGTTCTTACAAGCTGGTACACTTAGCATTCAAGACTGGAAACATGTAAAAATTTATTTGCAAGAGGTGTTTCACCTCAGGGGGACAAAGTACTTCCCTAGTGCTTCCTACCTTTTTGTTCTGGAAGCTTGTAAAAGGTGCCTTCTTAGCACTAATATAAAAGTGAAAGAATAATTGGCTGAGGCTGAGAGGGTTTTTGACAAGATTCAAGAGCAGAAGTTTCAGGCTTCTTTAAATAACTTTGCTTGAAATTCAAGTATGGGGTTTGAAAACTCTCTGCCCCTTCCCCTTTTTTGTGATGACAAATGCTATTAATGTGTCTAGAAGTTTGAATTGTTCTAGAGAATCCTATTTCCTGACTGGCTGCTGGAAACATGAGACTCTCACATTGGTAGTTTCATCAGTTCATCCTGGTTCATCCTATGAAATTTTGGCATTACTGCAGCTGTTGTTACTGCCATTGTGGCTGCCTCTGTGGGAGCAGCAATGGCAAAAAATTGCCCTAAGTCATTCTGTAGCCACTGCAGCCACATTAGATTTATTATCAGGAAAAATAGCCAGTGCTTGAGACACAAAATAATATTAATGAAACACATTAGTTCATGAACACATAAGTTCTGAAACTTAATTGGCAGATTTCCTTGTTGCAAGAGCAGGTAAACTTGTTTTGGGAAGTATACTCAACACCTGTCTAGAGAGATCATTGTAGTGAATGAAACCAGAGTGCCAAACAATTAGTTATAAGTATATATTAGGGTATAGAGATGATTAGAAAGTGGGAAGGATCAATTTCATTGGCAGCTTTAATGCTGGGAGGAACATTGCTTCTCATCATGTTCCTAGAATAAAGAGCCAAATTGGCTCTGGTCAATATTGGCTACAAAAAGAAAAAAAAAAAAAATGCTTTGTGCTATTGTCCATGATTCAGCACTTAGTAAGGTGTGTATTAACTTGCTAAATCAGCTAGTGAGCCAGTGATGGGTAAGTTATGGGGGGATTGTAGTCAGCCTAAGACAGAAAGTTCTGCCGTATGATGCAGAATTCTCGGATGACAGGTAATAGGCAATCTGACTTCAGTGCCACCTAAGACAGGCCTAGTCTGGATGTCCTTCTTGAAGGAAGGGGCATCTTTGGAGGTTGGCCTGCAGTGCCCAGGGATTAGCACTATTTAATGACTTGTAGTGTTTACCGGAACCAGTTTATCTGTTTCCATTATCAGAACATTGTCCAAGCAGGTATTGCAATTAGGAGAATCAGGAAGTTAGTAGAGAACAAAGAAGTTGACCCAAGCCAGGTGTTGCTTTCAAGCTGCTAAGGTTACTCAAGGTAGAAAAGGTAACCCCAGTATGTAAGGCTTCCCCAAAACTTCAATAAATGGTATTCTTCATTCAAGAGTAACCCATGTCTCTTGTGTGTTTCTTAATCTCCAGACACTCGCCTGACTTGCATCTCATTATGGCACACCTAATGACTTCCTTCATTTCCTCAAATTTTATCTTTAATATTTTTTAATTTAAATGTTTTTCTTTTTTAGTATTTTATGCATGATTACTGCATTTGTATGATTTCCAATCCAACCTGTTCCCTTCATTTTCTCTCATGTCTCTTACCTCCTTTCAAATTAATGACTTTTTATGTTACTTCTTAATAATAAAATGAAATATAAGATAAAACAAAAACTAGGATGTTGGAGTTAGATAAACAAACAGAAGGAAAGAAGCTCAAAAGAAGGCACCAGAAGAGAGATCCACTCATTCTTACACTCAGGAATCCCACAAGCACACTCAACTGGAAGCTATAACATATCTGCAGAGGAACTAATACAGGGATGCAGACCTGTGCAGACCATGTGCATCCTGCTACAGTCTCTGTGAGTTCATATGAGCTCTGATCATGTTCATTGAGGTCCATGACTTATTCCCATCTTACATTCTTTGTGCCTTCCTTGAAGGAGACATTCTGATTTTTTATATCTGATAAAATGGACTTCAAACCAAAACTAATCATAATAGGTAGAGAAGGACACTACATACTCATTAAAATAAAATTTCACCAAGAGGAAATTAAAATTTTTAACATCTATTCACCAAGTACAAGGTCTCCAAAGTTGATGAAATAAATACTCCTATAGCTTAAATCACACGCTAATAGAGGAGGGCTTCAATACTTCACTCTTGCCAACAGACAGGTCATCCAGACAAACTTAAACAGAGAAAACCTAGAATTAACTTAAATTATAAACCATACAGATGCAACAGATACGTTAAAAAAAAAAAAATCATCCATCCAAAAACAAAGAATATGTGTTCTTCCCAGGAGCTAGTGGAACTTTCTGGAAAATTGAGCACATCTGGGATACAAAGAAAATCTCAACAGATAAAATTGAAATAGCACACCTAACCGCATGGATTAAAGTTATGTGTTGCAAAGAACAGAAACAACAGAAAACTTACAAACTCATAAAAACTGAACAATTCACTATGAAATGAAAAATAGGTCAAGACATAAAATAAAAAAGAAATTACAGGCTTTATAGAATTTAATAAAAATAAGTCATAACATACTGAAACTTAAGGGACATAATAAAAGTTGTTCTAAGAGACAAGTTCATAACACTAAGTACATACATGAAAAAAATAGAGCGATCTGATACTAGTAACTTAACAGCACATCTGAAAGTTCTAGAGCAAAGAGAAATCTTACCCCAAAGTAGTAGAGGGTAAGAAATAATAAATCAAGGTTAGAATCAATAGACTAGAAGCAATAACAAAGTAAGACAATCAACGAAGCAAAGAGTTGATTCTTGGGGAAAAAAATTAAGTTAGACAAAACTTTATTCAAATTAAAGAAAATGCAGAAAGAGATTATTCAAATTAACAAAATTACAAATGAAAAGGAAGACATAACAAGAGACAACAAAGAAATCTAGAGAGTTATATAGACATAATTTGAAAACCTGTACTCTACCAAATTGAAATATCCAAATGAAATGGAAAATTTTCTCAGCACAAACCACTTATAAAATTTAAACCAAGACCAGATAAGAAATGTAAACAGATCTATAAGCCCTGCTGAAATAGAAACACTAGTTTTTAAAAGTCCAGGGCCAGATAGTTTAGTGCAGAATTCTGTCAGAATTTCAAAGAAGAGTTAATGCAAATATTCTTAAAATTAGTTCCCAAAAAAAAAACAGAAGCAACATTGCCCAATTGGGTTTACAAGGCCACAGTTTCCCTGACAACCAAATGACATAAAGACAAAACAAAGAAAGAGTTATAGAACAAGTTCTCTTATTAACGTGGATGCATAAATTCTCAATAAAATACTTAAAAATGGAATTCAAGAACACATCAAAATAACCATCCACAACCATCAAAGAGGCTTCATCTCAGAGATGCAGGGACGGTTGAAATACATAAATCAATAAATGTAATTCACCATAGAAACAGGGGACATAGCTCAGCATAATAAAGTCAGTTAACAACAACACCATAGCCAAAAGTGATTTAAGTAAAAAGAAACTCAGAGCAATTCCACTAAAAATCAGAAACAATACAAAATTTGTCCACTCTCTCTGCATCTACTCAATATAGTAACCCTAAAAATTCCACCAGGAAACCACAACAACTGATAAATTCTTTCAACAAAGTAGCTGGATATAAGACTAATTCACTAAAATCAGTTTCCTTTCTGTATACAGATGACAAACAGACTGAGAAACACAAAGGGAAAACTATACTTTTCACAGTATCCTCAAATAATATAAAATATTTTGGGGTAACCCTAACCAAACCAGAAAAAGACTAGTATAATAAAAACTTTAAGATACTGAAGAAGATGTTAGAAGATGGAAAGACCCCACATGCTCATGAATCACTAGGAATATCAGTAACAAATTGTTCTTCTACCAAAAGAAATCTGCATACTTAATGCAATTCTGATTAAAATTCCAACACAATTCTTCACAGACCTTAAAGGGATAATTTTAAACTTCATACGGAATCACACACTTAAAATAATAATTTAAAAAAAAAAACAGACAAGCAAAACAGGAAAGTTTAAACCATTCGTGGATAATTAAAGACATCACACTGGAGGTATCACCATTCCAAATTTAAAATTGCGCTACAGAGCTATTGAAGAAAAAGAAAGCAGCATGATATTAGGACAAAAGCAGACACATTGATCAGTTGAATCAAAATGAAGACCCAGACACAAATCCACACACCCACAGACCATCTATTTTTGATAAAGAAACTAGAAACACACATTGAAAAGAAGAACACTTTGAACAACTGTTGCTGGTCAAACTGGAGGACTGGATGTAGGAGAATCCAAACAGAGCCATACTTACCACACTGCACAAAACTCACCTCCAGATGGATCAAAGAACTCATCATGAAAGCAGATGCACTGAACTTGGTAGAAAAGTGGGAAACAGCCATGAACTCATTTGTCAAGAAAAGACTTTCTGAAAAGAACACCATTAGCACAGGCACTGAGATCAACAATTAATTGGGACCTTATAAAACTGAAAATCTTCCACACAGCAAAGGGTACCTTCATTTGGATGAAACAGCAGCCTATGGAATGAAAAAATATTTTTACCAACTATACATCCAATATAGAGCTAGCATCCAAAATATATAAAAAATTAAAAATAATAGATATTAAGAAAACAAATAATCCCATTTAAAATGGTGGACAGATCTAAACAGTGAATTCTCAATGGAGGAAACTCAAATGACAGAGACACGCTTAAAGAAATGTTCAACATCCTTAGCCATAAGTGAAATGTGAATCGAAACTTCTTGAGATTTGATCTCATACCTGACAGAATGGCTAAGATCAATAACACAAGTGAAAACTGATACTGGTAACAATGTGGAGTAAAGAGAAAATTTACCCCTTACTGGTAAGAGGACAAGCTTATAGAGCAACTGTGGAAGTCAGTGTGGTAGTTCCTCAGGAAGATGGAAGTCAATCTACCCCAAGATCCAGCTGTACCACTCTTCAAAGTACGCCTAAAGGATGTTCTTTCTACCACAATGACATCTGACCAACCATGTTCATTGCTGCTTTCTTCATAATACCCAGAAATTAAAAACAACTCCGTCCCTCAGCAGATCAATGGATAAAGAAAATGTAGTATATTGAGACAATGGAATATTCTTCTGCCATTAAAAATGTAAATAAATGTAAGTAGAAAAAATCATCCTGAATAGGGTGGTCTGAATGAAAATTGTCCTCATAGGTCCATAAAGAGTGACACTATTAGGAGGTATGGCCTTGTTGGAGGAAGAGTGTCACTGGGAGCAGGCTTTAAGGTTTCAAATGCTCAAGATAGACCCAATGGCATTCTCTCCATTGCCTGCCAGCCCAGATGTAAAACTCTTGGCTCTTTCTCCAACACCATATCTGCTTGCATGCTTTCTGCAGTGATGACAATCAACTAAACCTCTAAGCTGTGACACAGCCCCAATTAAAGATTTTCCTTTATGGGAATTGCCATGGTCATGGTGTCTCTTCACAGCAATAGAAACACAAACTAAGATACCCTACATGCTAGTATCATTGGTACAAGAAGTTAGTCTGCATGCTATCAAATAAGAAATGTAAACACCAACCCAACCACAAAATCTTTGTTCCGCAATGGTGTCCTGCCTGCAAGATTTGCTAGGGCAATGGTTGCATAATGCTTGTGGAAATAATCAACCAATATCTGATTTGACTTAAGGGCCATATCCAACACTGCTTAGGTAACAAATAGCCCAGGGATATAGAGTAAAGCAAAATACTATTATTCTATAACAATAACAACAATAATAATAATAGGTAGTAATAGAATCTCATACATTCTGCTATACTCATAGATCTTTACCTTGCTCATTCATCTTTAAATAAGCTTCTTCCTGAAGTAGTAAGTTGGAATAAATGCAGAGACACACAGCCAACATTATACAGAGAGTGAGAGACCTTAGAACACTCAGCCCTAAATAGAATGTCTGAATCAAATCCCTCCCTTCAGGGCTCAGAGAACCTCACAGAAAAGAATACAGAAAGAATATAAAATCTAGAGGGGATGAAGACACCAAGAAAACAAGGTCCTCTAAACCAACATGATCAAAGCTCATATGAACTCACAGAGACTGAGGGAGCATGCCTATGGGTCCTCTTGGATATATTAGGATTTTTATTGAATTTCTGAGTGTATAACGAATGGTTCAATACTTCTTGCACTTCTCTTTGGATCTTTTCCTTCTGTTTTTTCAGTTTTCCCAATACCGATGGATTTTTATTTGTTTATTTTGCCTTTTTTGCTTTATTTTATTATTATTTCTTAGAAGCCTGTTTGTTTTCTAATGAGAAACAGAAAGGGACTGAATCCAGATGGTAGAGGATGTGTGTTGGTCGGTCCTTGGTGGAGTGGAGGGGGTCATAGTCAGGATATAGTATATGAGAAAAATAGTTGCAATAAAAAAAAATGAAACTTTTATATTTTAAGAGAGAAAGTATCTTAATGGTTTTATTGCCATATATTATTATGATTATTTTATTTTATTATGCTTAGTTTTATTATTTCTATTTCATACATCAAAGTTTATCATAAATTTGTATCTATAAGGAAAACTATATAAAGAACTCAAGATTATGCAGAATTGCAAGCATTCATTGGTGAATGTGGAATATATCCCTTGTGGATAGTAGAAGATTGAAATGTATTATCTGTGAAACCATATGTTGTTCATGTTCTTTCTGAATTTAGGTTTTTCATCTGACAAATGGATTACTAATATCCCAAATGTGCAGAAATAATCAAGTGTGCAAAATTATGTTATCAGGTGTAGAATGACACAGAAAACAGTTGCCATTATTTTGAAATATGCAACCATTCAATTCTTTGAATGGATATCACTCATCACCTACAGTGAGCTGGGGACAGTTCTAGCATCTTGTGGCACATGACTGAATGCAATCAGAATCCCCACTATGAAGCCTGTATTTTGATGGATGAAGACAAATAAAAACGAAAATTAATTTGAGTTGAGATGAAGAAGACCAGTTGTGTTAACAGATTAAGAAATGGGAAACAATTTAATCTAATGTGGGAAAAATGTTCTTGATATTCTGAAAAGAAAACAAAACAGCAACTAACTCGGGGTATAGGCAGAATACAGCTCTATATTTTGTAGTTAGAAGAGCAGAAATTCAGGAAATAAGAGCTGTCATAGGCATCACTTTTTAAAGGAGGGATTTAGTCAGTTTCAGAAGAGTTCTTAAGACTGACCTATGTTGAAGATATTTATAAGTTAACTCTGTGACTTATCAAGCCAGAGGTAGCCACTGACCTCAGAGTTTTCAGTTAAGAAATCTGAAAGTCATGCTTGATTGATAGAAACTTGATAAAAATATTTCTCAGGGCTGACATCTAATTCTCCTTGAAATAGAATTAGGATGATGTTGAATTCTTAATACATCCAGACTCTGGGTGAAATAAGCATAAATTCCTTCTGCAAAAATATAAAAGTTTTGGCTGTCAATTTCAATAATAACTCTAAGATTTACCAATATTTTGTTAAAACATTGTTCAGCATAAAACAGAGAGTACTGTATTAGTGAGCTTTTCTGTTGCTGTAAAGAGGCATCATGACCATGTTAGCTTCTATGATTAAAATCAAAACATTTAATTGTGGATGGCTTAGGGTTTCAAAGGTTTGATCCATTACTTTCATGACTTGGAGCATGGCAGTGTCCAGGGAGACATGGTGCTGGAGAGGGAGCTAAGAGTTCTACATTTTGATTTTCAGGCAACAGAAGGAGAGAATAACTATCACAATGGGCATAACTTGAGCATATAAGACCCACAAGCCCACCTCCTCTGTGTCACACTTCCTCCAACAAGGCCAGACCTCCTAAAATTGCCATTCCCTATGGGCCAAGCATTCAAACACATGAGTCTATTGTGGTCATTCCTATTTGAACATCCACAACAAGTAACCCCCAGAAGAAACAAAATGTTCTAAATAGAAGAAGGAGAAAGAAGGAGGAGGGGGAGAGGAGGAGGAAGAAGAGGAGGAAGGAGAAGAAGAAACTATAGAGAACAGAAAATGTCAGTTTCTCATACTTTAAAGTAAACACTCACTCTTGGTCCAGGGAGATGCTCAGCAGGCAACATGTTTTTTGTATAGTTGTGAGGATAAGAATTTGGACTCTTAGCACCCGTGTAAATGCAGAGAAGGCACAGAACTCAACCTATGATCTCAGTACATAGAGGAGAAAGAAGCAAGGTCTACCTGAAGCATGCTAGCCAGCCGCACTAACTGAATCAGTCACGCTTTGTTCAAGGAAGACACCATAATCTCAATTTATATGACGGAGACCAATCAAAGCAACATCCAGTGTCACACCCACCCACGCAGGCATGCGCCCACACACCTGCATACATATTTGTATGTGTACCACCACACATGAATACAGACAAATAACAGAAACATGATGTGTATATAGAAATCAAAAGAATATGAGAGCTAGAAGGATGGAACAGTGAGAAAAGGCAATTACTGCCAGACAGAATTAAGCTGAGTCCAGTCCCCAGAAGGAGATTGGAAGTAGAAGGAGGAAACTGATTCATGCTAGTTGTACCCTGATGTTTTCTTATACATATGTCCCTGCAAACCAATAAATAAATCAATAAACAAATGAAAAATTTTCAAATAAGCATAAATAAGGAAAATTTTTAGCACAGGTCTAAAATAAATGACAAAATGAGATTTTTAAGCTAAAAAAATTAGCCAAAGTATAATTAGTTTGATAATAGAGTAAACATCAATCTGAAATATGAACTGAATAGCACAGAAAAATATGGTTCTAACTGGAATGCACCTAACAACATAGGATAAAAATATGCAGTAAAAAATTAACCATATAGAGAAGCAAAGCTTTTGCTTAGTAGGATTCATGACCTCTCTCTCACACTCATTAGTTTAAAAAAAAAAAAAAAAAAAAAAAGAATATTACCACTAGAACCTGCAAGCTCATTTTATATCACTGGGGTGAAAGTGTGGGTTAAATACCAATAATAAGATAGAGGAAATTGCTAATGTGTTAGTTAATTTTATATGTCAGTTTTGCTGGGACATGAAATGCAAGGCATTTGGTTAAATACTATCCTGGGCGTATCTATCCCTTGAAAAATTACCATTTATATCTATAGGTGGAGTAAAGCAATAGACAACCTTCAGTTTAGGCAAGCTTCACCAAACAAAAGATCTGAGCTCATCTATGTGTTACCAGAGTGAGACCCTAATCTCTTATAACTGGGTGGGTGGCAGGGGCAGGCTGACACAGATGAAAGTCACACAGAATATCATCCTGCTGCTGGCTAAACTGAAATACAAACTAAGCCCCAAAACTCACTTCAAAAGATCCTCTTCACCAGTTGAAGAGGTTTCCTTTCCCCACAGAAGTGACCTCCACACTCCTGCAGCTAATGGCATTTTTCATCCACAGTGTTAGGCTCTCCATGCTGTCTGAGTATTAACGGTGAATTTCTAGGAACTGTAATGGACTCAGAAAAGCAGCTGTCATGTAAGACAAGATGGATTGTTCTCAGGACCAGCTTTGCTAGTGGTCCTATTACACTCAAGTATCTATACGACTAAAAATAAGGTGGAGTTGTGATCTATAAGAAAATACAAGAAGTTCCTATAACTAATGATATCAAACTGCATATGATACCTATAAGAAAACTAAAAAAGTATTGTGAAAAACCAAACATCTAATGAATAGACAAAGAAAAAATGCAATTTTAACTTAAAAGTCAAGAGATCACTATAAAGATAGCAAGATTACCCCAACTTATATAGCTATTGATTCAAACTGAAATTTCAAAATGAAATGTGTGCCCTTCACCTCTGTGTGTGGTAGAATTTTCCAAAATAACTCCCAAATTGGTATAGACATATTTATAATGAATCCTCAGAATCTTCTAAAAAGATGACAACACATGTTGTAGAATATATTTATATTTTATCTATAGTTATTAATGTAATTTTAATGTAAACTTAATTTATGAGGGAAGTGATGCTGCAGACTACTAGGGAGCCATAGCCTATTAATCAACTGAAATATTTATGCTACAAAACAGGGTGGACTATTTTCAAATAATACCAAAGAGATATCAGTCTACTACAGTTTATTACAGATTTAAATACATGGCATTAATATGTAAAGCTTACATTAGAACTTAGGGGTGAACCTTGAGCATGCCACAAAAGCCCAAGCAAACAAAGATTGATATGTGGAGTATATTAAAATAAAAATTCCTCTTCAAATAAAGGCACTATGAGACAATAAAAAGGGATGTTTCAGAGTTGGGAAAGAAGTTTCCAACAAATTTACCCCCAAATGATAATACAGAGAACAGAGAAAAATCTCTGAGCAGTCCCCTGTAAAAACACAACTATAAACTTGATCCATCTTTGAGAATGTTCTTTCAAAAGAAAACATTGGGATAGCTAACAAATACTTAACAAAAACAAAGCCAGTCCCCAGTGTAATTAGCAATAAGGAAATTAAAAATTAAAGTCAAAAGAAAAGTAGCTGATCTAGATGCATAGCTCTTAGCTCCTTCTCCAGCACCATGTCTACCTACACACTGCCATACTTTCCACCATAATAATAATAGTAATGGATTAAACCTCTGAAACTGTAAGCCATCTCCAATTAAATGTTTTCTTTTATAAGAGTTGTGATGGTCATAGTGTCTCTTCACAGCAATAAAAACCCTAACTAAGAAATGGACCAATCCCTACATTCCATTCCCTATTATTTTCTCCTCCTTTTTTCCTTTCTTTACAACCTCCTGTATGCACTTGGTGATGCTCATATGTGCGTGGATGGGGCCATCAAATAGAGCAAGGACAACGTATCATAGGACATACTAGACAACGGACTGTCCTTTCTCCAGCAGCCACCCACCATCAGTAGCTCCCCAATTAGGAGAAAGGCTTTGTGAGCCTCTTCCCACTCCATGCTGAATAGTTGGAAGGGCTGGCTTGGTCCTGAGAAGGTCTTGTGAGTTCATGGTTTCAATAACCCTCTTGTGTCCGAAAGACAGTGTTGTGCAGAAGCCCTCTACAACTTCTGCTTTACGGTCTTTCCGCCCCCTCTTCCTCATTGCTCTCTGAGCACTGGGGCTCCAGGACCGTAGATGTTCCACTCAGGACTACATACTCCACAGTCACTTGGCATATGCCACATAGAGAAGTTTATGGGGGATAAAAGTTGCATTTTCTATGGGTGAGAGTTATTTAGAAGGCAATTTGATTCTGTGTCTTTTGAGCACAGTGGTTCTCAACCTTCCTTATACTGCAACACTTTAATATAGTTCCTCATGCAGTGAGCCCTAACCACAAAATTATTCCCATTGCTACTTCATAACTCTAGTTTTCTTACTGTGGTGAATTATAACTCAAATATCTGTGTTTTCCCATAGTCTAAAGTGACTCCTGTGAAAGTCATTTGGCCCCAAAGGGGTCACAACCCACAGGTTGAGAACTGCTGCTTTAGCAAATACTTTCATTCCTAGACATATATGAGGCACAGACTCCTAGGATATTTTTCTTATAAAGATGTTATTTTTAATGATTAAAAGATAACAAAGGGATACTCTGAGTGGAAGACTATTGTCCGAGGCCTTGAAAATTCACAGCAGCTCTTGCTTCATCTAATGTTTTCCCTGACACTTCCTTTCCTGTGTCACCTTATTTTATTAAGCCCACACCTGACTTTCCAGCTGTACAGCACCTGATCCTGGGACTGACTGTATAAAAAGCTGCATCTTAAACCTTTGCCTGCAACTTATGATGTCAGCACCGTGTTGAATGCCAGCTGAGTTGAAATGTATGATTTCCTTAAGAACATGTGTTGACAGCTGCTTTCCTCATTGGTCTCCCTTCTAGGTTCCAAGAATCCATAAAATCTTATAACCACACAAACCAAAATTATATAGAAGATATTCAGCTGGATTTGGCACAAAGTAGATTTTGTGAATAAAACATAACTGCTTCTTTTCCAGAACTTTCTAGGACCATGTTCTGGGCATGGTCTCATGTGTAATTTGCTTGGGCCACTATGCCTTTTGTCTCCACTGTCCTCTCACAGACCTTGCTAGACCAGGCGGGATTATTGGCCCTCCCTCACTTTTTCTGGTGAACAGACAAGCTCCTATTTTCACTTAACAATGCGTGTGACATCACTGAAACATACTTGAACTCCGGATTAGAAAGCTTTCTGGCATGTCAGTGACTTTCAAGGCCACTCAAGGAGCTTTGCCAATATAGGCAGGTATTTAACAGATAGCTCTCGCTCACCATCTCCTGCTGTCCAGACCTCAGGCCTCAGAGACAATCTTGCTGTCTAAGATAAAAAGTCATTTTCTTTCAATTTGCAGTGTGAAACTGACTCCCTATATAACACTATCTACAAACACTATTTGGGTTAGATCAAAATTGCAAATATTTAATTATACCATAAAATCATTAACATGGCCTGTCATGCCACCAACACAGAATGAGTGCCTTACAGACTCTACAAACAAATTGTCAAGCACTTTTTATTGCTAGATAGAACAAAAGTGGTACAGTGTGGACTACAAATCCTCTCTACCTGTCTCTATCAATTGCCTGGCCAAGCTACATCATATCCTCTCCCACTCCACAGCTCTGTGTCTCTGGGTTGGACAAGGTCTCTATGTGGAGGACACACTCACTCCCTTATGTGACTGTGGAACTTTATTATTATTATTATTATTATTATTATTATTATTATTATTATTTTGGCCCTTATGCTTTCAGTGAATTGTCTTGCCTTCTGGGAAAAATCCCTAGTGTTTTCATCCACCTGGAGGGTAGAGTTTTCTCACACAGAGTTTCTCAGATGGTCACTTTTGAAATCCTGAGCAGCATGGGTCTTTCTAGACAGTATCCCATTCTGATGGACTCTTCAATGTACAAGATGTACAAGTGAGCAATGTCAATTAAAAATATGAATTAAAAGCATGGCTCTTAAAGCCCTCCAAAATGTACTTATATCAAGTATTATATGTGCACACTAATAACATATGTTCTATAAAGTAATTAATTATATATGGTCACAAATGTATTATAAATAATATGTATTGTAGTATAAAATATGTCAGTATATTACATGTAGTCAGGGGCTACATAGCATGCTACACATACCTCAGAACACATTTCTGGCATTAAGTGACATATGCATACACAGTTGTGTATGTATGCTGTCATACACGTATGTTTTCATATTCTTAATATCTTAATTAAGATATACTAAAACTAATTTAATATATTCTACTTGCTTACAATATGGCTTGAATTTCATGTTATTGTATCAGTGTAACTCCTCAGATACTTTTTCCTAATGTGAATACCCTCATGTCGGTACTGGTTTTAGTAAATGACAGCCCCTAAGTCAGTAGCTCTTAACTTCTGAATGCTGTCACTTTTGAAAGAGGTTTGATGTAAATAGTGAAATATTTGCAAAAATGACAGGCAAAAGTTTCAGTCCCCTTGGTTTCTGCTTTCTTCACACACAGTTGTTAATTAGACCTTTTGATTTCGGAAGGAGACCAGATGCTGGCTAGCCACACCCTTCATATCAACACACGACACTTGATTGCTGTGGTGGTATACACCTGTCATCCCAACACCAAGTAGTCCAAAGCAGGAGGGTTTTGACAAGTAATAGGTCAGCCAGGGCTATAGAGAGAAGCCTGTATTAAAACCAAAAATATTGTTCTGGGGGCCTCTTGGAGTCCCCTAACCAACACCTTAAAATGAGATTTCTAATGCTTGTCACTTGAAAGGTGGTAATAAATAGCTTATAATTTTGGTGAAACACATTATCACTCCAGGTGGCATAACTTTATGTATACATACGCATAAAGAATACAGTTTTAAGTAAGCATAAAATATTGTATGTTATTTTAAGTAAACATATAATAATATGAGTCTCTGACCTTTTCGAACATTCTTAGTGTTATTTATCCTTCCTACTCCCTTCCATAACTTATTTCACACAAACAAAACAATGGCCTTGCAAATAAAATGAGAAGTATATTATCTTCATTATATCTAGTGGATGTTTACAAGTACTAATTGCTCATTACAAAAATCACCAAGATACTTGAGGAGATGCTCAGCAGCTAAAGTTTTCATTGCAAACACATGAAGATGGTCACAGCTACTTAAATGACAGAGGTAGGCAGCTTGGCTGTAACTCTAGTTTCCAAGGTGAAAATGGAGAGCCCCCAGTGCAAACTGGCTAGCAGACGAAAATAGCTATTAAAGAGCTATGGGTCTGGCTGACAGACCCTGCCTAAAAAACAAAGCAAGCAAGCCAGCAAACAAACAATAAATAAATAAATATAAAAAATTATGATCGAAAAATTTCTAATATCAACCTTCTGCCTATACATACATGTGCATGTGATATGTGTGAACATAATACACACCCATACAGAAGCCTAAAAAAAAAATAAATAAAATAAAAAAAAAAAAAACTAAGATAAAGATACCAAAGTACTAAGGATCAAATCCAACTTGAGAACTCACCTAGTTCTCCCTGGATTCTGATTGGCTTCAGTCTTGAAGAACCCAAAGAAGTAAATCAAGAACTAGCAAGGTGGATGAGTTGTTTCCCCAGTCACCACACATCACACACACACACACACACACACACACACACACACACACACAAACACATACGCACACACACATACTCCAATTATCCCACAGCATCAGTTTAAAGGCTTCTCCCATGATTGTCTGATCCATGTGAGTTTTGTGGGGTCATCTCTTCAGCCCTCTGTCACATCTGACAGAAGGGACAGTGAGCAGGTCCATGTCTGCTCAGGGGCATTCTAACCCTTCTGTTTCCTCCCATAAATCACAGAGCCTTAGCGAAGGCAGCCACCTCTGGGCTGAACACAGCAAGTGTTGAACTGTGAGTAATAATTTATACCACAGAGTAATTTCAGACCGAAAGTGAAAAAGATTTCTCAACCCTCCTGCTGCTGAAAGGAGACGTAAGTCATATAATTTTATGCCAGCAACACATGTATCATATGAAGGGGGAAATATTCTTTCGGTGACCTGAATGTTATGTGTTGTCATTAAAATATGTTTAGCCAAGGCTGTGGCTCAATTTGAAGCCCATTTGAGGGTATGTGTCATGCTTGGTCTCAGGCAGGACCTGAAGCCAATTTAGAGAGTGTGTGTTATGGAAAGTCTTCATGTTGGAGGTGTGAAATTTACAGTCAATAGAAAGTAATTTTCTGATTGGAACTTGGCCCAAACATTGCAATGGATCTAGTGAGAACCAGGAGACCTGTAATATCCATCAGAGATAGATTCTGGGGTTTAAATTCTCTCTCAAAGTAGAGCAAGGGCAGGCTAGAAGCAGAACTGGACAAAATCTACAAAGATAATGGGCCCGTTAAGGAGAGATTCCATGGCCTTATCTAAGACCTCTTCCTACAGTCACCAAGAGTCCTTACCATACCATAAGCAAGGTTTCCAAAAATGACTCCTTTAACCCCTGTCTTGCTTAATAACCCTGCACTTTGAGTTCTTTCAATTTCGTGTGTTCCTGAGAATTCAGTCTTGCTAAATTTCTACCATAGAAGCTTGAGTGAAACCCATGTGCCCATGAACAGCATTATGACAATTACCATAGCTTTCAGATTTACAGGATAGAAAGTTAAAACAGTTTCTTGAAATCTTGGAATTCTAACTCATTATATCTGGTTTAGGGAATCTTTCCCTGATTTGTATTATCACTTTGTAGCCCAGAAGCATAAAATTCCAGAACAATTGGCCACAAGCCTGATGCTAAACCACATGTTGACTCTCAAACCCTTAAGACAAGTTAATGGGAAATTGTAAAGATAAAGACTTTGTTTTACTTTGTTTTTTGAGGTTATTTGCTTTTATTTTTCTCTCATATATTACATCATCAAACAGTTTCTCTCCCTCCCTCCTTTCCTCCCAGTGTCCCCCCACCTCTTCCCAGATCTACTTTTCCTCTGCTTCCCTTCCCCCAGGAGAAGAGGCCTCTCAGGGATATCAATCAAACATGGCATATCAAGTTGCAATAAAAGTAGGCACAAACCTCCATATTAAAGATGGACAAGGCAACCCAGTAAGAGGAACAAGGTCCCAAAAGCAGGCAAGAGTTAGAGAGAGCCTCACTCTCATTGTTAAGACTCCCACTACACAACCATAATGTATGTGCAGAGGACCTAGTTCAGACCCATAGGGTTTCCTGATTGTAGGGTCAGTCACTGTGAGTCCCTATGAGCCCTAGTAAGTTGATTCTGTGAGTCATATGATATTCTCAATCCTTCTGGTTCCTACAATCTTTCATCCTCCTCTTCCATAGGATTCCCTGAGTTCTGACTAATTTTTGGCTGTGGGTCTCTGCTTCTGCTCCACCTAATTGTCAGATGAAGCCTCCATAAAAAAATGATTATGCTAGACACTGTCTGCAAGTAGAACAAATAATCATCAGAAATCATGATATTTTTTTCCATTGCCTGTCATGGTTGATTCTATCCTAGGTCTCTGGGCTATCCAGCCTCTGGTTCCTGGCCCTCCAGACAGTGTCAGGCATACTCCCTAGCGTGGTATGGGTCTCAAGTTGGATCTGTCATTGGCTGGCACTCCCACAAGCTTTGAGCCAGAGCACATCTTTACATCTTGCCAACACGACAAATTGTAGGTCAATGGTTTTGTGTCTGGGTTGGTGTCCCCAATCCCTTCCCTGAGAGTCTTGCCTGTACAGAAGATGGCTAGCTCAGGCTCCATATGCCCATTATTAGAAGTATTTGCTAGGGTTGCTAGGGTCACCTTCATAAATTCTGGGGAGTTTCCATTGTGCTAGGATGCTTTTTGTTTTTCAAAACTCAGTTGATTATAATGTATAGGCACAGTAAGAACCACCAACCTAATGATGATTATAAGCCAACCCTTAATGTATACACAACTCACCTACAATGTTTCAACTGAAAATTTCAATCTACTCATCTACATGGGCCCTGAGAGTATATCTAGATGAGACTGATGCTAATTACTAACAAATGGGTCATGTTTTATTCATCACGTTTCTCACCCATTTCTTCAAATCCAATGGGGTATCTTTTGTGAACACTTTCCTTATGTTCCCAGGCAGAACCAAGCACCCTGCTGCTTCTGTGTTCTCACACCTTGGCTATGGTCTTGTTCAACCCTTTAATTATTCATTTGCTTTCCTGCCTTTCTCCACACACTGAAACACATGCCATATACTGTGAGCAGTTTAGGGCAGAGGCAATGGAACCATCAATCACTAAAGAAAGAATAAAAGGAGAATTTAAGAACTTGACTGTATTGGTAATAGTTAAATTTCTTGCTGTAGTTCTGTGAATTCCACTGATTTTATGTGTTTTTCACCTAAAGAAAACTGAAAATATTTTCCAAGTATGGAGAAGTCCAGTTAGCTATTAATGAACAAAATCACAACCTTCCACAGATTAAAAATAAATTAGTAAATAGTATTATTACAAACAAGTCAAGGGTTAGTTCATTGACAAAAAGGGTCAATAAAAAGGTTGCCAATATTCCTTTCCCTAGGGAGGGCACAGATTCCACTTTAGTGGCAATAAATGGCTTCCCTTCCTTCCCATTAAATATTGACAATTAAATGTCATTTGCTTTCTCCAGGTTTTCTAAAGCGATTTTATACTAATAACTGTCAATTAATGAGGTTTATCTTGTTGTCTATGTGAATAAAACAAGGCAGAAACTATTCATAATAGTAACAGAATTAAATCTCTTTGTCCCTTCCTCCCCCTCTACCTTTTAAGAAGTGTTAGATTCAAAATTACTATCTTTATTCGTTTTTTTTTTTCTTTTTTCTTTTTTTTTTTTTTCTGAATCAGGGGCTCATGCAGTTCTGGCTGCCCTTGAACTTCTGATCCTCCTGACTCTTCCTCCCTTGTGATGGTTCACCATATCCAGCCATTCATTTCTATAGTTTTATAAGATCAAGATTCTAGGAAAAACTTTTTATATCTAAAAAACATTTCTTCAATGAAAACAAGAAGGTCTTGGTCAGATATTATACAGACACTAACAGAGCATGGCTGCCAATTCAGACTACTATACCCAGCAAAACTATCAGTCACTACAGATGTAGGAAACAAGATATTTCAAGACAAAACCAGATTGAAACAATACCTATCCACAAATCTGGCCCTACAGAAAGCACTAGAGGGAAAACTCCAACCAACAGAAACCAGATACACCCACGAACTCACAATCAATAGTACCACAGAAGAAAAACGCAAAGAATGGAAATACATACAAGCTACCACCAAAAACAACAGGAAATAATAGTCATTGGTCATTAATATTCCTTAATATCAATAGACTCAATTCACCTACAAAAAGGCAGATCCTACCACAATGAATACAAAAACAGAAGCCATCATTCTGCTTCATACAAGAAATACTCCTCAACTCCAAAGACAGATACAGACTCAGAGTAAAGGATTGGAAAAAGACTTTCCAATCAAATGGTCCTAAGAAACAAGTTTGTGTATCAATCCTAATATCTAAAAAATAGACTTCAAACTAAAATAAATTAAAAGAGACCTGGACGGACATTACTTATTCATCTCAGGAAAAATCCACCAAGATGAAGTCTCAAACCTGAATATTTATGCCCCAACAAAAGAGCACCTACACACACACACACATACACACACACACACACACACACACACACACACATACACTACTAAAGCTTAAACCTCACATCAAACCCCACACACTAATAGTGGGAAACTTCAGTTCCCCACTTTCACTCTTAAATAGGTCAACCAGATAGAAACTCAACAGAGAAATAAAGGATCTAACAGATGTTATGACCCACATGGATTTAATAGATATATACAGAACTTTCCACCCAAACACAAAGGAATATGCATATTTCTCAGCACCCTATGGATCTTTCTCTAAAATTGACCATGTACTCTGTCATAAAGCAAATATCGATAGACACAAAAAGATGGGAATAGCTCCTTATCATATCAGACCACCATGGTCTAAAGCTAGAGTTCAACAACAATGAAAAACACAGAAAGCCTACAAATTCATGGAAATCTCTCAGCTGAACCACCTGGATCAAGGAAGAAGTTAAGAAAGAAATCAAAGACTTCCTAGAATTTAATGAAAATGAATCCACAACATACCCCAAATTATGGAAGACAATGAAAGCAGTGTTAAGAAGGAAACTCATGGCACTGGATGCCTATATGAAAAACCTAGAGAAATCTCACACAAGAGACAAACAGCACAGCTGAAGTCTCTAGAACAATTAGAAGCAAAGTCACCTAGAAGAAGTAGATGGCAGGAAATCATCAAAGTTGGGGCTGAAATCAATACAATAAAAGCAAAGAGAACAATACAAAGAATGAATGAATCAAAGAGTTGGTTCTTTGAGAAAGTCAACAAGATAGATAAACCCTTATCCAAAGTAACCAAAAAGCAGAGAGAGAGTATCCAAATTAACAGAATCGGAAATGAAAAGGGGACATAACAACAGACACTCAGGAAATCCAAAGAATTATTAGGTAACACTTTGAAAATCTATTCTCCACTAAAATGGAAAGCCTAAAAGAAATGGACAGCTTTCTTGAACAGGTACCACTTACCAAAATTAAATCAAGATCAGATTAAAGACCTAAACAGACCTATAACCCCAAAGGGAATTGAAGCTATTTTAAAAGTCTCTCAAGTAAAAAAAAATCAGGACCAGTCAGTTTCAGTGCATAATTATACTAGACATTCAAAGAAGAACTAATACAATACTCCTCAAACTGTTCCATATAGCAGAAACTAAAGGAACATTGGTAAACTCCTTTTATGAGGCCACAATCACTCTATCACCCTGATTCCTAAGCCACTCAAAGACGCGACAAAGAAAGAGAATTACAGACCAATCACATTCATGAACATTGATGCAAAAATACTCAACAAAATGATGGCAAACCAAACCCAATAGCATACCAAAAAATTAGCCACCATGATCAAATAGACTTCATCCCAGAGATGCAGGGATGGTTCAACATACGAAAAACTGTGAATGTCATCCATCATACGAACAAAGTGAAAGAAAAAAACACATGATCATCTCATTAGATTCTAAAAAGCCTTTGACAAAATCTTCCATGATAAAAGTCCTGGACAGATCAGGAATACAGGGAAAATACCTAAGTATAATAAAGGCGATAAACAACAAGCTGACAGCCAACATCAAACTAAAGGGAGAAACAATGAAAGCAACCCCACTAAAATCAGGAACAAGACAAGGCTGTACTCTCTCTCCTTATCTATTCAGTATAGTTCTTGAAGTTTTAGCTAAAGGAATAAGGGGGGGGGGATGAGATTAAGGGGATATATACTGGAAAGGAAGAAATCAAACTATCTCTATTTGTAGATGAAATGATGGTATACATAAGTGACCTCCAAAAATTCTACCAGGGACCTCCTACAGTTGATAAACACCTTCAGCAGCATACAAGGTCAAAAGATTAACTCAAAAAAAAAATCACTATCCCTCCTATATACTAAGGACAAAAGGGCTAAAAAAGAAATACAGGAAACATCATTCTTTATAATAGCTGCAAATTGCACTAACTATCTTGGCTTCACACTAACCAAAGAAGTAGCAGACCTGTTTGACAAAAACTTTAGGTCACTGAAGAAAGAAATTGAAGAGGGTATCAGAAAATGTTCCTGGATAGGAAGGATCAATATAGTAAAAATGGCAATTTTACCAAAAGCAATCTACACATTTAATACAATCCCCATCAAAATCCCAACACATTTTTTTTACAGACCTTGAAAGCACAATACTCAATTTCATATGGAACAACAGGAAAGCCAGAAATGCCAAAACAACCCTGCTCAATAAAAAAAAAAAAAAAAAAAAAAAAAAGACTTCAGGAGGAATCACCATCCCTGACTTTAAGCTATACTATAGAGCTACAGTAATAGAAACAGCCTGATACTGACATAAAAACAGATTTGTGGATCAATGGGATCAAACCAAAGACCCCGACATTAACTCATACACCTGATTTTTGACAAAGAGGCCAAAAATATTCAATGGAAAAAAGATAGTATCTTCAACAATAAATGGTGTTGGCATAACTTCATGGTAATACATAGAAGAATGCAAATAGATACAAACTTGTCACTCTGCACAAAATTCAAATCTAAGTGAAATAAAGACCTCAACATAAACCCAGATATACTGAACTTGATAGAAAAGAAAGTGGGAAATACCTTTCAATGCACTGGCACAGGAGACCACTTCTTAAATATAGCACCAGTAGCACAGACACTAAGAACAACAATCAATAAGTGGGACCTCCTGAAACTGAGAAGCTTCTGTAAGGCAAAGGACACAGTCAATAAGGCAAAAATAGAGCCCACAGAATGGAAAAAGATTTTCACCAACCCTACATCAAACAAAGAACTTATTTTTAAAATACATAAAGAACACTAAAAACTAGAGCCCACAAATCTAAATAGCCCAATTAAAAAATGGGGTTCAGAGTTAAAAAGGAAACTCAACAGAAGAATTACAAATGGCTGAAAGGCACTTTAATAACTGCTCAACATCTTTAGCTGTCAGAGAAACGCAGATCAAAACAACTTTGAGATACCACCTGACACCTGTCAGAATGGCTAAGATCAAAAACACACATGACAGTCTATGATGGAGAGGATGCAGCGCAAGAAAAACATTCCTCCATTGTTGGTGTGAGTGTAAACTTGTACAGCCACTCTGGAATACAGTATGGCGGTTCCTCGGAAAACTGGGAAACAATCTCCCCAAGGATCCAGCAATACCACTATTAGTCATATACCCAAAGGATGCACATTCATACCACAAAGACATTAGCTCAACTATGTTCACAGCAAGAACTTGGAAACAAACTAGATGCCCCTCAACTGAAGAATGGATTAACAGACTGTGGTCGATTTCCACAGAGGAGTACTACTCAGCAGAAAAAAAAAATGACATCCTAAAGTTCTCTGGCAAAAGAATGGATTTGGAGACTATCCTGAGTGATATCACAAGCCCAAAAAGATAGGCATAGGCATGGGATTACTCACCCACCCATAACTGGACTTTAGACAAAAAAAAAATTAGTATACCCAAACTGCAAACCACAATCCCTGAACAGCTCGGGATCAGAAGGGACTTAAGAGAGACATCCAGAGATTCCCCTAGGAAGAGAAAATAGAGAAGATCACCTTAGCAAATTGGGATCATAATGGGCTGCAACCAAGAAGAGTTGGGAACAAATCGTGAGAGAAGAAGGTGGTTGAGTGAGAGGAGCAACAAAGAGGGAGGGAAAAAACCAGATGGGTATCTTGAAAGAGGAAGCCAATGTGGGGTTGGAAAGAGACCAGGTGCTAAGGAAACCTCCAGTAACTCACAGATGTCCCTGGCTAGGTCTCCAACCAATAGTGGAGGGGTGCCTAAACAGGACTTTCTCTATAATCAAATGAATAACCACCCTTAGTGTCATCACAGAACCTACATCCAACAATGAATAGAGATGGAGGCAGAGATCCATGGCTGAGCACTGGACCAAGCTCCTGGTCCAGCTGAGAACAGGGGAGGAGAGTCTGTATGAGCAAGAGGAGAGGGATTATGAGGAAAATCCCCACAGTGGTGGCTGGCTGGAGCTCTGGGGAGCTCCCTGAATTGTGAACAGCCGCTGGGAAAACATCGGGAAAAGGAGCTAGGCCCTCCAAGGGTAGGCAACTGTTGATTGGCATGAGCATTATGTGGAGCCTTGAGGGGTGGGATCAGATTGTGTTCCTGTGTGTGTGGGCTGGCACCTTGGAACCCATTCCCTGCAGAGAAGTGTCTAACCCAGTCTTGACTTTGGGACGAGGAAATCGGGCTTGCCTGGAGTGGATGTGCATGCTGAGCTAACCTACCTTGGGATTTCTTGCCCTTTGGGAGGAGGGGATGGTGTATGGAGGAGGAGGAGGCTGAAGACTGGCTGGAGGTGATTGGGAGGAGGGAAGGGAGATGGATCAGGGAGATACATGGATAAAAAAGACTTTTTATAAATAAAATAAAATGAACATTTAAAAAAAATCATTTTCTCACATCCTTCTTCCAGAATTCTAAAATTCCAACAAGAATGACTTTAATACTTTGTCTATCAAAATATAAATCTTAGCTGAGAAAATTAATATAGAGTTCAACGGATGCCCACTAGTGGCTTCATTTGACTTTGTCGATTTCACAGAGATGGATGAAATTTGGAAAGAAGGAAACCACAATAGATCTTGTTGGATGCAAATGGAGTGTCCGTGATCTTTACCTGTCCCTTAAACAGAAAGACAAGAAAGAAGACACAAACAGCTGCAGGAACACAGAGTGTCATTTGTCTTTGCTCTGCAGAGAGACTACCAGGATGGAACAGTAGCAGGAGATGTGCCTTGTTTCCTATCAGCCCTCTCTGCTGACAGCATACAGCTCTGATAGGTGAGCCCTGAGAGCAGAGAGCCAGTAGGCACAGCCAGAATCTCTCTCTCTCTCTCTCTCTCTCTCTCTCTCTCTCTCTCTCTCTCTCTCTCTCTGTCTCTGTCTCTCTCTCTGTCTCTCTCTGTCTCTCTCTGTCTCTCTCTGTCTCTCTCTGTCTCTCTCTCTCTCTCTCTCTCTCTCTCTCTCTCTCTCTCTCTCTCTCTGTCTCTCTCTCTCTCTCTCATCTAATAAGATGAAGCACTTGAAAAAAAAATCCCTTTGAAGGCAGTGGGGATTCTAGTACCTTGTTCTGTAGCCTGGTGTATTTCTTTCCCTCATGTGAGTCAAGAATAAACAGCAAAGGGAAAGAAATATAATGATGGGCCCTCCTTTGGCAAAGGAGGGTCCCTGACTTAGGAAGTGGAAGGAAAGAGGTGATCCAATCTGACCCCAACATCTACAAACAAACACTGACAAGGAAAAACCAGTCAGGCCCTGAACGTGGCACTTCATATTCATATGCGCTGATGAAACTGTGTCCTATTTGGCTGCACATGTCTCACCTGAGGTCCCAGACATCTGATTTCACAAACACAAATGCTGTGTCAGTATGAACCGGATAGTGGCCCCTACTTCTTTACTTTTAACATTAAAAGGTAAGTGTTGTCCTTCTGCGTTTCTCACTAAGTCTTAAATTATAATGGTATACTTGTTTTAGTTGAAATTGTTATTATGAGAAAATGGACCAATATAACCATGAAAATTATGAAACATACCTGCAATAGGAAAAGTAATAAAGTGTTGGTCTCTATTCTACCAAGGAACTTGGCTACAAACTAATAAAAATAAAACAGAAAAGATAAACAAATCAATTTTCCCTTTTAATAATAGGAAGCAGAGAATATTTAAGGTAAAAGGTATTTTTTATTAATTAAGCTCTTTCTCTTTAAAAAATCAGAAATTCACAACACTTGATAAAGGTGGAGCGTATTTTTTTTTCTTTGGCCAAAGAAAGTGTTCACTTAAATTCTGTGAATACCAAGAAGCTCATGCTACTCACAGACACAGGAGACAGTAATGATTAAAAAAAAAAAAAAAAAAAGGTTGGGGGGGTGTAATAAAGGATTATTTCTGCTTATGTAACACTTTACAGGGGTCAAACAATCTTACAGTGCCCCTAAAAGAGCAGACTTGAACACTGCCATTGCAAGGGAAACAGAACAAAAGAATGCATGGCACATTGGCAAGCTCTTGCCTGCCTGGGCCTGGAATGTCTGTACTAATCTATTCATTTAGATTTGGAGCTCTACAGAAAATGCACCAGGCCACACTGCTATTTTATTTTAAACCTCAGTTGCACAAAGTATGAAATCCCCACAGCACAGGGGACATCTAGAGGTTAATTTAAAGCAGTTGGCATTCCTCTCTTTCAACTCCTTGGGATTTCACCTTCACTTCCAAATCAAGCACCTAGCTCAACGCCCTGAGAAATATTCAGAAATTGTATTTGCAAGGACATGAGACTCTTTCTTGGTTGTTTCTGGGAACTTTCATTTTTTCTGGCATCTCTGTGAGGTCACTTGTCATAGAGGTAGTTCAGCTCAGAGGCAAAGGTCGGCCAAGGAGTGTGGACCCAGGATCTTTTCTCATTAGCTGGGCTGGCTGGCTGCACTTCTATGAGCCTGCTCCCTGACCTATTAAATGAGGTCAGATGACCCCTCACCACACTTAAACTTCAGCAGGTTTTACTAATGGAAGGCAGATGTGTGAACCATCCCCTGAGGAATCACAGATTCCGTTTCTATATCTACCTTTTAGAGTATAAAATTGCATAATTCAAATAGACTTATTTTTCCCTGCCTTAGTTTGAGGGTTCTGAAGAGATTAGGGAAAGAGGGGGAAAAAAAACAAAACAAAACATTTAAGAGCCATTAACCCAGAGCTCTGATAGCCATGCACTATTTGGTCCTAAATAGTTACTTTAGACTTTTTAAAAAGGATTAATTCAGGATTATGAACAACCCACAAGCTGGAAATGGACAGCCAATGATTACAAGTCATAGCGACTACTGATACCATTGGACAGGCGACAGAAGACTTCCAACAAACAGCTGTGCCTCCTAGCGCTGAACACACATGCTCCTGGGAAGCCTATTTTTAAAAGGAAAATGTAAAATAAATCCATGTAAGTACTAAAGCCAGGATGAATAAATATTTTTGCTTGAGTTCTGTCCATAACGAATTTCCTTTTCAGTTCTTATTCAGATGACTCAATAACTGCACATTCTTACCGTTCTTTTAGCGACAAGAGCTTGGTTCCATCAGTCCTTGATGGAAAACAATAGTAAGCAGTCCTGGCCTTTGACACTTCCTTTTTATTTTCTTGTTATCATCTGTTTTGTTTGTAATTTTCTTGTTTTTGTTTTTGTATTTTTGCTTAATTATGTTGGGTTATTTGGGATGGAGAGATTGAGGGATATTTTTTGCCATTCTCTAATTTTTAATTATTTTGTATATGTGCTCGTGTGTGTGTGTGTGTGTGTGTGTGTGTGTGTGTGTGTGTGTGTGTGTGTGTGTGTGTGTGTGTGTGTGTACTGTGTATCACAGTGCATGTATTAAGGATGAGGAACCATTAGGGGGAGTTGATTCTGTCCTGCACCATGTGAGTCCCAGGGATCAAGTTGAGGTCCTCAGGTTTGGCAGCAAGCATAGCTACTTACTGAGACATCTCTCTTGCACTAACTATATATTACTGTTAAGAATTACTCATATTACATATATATGAATTACAAATGACCATATGCGTATAATGGATGTATGAACATCTACATATGACATATACAGATATCCACACGCATACTTCATGCATTTCTTATTAGACTCTGTTAGCCTTAACTGTCTTCAGATGTGCAAAAATAATATATATCCTCCATCTCTGTAGTGAAGACCTTGATCTGTAAACACAAGCTTTTGTAAACTCAACACTAAGTTCCAGGCACACAACTTTGAGGAGCTAATATGCTTTGCTACTGTTGCGTTTTTATACTGGAAACCCAGCATCCTACTACCTTCCAACAGTCACTGCACCAAGTATAGGGATCTTGGGGAGGAATACTTAAAATCTAAGTTATAAAAGGATGGTAAAGTTAATGATCTGGTGTCACTGGCTTGAGGGAAAAGAATATCTTGACAAAAAGATCACCGAAGCATCCAGTCTAGTCACTGGTGCTAATAGCAGGCCAAAACGTATCCACTGAGTTTTCACGGTATTCTTAGCTTCCTCACTTATCTCAGTTAGACCCTGCAATATCTTTTTGTGGGAGGAGAAGGTGTGGCTGTGTTACATAGGGATGTATTTTTGCTTATCAAAAAAATTGAATGTTGTTTAAGATTTTATAGTTACATAGAACAAATACATTTACCTCAGTTTCAGCTCCAGATCTACAGTAATTCCTTTGATTTCCCAGCTGTAATTGCTAAGCGATCTCAATATCTGAAGCTTACAGTGGCACTGGCAGACAATGCTGGAGTGGCATTCCTGCTCTCCTTCAGAGATGAGCCATACTGTCTGGAGGATGCCTCTCATAACGTTATTTTTTGCTCTATCTCATAAAGCCTGTTCTGTATAAATATATTTTAATTAATTAATAAACAAGATGTAATGAATTCTGGCAGGGTGACATTTGAGCACAAAGCAAAGGGCTTAAACAGAATCTGACATGTGTTTGCAAGGAAAAAAAAAAAAAAAAGAACACCCCACATGTGCATTGAGCATACACACACACACACACACACACACACACACACACACTCATGCATTTATTCCTTAGAGGTATTATATAATTTAAAATTATAAAAAGTTTATTTGACATTTGAAGGGCGCCAAGAAACAAAAGACAGCAGAGGTTGGTTTTCCAAGCAGTTGACTAGTGATCAACAAAGATGCTTGAGCTGTTGGGGATTCAGCATCACTAGCCTGCACTAGCTGAGCAGGCAGTTCTGCTGTTTCTTACCTTAAGACTTCTTGATAGATCACATCTGTATTTAGTGAAGTAGATTTAGGGACTTGTTTGATAGCTTGGGGTACTCAATACATGCTTCGGTTGGATTCAATGAATCTGTATCTATAGATATCTAAAGAATATTTACATAGGTTTTGAAAACCATGGATATGTACCTGCAGTAGTAGCTTTTGAACTGCGGAAGGAACACAAACAACACACACAACACCCACACACATATATATACACCATATATATACATACATACATACATACAAACACATATATATATACACATATATATGTATGTATATGTGTGTGTGTGTGTGTGTGTGTGTGTGTGTGTCTGTGTGTGTGTGTGTGTGTGTGTGTATGTACCACCACCTAATGAGACTGCCAGCTCAGTATTGGTAAACTAAGAAAAGAACAATGGTTTGATGTTAAAGGATGGTCTTCACTGTTTCTCTGTGTGCCTTGAAAATTTACCCTTTCCACGGGAAAATCATCTAGATTATAAAATATGGAAGATTTTTTTGTAGTTTGTATTTTGGCTAGAAACAATGTGTAAGATAACTAGTTTTCCTTCTTCCCAAACCAAGTCTTTACATTTCTTCAGGAAAGAGGTGATATCACTTGTTTTATCCTTATTGTTCAGTAGAGAATGCTCTAAAAGAATGGAAATTTACCAATGGCATTTTATCATGTGAGAGGTACCTGCTTGAACTTCTGCATTGATTTCCTTGTTGTTTGAGATGGCTTTAGAAATATCATGAACCTTGAGTAGAATTCATAAGTGAACAAGGCTTTTACCTGCCATTCTATGTCTCATCATGGCCCTCATCTTGTCTTGTACTGTGTCACTTCCTGACCACTGACATCACTAAAACCAAAAATTAACTTAGGGAGATGATCAACAGAAGATCACTTCCTCTGAACTCCAGCTCTCTCATCTGAGGAAGGAAGGAAGGGAGGGAGGGAGGGAGGGAGGGAGGGGGAGGAGAGAGGGAGGGAGGGAGGAAGGAGGGAAGAGAGGGAGTGGGGAGGAGGGAGGGAAGAGAGGGAGTGGGGAGGAGGGAGGGAGGAGGGGGGAGGGAGGGGAGGGAGGGGAGGGAGGAGGGAGGGGGGAGGAGGGAGGGAGGAGGGGGGAGGGAGGGGAGGGAGGGGAGGGAGGAGGGAGGGAGGGGAGGGAGGAGGGAGGGGGGAGGGGGGAGGGGAGGGAGGAGGGAGGGAGGGGAGGGAGGAGGGAGGGGGGAGGGGGGAGGGGAGGGAGTGGGGAGGAGGGAGGGGAGGGAGGAGGGAGGGGGGAGGGGGGAGGGAGGGATGGGAGGGGGGAGGGAGGGAGTGGGGAGGAGGGAGGGGGGAGGAGAGGGAGTGGGGAGGAGGGAGGGGGGAGGGAGGAGGGAGGGATGGGAGGGGGGAGGGAGGGAGGAGAGGGAGTGGGAAGGAGGGAGGGAGGGAGGAGGGAGGGGAGGGAGGGGAGGGAGGGAGGAGGGAGGGAGGGAGGGGAGGGAGGAGGGAGGGAGGGAGGGGGGAGGGGGGAGGGAGGGATGGAGGGAAGAGGGAAGGAAGGAAAGAAAATACAGCAAATTTTTATGTCAAGGGTTCCATCTTGGAGTTGTACCAAAAAAGTATCAGAGAAATTTCAGCTGTATAATTCTGAGTCACCATCATATCATGATCTAGCTTCAGTTTTATGTATTTTAGAAATTACCCTTAGTGAACAAAGCTTAGATATGAGTATATAATTATGATGATACATTATATGGAATATATATTGCACATATAATATAAATGAATGTGTATGTGTATTCGTGTGTTAGACTCTATCCTGCTACCTTTGCCAAATGATCACTTCAAAAAGATAAGTTAAATGTGTAAGAGAATTTCCATCATATATTAAAACACCACATACTATTCAAACACAATGACCATTATTCTTTAGTGAAGAATATACTATACTGATGACAATTACAAATTTATGATACATACTGCATAACCATATTACATAGTTTAAAAAAGTAAAAGTAAAATAAAAGTTATTTCTCACTATTAGTATTAGTTTTATACAGTCTTTCAATTCTTTTCTTAAATATTAGAGACAGAAAATATTGCCATTATTATGGAAATTTTGCAGAGCACACAAGAAATAATCTGTGAGGATTACCTCATGCTTCTTATAAAGAAGTAAATAATCACAGACATACTGGCACACATTCTTAATCCCAGCACTGAGAGGCAAAGGTAGGTAGATCTCTGTGAGTTCAGGGCTAGCCTGGTCACCTTGAGAATTCCAGGCCAGGCGGGGCTACATAGTGAGCCCATGTCTAAATCCAAATTTATTAACCATAGATAATAATTCTGTTCTGCTTCTTATTGTCCTGAGATGAAACACCTCCACACACAAGTTCCAGGCACCATGATGCTTCCCTTGAATACATACGGGGAAACAACCAAAACTGAACCCTCTGAAAACATGAATCAACATAAATAGCTTTCTTCCTTGAAACAGTATGTACAATTAAAATCACTTTTCTATCCTCATAATCTGACTCCAGATGAGTCCAGGGATAACAGACTTGATCACTTTGACAACTGTGGTAGGGCGGATCTGAAAAGTTCATCTATGAAAAGTTTGTGCTCCCATTGAGACAGCGCCTTTGCAAAGCTACTTTGCAGCCAGCAAGGCTATTTTCTCCACTGCAATGTGCCCGGGCAGTATCACATGACTAATGTTTTTGTTTTTGTTTTGAGTCAGAGTCTTTCTATTATGTTGTTCTGGCTCTCATGGAACTCCCTATGTAGACCAGGTTATCCTTAAACTTACAGAAATACACCTGTCTCTGTCTCCGGAGTGATAAGTGCATTGTCCACTGTGATGGATATGAGGTGATGGCTTGCTCGCATCTTTGCAGATCGTCAACTATTTAGAGATCTCAAACCTCAAACAGGAGCAAATACCATCTTGAATCCGTGCCCACAAACACCTAGTTCTATAGAGAGGCTACAATTCAAAAGAAGGCGCACCGTTCCAAAACAGAACAGCTGGGACTAAATGTTGAAACACTGGAGCCTGTGTGGGACATTTCACAACTGAGCCATAAATGTTGATACCTGCACAATTTCAATGGTACCTGCAGCTTGACCTGATTTATTGGGATAGTGGCCATGGTTTTTTACTCCCTTGACTCAATAGACACAGTCACAGGTATACTGATGAGTCACTAAAGTAGGACTGTCAGACAGGAAGTTTCATTGCATTCTGTATATAACTGAAATTCTCCCATTAGGAAATACTACAATGAGTGTGTCCTTTTGAACTAAACTCAGGCCACCTAGTTGCCTAGCAGAAAGAGCTAGCCTCATCCATTTTTCTGAATATAAATCTTAGTTGATAATTAATTCAAACTTAAACAGTTATGGCTTTCTGACTTGTTTCAAGGGTTGTTAATGGCCTTTAGTATGGCATGTGGAAATTGTTCTGTATGTGATCATGTGCATTTATATGTTCTTAAAATGTTAAAACTAAACCTGTCAGTAGTGCCAACATGTACTGTAGCTCACAAAACTTTTAAAGCAAAGAAACTCTAATGTATTAATTTTAACTATAACTAATCACTCAACAAGAGCAAAACCAGTTTCCAAGCCACCACGTTTGAAATTGTTGAGAATGGTGGGAGAGAGTATTTGTGTCCCTTGGTTGCATATGGCACAAGAATTTCAGTTGAAATTGAATTTCTGCATATGTGCCGTTTGCATAACCACATGACATTTTTAACTGTTCGGAAAAGTGAAAAGAAATAAAATATCTAGATGCTTTTATAATGGACTTGACACTCGACAATAAATGACCAGTTGATGAATCATTAATTTCCCAACCTTGGTCAAGTTACCTTACTGGTACATTTTAAAGCCTGCGAAAGTATTTATTAAAATGTTCATAATGTGTAAGAGCCATAGTTAAAAGAACTCTCTCCTGTGATCTACTAGGGTAGAGGTGCTTGTGTGATTTTTGGCTGGTGATAGATGCAGTAATTTTTTGTTAAAATAAAAAAAAAAGTGTTATTTGACTGCTTGTTCTAATCACAAATGGAACCTTATATATTCATAGCTCATAAATGCATATCTTATATTACACTCTCAATAATAAAACAACTTTTAAAACTAAACAGTGTGTCACCAGCCTTGATATAAAAGCCATAGTCTGTTGACTGCTTTGCAGGAAGACATTCAGAATGCAGAGCTTCAAAGAGTTTTTTGAAACTAGAGACATAGTTTTGTTTCACATAAACTGCCAGAATATGGCATTTTTTTGTGCTGCCCAAACATGACCAAGGTAGTGGCCACTGAGCACTGTTTCAAGCTGTAGAGCTGCATGATGGTTGGGAACTACATGAAACGCAAAGCTCCAGCAAGTCTTCCCATTGTAAAGTCCTACTGAATTCTGTAAGTGACTAGATCATTCTCCACATCATGTTTGTATCATCAGCTCTAAACTGACCCAGAGTTCTTTGGGCTCATTTTTTTTTATCTAAAACTTTAGATCTAAAATCAACCATATTCCATATGTTAACTCTTTGTTTTGAATAAGACTGAATAATATTATAATGATTAAATAAAAATGATATATAACATAAATGATCATGGAAATGTAACATTAAAACCTTTTTAAAAAGCAGCCAGGCATGATGGCTCACACCTTTAATCCTGGTACTATGGAAGCAGAGGCAGGTAGATCCTGAGTCTGAGGCCAGCCTGGTCTATAGAGTGAGTTCCAGGACAGTCAGGGCTACAAAGGGAAGCCATGTTTGGGGGTGAAAAGAACAAATATATATCTACCATTTGAGTGCAATGATGCAATGGAAATTATCACATTATTTTGAATTTTTTTGGCAGTACAAGATAGCCAGAAGCTCATGATTTGTTAGGGAGGGGGGGACCCAGAACAGTATAACTAACTACCAGTGAACTACATAAAAGATGTTCTTACAGTTCCACCAATGTGGAGTTTGAGAAGCTGTGTTACTAGTGTTCTGTGGAATAGTGTCAATCATTTTCATAGTTTGTATAAAGAATACCCTTGCATTCAGTTGTGTATATGCCAAACACAAAGTGGTGGAAGCCAGACTCCTTCATTGTGGAATAGATCTGTGATTATTTTCCAGTCTACTATAGCACAAACCAAGATATGAGCCTCTGCACACTTCTTCATGCTTGTGTAAGAAAGATCATGACCTTGTAAAGTATCATTAGGCCCAGCTTTTCCTGTCTGTTGAACTGCAAGCTACAGTTCTCTGCAGTCTCTCCAGGGTCAGGCTGATGTGCTTTTTAAGGGACATTAAGCCAGGACAGTTGGGAATGCCATCTTTGCTAGTCAAGCTGGAGGAAAGGTCAGAATGTAGCCACCTGTCTATTCCCAGATCCCCTTGTACACGTCACAGCCTGTGACACTTGCAGCTGAAGCCAGTCTCGACTCACTGCTAAGGAATGATCCCATGTCTTCTGAGCCCGTATGATTCAAAGTGGTTACAACTCAGCTCCAACAGCTACTGTGACCAACACTGACGCTACAAGAGGCGTCTTCGACCCATGACTACTTCTGTTGACCTTTGACATGCTGATTGGTGATGCAAAGATTTGTGTTCTTGAAGGACAGGAGTGAAGAAAAGGCAAAACCTAGTTAATTCCAATTTTTGCTTCCTTGAGATTGCTGGTGGTTCTTGTCCACCTCTTGAGTGGCTAATTCTTTAGCTAGAGGGTTATTGTCATCCTTGGAAGGGTTGGACATTTTACACTTTAAGTAAGGCCAGCCCTAGGCAAAGAGACACCAAGAGACAGATTTTCTCATTAAAAGAAGATATAACCAACAATATGCCACTGCCATGAAGCCACCAATAGAGTAAAGAGAAAGAGAAAATGAGGCAGAATGAAATGCAGGAGAACAGGGTACTAAGCAAGAAGAAAGGATCATAGAGAGTAGAATGGAGAAGCATAGTTTCTCTTGTAAGACAATGAGAACGGAGGACAGCAATGAGCCTCCTCAGCTGTAAGAGTGTACGTGGACATATTCAACCAACCTATCACTGCTGGGTATAAACCAGGGTGTGGTATCTGTGTCATGTAATAGTGAGCGCAGGTAGATGTCATCAATAGTACTTCTGCAGCCATGCTATCAAAATAAGATGATCAACAAGACAGATTCAGGTCCAGGTTGTAATCTGTAAGTTTGAAGAGATGGATAGGTAAGCAAAGGCATATGGCGTGTTTTCTGCATGGCAAGAAGAGTAATCCAGAGCTCTGAAAGAGAGCAGCCAGGACACATGGTGTGGAAGAGCTGAGCATCAGAGGAGACTATGGGGAGTAGTACGGGCTCTTCCGAGGACTCGGCAGCTTCTCCTGCTCTCATCTTTTTGCTGAAGGAATCCTTCATGCAACTCTGTTCAATCAAAAACTGACATCTCAGACACAAATGAACTGAAATGTGTACTTACACCGTTTGGGCCCTGAGTCATATTCATTCTTACATGTAATGTTTGTCAAGCATCCAGCACACATTCCATTACCATTCTCAACAGAGAGAGCGAAAGAGAAAGAGAGAGAAAAAACAAAACAAAACATCAGCAGGAGTCCTTCCCCTCACTCCCCCCTGCAAGCTTAAATCTTACTCATCAGTTATAAAATCTTACATGAAAGAAATATAAACAATAGGTAAATAAAAAAAGCCAGATAAGTGTAGATGGTGATTGGTATCCTAGAGATAAACCAGGAAATAAGGCTAGGAAGTATCAGAATGAGAAAAGCAATGGTAAATGTTTAGCCAGATGGTGCTGATACATTCCTTTAATCCCAGCACTTGAGATCTGCGGCTACCATAATCTATAGAATTAGTTCCAGGGTGACTAATTCTAAAGAGCTTTAGAATTTTCTTTACATTTACTATTGAGTTCTTCATTCCTGCAGCGATTTGTTACAGATACTCATTGTTTATATTAAAATTTCTGGTTCATATTATAATAAAGTTCTCCATTTTAAATGGATCCCAGAGGGCAACATACAAATGGATATAGAGAGCTACAGATATAGAGAACACGGGTAAAGCAGAAGAGCAAATGTCATGAAATGTTAACAATAAATGGATCTACATGAAGAGAATATGGATAGTCTTTATATTTTCTTTGCAATTGTCAAATGAAATTTAACCTCTGCTACTCTGAAATTCTGTGATTTTTCTGGGAGGGTTTTTTTTTGTTGTTGTTGTTATAAAATTCAACAAAACTTCCAGTATGTATAGTCAATATAAAATTCTTAAAAATTACAGATTTTATTTAAATCTCATGAGTACATTTCATACATAAAACTGGGGCCCCAAAATCATACTTCATGATAAATACCTTACCAGTTAGTTTTCACTATCAAATATAGTCTAGATTTGGAATCACTAAGATGCCATATACCTAAGCATATCTGAGAAGGTGTTCCTGCAAAACAAGAGAGTAATTTCACAGAAGAGAATAAAAGGAAAACTCTGAATGTGGTCAGAATTACCTCCTGGGCTAGGATTCTGAACTTAATAAAACCAGAAAAAGGAAAATGAACTGAGTGATCACATTCATCCTTGTCTTCTGACTATGGACATGTGTGAGCATCTATTTCCCCATTGACCACCATGCCTTCTTCATCATTGTAGACTGTATCTCCTAAATTATAAGGCAAAGTAAATCTTAAGTTGCCTCTGTCCGGTATTTCATTAATTATGAGAGTAATACAGATAATTGGTAATGACAGTGAGGTTGTTGATAGGCATTTGGTTTGTGGTACTGAACGGTTGGCTGTGTTGGTTAGTACTAGAATACTATTCCCAGAGTTTAATGAACTATTTTGATAGGCATTTAGGGAAAAAAAAAGAAACAGAATTCCAGGGCACGTGGAAGCCAGGCTCATGAGATTTCAGAGAAGAACAAGAAGTTACTTGGAAACTTGAGTACTGACCACTCACATTGCATTCTGGCAAAGAATCTGGCTACATTTTATCTGTGTCCTGAGAACGTGACTGAAGCTGAATTCAGAAATTACTAAATTATTTGGCCCCTCAATTTTTCAAAGCAGTATAGCATCCAAGCTACGGAATACATATTGCTCACACATTTACTGAGGTTTAAAATGAGTATTGAAAGCAGGAAAGTATGAAAATGCAGGGCTTGGTAAGGAAAGGGGCGTGGCGAGTTTAAAGTTACAGAGAGAAATAAAATAACTCTACTTGTGGGAGAGGGTAGCCGTTGGCTTGCACTTTGCATTGGGGAAACAGTAAGGACACTTTTGTGGTGAGATGCCACGGACTGAAGCTCCCACCTACAAAATGTAAATGCAATTGAAAGAGTGAACTGAGAATAACTCCTAAGAGATTTTTCTGGTCAAAAACAAACAAACAAAACTGTCTAGCGAAGTGTCTCCCCAGATTCAGCCATCATGCACGTGAGGCCACCACAGCCATGGTCACTACATCTTGAGTTGGGAACAGAACTTGAAAGCTGCATCTACATGATGCTTGTTGGACAGGTTGCATTATAGAAGAGTTATAAGGTTCTAGAGGGCCAAAGTTCTAGAAAGTCACTGAGGCCATGTGATGAATGACAAGATGAAATTCTCTGCACAGAGGCTCTGAGGGATAGTGCATGGAACTGAGAAGAGTAAGTCTGAATGGCAAGGGGTTTCCAGAACTTGGATAATTCATGACTGTGGGATGAGTACTGAGGGAAACCAACCCAGGAGAGAAACGGGATGCTGGATGTATAAGTTTTGATGTTTCTCCCATTGGGTTTCAGACTTGGATTGGTCTAAAACCTTTCTGGTTTTCATTCTTTTTGTGGGATAGAAATGTTTGTTCTATGCTGTTATATATAACAAGTATATAATAATTTTTATTTTACAGGATATCACATCTAGCAGAATGAGAAAGAGTGTGCTTTTAGCAATGTTATGTCTCTTAAGACTTTGAGAACTCTTACAGTTGAACTAAATGCTCTCATGTTACGAGTTGGCCATGGTGTTTTTGAGTCACAGAAGTGGAAGGTTAAAAGTGATACAGACAAGGAATGGATTTGTGGTGGCTGACTTTCACTGTTAACTTAATGGGACTTGAAATCAACTGGAAGAAACACTTGTGGGCATATTTCTAAAGTTTAAGTGAAAATGGAAGACATCCTCGATGAGAAAGCACTGCCCCATGAACTGAGATACTGGTGTGGGCAGAAACTGAAGAAAGAAGCAATCGAGCCAATTCCTGCCTTCATTCTTCTTTTCTTCTGACTGTAGACACGGTGTGACCAGCAACCTCACGCTCACACTGCTGTGCCTTCCCCAGTATAATGGACTGCATCCTCTTGAACTCTAAGCTAAAACAAACGTATTCTTTAGTTGTTTTTTAAAGATGTATAGCATAGCAGCAAGAGAAGTAACTAATATTTGAACTTCCACACTCATTGAAAAAATACATAGCTAATGGCATAAATGAAGAATACATTATTACCAGTCTCTAGAACCTTTTGTAATTGTAAAGGCTAGGCTCTTAGACATGAAGCAGGCAGTCCACTGTACAGAAGGCTAGTTTGTTAGGACAAAAAGAAGCCAATGTCATTATAGCTCATTGGCTATACTTTCCAGTATGGCCTCCAAAATCTCTCTGAGATTTGCTGCAGTACCTTCACTCATCCTGGGTCTGTTGTGGACCACTCAAGGTCTGAATCCGAAACACACAACTTGGGGTACCTGTTTCTCTCTCTTCAAACCTTTATGTACTGTCTGTGTGTCTTTGCAACCAGCATGGGCATGACTTAACAGAGCCTGTGAATTTCACTAAGGACTCTCCAGAGGTGACTTGGGTACTTCAGGAACAACATACAATGAATAAATGCTTGTTAACATTTCTTGTATGCTGTTGAGAGTTATTTAAACTCCTGTCCGAATCCTTCCTGGGGGGATCTTCCTACCCATTGCTTTCTGTTTCATGACTTCCTTGCTAGAAACAAGCCTTGCTTTCTTGGTGACATCATAATGTTAATCATTTGACAATTTAAAATGGAAAGCCATTCTTAAAACCTATTCTCTACAGAGGAGCACCTTACTCAGCCTTAATTCTGGGGAGAGGGCCTTGGTCTTAACTCAACTGGATATACCAAACTGAGCTGACTCACCTTGGGAGTCCTTACCCTCCCTGGGGAATGGATGGGGGATGGGGTGGAGGGAAGCTGAGGGAAGACTAAGACTGTGAGGAGGAGATGAGGAGCAGTGGTGGGTATGGGAAAAAAACTTTTAAATAAGAAAGAAAGAAAGAAAGAAAGAAAGAAAGAAAGAAGGAAGGAAGGAAGGAAGGAAGGAAGGAAGGAAGGAAGGAAGGAAGGAAGGGAGGAAAGAAAGAAAGAAAGAAAGAAGGAAAGAAAGAAAGAAAGAAAGAAAGAAAGAAAGAAAGAAAGAAAGAAAGAAAGAAAGAAAGAAAGAAAGAAAGAAAGAAAGAATGTGGAGCCATATCCAAAGATAAAGTTTCAAGTGTTTCTGCTTTTTTTGTTTTTTTGGTTTTTTTTCTTAAGCTGGTATGTGTGGTTCATTCTAAATGACCCAATGAAATTACTGCAGCATGGATCACATTTAACTATGTAAGCATGACATGGCTTTATGTTTTGTGCTGAGATTTTCAACAATGGTGCACAGAGATCAGCCTGGAAGACACAGTCCTGTAGACTAAAGATCTTTTCCATGGATTGAATGCCTCTGGTCATGTCTGTTTTTCGCCATGTTGCTGACCAAGGTATTTTTCTCCACTTTATAGAGTCTAAGTATAGCACACTTAATAGCAGTTAGGGGTGTCAACGCTCTTTGGTATAGTAAATCTCTAGTGCGAGATAATCTTGTTAATGATCAGCATAAAGTAAGGAGAGGTCATTTTTTTAAAACGTTGTCATAAAGCCTGCGTTTACTATGATAGAGTTGGAAGGAGGCAATCCCATTAACCTTCGCATTGTATTGATGAAATTATATACCCTCCTGAGTATGGAGGCTGACAGTGCTATCTGTGAGTGCACTGACTGCCCGAGCGACAGAGAGAATGGCCTAAAGAGATCTAGGCTCCATCCCAATCTTATTTATTTAGGAATTCAACCCTGAACAAGTATGAGCTCTTGAAGTCTCAGATTTTTCTTCTGTTTGTTCTTTTTTTTCTAAATTCACATGTGGGTTTATGTGGGTTTTACTCATTTTTTACAATTACCCATTATTACTTTTATATAAAGGGGAAAAAAGAACTTCTCGTGGCGCTCAGAAGATGCTGTAAAAAGTGCCTTTAAAAAAAGCATTCCTTTGTGTTCTTTTCTATAAAGAAAACAGCGTTTTTGTATGGGTGGGGGAGGAAGTTGGTTCTGCTTCCACTTTTGAATCACAGAAATGGAAAACTTTGAATAAGAAAAAATAGTTTGAAAATGTTTCCCAAATCTGAACCAAAACGATTATCACCCCACACGCAGCAAATTGAGAGACTGTTCACTGAGTTTTTAAGTGGGTGTGTGTCACTATGACAGGGAAAAGAGAGCGATGGCGGAGCATGTAGAATGGCGCTTTCACAACTTGTAGGCTAATTCAAGATGACACCAAATAACAAGAAAAAAACCTTTTCCAGGGTATGTGAAGAGATGTACAGGAAGTGGCAGCTTGCATCCCCTGCAAGGTACACAACACAATCATCAGGCAATGCCATTTGGCTGTCACCTAGGAAACAAGAGATGATGGCCCTGTTGACTTTGCAAAGGTGCTGTGGTTGGTAGTTTATTTCTGGATCATAAAATGTGGAAAAAGTTGTGTGTGTACACATGTGGTGTGGTGTGTGTATGTGTGTGTGTACACATGTGGTATGGTGTGGTGTGTGTGGTGTGGTGTGTGTGTACACATGTGGTGTGGTGTGTGTGTGTACATAGGCGGTGTGTGTGTATATGCATGTGGTGTGTGTGTGTAGACATGTGGTGTGTGTTTGTGTGTGTGTGTACACATGTGGTGTGTGTTTGTGCGTGTGTGTGTGTGTGTGTGTGTGTGTGTGTGTGTGTGTGTGTTTGTGTGTGTGTACACATGTGGAAGTGAGAGGACAAAGTTCATCATCAGGCCTCACCTTCAACCTTGTATAGAACAGGCTCTCTTTATTGTCTGCTACCACATGCAGGCCCGTGAGATGTGGAGAGTCTCATGTTTCTGCCTTCTATCTTGCTGTGAATGCACTGGTACTTCTGACCCAAGCCACCATACCCAATTTTACAAGGAATCTGAGTTGTCTGTCTCAGGTCCTGAAGCATGCATGGCAAGCAATCAAAGAAGGGAACCATCTGTCCTGTTCTAGAGTTCTTAAAAGAAGATGTCAGGTCATCGCTGTTCTATAGCAGGAGACTTCTCTTGTGTTGCAAAACAGATTAACACAAAGGAGTTCAAAACTTTAAAAGGTTATAATGTCCATGGGGGGGGGGAGGGGAGATGAGGGCAATTAGCAGAAAGCCCATGACTTAAGTGGCAGGCCAATAAATTGTCTCAAAGGTGACCATGTTTTGAAATAGCTTCGTGGTATAGGTTAATTCTTTCTCTTTGTAATTAAGGAGAATGGAAACAGTAGTGTTGGATCCTAGGTCACATTCCCTATGATCAAAATTAATTATCACTCCAAATTAATTGATGTAGGGACCATTGTAAGCATCTTGAAGTCATCTTTCAAGGCTTGTTTTAGGCTCTCTGTCTGCAACAGCAACTTCTCTGATTATTTCTTGGTTTGAATGATAATATGCCCTTCCTAACAGTTCTTATCCTCCGAAACATATGATTTAGCATTTATTCTAACCTGCCTCTTATTATTTCTTCTCTCTTCAATTAGAGCATAAATTCTTGGAGGGTATGAATTCTATTTTACACTTCTTTTATTATCCTACCAGAGCCCCAGGCAGAATTCTGAAAATAGTGCTAAGTAAATACTTGTTGATTAATGAATTCGTCTCGAAGTGCCTTTCAGGCACCATTCACACTAGCTTTCACCTTTGGGTGAGGACAATTTTCCACCTCAGGGAACTGTGCCAAGGTCCTCTAGCTCCTCACCCTTTCTTCTCTGCTCTTTTTATTTTGATCTGTAAGAAGCAAATCTAGTACAGAGGGGAGATGCTCCTACACGCGACAGCATTTAAACATGCCAGTTCCTTTTTCCCCAAGAAAAATGCTCCCTCCGGATTATTGTGTGTGCACATGAATTTAGAATCATCTCAACGCTGGAAAACATATAATTATGCACATAATTGTCACCCAGAAGTTCCTTGGGTTATCTACTCAAACCCAGCTTCCTCTCCTAAAGCAGAGATCTCTAACTCTGCTGAGGCTGAAACTCAGAAAAGGGCATTGCTGGGTGTGCTCATCAGCAATAGTACTTAGAAACACACACACATACACACACATACACACTGTACTGGACTTTACCAAGTAGACCAAGCCAATCAGTAGCATGGAGCTTCCTGTCTTTGCTTCTGCTGCATTAGGATTTTAAGTACACACCACTACATAGAGTGTTTTCCTTCTGAGAGTTTAGGGATCACATTCGGATCCTCTTTCTTGCCTTCCATGATTTTAGCAGAACCTGACAAATTCTACATAAAATCGCCTTCTGGTTCTACTCACCAGTTACTGGCTCTGCTCCAGTCGAGAAATAAAGACATTCTCAGTGAATATCAAGAAGTGAGCAGCACAGAAAATTTTCCAAATGAGGAATGCAAAAGTGGGCTGATAGAAAAAAGAAACCGCAGCCCATGTGGCTTCCCTTTGTTCTGACAAAAAGATCCTCCAATAGTGGGATGATCCTCTGACAGACCTGCTACTGCAACAGGGGACCTTCCTCTGCAATGTAAATTGAATTCATTTTATATAGACACTGACAAGCTGAACTCCAGACAAATACAAACTCACAAGAATCATCAGAGTAAATAACTGATGGAGAAGAGACAAATATGATACGTTCTGCTGTTGCTGTGAGAGATTGCTTAGGAACCAGGGTATTTCTGTGGGAATCGTCTTTGAGAAGAAGGGGAAAAAATTAGTGGATAGTTTGGGGGACCTTATAAAATTGATATCAGATCAACTCTTCCCATAGAATACTTGAGACCTGTCTTTCTCCTGAAGGAATTAAAAAGAGAGAGAGAGGATAAAAGGGTAGAAGATCAGAAAGATCTCACACATACTTCCAGAGATTTCCTACACTGAGATTTCCCACAAGATATAACATCAAATAAATTATCACGTAGGGCATTTTTAGCTCCCTTCAGGTAATTTAGATATCAGTCACCTGAAAGGTGGGAAGACTGGAGTCAGATGTTGGCATGTACACAAAATCAAATGTGTCCTTTTGTGCTGCCTTCCAGGCACAGAAACTAAGTTTCAGTCTCCAGAGCAATGAAGACAAAAAGATACCCACATCCAAATATGCCATTTTCCCACCTCGTTTGCATAATAGTAATTCAATTATCTAAGAAGAAAGAGCAGAGCTTTATAACAATTTTCTTTGGAGTTGATTTTCATTATGACACCCATCAAAAGGCTGCTGATGTGATGCATCTTCTCACATCCAGTATGGTTAACCAAAACATCCAAGGAAGTCTCTTGCATGAGCGTGGGAATATGGAGGTGGTGCATCTAAGTTCTGTTTAGAACCCCCAAAGCAAGACAGCAGCTAGAAGGCAGTCATATATCATGCTCAATCAGAGAACGGTGTCACAGAGAATCTGGTAACTACAGGGTTGTCACCACTGGGTAGCTCTGATCATACCCAGCACTTATGTATGTTCCAAGGGCTCCCTTTTGGCAAGAGGAACACTAGTTCCATTTCAGATGAAGGTAAACACAGTGTTGACAAAGTTGGGTGAATGCAGGGTGGCATTGATTGATGACATCGCAGTACACAGCCAGACGTGGGAAGACTACACGGAGCATGTAAAACAAGGATTTGGGTAGCTTTTACAAACAAGCTTGACAGTGGGGCCATGACATGTCAGCCTGGCATGCTGAGGTGACATATTTAGGACACAGGGAGGAGAAGCAGACAGCCAGCACTCTGTTATGGTGGCCTGCTCTGTTTCTCAATGGACCATTTCATGAGGAAATGTTAGACAAAGGTTACTGGGCATTGCAAACCAATTGCTCTAGGTTAGTCATTATTGTGTTTATAGATCACTTTACTGAGCCACGAAGACCACCCAGGAAGGTGACAGAGCAGAAACATTTTGGTAGTCTGACCTCCACTCTAAATTTTAAACTGTTTTCTGAGAGTTACAGAATTGAAATGAAAATATTTTCTAAGTTCACTATTCTTCCTCCAAATGTACATCTTTTTAAGTCTTGCCCATCTGGTAATTATCTACTGTCTACTTCTATGTCCCCAATAAGGACAGGTGGAGGTAACATTCAAAGCAAGTGTCTCACCAGCTTGGCATATAACAAAGAAGATCCACTTTCTATGTCTTTCTGATGAAAGGCTACATTTTTTTTTTCACAAAAAGTCTAATTTAAAGCCAGAATGGGGTCAGCAAGCCAGCAGCCCAGAAATCATCTCCAGTTCAAATGAAATTAGCCAATTTCATAAAGATTTCTCTGGCATAGTTTGAACTGCAAGTCTCTGCTCTCCTGGGGGAAGGAATAACCTCACATCTTATTATTCTTTCTTACCCTGAAGGTGCCTCTTGTCATCTATTATCATATAAAGCCAATGCTGCTAGTTACCCTTGATGTGAACATCTTATAGCCCCAACCACACTGTGCTGTCCTTGAAGGCAAAGCTTGACTCATCCAGTTTTAGGAACCTGTGACAGTTTGCAGTCCAGTGTCCTGCACATATGTATTAATAAGGGTTTGATCACTTGCCGAGCCACGGGAAGACGCGCTCAGTTCTTCTGTTAAGCATAGATCTTTCTGTATATTTCGTCTCTGTGGCTCAAGGAGAATTATAAACTGCTGTGACTGCCGGCAACTCTATTACACAAGAGGTGTGATAAAAACTGGCTAAACAAGATCACGTTCGTGGGTTTAAAGCAAAGTACAAGTGAGTTTGACTTAAGTTCTGCCTCTTCCTAGACATATGGTTTGAGTGTCTCTGGATTTTACTCATCTATAAATGAGCATACAAGATGTGATCACATATAACAGTGAGGATATTCAATAAGGGAATGTTAATTGAGTGGGGGTGGCTCGGGGGATAATTCATTTGGTGTACAAATGCAAACACCGGAATCCGAGCACCTAGCACCCATGTAAATGCCATATATGTGTGAAAGTCCACTTGTAATTGCAACCCAGAGGGCAAAGACAAAGGATCCACAGAATAAGTAAGCTCTCTAGGCTAACCAAGTAAGCAGTCTCTGGGTCAAATGAGAGACCCTGATTTAATATATAAGCTAGAAAGTGACCAACCAACAAACCCTTGCCTCCATAGGCACACATGAAGTGTACCTGTACATACACATGCACTCACACACATGACCGCGCACACCCACTTCTTCCACACACATACACACACACTCAGACATACATACAGACACACACACACAGACACACACAGATGCACAAACACAGAGAGACACACACACAGATGCACAAACACACAGAGAGACACACACACAGAGACACAGATACACACACAGAAACACACACATAGACACAGACACAAACACACACAGACACACACAGATGCACAAACACAGAGAGACACACACAGATGCACAAACACACAGAGAGACACACACAGATGCACAAACACACAGAGAGACACACACACAGAGAGACACAGATACACACACAGAAACACACACATAGACACAGACACAAACACACACAGACACACAAAGAGAGACACAGATACACACACACAGAGACACTCAAAGCATCAAAGGACCATTAGTATTGTGTGGGTCTAAGTTACTTTTACTCTTGCTTAATAGCTCCTCTGGTTAGTAGACCCCAAAATGCTATTTTCTTAAATGTATAGCTTTGCAAGAGACACTTAGCAAGACTCTGTTCCTCCTTGGTGTGAAAGGCTAATGACTTCAGTTACACAGGCCAATGTGAGGCAAAGGTAGTGTAAACAGGATACAAGTAGTGATTTGTGAATGGTTATGACACCTTGCCTCAGGCAAATCCTCCAAGCCGAATTTGCAGGCTTTTTGCTCAATGAGAAAAATAGACCACAGGTGACAAGTCAATTAAAACTCAGCCAACTCCAAAAAAAGTATCTCATGGCCTGTGCAATGTAAAGAAATGAAATTTAAATCATAAAGCTTAGTTTTTACTTTGTTCGGTGTGCTTAGTTTATAATCGAGAGTTTACTCTTAATGGCCTTAGTTCGTGGGCCATGATACTGCCTTAAAACAACTCTTTAGCAAATTAATGAAACATTCACAATTATAAATACAACATATATATATGTATATACATATATATATATATATATATATATATATAGAGAGAGAGAGAGAGAGAGAGAGAGAGAGAGAGAGAATTGATATCTTGACACTGACAATTTCTATGATGTATAAATTTCAAAGGCACAAATCTGTGCAAAACATATTATTATATTCCATTTGTTGAGCATTCTTAACGGATACTGGGCACCAAAGACATGAGTGTCTGATTCTCTGGTGGATTCCAAGATGTAGACAGTCTAGGTGTTGTGTTCCTGGTCTGCCCGTGAGGAGCTAACCTAAGGTCCCTAGACAGATGCTCAGCAAATGAACTGGTGTATAATGAAGGAGTGAGTGTTCTGCAGTTGGATATAGGGAACTGAGCTCTAGACCCCTGCAGTAGACGTAATAATCAACCACTGGAACATCAATAAGCACTGATATCTTAGCTTCATCTGTGAAACAAGCAGATTGTAAAGAATGTTTTCTAAAGCTCCATGGGCTCTGAAGTTCTATGGCCTGACAACAGGCATCATGTCATATTCAAACAACCTTAAAAAGAGGATCTATTTTATTCTTAGCTTTCCTCTTCATCCTGGGATTCCCTCCTGCTGCTCTCTCTCATGTTGCTGGAGGAATTATGAGGCAATGTCATGAACAACAAATATTTCCCCGCCTGAATTTTATCATGACCCTCATCTAACACCTGACTGCAAGAAATAGACTGAACTGCATGGCCACGTTTAATAATATTCAGAATTCATAGACTACAAAGTGGTGTGTGTTTCAGCACAGTCTGAAAATTGAAATAAACCAGAACTATGCAGAGACATCTTGTATCACAAGTAGTATTTTCTGGGTATTATGAGGTTTAGGGGAATCATAATTTTAGGATTTGGTTTTCAAAAATGGAAAGGAGGGTGAAAAGAAGGAGAAGAAAAATCAGGAGGAAATACACTCAAGAATGTTTCTCTCTAGAGTTGGAGGTGTCCTTTCCAGAGGTGACCATGCCGCTGTGTGATAGAGAACTTACCCGATGTGATCAGGGCCCTGGGTTCGATCCCAGTGCAGCATTCTTGGCACGCAAGCTTTCTAATTGGAGTGTTTCTATGAGCCCATATACCCTGGCTTTATTCTACTCTCTGAGTGTACACTACATCGCCAATTTAAATCCTATTTCAGGTTGTTTTAGTTCCAATAACTCTCATGTTTTCTTTATTCTCTTAAAGACAGCGTTCATCTTCTGGATCTGTCAATATTTTTTCCTTTTATTTTCCAATTATATGTATGTAATAGAGAAGTTTTTACTATCTGTTGCATCGTCGAAGATATGTGTGACTCAGCAAACGAAGACTAGGGAAACCTACTACTGTCCCCTTGACCAGTCAAAATCAGGGCCATTCTTAAAGTAATGTGTCATAGTCCACGAAAATGACAGTAACTGAAGCCACATGGCATTCATAAGAAATTCTTCATATGGTCCCTGTTCCTCATGAATGTTCTACACAGCCTTGTATGATAGACTTTTTGAAAGATAGATCTCTAAATCCAGAGCTGAGAACCTGTCAACTGACATTTTCTTACATATATTATTCATTTATTATTAATACACTGTTGATATTCTGTGGTGCTGGGGATTAAACTCAGTATTTTTGAGCATATTAGGCAAGCACTCCATCAGTGACCTATATCTCTAGAACACATTATTCACACACACACACACACACACACACACACACACACACACACACGAGGGGGGGGGAGATAGAGAAAGAAAGAGAGAGAGAGATGCAAGCACATATGTATGTAAACACAGAGACCTACACTAATAGAACCTTATAGGTAATTTGGGGGTAAATTAATTATTTGCTCCTACCAGAATATATACTTTAAAAAGTTATTCTGGACTTTAAAATTTTTATTTTAGTCTTTTTCATGATCTGAAAATATTTTATTATAAGAATTCCTAAGGGTTATTTTAAAAGATATGTAATAAGATATTACAAAGCTATCTAACAGATACTGGTACATATTTGTATGGTAGCATTTTCTCATTAATACTACAAATAAGAGTTATTTTAGAGATCTATGCCTATTTTAACATCTGAGGAAGCAAGGTTGAGAAACTGACACCTACTTTCTGAGAAATGTGATCTTTTTACATCACACCAGGGTTTTCATAAATCCTCAGCTACAACTCTGTAATTTGCTTTATACCATCAACTCCCACATCATTCGTGCATTATTATGAAATCCAAACAGTCACACTATAAATTTTAAAACAGGAACTTTGAAATCCACAGCTTTCCAAGTCACCATGCCATCAAGTATTTCAAGAAAACAGCCTGAACTTGGAAGAAATGGGGGAGATACAGCTCCTTATATTTCCCATAAAAAGGGGAAAGGATATAAAAGATACTCACAGAAACTCTATACAAGAAGACAGATTTAAAGTCTGAAAGAAGGTTTGTGTCTTAACCTTTGAGTCCTCTCCTAAATGTTAGATTTGAAAGTCTACATGATGTTTTACAAAATATTTTCAGACTTGAACTTCCCCAAAATTCAAGAAAGATTTAAGGAAGTTTTCTTACAAAATATTCTGGGTAGGAACACCTTTAAGAGATTCTTGAGCTGGAGCATATGTTCAAGGTGCAACATCTTCTCTGGTGCCTCATCCCTGAAAGACTGGAGCAGCCTGCAACAGGCCTGGCAACAAACAGGTGAGGACAAGCCCAGCTTCAGTGAAGCTGTCATGAGGACCAGTGATATAAACATCACAGTCACATCAAAGGTCACCCAGATACTCATGATTTTGATGTCATTTTACTTTGTCTTGTTTTAACCTAAAGTATTTATAACAAGCCCCGAGAAAAGAATTGAAGAGAAATATAAAATATTTTATTATTCTTTTCAGAAGGAAACAATTGTTATAATAGTGGCTGTTTTGTTAAATTCCCTTGCAGGGTTTGAAACATCTGCACAATTTTCCCAGTCTCCGAACCTACTCATCTGACAATTCCACCTGACTAATTGAAGCTCAGAATTATCTCCCTGAGAAATTTCCGTGTCCTCAGACATCTGAGACAGGTGTAATTATGCTTGCTTTATGCTCCATGTTCAAGTAGGAATATCCTTTATTTCCATGTTACCTTCTTGAGAATTGTAAGCTCTCTAGAGTTATAAGGCCTTCATGTCTGAGCAACCAGCTGCCAACACAAGCTGAGTCATAACTGGACAACTTAGTCAGCTTTTTGATGCAATTTCTCTTTGTAACAATCTCTCTCTCTCTCTCTCTCTCTCTCTCTCTCTCTCTCTCTCTCTCTCTCTCTCTCTCTCTCTCTCTCTCTCTCTCTCTCTCTCTTCCTCCCTCCCTGACTCTGAACTAACACATTAGGAGATAAAAACACTTGGATCCAATACTGTCAAATATTGTTGAAAGACAAGAAGGCATAATAACTAGAAAACCCACCTGTGTTTAAGAAGCAATTCCTAATAAGATGAACATGCCACTCACAGTGATTTAGAAATTCAACACAATCCACATTAAAATTCCACTAACCATGGGGCAGTTTATCCCAGATAAGGGGACATCTGAGATAGAAGTACCATAAGTATAATGCCACCCTGGGCTTTTGAGCAAGACCCTGTCTCAAAACTAAGTAAATAAAGAAACAAATCAATAAAGACCTAAGACAGTTCCGTGCTAGAGTGCATGCCTAGCATATGGGAGGCCTTGAGTTCAATTCCCCAAACCATGGAGATCAAATTTCAAAAGTCACTCAAGCAAAAATGGGAAAGCCAATTCTGAGAGACAAATGGAATTAAAGAGGACTCTAGACAGACAAAACAATTCTGAAAAAGGAAAGTGAAGTTGGCAAGTTCACATTGTCAGTTTCAGAACTTAATACAAAGCAGCAATAGATATGGCGGCGTTGTGTTATCATAATCAGGGTCAATTGCAGATAGTTATATGTGAGGTGTCTGCTGTCTATCACCTGGACTTTAGACTACAGTAAAATGTGTGACTAATTAAGAAGAAGAATCTTTTTCTAAAGCTCACGGTCACATGTCAACGTTAATTCAGAATCCCTCAATGACTCAGAGGTTAAAATCATAAACGAATGTGTAAATCTGATTAGTTTGGTTTTGTCAACAGACGGGGTTAAAACAATGAAGGCAAGAGCACGAAAGGAAACCTTGACTACTTTAGTCATCAAACAAACTTGTAAACATGAAAGATCCCAGCGATCAAAGAGAAAATATAGCCTAACATTTTTTTAAAAAATCACAAAATGAAAAAAGGTATTAGCAAATTACATATATGATAAGGGGTTAATATCCAGGTTATAAAAGAAACTTATGCAAGTCAACAAAAACAGACAAAAAGAACTTTAAAGTATTTATGAGGATGAGTAGGTGCTTCTCCATAGAAGAGATATAAATAGACAATACTCACACCAGATGTTTAATGTCCTTGGACCTCTGAGATAGCTGTCATCAGCCTCCTTGTACTGTCCATAGTCAACACTTACATAATCAACATTATTAGTCATTAAGGAAATAAAACTCAAAGCTGCAATAGAATACTAGCTTTTACTCAGAAGGCAATGACAATGAAACAAAGAAAAATGAAAAATAAGCAATTGGGAAAATAAGGACTCTCATATATTGCTTGAAGGAATCTAAGTTAGTGTAACTATTATAGAAAACCATATAGCCAGTCTCCAAAACGTTAGATACAATTGCTATATGACTTCACAACAATTATATCAAAAAGCTTCCCAACACTAGTGTGAGAGTCTAGTCCAAGTTGAGATGAAGCAAACTCCTCGTAGCTTGCACTTAACTTTTGGCTGGCCTTTGTTGTTTCCTCAATTGTATGTGCATACATCCCCACACATTTAGTAGTATTAAATAATCTTATGTTCACTCTCTCTTAATTTTCTGCACCTGTCTGTCCCATTTTTATACCCTAAAAAGCAATCAGAATAAGCAAAATATGCCAGAAGTAATTAAGTGCCTGTAATTTGCTAACAACACAAAAACATGAATACTCAATATTTTCATGTACAAAGTCTGTGCTATTAATTATATCCTAAGTCAAGAAACATAATCTCTATAAATTTTTGCCAGTGTCTAGGTATAGCAAAAACAATTTAACTCAACCCATTTCCATTCATCTTTGTTTTGCCATGTGGCTTCATGACGTTACCTGTTCTATTATATCTTGCTCCCCTGGCAGCATGAAGCATTTTCTTTGACTTCACTTTGCTTTTCCCTATATCTCTCTTCAATATCCATCCTGGCTAGATCCTGTCTAACCAAAAGCCAAAACAGTTTCATTATTAACCAATGATAGCAACATATATTCTTAGCATACAAAATCACTATCCCACAGAACTTCCCCTCTTCTATCTAATAAAAAAAGAATGTTTTCATTTAACATAGTAAAATTACGTATAAGAAAACAGTTATCAAGCACAAATTACAATTACAATATCTAGTCTGTGGGATAAGGCTCTTGTATGGTATAAAGATTTGTTACTCATAGTGGTTTAATAAAATGTTGATTGGTGTGTAACTAGGCAGAGAATTTTGGAAAGAGGAAGGAGAGAGAAGAAAAGAGAAGGAGAACAGAGAAATAAAGGTAACAATCCTGTACTGAGCAAAGATACCAAATCATGTGGCTAAACATAGATAAGTACCAAGGGTTAATTTAAGCATAAGAGCTAGTTAATAGTAAGCCTTAACTACTAGCCCAGCAGTTACTATAAAATTAAGCCTCCTAGTCAATTATTTGAGAAGTGGTTGCTGGGTATTTTAGTTTATGGCAGGACAGAAACTTTTGCCTATAAATGGTACTCCAACAGAGTGCACATACATCCACATAAAGCCTGAGAAAGCTTTGAAAAGGTTTTAGAACACAGAAGAGCTAAAAGCAACTTTCTAGTTGTGTTTCTAAAGTAGGTTGTGCTACAGAATGGCATCTGAGCTTGAAGTACAGCATGGTAGGTTTTAAGCATACAGGCTGAGCTGCAACATGGCAGATTTCCACAATCTAACAGAAGTCTCATTACAAGCATTAACTACATATGACAAATTTAAGGTTTCTGCTCATACATACAGAAAGGGAACTGAATCAAAATGACTTTTTGGTAGCCGTCTTTTTTGTAAGCTCTGTTTGTTGACATAAAAAAGAGAGATGGATCCATTAAGAAAGGCTTCACGACTCAGTGTTAGCAGCAAAAATGAAGAAGCTCTTTTAAGAGGCCCTGCTACCAAAGACCTTAGTGAGATTTATGAGCAGCAGGCTGTGGTGCACTCCTTGATGACAGTTTGGGCCCTAAAATTCCCCATAGTTGGGATATTAAACATGGCTTCTCCAAGTCCCTCTTCCATGAAGCTAAGCTATCACAGACTAAGGAGCCAGGTAGAGCTAGCCTCTGTAGCTGAGGCTTTAATCTTAGCCACAACTGCTATTTAGCAGATTAAAGATTCATGTGATCAGAAAAGGATAGAGTTGTACAGTAAAGATAGATCAGACCAAAAAAAAAAAAAAAAAAAAAAAAAAAAACCTCCAAACAGTTTACAGTGTGATTAAAAATATGTGTAGGAGAGAGAAAAAAAAAAAGTCTTAAAAAATAAATAGGAGAGAAAGGCCACATAAAGATGGAATATTCACAAAGAGACTGGATACTATATGTCAGTATATTGTCTTTAAATTTTTTGACTGCTGAAAAGGGAGTAAAAGGTGCTAAAAGACATTTGATTGCAAATGCTGCTGGATTGAATCAACCTATAAATTTTGAAAATGCCTTGGCTTCAAACTTTAAGTCAAAAAATATGTTACTTTGAAGATGTTGTGCTTTTGTTTCCATAGAAAATGAGAGGAAGTGGATTCATTATGGATTAAGAAAAACCACGTTTGATTGAGAAAGACTGCTGAAAAAAATATCTTATGGGAACAAATGACCCAGATGATCCAACATGTTAGAGTACCCCTGTTGCAGTTTCCTCTGAGTTCTGCATCTAGAACAATTTCACAGCTGCTGGGTCAGATGATCCAGCCTCACAGACTACTCCACTCAGGACTAGTCCATAGACCTAAATTTCCTTTGGGTCCTCATAAGATTACCAACGCCCCCAACTAGAAGAAAACAGTCTAGAGAACTATGTCAACCTTTCCAAAAAAATGGAATAAGGATGTTTGATTTAGTTTAGAATGTTGGTTACAAGTTGTTATGGGTATTGGTCAGGAAAAAGGATAAAAAAAGGAGATTAGATTCTAGGTTCTCATTTTAAAAAAAAAAGGAAGGAAGGAAGATTCAGGCTAATGTTCTTTCAGAGTGTAGAGATGTGTTACTCATATTGGTTTAATAAAATGCTAACTGGATTGTAGCTAGGCAGAAAATAGAGGTAAGACAACCAGAGTAGGGGGATTCTGGGAAGAGGAATGCAGAGAAGCAGATGGCAGCCAGACACAGCGGAATCAAGAAGGAAATGCTACAGTGAGAAAAGGTACCAAGCCATATGACTAAACGTATTTGAGAACTGTGAGTGAACTTAAGTGTAAGAGCTAAACCGTAATGTTCTTAAGCTACTGACCCAGAAGTTACTATAATCTAAAGCCCCTGAGTCAATTATTTTATAAGCAGCTACAGTACCTCAGATGGGAAAGATTTGTCTAGATGCAGGGCCAGGAAGGACAAAGAAGCTACCAACTACACTAGACTATTTGTATTTGGCAAATTTAAAGAGAATAACCTATTATCTATCTTATTTTGTGTTTCTAAAGTTTTATATCTAACTTATCTTTTATTATAACTAAGAAAACTATGATTGTGATGATCTAATCTTCAACTCCATCATAAACCCCAGAAGGATAATATATTACCTGAGTAAACAGGAAGTGCATTGAAAGCTACTCCCAAAATTTTAGAAATGACAGAGACATCTGACTGCCTGAACAGTTACTTAAAGTTCCTCTGCAATGTTAGGGCATCCAACTTCAGCTTATTGGCCTAGAGTCTTGGACAGAACCTTCAGTGAAGTAGGAAATTTAAAGGATTGTCTTGCCCATTGGCAAAGATTATCAGTTTTTCCCTCTGTGTCTTATAGAATATCTGCCAGTTTCTTCTGTAAAACAGAAACCTGAAGGACCATCTCACCTTCTTTTGGCAAAGTTCAGTGGTCATTTTTCTCTGGGTATTGCACATCTAATTTATACAGTATATTGTCAAACAGTCCAGGTAAGAGTAGTTTCAGGCCCAAATGGCTAGCCTTTTCTGCACTGTAAACAAACTCCAAAATTAGTTTCTTCAATGCCCACCATGCTCTTTGGAGTAAAATGTTCTGTCAGGAGCAAACCAGATGTATCACTGTCCAGAAAAATCTAATTTCTTAAAATATTTTAAATGCCATATTCTGTAGGTTTTTGGAGTGTTTGAAGATTGCATATCTAATTGAAATATATCTCTGTATACCTAAAAAAAAAAAAGCCCTCACAAACATGATTATAAATTTGACTATTACCAATGACTATACATTTGTATTTCTTGATGATACAAGTTTAAATGAGTTGCACATACTTAATACCTTAACAAGAGCAGTAGAAAGTAATATCTTCATGGTATAATGAATTTTACCTTAAATTTATATCAATAAACCGAAATCCATACAAATGAAAAGTATCTTTTAGATTAACAATTGGTTTTGGTGGAGATTAAAGTAGATTCAATAATTTATCCCTTTTCCCCATTATAATAATCTACCCTTTTTCTCATCATTTTTATATTATATTCCCCTTTTCTCTTTTAGAAAGAGGTTGACTATGATTATTAACCATTTATAACCAACTGCCTTTAAAAAAAAAAACAACCAACCATTCATAAATAATAATTTGGGAATGTGAGAGTTATAGAATTTGGGTGTATTCTCTATGCTACTTCACACTTATTAGATGTGGTAATATATTTTATACATAATAAAACCAGTCTGGAATATCAAAGAACAATCCATCCACAGTCAAGCCACCAAGGGTTAGAGAATGGTAACTCACACCTTTAATCCCAGAAAGGGATAGACTGAGTGGTGACCCATGCCTTTAATCACATAACTCCAGAGACAGAGGTCTTCCTGTGTTTTCAAACAGTGGTAGTTCACACCTTTAATCCCAACTCTAGGAATATGATACAGAGTTGAACCTGGAAGTGAAACAATTGTCTGAAGAAGATATTTAAGACAGGAATAAGAAGACAGAGATTGATTCTGTAGAAGCAATGAGGAGCCAGGTTGAAGAATCTAAAAGACAGCTTGTACCCTGAGAAGTTGGCTGAGTAAGATTTGATTGTGGTCTATTTCTTCTGATATTCCAGATTTTCCCCCAATATCTGGCTCTGAGTTTTTATTAAGTACAAATCAGAATTATTGTTTCAATTGGAGGTGCTGGAAAATTTATGAGGATGCTGAGAAAATTTAGAATTATGGTTAAATCTTGGCTGAGGTATTTCATGTGTTTGGTCCATCTCAGCCAATATCCTTGAAGCTACTGAGGAAGTTGGATCACCTGGGCTATCATTCCCATCAGAGACCTTTCAGGGAGGTTTGATTGTTCAAATCACATTAGTGTTTAAGCAATCTGTAGGTTCTTGTCTTTGATGGAAACAAAAGAAGAGCCTGTTTTCCAAAGCAACATATCCTTAGACCCAAAATTTGAAGTCAAAATACATTTAAAATGTAAGTATTGGTTTAACTTAGTAGCCCCCATAATTAAATGTTTCTCTGCAGTTTAAAATCCCAAAACAACACAATAATATATAGTGTCCACACTCTTTATATGTATATTCCAACTTTATGTGGCTTATTATATTTCTTTTATTATTCTATTACCTTTTTAAGGACTCTTTTTTACTCTTTTTGTTCTCCAAAACCTACATAAATTTTTAAACATACTGTAACCTATCTAGAAGTTTTTCCCATCTGACATATTGTGTATCTGTAATCTTTATTTGATCACTGCTTAAAACTGCTAAGCAGTACAATGGCTACACAGTGTCCTGTATGGCTTGAGATTCCCCTGTGTAGTGTGGCAGGTGGGAATCTACCATGCTATACTCAAGACTGAATATTGCAACGTCTCTATACTTCAGTTCTGTATTGCAGCCTACATAAAAGTTACAAACAAGAAAGCTTCTCGTTTTGAGAACTCCCCTCTCCCATTTTTTAAAGCTCTCTCAATTTGGAGGGTGGAAATTTTTTCTATCAGCTTGGAACACCAGAGGTAGCCAGAAGTTTTTCTGGGTACTGCCTAGTCTTGAGGTTCCACAGCTACTTGGTCCTAAATAAACATACACAGGTTTATATTAATTACAAACTGTTTGGCCTATGGCTCATTAGCAACTATCTCTTACAACTTAACTCAACCAATTTTCATTAATCTGTATATTGCCACATGGATCCATGGCTTTATCTGTGTCTCATTACACCTTGCATTCTGACAGCAGCTTGCAGCATCTCTGACTCTGTCCTTTTATTTCTGCTTGAAATTCCTGCCTGCATTCTAAGCTGCCTTGTCATAGGCCAAAAGTTTCTTTATTAGCCACTGGTAATAAAGCATATTCACAGCATACAGAAAGACATCTCACATCAATTTTGTTTCTTATTTTTATTTTGTGTTTTATCTGAGAGAGGGGAGGGATAAAGAGATAGAGAGACACAACTGGATGAGGAAGGAAGTAGAGAAGATAAAGAAGGAGTTGAAGCCAAATACAGAATTGTATAAAAGCCAAATAGATTGCATGAAAATTTTTAATAAAAAAAATAAATTTTAAAACCTACATAAGGTAGTCAAAACAAAAATACTATGTAATATGAAATAAGTAAGATAAATAATCACTGAAACACAAAAAAACAGAGAAATTGGATAAATAAACATTTATTCTTAGAGGTTGTAGTATATTTCTCTTAGTGGCTGGTTTAAAAACAAAGAAGAACACTAGCAGAGATTGATGGGTTTTAAAAAACACTACTTGCACACTTGACCTAGTTGACATTAATAGAATTGCACAGTCTACATCTGCATGAGGAATGTTGTTTTTATGTGCAAACTGAGCCGTTACTAGTGTTGACCAAATACTGTGCCATAAAGAGTGTCTTAAAAAAAAAAAAAAAAAAAAAAAAAAAAAAAAAAAAAAAAAAAAACCCTCAAGTTCTAATTATACATTATGGCTTCTTTGATAGTAGTGTAATTACAATAGAAGTAAATGTTATCATAGATATAACTGAAAATTCCACAAATTCTCCATTTTTATATAAATTCAATAGTATATTTGTCCTTTACCCACAGGTCAAAAGACAAATCTTAAAAGGAAATTGAGGAACATTTTGGACTAACTGAAATAAAAAATCAATTTTTATGGCCTAACGTTAAAGCTATGTTGGTTTGAAAGCAAATTCACATTCTAAAATAAGTGCACATGTGAAAAATCTCCATCTTGAGACAAAGGAGAAAGAAAAGAGAAAGCTAAAATTCTAGAGAGAGAAATAAAGAGTAAAATTTAAAAATTAAGTGTGAAAAAAAACAAATAAAGACAAAACTTGTTTGTGTAGAGCAAACTCTTGGCAAAGACAAATTATCCGAATCAGGGTATAAAAGGCCAATGTCCCTACATGTCTTGCAAGTCTCATACAAATTTAACGATAAGTTATTATAAAAAATTATGTGCCAATATACTTAAAAATTTGAAGTAAGTAGAAAAAAGTCTGAGAAATGTAACTTCACTCTCACAAAAAAAACCAAAAACAAACAAACAAACAAAAAAACACCCTCTAGATCCTCAAGCACCATCACTGAGGAAATTTTCAAAGTACAAAATTAAAAACAATGTTTCCACATATTAAAATTAAGTTTTCTGATAAAAGCAAAGAAGTATTAAAAATAGTTCCTACAAGCTGAAGGCTCCACTGTATTAAGTGTTGCTACTCCTGGGAAAGACCAGAGTTCAGTTCCCAGCTTGCATTGATGCCTGACAACTGTCCTTAACTCCAGTTCCAGGGGATCTTATGCCCTCCTCTGTCCATGAGGGGCACCAGGTACCTGCAGTGTACATACCTACCAGCAGATATAGCACACACACACACACACACACACACACACACACACACACACACACACGCACACACACAACCTAAGAATATATACTGAAAAAGATGAAGAAACAGTTCTTCAGTAACTTAATTGTTTGTTTACATTAAAACTAGACAAATACCATACTGAACAGAAAATATGCTCTTATTTTATTTGATCTATTTATCCAAAATAGATCATAGCAATTATGAAAATAGATATAAAATACTCTCTATAAGACATATAAAATCCAAAAATAAATAAAATGCCAATGATTTTTCATGATTCTTTGTTTAAGAAATGCTAAGACTAATGTAACACTTAAAAATGAAATTGATGTTATTTATCACACCATACAAAATAAGAAAAAAGTAAGATTTTCTTAGTTGAGGAATAAGCACTTAGTAAAATACAAGACATGGCCAATACTTATCTAATTTAGGAAAAGCTAGAATTACAGGCAGCTTTTGAAATCTAGTCACGTTTATGTATCAGAAGAGATGACGGAAAACAGCTCCAGTGATGAGGTGTGCAATGCATTTCAAGAGGAGCGTGCCCACCATGTCTATGTGTCATTGGACTGATGTGTGTGTCAAGCCCTAGTACAAAAAACCTATAAAGATAAGATGAGGAAGCAATAGTCTGGAGATAGGACTCCTGCCTATGTAAAAGTCATCAAGAACCAATGATAAAATTATCAGAACCAATAAAGAGATGCAGCATATTCTCTGACCATGAGATCAACAAATTATGCTGATTTCATTCTGTAGTCCAATAAATAAGAAGTCTTCAAAAAATACCATTTGGGCCCCCAAAAAATATAAAAATAAACTTTGCAAAAGACATGTTTAAATTTCTTCATAGAAAACTGTAAAGAGCTACTGAAAGAAATTGGAGGAAATCTAAGTTAATAGTAAAATCTACTATTAATCCTAGATTGAAAATAGGCAATATTGCAAATATGTCAGTTTTCCCCCAATATTGTGTAGAAAGAGTCCAAACTGAGCTCATCGTCTATCTTGTAGTGAGTACAGATGTATGGATTGTTAGGAAAGGATTAACAATGTGATCCTTAAATATCTATTAGACTGTTGTCAACAATAGCCATAATAATCTTGGAGAAGAACAAAGTTGTAGAACTCTATGCTATTAGATATCAAGAGAGGAGAAACTTATTAGCAATAAGACTCTAGAATTTCTTCAAAGACAGACAAGCCAACCAGTAAAATTCAAAAGAATAGTTTAAAAAAGAGCTCAGTTACATATGAATTAACAAATATGCAAAGAGCTGGTATGCATTGAGAGGGATACTTTCAGTGTTTACTGAATTGAATGGTCATGAATTATTTTTCCTACTTTATACTCTAGACCTGCATTCAACAATTCTCAATATATTTTCTAATATATAATTGTAAATATTTTCACAATTTGAGAGGAAGCAAAGAATTCTCAATTGGGATAAAAAATTAATCCTTAAAGAATGAAAACTGAAGTTTGTTAAAATTCTATAGCATAATTAAGTTGTGAGAAAGGACACAAATCAGAATCACAATTTGAAATGTGTGGATCTGACAAAGACTTATGCCTAGGGTATATTTTCTTAATCCTTAATGGATATGGAATAACTAACCCTATGAAATAGCAGATACTTTGACAATAAATGGCAAAATTTTTACCATCATTAGTGAAATATAAATCAAAGCCACAGTGTGATGTGTATATATGTAGGTGGATGTGTAAATCAATGCAGGCATTCTTCAGCATACAAATAAAAAATTCACCACATTGAAGGTACAGTAACTTTTTAGGGGTACTAACACTTTGTGTGATAAAGTAAATATAAAAATCCCAGCTTCGAAACATTACAAGCATTGGTAAGTAATCTTATTGCTTTAGTTAATTATCCCTTAGCAGCTAAAAAATTTTATATATGTGTTCCCATAGTCTACTTCCAATATTGGAAAGAGGCCAAAATTTGTTATCATCTCTGGGTAAAGCATACAATATGCACTCATCAGCAGAATGTGGTGACATTAGCTTGACAGGAGAGAAATCTGGACTTTAAGATGTCTATGAGCCCCTGGTTCCTTCAGAGGCAGCTAGGTACCATTCCATTCCCACAAGGCCACATTTGTCCTAATAGCAATTTGCCAGACCCGACACACCTGACTTTTGGATTGAGCATCTCTCATGTTTGTGGGTGTCCCAGTTAGAATGCCTTATAGTAAGCAACTTCTGAATAAGGATATCAGGAAATAGAATCTGTTCTTTAACAGACAATAAACAAAAAAACAAACAAACAAACAAAAACACTACTCCTTGGGGGACAATCAGAACATTTGAGCTGCCTCTCCTAAAAATAATCACATTTGAAAGGATCTTTTCAAAATGTTTCTTTGACTTGATGCCGCACATATATTAACAACAGTTGTTTCCTGGGAATTCTAATTTGGTAACTAAGATATCTTCAAGGGATCATTTAATTCTGCCATGATGCATTGGAAATTCATATATTACATTTTAATAGGCACAAAAAGTAAACAAATACTTACATGTTGTGCTCAATATGTATTTGAGTTACACTGTGGGAAACAGATTTCTCAATGATTCATGCAAAGAGTCTTTGAAACATCTAATTTCTGTGCTACTTTTACTTAACACTAATCAACTACTTCAATAAGAGATAGCCATTCTCATTCCCCCCTCTTAATCTGGTGACATTTGAAAAACAGCATTTATATTTTGAGATGTAAGCCACAGGGGTAAGCCACAGGGCTTGACATGTAAATTTTTATGACTTTGTGAAATATAAGCCATGTGCATTTGGACCTTTATGATTCCTAGTTCTGCCCCCTAGTTCTGCCGCAGAAATGAAAACAGATTCTTGACAAAATACTCATGACTGACTACAGAGTGATGATTTCAGGGTGAAGGAGGGGATGCAACGTGAAAAGTCATCAACACCTTAAACACTGGCTAATACTCAAAAAGGATTCCCTGAAATTATTGTAATGAAAAACATCCTCTACGTTAATAACTCAGCTACTGGTGGAATTATAATTTTCTAGAAATGCAGGAATGTGTCAATCAGGGTAATTGTTGCTCACGCTCTTCCAAAAACAGCAGATCTTCTTCACACGTGGGAGAGGGCATCTCCTCCATCAAATCCTAGCCGGTTCTTTCTCACAGGAGAGTCTGAGAGCTGTTTTCACAGAGATGCATCCTCAAGGTTATGCATTGTCACTCAGCTGGCTCTGGCTCTGCTTGAAAACTCCCAAACAAGTATTGAAACATAGATATACTTTCTCCTAGCCCTGTAAGTGCTTGCTTAAGGTCAGAGGGACCTTGAGTGTGTGTACTTCCACAACAAAAGACCTACAAGATGGTTAGTGAAAAAATTTGAATGAAATAGAGAAATGTCCGTGTCTGATGCGTAGAGGATCCAGCTCAGCATTCTGTGTGAATTAATTCTTTTATCAGAGCGGTTTTACGAGCCCTTCCCTTCTATGCATAGCAATTCCAGACACGCGGCTACACCAGAATGAACGGTATCAGAGCTCAGCCAACTCAGAACCATTTATTTATTGAAAACTTTATCTCCATATTAAATTCTCACTGAAGAGGCTTTCATTAAGCCCACAAGACCGGCATAAGGAGTGAGCCACGCAGCTCTTTGGAAAACGAATCTGGAGCTAACCTCTCGGTCTGGTTTTTGTTGTGCTTGTTTCTGAATCAAAGCTGCCAAGAGCGCCAAGAGAGAAAAACCGGTATTCACACTGGACCTTTTTTTTCCCCCCTCCTGCATTTGAGAAGGCCACAATTTATATCACTCCAGTCTCCTTAAATTAGTCCAAGAGGATTTCATTTTACAGGCCTGCTTGACTAGAATCCTTTTGGCACGATGGGTTCAGCTTTGTATACAACTGAGATTCATATTTTATGTGTGTGTAAAAGCCCCAGCCATGAATCTAGCAACTCAAAGCCTCGCCTTCATTCTTCTCCGCGTGGCTCAGAACCCAGTACATTTCCATAGGTCTAGTCTCAGGAAGCTGAACCGACAAAGGCTAAAAATAGACGAAGAAACTCAGAGGGTAGAGCAGGAAACTGGGACTTTTTCAGTTTTTCACACTACACTTTCCAAATTAATAGGATGTACACATAATAGCCCTCATTCACACATTTAAATTGAAATAGCACTTTGGGACAGACATTGCTTTCTGCTTTTTGTAAGTGAGAGAGGCCTTAGGAAAATGTCTGAAGCGTCTGAACTAATATCCCTGTCGTGGACCTGTTTGGCTAGCCTGCAATGCCTCAGCCTCCCATCTCCGTTTCTCTTCCTGCAGCTCCCAGTTACATCCTGTCTGTGGTCTTGCTTTTCCCTAAATCCCTGTGCTACACACTGAAATAGTTTTGCAGGCAGAACTGCACGAACAAGGTGCAAAACGGAGCTAGGAAGCTTGCCTCCTAACAACTCCATGTGATTTCCTACGCGGTTTTCAGGAACCTCTCCACGCTCTATCTACCCACAATGGTAACTCTTGGAATATAATATTCTTCCAAGCCTCATAAATGGCCCTGTAAAAACACATGGAGATTAGAGATCTCCGAACAAAAAGCAACGATCAGAGGACTGAACGAATCGCTGTGAAGTGAGAGTTCATTTAAAAGTCTACCATCATCTCTGAGCATCAGCTTATTTGAACTAAGGTTGACCGCCTTCCCTGGCACGATTAATGTGTAATGAGCTGTAAAGCCCACAGGTCTATAAAGATGTTAATATTTAACAAAATGAGAGTTGAAGCTCCGGTATTACCTCATTCCTAAAATAATAGAAACCGTGCCTTAGAAACATGAGTCATGGGTTTCCTAATGAGTTGTTTCTTTATTATAGAACATTGCTTGCTATTCAGTTTTCAGTGACATGTAAATCATGATGGATTAAAATTCTATACTGTAATAATAGTTATGGAAAAGTATTGAGTATCCAGAACTTATATAATGCCAGAAAACCCTGTGAATAGATGAAAACATTTAATTCTCAGAGAACCTTCTAGATGCACAGAATACATACATAGAAATAAATGAAATATCATATATAGTAGTACAACAATGTTAGTAATTAACCAAGTAGTTAATAATTAGCAAAAGGTTTTGAGATAATAGAAAATTATTAGTACATATTTTAAATCCAGGGCTGGACACATTGGATATTAGTTTAAAAAACCTTTGCTGTTTTTACGGAGGAGCTGAGTGGTTCCCAGCAATTACTTTACTTGGCAGTTTATGACTGCTTGTAACTCTAGCTCCAGGAGATCCAGCACCCCCTTGCGGCCCCCATAAATACCAACACACACACAACACACACACACACATACACACACACACACACACATGCAAAATATTTAAAACTCCTTTAAGAGTCAAAAGGTGCATAGGATATTAACTGGGAATTAGGTGTATTGAAGAAAGAAATGAAAACTTCCAGAAATCAGATTTCCAGAAATACGTTTTAGGAATGATAACAGCGATGTTGATTTTCAGTTGTCTCTACTCCTGTTTGTCACATGGTTTCTACCTCTTCTATGGCCTGTGTATGGTTAGACTGTACCTCTGCAGCCGCTATCAATCTACCCAAAAAGACCTCGTTACGTGCTCCCCTCCCATCTTTCACTAACTTCCTGTTCCCTTCCCATCCCTTCCTTTCCTCTCTCTCCCTGCTTCCTCTTCCTCTCACTTTTTATTGTTTCCCTTCTAGTAAAAAAAAAAAAAAAAAAAAAAAAAAAATCAGGCTCTCATTAAAACGTATAGAGAAAAGGATCTGGATAAATAATGGTTCACAGAATCCTCGTGAAAAAATAAAAAATCTTACTGTTGTGGGCTTGTATTCACAGCACTGGGAAACAGAGATGATGGGTCTCTGGGAGTCATGATAGGTCTCTGAATCAGCAAACCCTGGATCATGTAAGAGATTGTGTGAAGAAATCAAAAGGTGGGTGTGCTTAAGGACATGTGCTTCATATGTACTCCTCAAATACCATACACATACACACACACACACACACACACACACACAGAGAGAGAGAGAGAGAGAGAGAGAGAGAGAATACAGACCCTGAATATAGTGATGATAGCTTGCATGAAGGCTGCCAGTCACTATGATAAAATATTACACACAATAAATATTTGCTTTTCAGTATAGACCAGTGGAAGTGGGAAGCTGACTCTGAGGACTGGACTACTCTCAGGTAAATGATCAGCCATCCCATGAGACTTCAAGGTCTTTCCCTGGAAGCTGTACATCTGATGAAGGAAGGAAGACACCCAAGATGGCACAAGAGACCTTACTGTTCTAGAGATGGCACACATTGGAAACAAATTTGACTACTGGAAATCAAATGATGCAGTCTAATAATTATGTTCCCAGAGAAAATGTGAACACAGTTGATGTACAACTGGTTGATCTTTCTCATCATACCTTCCAGGAGCTAGGACTCACAAAAATGTGATAAAATCTTTCTCCAGAGAGAGAGAGGGAGATAACACATGCTCTGAGGAAGCACCACTTATTGTAGAACAGGATACCTTAAAAGAAGCTTCTAATGGGGGACTTTGTCCTAAAACCAAGTAATGGATCAAAATGTCATTATCTTGGTATATACGAAAGTCTGGTAGATGGAGAGATAATAGTCTATAGAGAATGACTACAAAGAATGGGTGGTGCCCTTAAGTGGGCATAAAGGAAAGTCACTGACATAGAAAGCTACACACACAATATAGATTGTCAAGGTACAATGGCCCTGCCCAAGTCCACTTACTAGGGATACATCTTAAGCATACCACTCCGCTGACCACTCTTTATCTCATAGGCATCACTTTGCTTAACAATAGGATAAAGAGTCAGAACAATTTAGTGAGTTAGATTTGAAGTGAAAAGTTAGAGAGAGGAAGCAAGTACAACATGAGCAGGATTGTATTTTAACAATGAACTTAGTAGGTAAGTCATGGGCACCACTGGTCTAGTAGAACTTGTTTATAGACAAACTTCGCCATCCCCAGCTGGAGTAGCTGATACAGCCTCAGCACACCAGTAAACAGATCATGAATCTCAGCACCACGCTGTAACAAAAGAGAAATAGCAAGACCTTCTCCAGGGGATTGAGGGCTCTGTACAGCCAACTCACAGTTCTCAACTTCAAACACAGAAGCAGATCCCATCTGCTGAACAAAATCTCCCACATCCAAGGCTGCAGGACTTGGGAGAAACAACTTGTTAGTCAGATGGGTCACTAAAGGGGTGATAACTAAGCGAACCAAGAAAAGATAATTTCATCAGAGAAACAAAAAAGACATCAAATGACAAGGAGGTATGAGAATAAGGAAGGTCAGCCCAAAGGCTAAATTCATGCTCTGAAAGTTTCTTGCTAGAATTTACCTCAGATAGTCACTTTAAGTTTTAAATTGGATAACGTATGAAAAGTACTTCAACATAGTGTTTGCCAGAGTCAAATTGCTTAGTAAATGTCAGTTGATTAATAGTATTAGTTGTCATCGTCGTGGAATTGATAGTGGTTGGGAGGGGGAAGTAGTTACAGCACACCATGGTAGTAATTATACTAATTTATGAGTTAAGAACCATAAGAACTGCTGAGAAGGAAAACATGAAGACCCGTTGAACATTTAAAGAATAACCAACACTTGCTTAAGAAAAGTGATCAGCCAGAACCTCTAAACTATGGTCAGTAAAGTTTAGACATACACATATTCTCACTTCTTGAAAGACTTCTGTGTGAAGGTTGGAATCAAACACATATTTTAGGATATAATTCTTCCTTCAATGTTGTTCCATGAATTTTAATTGATATTATAATTTAAATAAAGGAAACACAGAGCTAGATATTGGTGAAAAGCTGAAATATCAGGGAGCTGGAGGAACAAGCCACAGTCAACTCTCACCTAGCCAACACCTCAGGCTGAAAGAGATAGATCCTGTCTCCGTGAATCCTCAGACCGAATGCCTCTGAGTCTGGAAAAGAAAGGGAAGAGAAAGCAAGACAGGCAGAACTGGAAAGGGCAAAATCTATCTCTTCTGGCCTCCTATCTCTTTCTCTGCCCATCATTTCACGTCCCAGTTCAAAATTCCTAGTGCTGAAATTAAAGGCATGTGTTTTTCCCAAGTATGGAGAGCAGAAGCAGTAGATCCCAAGTGCTGGGATTAAAGGTGTGTGCCACCACCTCTAGATGGATCTCTGCCTCTGCCTCCCTAGTGCTAGGAATAAAGGTGTGCATCACCACTACCTGATTTCTATGACTAATTCTGTGGCTGGCTCTGTCCTCTGATCATCAGGCAAACTTTATTTCTTTAGAGCACACACAATATATCACCACACTTTCATTATAATGAGGCGCATCATCAGGGGATAGTACGCATGCTTGGGAGCCAGAAAGATTGCTGAGACATTGCTCGGGAAGGGAGAGGAGTTTTGTGTTGAATCTCTTGTACATGCACCTCAGTAACACCAATTGCTCCTTAATTTAGCTGGAGCATGTTTTGTGTTTCCCCCAGTAGAGAACAATAGAGTGGCTGCCACCTCTTTCAAAGCACCCTAACTCTCAACCTCACAGCTTTCCACTTCAAATATTTCTTGAGAGCAAGTCAGAGTCAAAAGACATAGTTTCCTTGTGTCAGGCCAAGAGAGCATCCTTCTAAAATATTACTGCCCCTAAGAAGGCTGAGGCAAGAGAAATGATACACCTTTTTATTTCTGTTTATACATACATAAATAAGACAAGTTCTTCCTTGAGATAAAGTAAGCCCTGCTTAACTAGCCTTTTTTTTCTTCTGTGTTTGAGGTGTTTTCAAAGCTTCCTTTAATGTCTGACTGTCTTTGAGCTCATCACTCAAAACCTTCACAGCCCCCCCCCCCATTCCCATCCTCAGCTCCCCCTGGCCTCTCTGCCTTTGACTTTTATCTGTTCCCTCTGAACAGCTGCTCCCTCGTCCCTGTTTTAACTTTGGCTGAGATTTTCTTCACTTCCGCCTCTTTCATCCTATGAAGTAGGTGTGTTTCTGTTTCACGAGACTTCTGTTGAATTGTTTTCACATCTTCTCACTTTTCTTTCTTATTGTAATGTGCTAGGAAGCGAGGAAGAGATGGAGAAATACTGTTGCGTTGGGAGTTAATGGACTGCGTGGTTCAGAGAGCACGGCTGTTCCAACCTTAACAGTTTTTCTGTGTCCACAGAAAAACAGTCACTGAATAGGGAACCATTGTTCTGTGCCTTGTCAATTAAATAATGCATAAGTGAAATGGGAGGGCATTTTTAAATGATAGAAGAAATAATTATTTAGATTTCTGTTATTCTGTCAAACTGATCATTTAAAGGCACTTTCAAAACACTATAGTGAGGCAAGGTTATCAAATGACTATTTCAGCATGTAGGTGATAATTTTGATATAGTCATAAGCATAGAATACTAAGTTATACTCAAATGAAATGACAATTATACATATGAGTGTGTATTCATTATAAAGTATACCTATAAATAAGAAGTCTGAATAACTGGCTTACTTTTTAGTTGAATAAAAAGCTAACTCAACAATGGACAATTCTGTAATAAACTGTAGGCAGAAGTAGTTATTTAAAGGCTGCCTAATGCTCCTCTGTCTGGGTAACAGGTAAAATGCCATTGAATTGAAAGCCTTATTATTCTGTGATTTATATAAAATTCTATCCCTTTGGGGTTTTAACATCAAGTTAATCTGATTGTCTGTGGTGTACTGAAGAAGTAAGTCATTTATGCTTTGGAAGCACTGTGCTTGGATGTATAGGATCTCATACTATAAATTTCCTTTGTATACAGGGATTAGGGTGGTGAATGGAAGGGGAGAAGCTAAAAGTCCTGGCGACTTATATTGTGAAGTTCAATATTACTAAAAAACCTTTCTGATAAACTAATATAGTTTTGACTAACATATGTCTGAATTAAGGATTCCTAGTGCCTAAATCCATTATGAAGAGAGAGACATCCAGCAGGTGGTGCAGAAACATCAGTGCAGTGTAGAAGATGGGACAGATTCAGATACCATGGACCTTTCCAGTGAAGCCACCCTGACAATAAAGGACTAGGCTTAAAGAAATACTTGATATGGCAATATAAGTAAGGAGTACACTCAGCCAAGAAAATGGACTCATACTTCCTTCACTTACAGAAGCAGTGATGTCTGCAAAAACACAGGTTCACCTAGTGCAGTGCTGCGGATTAGTCTAAAATTTTTCCCTAAAGGCTCGTGTATTAGCGGTTTGCTTGCAATCTTGTTTGTTTAATTGATGGATTGTATTTGTTGCGTTATGAAGGTAATTACATCATCTGATTAACCCATTACTGAGTTCACAGCTAAGATTACCAGAAAGTAGAACTTAGTGGAAAGAAGTAGGACCTTCGAATAGGTGCTGAAAAGGTAAATCTTGTTCCTGCTTCCTCTTTCTACTTCTCTGCTTTCAAGGATATCATGACGTGAGCAGCTCTGGTCATCCACAGATTCAATGCCACAATGCTCTCTGCCTCACCAGGAACCAGGAACAGCAGAGTAAGAGTAAAACTTCCCACACCACAACTCAACTACGACTCTTTCTCTCTGAAATCATTTTTCTCAAGTATTCATCACAGGGATTAAAAGTTAATTAACAGAAAGTTGGTAGCAGAAGTGGGGTAATTTCTATGACATAGATGGGCATGTAGTTCAGATGCCTTGGAAGTTGGTTTATGAGTGGCATTTAGAAAAGTTTGGAGAAGCACACTAGAGAAGATCTTGTGAGTAAATTTAATGGGTAATTCTATTGTAGATCCAGAAAGTCACAATACTGATGGCAATGGGGATAGTACAGATTGTGCTCATAGGATATCAAAAAGCATGAGAACTCTCCTGAGAATTTGATAAGAAACTCTTTGTGTTATATTCTAGAAAAGGACCTGTCTATGTTTTACCCAGGCCCTGAGACTTGGCACTAGACTGATTTTAAAAGTGAAAGACTATTTAATATGTCCAAAGATATTTCAAGGCACCCCAGCATCCATGCTCTATTTGAGGCAATTTGGCTGCTTCTAAACAGGTGTATACTGATCACTGGAGGGAAAAAAATCATAATAAAATAATTCAGAAAGATTTGCAGTTTGGATATAAAGGGGACATGCTTAAAAGTAGGCCAAAAACTGTGGAGTTGCTCAGAGGCTGGATTCATTAAGAAGAATCCAACTGCTTTGCATTGGAATGGGAAAGATAGCTTATGGACATCTCAGAATATGTCTGGATCCTACTCATCCCATATGCCAAGATATAAAGGCAAATATTAAACTACTCATCTCAGAAGAGAGCTCAAGGGTGCCCTGCCTATTGGCAGTCAGTCATCTAGGTGCTTAGGAGCACTACAGCCATGATACCAATGGGCTGAGACACTGATCTTCCTGGTAGCAGACCATGGAATAATAGATATGGTGCTGTTTTGTGTTGGCATACAGAACGCAAGAGTTGTACAATCATTGAAGATTCCACTGAGATTTCAAAAGAGGGGAAAAGTGTCAAGACAATATGTTCCAGGTTGAAATATGATCCCTAAGAGCTTGACAGTTTAAACTGTGAGACTAAAGTGGAAACTAAAGATGAGATTCTGGGCAGTTACAGATGTCGATGACATGGTGTGGGCCAACGAAAGACACGGGGAGCATGCATAATTAGCCCAAGAAAAAGGCCTTGTGGACTACAGGCAGCAAGAACATAGAAGCAGAGCTGGCCAGGTCTTCTGGAGTACCCGTTACTCTACTATGTACTCTGGGTGCCAGCCATGTGCTAAGAAATTTATTGTCTGCCCTAGTGAGATTTGATCTTATAACTCATTCTCTCCTGTAGCTATTTCTCTACTTTGGCCTTCTAGAACAGAAATGTTTACCTTACACCACCTTATAGTAGAAACACGTCGTTTTGCTTTTGCTTTTTTTGTTTTGTTGTTGTTTTGCTTTGTCTCTGTGTTTAAGTCTACAGAAGCTCATAATTAAAAATTTACTTTGCGTTTCAAAAAAAAGCTTTAAACTTAAGCTTTGGAAAATCAAAACACTATTGGGATTGTTCTACACTCTGTAACAAAATAGAACCAATGATGAATTTCCGTAATGTATTTTATATCAGTCAGGGTGTGCCAGAGGAAAAAATAAACAATAGGTGCACACATATGCATGCACACACATACACACACATACACACACACACACACACACACACACACACATTGATTCATGCATGGTAAGAATAAAAGATTCCATGATAGGCTGTGTTGAAGTTGGAGAGCCAGAGATGCCAGTAGCATCCAAACACAGAAGCCTTACAATGAGAGACGCCAATGTTGCTGACTGAGTTAAAGAATAAAATCCAGAGAGATCCTGAGAGGGACAGTGGTGCAGGTCCTGATATCCAAACTCTGGATGCTTCTAGATTCTGAAAATGGATTGAGATGCAGCCCGTTCATACAAAAACAAACAAACAAACAACAAACAAACCTGTGGAAAGTACTTCTTGATTCATTTTTGTCCTCTGTTCGACCCCCCCCCAAGTAGACTGTGTGGTTCTTACTCACATTGAGGCTCCTTCACTAAGTTTGCTGCTTCATACACAAATCTTCTTTGAGGAAAAAAACCTCACGGAATGGCCCGGAGTTAATTCTTGAGTAGTTGAATAATTGTCACTTAATTTAAAAAGCTGATACACAGAATTAACCCTCAAATATTCCAGTTCATTCCAACAATCCTTTGTCAACAGTGCACTTGTTGGCATAAGAAAGAGCAACAAAGTTAGTCTTATATGCCTTTGCCAAAAGGCAGCTGAACTACAAGTTAGACAGCTCCACACTGAGAAGGATTACACCAAACCTGTCCTTGTCAAAAAGACAAAAGAGAGAGAAACGCTGACACACTGTTTTTAAGGGAATATAAATTAGTGAAACCATTATGGGCAAGAACATGAAGGTTCCTCAAGAAACTAAAAATAAATCATAAATTCATCATTCATTGATCTTGCTAGCTATCTCACTTCCGGAGGGGTGTGTGTGTGTGTGTATATATATATATATATATATATATATATATATATATATATATATGTTTGTGTATGTGTGTGTGTGTGTGTGTGTGTGTGTGTCCATGCAAAGGAAATATCACTGTATCTGAGACACCTGCAAACCCATGCTTGCTGCTGCACTATTCACAAGACCTAAAACTGGAATCAACCTATTTGTCTACCAGTTGGTGAGAAAAATCTAGCATACATGCACAGTGGCATATCTTTCAGACAAAATAAATAATGATAGTATTTGTTAGAGGCTAAAAAAAGTTGAAGCAAGAAAGCAGAAGTTACAAGATAGGCAGCTGAACGCAGACAAAACAAGTAATTTCTTGCCATCCAAAGAAGAGTGAGTGTGATTTTAGTCCAAATAAATTGGTAAATATTTAATGCATCACTAATAAAAATGGGGTCAAACACAAAATAATAATAATAAAATAGGTACATTATTACTCAGGCTTAGACAGTGCATGTTTTATACATGCACAGCCAATGCCCATTGTATACCATAAGTACACCATTAGTACTAATCTAAAATTAATATGCAAGAAGTTACAAATATTCCCTACTTTTATTTGATTAGACATAACTTTGTTTCCTATATGTTAATAAACACATGAAATGAGTTAGAGAATAGGTTTAAAAAACTTCACCCTGGTTAGAGTGTATGTCCATCAGTAATAGAATAGAAACCCCTGCCCTAGAAAATGACGCCAAGAGACACCTACTATTTAAATATATCTCTTTGTATATTTTAAGAAAAAAAAAGTATTAGCATGTAAAGTGTTGAAGGTACAAAGGGGAGAGCACAGCTTGTGAATCACCCATAGCAAAGCCGGGAAGATCAGGGAGTGGTGAGCCACATCTTTAACCCCATCACTCAGGAGACAAAGATCCATCTGGATCTCCGAGAGTTCAAGGCCTAACAGCCGGGCAGTGGTTATGCCATTAGTCCCAGCACTGAGTTCAAAGCCAACCTGTCTACAAACCAAGTTCCAGATAGCCACGACTGTTTCACAGAAAACTCTATTTCAAAAAAGAAGAGAGAAAGAAAGAAAGAAAGAAAGAAAGAGAGAGAGAGAGAGAGAGAGAGAGAGAGAGAGAGAGAGAGAGAGAAAGGAAGGAAGGAAGGAAGGAAGGAAGGAAGGAAGGAAGGAAGGAAGGAAGGAAGGGAAGGGAGGGAGGGAGGGAGGGAGGGAGGGAGGGAGGAAGGAAGGAAGGAAGGAAGGAAGAGGGGGAGGGAGGGAAGGAGGGAAGGAGGAAGGAAGGAAGGAAGAAAGGAAGGAAGAAAGAGGGGGAGGGAGGGAAGGAGGGAAGGAGGAAGGAAAGAAAGAAGTGAGGGAGGAAGAAAGGGTAGGAAGGAGAGAGAGAGGGAAGGAGGGAGGAAAGAATAAAGGCTAGAGAGATGGCTCTGTCCTCTGATATTCCAGACTATTTTTATTAAATTTACAATATATCACCACCAATCAGTTCTTTCTTTCCATCATGTAGGCTCCAGGGACTAACTAGAGTCCTGAGGCTTGAGAGACAGTCCCTTTATCCACTGAGCTATATTGATGGCCCTTGCTTAAATATTAATAAATCATAAGTTTATTACACATACAGTTTTCTCTGAGTCACTTCTCTCTAATATCCACATGAGTGCTGTGCTGAAGGCCAATAAACATCACTCTTCTATTAAATAATTAGATCTTTCACATCACCAATACATCGAGAAAGGGGAAAAAAGTAATGGGAAAGAATTGAAATAAAAATGCTAATTATTCAAATAACAAAACTTTTTAATAGATACAGCCTAAGGATTTATTTTTAAGTAACTTACCCTAGTACCTTGTGATTATTTAAGTACAAATATGAAAACATAAGAAATTAAGTTGCCATAGACAGAGTTTGGTTAACCATGGCCCATCAATCAACCCACATGACATGTGTTTAGCTGGCACCTGTTTTAAAGACAAAGTTTTATTAGAGGATCTGGCAAATTGGCTCAGTGAATAAAGGTACCTGCTGCCAAATCTCACAAACTGAGTTCAAGCTCTGAGACCCACATAGTGGACAGAAGCTCCTCCAACAAACTGTCCTCTGACCTTCACATGGATAATATCCTACCACACAAAATACACTTAGAAAATATAATAATAATTTCTAAACATTGTTTTATGGGAACACCATGTAGTCTATACATCAAGCATTCTTGATATATTGATATATATATATCATATATATAATATATATATATATATAGTACCATGGCAGCCTTGAATAGCTGTAATAGACTCCTATAACCAAGACCACAAAGCTAAATTTATAGTCTGACCTGTTGTAACAAAATTTTACTGATGAAATTGTCAAAGATCATGACTTGTCCATAGATGCAACAATAAAATAGCAAGTTTGACCATAATGCTCATAATTAAAACAAATCATTAGTCTATTAACTGTTCTTTTAACAGATGTTAAAAAGATATAATTAAATTAGTCAATAAAGTACCCTCATGTTAAACCCAATCCTAATAAGGTTATACCTGTGCATCCTTGTAGCCAGTGAGTCACACTTTTCCTGGGAGCTGACTACTAAACACATTCAATTATCAAGGGATGTAATAGCTGTTTGAATATTTAAGTCATGTTTACAAGATGATCTGTTCACTGTATCTAAGACTTAGCTAACCCCTTTAGAAAAGTTTCTACAGGGCCAGTGAACTCACAGAAGTCAGATAAGGCCAAATACACATTTTTTAAGAAAAGAAAGTTAATTTAAGTGCCATCCTGAAAAGAACACTGCCTAGGCACAGACCTAGCCCTTCTCCAGTCCATTCTTACAATCTGAATGGCAGTGTGAGACTGTAAATCTTCACTTTAGTTTGAAGATGTTTAACCTTCTACGAGAGGTTTTAATCTGACATTAGTGACCACACTGCTTCCTAGGAGCAGCTTAAGCCTGGCAGGACACAGCATTGAAGGATCAAAGGCAGCCTGAGTTTGGGGAAGATTTAGTGGGATTCAGAAAAAGCCATTGGCCAAACAAGAGTCAATTGATTGACACTGAAACATCTCCAGTGAAGTTCCAAGAAGATGTTCATATCCAGCAGAGCATCCCACTTGTGTGTGAGAGTCCCTACTCACCTCCATCCCTTTAGATTCACAGAGCTCCCATATACTTATGCTATTCAGTTATAAAATGTGGGGCATCTCAAGGTTGTAGGCAGCAGTCACCCACCCATCTGTTCTCCCTCTGAGCAAGAATCCATCAAATGGCAAGTTCCTCATTGTATGTCAACCTGGGTATTGCCTTTTCCCGCTGTTCCTACCCTTAATTTTCCATTTTTTAAATAAGCCTTCATATTGGTTGGTTCCAAGCTCGACTCCAACTTTCCTCCTGTCTTTGTGGTGTGTAATTTTACTATGCGACTACTTTGACTCATTTTATGCTATTCCACCCCAAGAGGAGAAGCAGGCAAACCAAAGTGAGAGCTCAAACCTTACTGGCAAAACATGGATATGGGGGGAAATAGAACTAATATGCATTGGGGACAATACCATCAGGTCCCAATGTTCATGTGAATTTGAGGAAGAGCTTGGCTCCAGGAATGGAAGTTGTAAAGTAGGAAATTTCCAGATGTCCTGTCGACCTAAACCAGGCATGAGCAGTCATACAAGTATCCCATGATGATGAAATCAGACAGTTCTACTTCAGCACTTCTGCTGTAATGCAAAGGAACAATATCATCTCCAAGGCATTCAATATGCATTAGCACTGCAGATGACGTATTCATGTTTTTCAATCAGAGGGGTAGCGCAGCAAGTAAGGATGTTTACCTCAAATCTGATGACTCGGGTCCAATCGTGGGACCCGTTGGGGGGGAGGGCAGAAGAGAATCGTCCTTTAACCTCTGTACGTACAACATGGGTGTAGCCCCCACACATACAAAATAAATAAATGCAATAATTTTTAAAGTGTTTACGTTTCTTGAACACTCACTAGAAGCTGACAGTTTGTATGACAGTTTTCAGATGAATAAGCAAAACACAAAGGGGTTATGTTTTGCCTGAAGTGCTTCATGTAGAAGAATGGGTTTCTCTATCAGTAATGATGTACACATGATAGGCAGAAGCTGTTATAATACAAAGTGAACCAAGGATGTGATTATCTAATTTAAAAAGTCAGTATTGGAGGATTCAGACCAGAGCAAACTTCCTCAGCCTCTCTGCTACAGACCCAGAAACATCAGCATTGTGTCATGCTAGAGCCATAGACACCTAGAGTACATCATAGAGTACCTAGCTCTGTGATGAGACCTGAAATCAGAAGAGATTGGCTGTACAAAGACAGTGATTGCAAGATATTTTAAGCTTCAGTTCCCCAATAATTAAGCCAAGAGGTTTAATAAGAATACATTATTTATAATTATAGGAACAGAAACAAAAAAAGACATAGCAGAATATTAGACAAATGTTGAACAGTTCTGTGGTTAGAGTAGTTCCACATACATGGAGAAGTTGCAGAATTGTCACACCCTGGCATCAAATAAGATATCTGTATACCTGACATATTTTTATCTCAAAACAGATAATTAAAATACATCTAGGTAATGTCTTTATTGTTAGATTGTGTTACGACCTAATTAATCCAGCAATAAAAATAATGATAATGCCTTAAATTTATATGACATCTCTTTTTTAAAGCTCAAGCTGATCACCTGGTAATTATCTTTTGTGTGTATATTGTCACAAGATAATCTGCAGAAGGCAAAAGTAGCAAGGAACTTTCTCCAGCTCTTGGCTTGTTCCATATTGCAGAAAAGGGATCACAGCAAACACAAACGGTGTCACCATTATTCTGGAGGTAAGAGAAATAAACCTCCTTAGGTGAAACTGTTGATGGTACAGCCTTGTGTCATTAGTCAGTAAAGGAGCAATCAACTTCCTAGTGAAACTCAGTGATAGCCAGGGTAAGGGTGGCAGCAGTTTAATGTGAAGAGTCTAAACTGAGAAGAAGAAATCTTTCTTCACCTCTAGTCCAGTTCCACTTCTGCTTACACACACACACATACACTCATACATACACACACACATACCACACACAAACACACTCATACACACACATACATACACACACATGTATGATACATACAACACACACATGTATTACACATATAACACACACATACACATACACACCACCAACACATTTATACATACACACACACAAACACACACACACCACAAACACATTCATACACACACACACACTCCATGTCTTAAGCCATGTATCTCAGATAGCTCTAGAATTTTTCTTTTTCTTCAGGAAATCACAGGAGTTGTGAATTGCTTTTAACGCTGGTTAAGAACTGTCAGTGCCTCAGTTCTGCACAGGTTCCTCCAAGAAGCAGTGAGCAGAACAATTATTGTTGCTCTTGATCTTAGATTTTCTTAGAGCTTTGAGTAACCCCCATGTTTGTCATTGCTGCCCAGACGAAGTCAACGGGAGCAGCATTGTGCAGGTCCATGAGTACAAGACTAATGAGACAGGTGTTCACATGAGGGAATGGCTGGAACTCATGCCTACATTGCCTCATGATCATGTCCATATCCCATGTCTGTGTACATTTCTAAAATAAGGAGATACAGAAATAGTAGTAACTTCTAGAAAAGTCCTCTGAGCATCTGTTACGGGATATTTGAATACTATGTGAAGGTGTATTGCTGTGATTGGTATAATAAAAAGCTGAATGGCCAATAACTAGGCAGGATGATATGGGCAGGACTTCCAGGCACAAAGAGGAAGTAGGATAAATCTAGGAAAAAGGGAGAAAGAGGAAGGGAGGGAGAGAGAGAGGGAGGGAAGAGACACAGGAGAACCAACAGGTTGAGGATGGGTGGTCCATGACAAAACATAGATGAATAGAGATGGATTAATTTGTTATAATAAGTCTCCATGCCATTATTTGTGAGATGACTGTCTAAAGCAAAAATCAACTACAAGTATCTCTTGTGAAAATGTTACTCTCACCTCACTTCTCAGAGCCACCATGAAGCCATTGTGACAACTTGTCCTTGGTCCTGTCCAATATCCTCACAGTCTGAACATATGACAAAGAAAAGTTAATTTTGTCAACAACTCAGGGACCATCCTGAAAACCCAAGGACATGCAAGTTATCTGCATATTCCAAATATACCTAAAGACCCTTGACTTCTCTGTACATATGAGTGGAATGTTTTAACAAAAACCAAGAAGTGCTGTTTGGACACTGACTCTGCAAACGATGGCCTCTTAGGCCCAACATTTGTGTGACAGTAAAATTGCAAATGTCCTAGAGAAGAGGGGAAAGTTGATTAAAACTGATTTTTTTTTAAAATAAAGTTACTGACAGTGAAATCTGACTAAATGTGTATTGTATACCAACATGATTGTTAATGCATACTAACATCATAACAGAATAGGGCAAGTGGGTGGAAAGCTAGAAATTTTGTTTAGCATGTATTTTTTACCCTATCCACCCTGTTGTAGATGCTTTTACTCACCAAATAATGGAAGTATACATTTAAATTTCTGGGCTTTCTGTACAGAGCAAGTGGTTGATTCTTGTCTTCTCCTAACATTCTTACTACTTAAAATAAAATGATAGTGTGAGCTACAGACAAAGTTCTAATCCACTCCTACTTTTCTGATCAGCTGCCTTCAACATCTTCTGAGATAAGTTTTCTTTCTATTTATTTCTGCTGTACCTTATTCTTCCCCCGTAAACAGGGCCAGAGCTTTACTGTCCAGACCACCCAGTTGTGAATAAACACAGAAAGCTTATATTAATTACAAAATGCTTGGCAGTTAGCTCAGGCTTATTATTAGCTAGTTCTTACTTTTAAATTAACCCATTTCTATTAACCTATGTATTGCCATGTAGCTCTGGCTTTATCTGTCCTCTGGAATCTTGCTCTTTGGGCAGCGGGCTTGCATATCTCTAAACTCCACAGAGTCCCCAGTTTGATTGTTCTGCCTAACCATATCCTGCTTTTCCATAGGCCAGCAAAGCTTTATTATTAACCAATGAGAGCAACATACATTCACAACATGTAGAAGGATTATCCCACAGCATTCCCCTGTCTACATACCTATCACATTTTGTTTAATTTCCAGAAACATCTATTAATTTCCTTAAGAGGAAAGTCCTTGTTTGTGGTACTGCTTGAACTGACATTTTAGCACAGATAGCACACAATAAAGTATAACTTGTTACCTCAAAGTCAAATTTTTATGACCCATAAAAATCCACCCTCAATTGTTCTTTAAAGATGTTACATGCTTTAGAATTGTTCTTTAATCAGGCAATTGTTGCTTAAGAGTCTTTCACAAACTCTAGTTAGCATATAGTGAAAATCCTGAGCCAGATTTTGGGGGAAAGCTGAAATAACAGAAAGAGGAAACAGACCACAGTCAAATCTCACCCATCCAAGTTCTCAGGCTAAGCATGGTGTTATCTTTAAGGTTTCTCAGCCTGACTGGTCACTTCTACAGAATGAATGAATTTCTGCCTTTTCTTGTCTTATATATCTTTTCTGCCCACCTGTTTTACTTTCTGGTACAACTCTAGATCATAATCCTAGAGTTAGGATTAAAGGTGTGAAATACTACTGTTTGGCTGTTAGGCCTTGAATTCACAAAAATCCAGAAAGATCTCTATCTCCTGAGTGATGGGATTAAATGTGTGAGTTACCACTTGGTCATCCCAGTGATGGGATTAAAGGTGTGGGTCACCACTCTCTGATATTCATGCTTGACTATGGGTGATTTTGTTCTCTGATATTCCAGGCTGATTTATTAAATATACAATATATCATCACAGATGACTTTTGCACTTTCAAAATTTCCCAAGCCTTGTAAGTTTCAGGAACTTCCTTTATGAGTTATTTGATCTACTTTCATGACCTTTCTAAGTTATTTGATCAACCTAAATCTGAACCTTCATTCTTCCCCCAGGGAGAGAAGGTTTTCATATAGAGTTAATAGCTCCACTATAAGGCAGACACCACTATAGTGCCTTCTATTTCTGAGTCCAAAGACCCTACTGATTGTGAAGAAAGCCAGATCCTGTTTATGCAACAGAATCAATCAAGACTCATCCTACTGACTCTGCTCTTGTCCATCCAGATGGGCTACCATGCTTTGCTATCCTGAATCCTTGATAATAATTTAATTAATCATCTTGAACATAGCAGATACTATGATGTAAGATTTTATATGGCACCAAAGGATACCATGCCCCTCATATAAGAATCTGAGCCTTAGTTTGGAAGCATTACCTTAAGACTATCCATTATCTTCCTTATAGTCAACACAGGGATCTAGAAAGTCCTTTGCTGCAGAGCTTCTGGGACATAAGATATCCCAGTCTAATATAGGAGCATGCCAATTAGAAGCCTGTTTTTTTTACTTGACCATGCACAACACTTAGAAAAATTAAATGTGCAGATAAATGCAGAAGGGATATGAGACAAGAGCCACTTCTGTAAGTGCAGTCTCCAGGGTTCATCTGTGGAGGTGGACAGACAATTGTTTAATTCCAGCAGATGAATATTCTGAACCTTGGGTAGCCACAAATGAATAATTTCAGAATTACCAAGCATATTAAAGCAGCTATTCATTTGTAAATTTTTTTAAAAACCTACCTAAATGCTTCAATTGAAATCAAAGCCCAAATTCTCTATTTCTTAAGGTCACACAGTATTTTGGTTCCAACTTATGAAGTGTTTATTACTTAAAAGTTGCCATCACATTCTCTAAATGACTAATAATTATCCCTACACAAGAAAGAATAATATGCAAAGATAAAGTAGAATTTTTGGTTGTAAACCTGGTTGATGTTTTCCTACAATCAGTTTGAATACGTTCGTAAGAAAATACATTTATACTAAAATGGCACCAACCATCTGGAAGATATGACCTCAGCTACAAGTTCAAGAATTTTCTGATGCTTAAAGGAATGAAGGAAGGGAAAGCACCTGAATGAAATTTAGTGGATTTTTTATAATAGTACCACTAAACAGTTTTTAAGTTAAAGACAAATGGATTCCAGTCATTTCTTGTAAAGAAAGAAAGAAAATCTGAGATATAATCAGTAAGAACTATGAATTGTTACTCTTCTCCAGGAAGCAAACAGCACTGGGTACAGGAGAGACCTGTTTATGTGACTCCAAATATTTGAGTTCTTAGTACTAAATTACCTGCGTTGCATGAATAATGAGTCCCTAAATAACTTTAAAGTCAAGGAACTAATTTTTGCCTGGGAAAGTCAGATCAATTTGATTACTCTTTGAAGATTTCTGATCACAAATAATCTAGGTCAACCAAATTTTCAGGCATCCAGGTTCTTCAGCATCTTGAGTGATTATCTCAGAGCTTCATTGGCCTGATAAGCAGTCTTATCTCTTCTTCCTGAATGGCTTGTTTTCTCAGAGCCTGAGTGTTGCTGAGCTCATTATGTGAATAAATTAACAGAACAGGTAGAGGACTTAGACCATGAGACCGATAAAGAAAGAAGCCAGGTCCAACTTAGCGCATTCCTGTGATTCTCACAGCGAAAGGCACTAGGATTCTCAACTCCATGTGAATCTTCTCTAGTGTTCATCATGGGAAATTTAGCCGTAGAAGGAAAAAAAGCTTTTGAAAAGAAAGAAAGGATGGACAGAAAGAAGAGAAGGAAGGGAAAGGGGAAGAGAGGTCAAGAGAAGAACCCTGATTTTGAGATCTTAGCTTTGAGAAAGGAGACCAGCGTGTCCATCTAAAGAGGGAAACAAATGAGTATGAAAACAGAGTGTCTATGATATGAAAGACAGAGACAGAAAAACATTCATCCTACTCATTTATGCTCAGTCATATATATATATGTATTATTTTAATTTAAAAAATGTCATCTCCATAAATGTATCCCCCTGCTCCCCCTCCCCTCTCCCTGCCCAATCCCTCCTAGCCAGCCTTTCTTCATTCTGTATTTTGGTTTTGTAACACTAAAGTCAAAAGTAAATTATCTAACTAATGTGTCCCAATGAAACTTTTTTTTTTTTGTTGCAGTGGGGATTCTTGGTCCCGGGCAGCCAGAGACCCAGACCCATAGACCTGCCGCGCCAGACCCCTTAGCAGCTCGCCGCTGCTGCTCAGGCCCCCAGAAATGACTCAGATGCTTATATTAAGTTCATGCTGTTTGGCCCATGGCTCGGGCACATTGCTAGCTAGCTCTTACATCTTAAATCAACCCATTTCTATTAATCTGTCTGCCACGTGGCCCGTGGGTCACCTGTGCTCCTTACATGTTGCTCCTTTGACGGCTGGCTGGATCTGCCTCTGACTCTGCCCTTCCTTTCCTACCTATTCTGATTTCTCCTCCTACTTCTTCTATGGTGCCTGTCATGGCCCAAAACAGCTCCTTTATTTAAAGACTGAGATTCACAGCATACAGAAAGGCATTCCCACATCATTTTTTCTTTTATGTTTTTGGTTAAATATTTATTATTAAAATAACAACACAAACAAACATATCCTAACCTCATTAGAAAAACGAGAAAAGTGGAAAATGACAAAATGACTATGATTTAGCATTGTGTAAAATTCTTGCTAACAAAGCATATTTTCAGTTTTCTTTTCCTCTGTAGCAATTAAACATTTCATATGGAATTATAAAATAAATGGGAAAAAGTAGTGTTGAAACCGCATGGTTCCCCCAACTTCTAACAGCAGAATAAGGAACGTGGAGGTGCCAAGCTTGGAGCTTTCCTCGTGTGACATTTCTGTGTGGGAAATCTTCCTTCCCAGAAGGTGCAGAGTAAGAAAGATTCAGTGATGCAGTCTGTGGTCCCATGATGTATTTTAGGAAACAGACCAAGCTCAAGGGTATTTTAAAATTCCAACATATCTTCGCAATTGAAACATTAAAGTTAAGGTTTATTAAATGAATGCTTTGGGGTCTTCTAATTTCCTAATATACAATATTTTATATTATCATTTCATATTTTGCTCCTTAGCCAGATCCCACCTCACACTCATCCCTTTTATAACAGCATGGATATCCTACCCATCTCTACTTTGAAAGGAAACATTTTTACTCTCTTGTCAGTACTTACCTTCTATTTTCCTCATCCTCTAGCTATTTATGTCGTTTTAAAAGATGCCAGAAGGCCTTTAAGAAACCAATATTCCCTGTGACATTCAAACCCTCTCCTGTTCTGATGGTCAGGAACTTCGCAGTCAGCATCCATGTGCATTTCTACTGAACCAGAAAGTAGATCTGTTAGCTATTGAAAAAAACCAAAATTTTAACAATCAGCTTAAATTCCACTCTGGAAATCTTGTGCTTTTCGAGAAGGGCCTTTGTCACCATACTGGTAGCCAGCAGTGAGCTAGATTTCCTGAGTTAGTTGTCCAGCAGGCAAGCAAACATCAAGTCAACAGCAGGTGGCATTTAGGCTGTCACCCTGCTCTACACATGGTGGTCAGCCATTTACTTACTGTGTGGGTCGCTTTTCTCTGGAATCCTTCCCTTTCTCCTAAGGCTTTGGTAGCAAGGAAAGCCTGCCTGCCCCTGAGAGAACTCTGCACATAACCAGGCATCTTGCTGAGGGTTCTTTGGATTTGCATACCTTCATTATGCCAGGAAGCAGTGTGCGTATTCTGCTCTTCACTTCACAGATCCTCAAGTTAAGGGGCAATACCATGAATGTTAGTACAAAAGTGTGAGCGTCAAAAATGACCTCAGTCCTGTCCTCTGCTACTTAGACAACACACAGTCTACCAAACATGGTCGTTTGAGAAAGAAAAAAAAAAAAAGCCTTCTAAGCATTTAGAACTATTAACAATGAATTTCACTTATTATGGATTTATCCATAGGGATCATTGATTTTAGCTTGTCACCATTGACCCTTGAGGACTTTTATATATGATTTTACAGGTGTTCCCTGACATTAACCCTACATATGCAAATTGTGAGCTCTGCTTGTGTGTTGATGACTCTTCCCTGTTCACTCTCAAGCTACGGAACAAGCTAAGAATCACAACTAAAAATTATCATTTTTTATCAACTGTGAATTATGCATGATATACTGGGTGGATGATAGATTGGAGAGCACACAGAATCTGGAAACATAATAATTAGGTTCAAGATCCAGACATAGCATCCATGGACTATTGGTCTAGCAATCTAATTTTTTGTTTCTTTGCTAAGATACAAAATCATTCCTATTGGATTTTGTTATTATTTCATATAGTTTTGGTGAAATCATTTAAAAAGTAATAAAATAATGCAAATGTGAATTATTGGAATTCAGAAATATTGAAATTCATTTAAGAACTATACTGTGAAAATTGCTGAACTGTCTTTTTTTTTTTTTTTTAACGTAGTAGAAAATCAGAGCTATATGAGAAATACTCCTGAAGGCAACCCTGTAATGGGAATGTGGAGAATTACTGAAGGAGGCAGAGATAATCACTCTGGTTGTTCTGACAGGAAATTTCATACTTAAAAATTTGAGAGCTCAGGCAGGATGTTTCAAACCCTTCACAACTTGATTGTATGGTAAACTGAGCAGACAGTTCTCCACAATGGATCTTAGCCAAAAGGTACAAAGGAAAAAAAGCAATAATAATTCTTTTAGATGGCATTTTATAGCATCTCCAGGATGTCCTCTGGTCCCCTGGAGGCAATAGAAGCAATTGCCAGCAAGTCACAGTTTTGAAGTAGGGTCCAGCCTGAACACACAACCTCCCTCATCTGGACCCTCACTGATATTGTGCTTTTACAGGAGCTGAAATGTGGTGTGTGCTTCTGGCTCACAGCATACATTCTTATTAAAAGTTTAGTTCTCTTCATTTATAAACTAACACCTTTATTGTTGTTTCCTTTTTAGTATGTGGGTCTCTGTATGCGGCATACATGATGTGTGACTAGCTACATAAGGAGGCCAGAGGTCATGTATCTTCCTGAATCATCCCCCACCTTATTCATTGAGATAGGATCTCTAACTTGAGCCCAGGGTTTGCCAATTTGTCAGTCTAGATAGCCAGTTTGTTTGATGGAGTGCCCTGCCCCTGACTCCTTGGCTCTGAAACTGCCAACAGGTCATCATGCTCATATGACACCCACATGGGTTTGGGGGTTCAAATGCTGATCTTGAGCCCACAGTGAGGCAATGAGTTCATATGCCCAAGGCTGCTCACTTTATGGAGCAGCAGAGACAAGAAGCTGGGAACGAGGATTAGCCTTGAAGATATTTTCCCAGTGGCTCATTTTTTCCAGCTCGGTGCTACTTCTAACATTTCCATTTCCTCCAAACATGGTGCTGGGATCAAGTATTCAACACATATACCTATGAAGATATTCCAAATTTAAATAACAGCAAGAACATAGTAACACCTAAGTTCCAATCCACACTGCATCACTGAACGCTCAGAATGTTATGGATGTATAAAGTAGTTTAGCCTCTCAAAATCTCAAATTTCTTACTTGGGAAATAGAAAAATTTGCACTAGATTATTTTCCCTCTTTACTTACCACACTTGCTTGTAAAATCACTCCAAATCTAGGATATGTCAAATACCACCAAATGCCAGGAGAATTAATCCTTCAAATCTTTGCAAAGTTGTTTGATTTTTGAAGTAGACATATGATTTTTTTTTCTACTTTGCCTTGGCATAGTCGCACAACGGTTAAAGTAACCTGCTTTGATAATTGAAGACACACCAGTTAGGTCAGAAAATAAAAAGGTAAGAAAACAAAGCACCCAAAGTACTCATCTCCAATTTTTCATAAATAATAGCTAGTTATCTAGGGAAGGGGCAATGGCACCTGCTAAGTCTCTTCCTGTCTGAGTTCAGCCAGGAGGAATGCCAACCAGATCAGTAATAACAGCCTCCTGAGTCTGAGGAAATGAAGGCTGTTCAATTGTGTATTCTGCTCATTTCTATTTTAGAAGAAAACAGTTGACACGGTCTCATTGAAAAGAAAATGCACTCCGATTTCATCATCAAATAGTATTTATTATTAATCCCCAGAGGGAGTGCGAGGCTGTGCTAAGCATGCCAATTTGCCTGCCACCTGCGAGTGGCATTTCTGTGTGTCAGAACCTGGTCTCCTTGATGTTGATGCTAGAGGTTAGAAGGGGCAGTGACAAAAAGATTAAGGGGATGAAAAATAGACTTTGGAGGAAAGGTCACAAGAATTGCAAAAGGTTAGTCTGTGAAGGGAAGGCAAAGGGTTGCCTGGTTACTGCCTCCCAGCCCAGGAAGGCTTTCACGAGATGCATTATCTATGAGCAGGTAGCCTCGAAAGCTGCAGAATAGCAAACAAGGGAGCATGCATTTAGATGAAGGAGAGGAAATGTTGAATAGCCTAAAAAATTGGGCTACTTAGACTGTAAAAATTCTATCCTTGGAGAGGTACAAGGGCTAGAAGTTCAGATCTCTGGAAGCAGGGAGTGAGTACATCAGGTCTCTTTGGAAGACATGATCCTGGCCCCAAGGTGATTGAATGGTCATCCTAAAATGATCATTCCAAATCAAAGGTGTGAGTGGTGCAGACAGCGTTACGGGAGCAGCCAGGAATCAGGAGTAATTTCACTGTGGAATGGGCATGTGAAACAACCCTGGGCAAGACTGTAACAACAAGTAGAGAAAAAAAAAAAAAAAAAAAAAAAACACCACCAACAACAAAGTCAGGAAGGTAAGTGACAGAGAAATCTTGTCATTGGCTGATTGAGACTTCCAAGCTGATGTGTTTACTGATTAAATCTTTACTAATTGATAACATGATTGGCAAATTGCTTAGCTTCTAAATTTTAATTTCCTAATATATAAAATAAAAGAAGGCCTTAATTCCACAAGAGTGAATTGGAGGTATAATGCAGTGTGTGACACACAGTAGGTGTTTAAAATCAGAAAGTGATAATGCCCATGGCAGTAATTATTACCGTCAACTAAAGCAATTCAGCTACGGTCAGCATATAATAATCGCGCCAGTAAGGGTTTGTTAGGATTTTCTTATGCATGTGTATATTCAACTTAGGTCATAGTCAGCCATCCACGCTACTACTTTCTTTTATAATTAATTATCTTTCCACGTCTCTCATCATTCTCTTTCAAAAATGGAATTCAGTTGAAGGAGAGAATTCAATGTATATAAACGAATAATGAAAATATATGATGAAAACAAGTCTTGACACAGCCCCCACATGCTGTGTGTTTCTGACAGTGAACTTTTCCCACTGCTTTACATTAAGCAGAAAAGCAAATTCCCATGAATCCCCTACAGGACTGTCTGATCCATGGCCCTGCCCCTGTAAGGATCTTAACAAGGACAACCTGAGTCTTGGTGCTGGCCACATGAAGACAGGCATATGTTTTTGCTGGGTTTTAGTGTCTCATTTTTCTTTTTTTCTTGTTGCTGTTAATATTTCTCTTCTTATTGACATTTTCCTTTATTTTACGTATCGACCGTAGTTTTCCCTCCCTCCTCTCCTCTCACTTCTCCCCCCGACTCCCATCTACCCCCACTACCCATCCACCCACTTCTCCTCCATCCCCATTCAGAAAGGGGCAGGTCTTCCATGAACTTGCACATCGCATGGAACATCAAACTGAGGTAAGACCAAGCTCCTTATCCTGTATAAAGGCTGGGCAAGGTAATCTAGCATGAGGAACAGGTTCCACAAAGCCACCTACATGCCAGAGAAAGGTTCAGTATTCACTGCTAGGAGCTTTACAAGCAGAACAAGCTCCGCAATGGTCCCACACATGCGTAGAGCCTAAGTCTGTCTTATGCAGGATCTCTGACAGTTGGTCCAGAGTTCATGTGCTCCCATGAACTCAGGTCAGCTGTCTCTGTAGGCTATTCCATCATGCCCTTCATGTCCCTGGCTCTTATAATCCTTCCTCCCTTTCTTCTGGAGGACTCCCAGAGCTCAGCTCAGTGTTGAGGCCTCATTTTTAGTGTACAAAAAACAAACAAACAAAAAACTTGAAGTGACTGACTTAGCTCTCTGCTTTCCGCTGGGACTGATATTCCCCTCATGCCACAGAACTAAAGAAGCCATGGAGGTTAGACATTACAGAATATCACTCATGAGGTATTGCCAGAGAAAGTGGCAATAGAGAAGCTTCTATTTGTCCTGAACCCCTGGGTTTCCACTCCTGGATGTTCTAGTGGCCTTGAGTCCACACTATCACAACTGTAATCAGACTGCAAACACACATCTTTACTAAATCCAAATTACATTTGATGAATTCTAAATAGTGAAGATGACCCTGGAATGATGCGACCTGTCCTATCTTTTCAATACCAGCATGGGTTAGTGTCAAATATTACTTAATGCTAATTTAGTGCGAAGGCCAGTAAGCTATACAAATTGTCTATTCTAACAGCCTAAGATAACCAATCACAGAGTGAAAGTTTTTGTAACTTTTCAGAAAGGGAACCTAAGAATGTCTATGTTTTAGTAAGAAAAAAAAATAGGCTTAAACAAACTTGAGTTGAATGTGGTTCTTCCTCATTTGCATTCTGTTTTATTCTAAGCACATCGTCTCTTTGTCTTCCCATTTATCAGCTAAGTAGAATAATCATGTTTACTTTGCCTAGTTGTGAAAATAAAAAAAAAATTATTCACTTGTACATCTATTCTTTTGTTCATCTACTACTGTCTGGTCCATGAAGGAAAGTGGTGATTTCTTGTGATAGTTTGAATTTATTAAAGTATAAATTTAAGGTATTATATTATCCTCAAGTGTCTTCAAAGTGTTCCTATAAAAATAATTATTATCCATTTTTATTAATACAGCTCTAGGAAGTGAGGTTGTCAAAAAATTCAATACTTGGTAACTAACCAGCTCAGTGAACCATGATGATAAAGCAGAATCCCATCGTCACATAATTTAAGGTGAACTACATCTTAAAAATAGTACAGAAATCTTTTTATCCTTTATGAGCCTCATATCCTTTTACTGTGAAGTTGTCAAATTTCTGTAGGTTTTTTCCATTAGTAATTATTATCACCATTTGCTCATGGCTATAATAGTTTTAGCACAACTATTTCTTAACCACTATAACCACTGATAGAGCCCAAAACTTTTTAAAAAGAGAATGTGAAAAAAATTAAAAGGTTCTTAGAGGCAGCTACAAATTATTCTGCAAGCTGGAAGTAATATAAGAGCAGTAATTCCCAGCCATTGGAGAATTAATAATAATCCACTCTGCAGCTGTATCGTTTGCCCTAAAACTTCTCTGCACATGGGGGGTTGGCTTCAACTAGTGAAAATGTAATACTGAGTAAAGTATGGGGAAATGCCATGTCCTCTTTTCTATTGGGGAAGCAAATAATTATATCTAAGTCAGTAATCTTAACAGTTTTCTATAAACTCTTTACATGAATGTTATAATATTCATCCTTCCTCCCAAGTTATAAAACTCAAGATAATCAATGGATGGTGCAAAAATCTTTGGAAAAGATTATGCGTGTGGCCATGCATGAGCCCAGTGTCTCACGAAACTAAAACAAAGACTTGAACATGAGGAGGAGACTTGGTGGAGGAAGTAGGTGAGAGGGGATGATAAGTGTAATCCGAATGTATTGCCTGCATTTATTAATTCTTCAAAGAATACATTAATTTTATTTCTATAGATTCACAATAACCACTTAAATGTCAATATCCAACTAATATGAAATTGAGTATTTCTGGTTTATATGGGAAACATTAAGTACAAAAATGTATGCTAAAGAACTGTAACAACCCATGTGAGAATTTCAAGAGTCTTCACATGCACAGTGGAGTTTTGGTCCAATCTTATCAATAAAGTCTTACTTTTGATGTCATAGTAGCTGACTACTCTACCATAACAATTGGCTCAGGAATTCAACAAAATTAAATGTGTGTTTCACCTATCTAAGAAATGTAAACATTATACTGTTTTTGCCATCTAGTGCAAGATGTCACACCTAAAATGACTGTGAGGCATCCACTCTAAAATATGAAATAGACAGATGGACTTCCTGTCAGGCCAGAGCGGCACAATCTCATACTGTTGCTTGAAGATTCCACATACATGCACCCAAGCACTCATGCCTGGTATCTTGGTGGCTGCATTCTCAAATGAGTGAGGCCACCAGTGGCTGACTTTTCACATTGTTCATTATATGCAAAAAAGCAAATATTTCAGTGTCATCACCTTGAGGAGGAAGACAGAGGATAAAGGCACAAAAGATGGAGAGAACACAAGTCAGGGGCATACCCCAGACCTTGGGACCATGAACTTGAGAGTCTTGTGATGCCTACAACATTTTATTCCAGTGGCTCTTAAAGATATCCTTCCTTCCTTCCTCCCTCCTTCCTCCCTTCACTGATTTATTTCCTCCTTCATTCTTTACTTTGCTCTTCCTTCTTTCTTTGTTCAGGAAGTGGGAGAGGGATTATTCTGTGTTTGGCGTTAAGAATGCAGGAGTTATTTGAGTCCTGTACTCAGACTGATCTCTGTGCAGCTCTGTGGAGCTTCCATTGCAAACAGGGACATTGCAAGTTGCCTGTTGTGACTAGATTCTCTACCAAATGCGAAACCAAAGCTCCTGTGTTATCGAGAAGCTGCTTTCCTCGGTGGTATTTCTCTAATGATCACATATTGTTTCCTAGGAAGTACTCCTCAATTATTTAAGAGGAACAGCCTGTCACCCCATGCACTAAGATTTGACTGTGCACATCCAATCTCTAAGACGCACTGGATCTCATTCTTTCTGCTTTAGGAAAGAAACCAACAACAAAGGTTTTCTGTATGTTTGTCTCTTGATTTGGAAGCATTGCTCGCTTGCTGATTCATTTATTCATTTATTTATCTTTGTAAAGAGAAAATGATAAAGAGTGTCTCCTAAGTAGAAAATAGAAATTACAGATAACTCACTCCCACCTCTCCTGGACAAGTACTGAAACCATAGTCCATGCAGCCACAGACATAAAAAACATATTTTGTAATAGTCCGTTGTGGACTTTTTAACAAAAATAATGACTTAGCCTTTTTAGCTTTCAGGTGGAGAGAGAGAGAGAGAGAGAAAGAGAGAGAGAGAGAGAGAGAGAGAGAGAATTTCCCAGAATGGAAATAGTGAAGTGGGGAATGGAAAGCTGGGAGGGGAGGGCAGGAATGTGCATAGGGAGTGGAGATGGAAGGAACGGAAGGGAGGGGAAAGGAAGACGCTGGGAGGTGAGGGAGGGGTAAGCAGAGAGGCAAACAGGATTGCAGGTAAAAATAAAACAGAAAAGGCCCAGGTGGGATTCATGCAAACTGTTCTCATCAACACCGCTACTGCTCCTGTCACGGCAACTGTCAAACAGGCTCCGCTCGTAATGAAAGGAAAAATATTTTATTCAGATTTATTAATTTGAAAATGAAGCCCGCCTGTCGAGAGGGGGACAGTTCTTCTCAATCTGTCATCGTTGAACCACACGCTCCTGACACCGGGATTCATTTGTCTTGTCGGCTCTGACAGTTGGATTCTCCCAGAGCTCTTCCTAGCGGATCGCCCTGGGATTTTAAACCGGATGAAACACATTCCGACAAGGAACAGCCTCTTTATTAATGCAAATTACATGAGGAGGAGAGGAAAAAAAGAGAGAAAGAGAGAGGCGCCGGCAGCCGCTGTGGCGTTCTTACCCCTGTATCAGTCATCCGTTATTTACATTTATACACATTTTTCAGTTTTAATAAAAGGAGACCCGGATTTTCAGTGACATTTATGGACAGTTTGTTTCAAAAAAATGATGCCATCAATGTAATTGTATGCAAAAGAAAGCCAGGCAGCGCTCCCCCCTGTTTGAGCTTTGTCCAGGGAGCCTGGCTGAGCCTCCTTGATGTACACCCAGCGCAGCTTGGGGACCACCTGACCACCGGCATCCCAGCACCCGTGGGACAGTCAGCACCTTGACAGCACCCTACTTCCAGCATTCAGCAGCTCCAGGGCCACTTAGGCTACCAGGAGACATCACCAGTCCCAATGTAGTACCCTGGAGAACTTTATCTTTGTTTTTAATGCCATGTTAGGAACCACATCGCCAGTCCCCAGTCACAGTTAACCTTCAGACTCATGCATCACAGGGTCTCACTAAAACTAGAGCGAATCAGGAAAATGTTCGCATTTAAATCTTTTTTAATTAGAAGAAATAATAATGATGTATATTTAATTACAGAGACTACATCCATTTGCTTCTTTTGTCAATGCAGTGCATAAAAGACGTTTATCATTTTTTTCAGCATAGAAAAAGGACCATTGATACAAAGTGAAGATGCACAAAGGTGATAAGGCATGAGGCACAGGTAAGAGGTTTAGAAATAAGCGTGTTTCTATCAGTATTCCTGCTTGGAAGAAATCTTCTGGGGGGGGGGGGGGAGAGAGCGGTGTGCGCCACTTTCCTAGTTGGATCCAGTACTCTGCAGAGATGAGGTAAAGGCGCCCTTATCTGTTGAGTCTGCAGAAAAAGCTCGTGCCAGCCCTGGAGAACCCAAGAGCAAGATTCTAAGTCAGCTGCTGGTGGTGATGCAGCTGTAGCCGAGTGAGACTGGAAGCTCAAAGGCTGCCTCTCTAGACATCGATAGGCCAGATAGACCCTTCCATCTCAGCTCACTAGCTCCTGCACCAAATGGCAGAGTCCTCAAGCGAAAGTCAAACCAGTGTGACTTCCTGAGATGGGCTTGCAATCTTCTCACAGGACCTACCCACTGTTAACCTTCCTGCAGCAGGAAAAGCTGCATCTATTGCCTGTCACGTGGGTCGAAGCTCACAACACCTTTTAGGCAGAGGTGTGCCCTGAGTGTCTCTCCATCTCCTCCTCTGGAAACTGTGCGCCTTAAGTGTTTAAGGCAAGACCAACAAATCAACTGAACAACTTCTTGGGCCTCCATCCTGCCCTATAAATCAAAAACTCTGTGAATGGGATCCTCCAGTCTCCACTTTCTGGAGAATCTCTGATGTCACTGACCTTTAAGACACCTAGATAAGTCCTTCACAGCTCCATGGCTCCGTGACTGTATTCTCCTCCCGGGCACAGTTTAAAGGCTCCTCAGTACCCCATCTGCAGATTCAACCAACTGCAGATGGAAAAAAAAAGTCTTTGAAAAACAATTACATCTGTACCAAACAAGGACTGACTTTTCTCTCATTATTATTCCCTCAACAATACAGTCTAACAACTATTTACATAGCATTTACATTGTATTAGGTATTATAAGTAATCTAGGGGTGATTTATAGTCTGTGGGAGGATTGTGTAAGCTATATGCAAATACTAAGCTGTTTTATATAGGAGACCTGAGCACCTGAGCTTGTGGGTATCTGGGGATAGGATGGGGGGAGGCAATTCTGACACCAATCCACTGTGGATTCAGGGAGACCATACCTTATGCATATTTCAGAAAGTGAAAAACATGGATGCATTTTACTAGTTTCTGTGGGTTTAGAATTTATCTTTCTTTATACATGGGATTTTTATTTAAACATGGAAAGTTGGGAAAACAAAATTCATCTGGCAAGGGTCAGCTCATTTCTCTAAAGCCTGTGGATAGGTAGCACTGGTATTTAAATATAGATGGCCCTTTAAACATGAAGCACTTTTCTTCCTGCAGGACAATCTTAAAATGGGCAGGTCCTTTCATTCTCCTCCTCCCCCCCCCCCCCGCCAAAAAAAAAATTCCCACTTAAATGAAAGACACAGACAAGACAAATAGCCAGAAAGGCAACGAGAATTTCAGTGATGGGGAAAAGATACAATTAATGGAAGCTGAAAGGGGGAAGCTGTCTTCTGCCTGTAAGAGAACACAAAAGACCACACCCAGCCAACATCCACGTGTAAAACAAATGCAAAGACCCAAGGACCAGTGCACATTCAGCATCAGGGTATATATGTTTGTTTAATGATGTCTCCACGGTCTATAGAATTAATATTTAATAGCACTTGTCAGCAGGATTCTATACAAGGGTTTGTTCTGCCTCTTAATGCTTGTTAGTGGTTGTGTCTTCCTGGTTGGCTTTAATATTAGAATTATGTTTTGCATTTGCAGTGATGTCTGTCTACTTTCTACTTTCAATTTTGCAGGATTTGGCAGGGCGGAGGATGTAGAGAGACATATAACAGAATTTAAAAGACTTTAATTAGAGCCTCATCTCGGCTCAGAGTCCTAAGATACTCAGAGAAGTGAGTTTTGCTACTGCTGCCGGATATGTCATATAGTAAGGTACCAAAAATGTTCCTTGCTTCATCAACATTATTATGTTATCACTATTAGCAAGAGAAATGGGCTTGTGGTCATTGACAAATGGTTGGTTTATTTATTGCTATGGTTTGTCTAGGTCCCCACAGACTACGTCTTGACAACTAAATCCCCTTACGAAACAATGTGGAAAGAGGTCCTCAAGAAGTGATTAGGTCGTGAATGCTCTGGGGTCCTGAATGGAGTAATGCCCACAACTCAAGACCGAGTGAGTAGCTGATAAATGGAAGTTGGTTCCTTTTCTTGCGAGTCATTCACACTCACGCAATGCCTTCTGCCACGATAGGAAGTAACAAAATGGCACTCCTCAAGAATCAGAATCACGACACGGGATTTTGCAACCTTTAGAACTACTAGAAAAATTAGTCTTTACAAATTATCTAATTTCAGATGTTTTGTTATAGCACCAGAACAAAATGGATTAAGAAACACAAAGCACAGAGAAATAACAGTGTTTTCACTTTCTAATTCAAATTTATTTGTCTTGGTTCCTAGATGATGTGAGAGGGAGCACAATAAGCAAGTTATGTATTTAAATTGAGAGTAATGGAGAAGCTTGTCCTTACCAGAAAATTAGGAACTGGAAAGTTCCCTGAACTAGAAGTCAGTAACTTTGCATCTACAATAGGAAAAAAATGGAACACTTGACTTCACTTTCTTGTCATTCTGCTTTGGTTTCTGTTTTGTTGTGTGCACACAAATTATAGACAGAATGGATATTCCTAATCCCAAAATACATAATTCAGAAAACCCCTAAATCACAAATTTGTTGGTTTCTACTCCTAACCCTATGTAATTGGTCATAATCAAAATAAAGGTAGGATGCAAATACTATATAGAAATTATTTTCATGAAGCAGAGAGATAGTTTAGTGGGTAAAAGTACTTGCTGTACAAGCCTAGGGATCTGAATTTAACCAGAAAGCCACATTAAAAGCTGAATGTGTTGGCACACATTATTGTGGGATTGTGCTCTTGTACATAGTAAATATTTGCCACTCCTATTGATTTAATAACACCCTGATTGGCCAGAAAGCAGACAGGAAGTATGGGTGGAACTACCAGACTAAGAAAACTCTGGGAGGAGCAAGTGTAGAACAGAGACGCCAGCAGACACAGGGGAAAGAAGAAAAAATGCTGCTGTGAGAAAAGGTACCAAGCCGCACCACTAAACAAGATAAGACTCATGGGACCATTTGAGTAAGAGCTAGCAATTAGTATGGCTAAGCCATAGGCCAAACATCTTGTAATTAATATAAGTCTTTGTGCGATTATTTGAGACTGTGTGTCCAGACCTCGGGGCTATGCTGGCTCAGAAATTTCTGACTACAACACATCTGTAATTTCAGCACCTGTACAAGCAAGAAAGGAAGCAGAGACAGGAGAAATGCTTTGAAGCTTCCAGGTCACTTACCCCAAAGTGAGTGATAAAGAGACAACAAGCAAAAGAGCCCTTAGAACAAAAGGAAAGAACTGAGTCTGGAAAGCTGTCCTCAGACTTCCACTCACTACTGTGGCATATGGGTACTTGTAACTCATACACCACACACACACATACATACACATACAACACACACACATATACACATGTAGAAACACACAGCACATAAACATATACACACACATATACACACATGCACATAAACACACACACACACTTTTTTAAAGCATCAAGTGATATTTTATTCTTCAAGATTCTTTGAATTCTGTCCTATAATGCCTGACACATAGTAGGAGTTCACTAAATAGAAACTATTATCTTCACTATGGTCTAGAATCTTAAAAGCCAGTTAGATAACTACTTCATAATATTGGGCTTTCAGACACATTGAGAGACTCATTAAAAACCAGGAGCTTAAGATACTTGACTGGCAGAATGCTTAATAAATCCAAGCTTTGAGCACAACAGAATAAGACTGTTAGATTTACAATAGGAACTTGGAAATATTTGCTAGTAATAACCATGCTCAAGGAGTCTTGGCTGTGGCTTCCTGGTCCCATCCTTAGTACTAAAAATGGACTTTCAGGTTCATCATTTGGATAATTCAAGTTCAAGGTGATGTTAAGAAATTCACCAAAAGAGTAGTAGTCCCAACAACTGTGTCTTCTTTTCTGATTCTATGCATAAATAATTTGTTCATTCTGATTATTAATCTGACCAGGACTTTCCATTTTTCTTTCCAACAGTATACCATTATGCTGCCTTCCATTCTACTCTACATATTTTCTATCTTTACATAACGGTACTCTAATTTTAAAAAGAAAATGGATTTGCTTCCCCAGAAATGTACACGAACATTTGCTCCAAAGAAGGTTTCCTACTGAGAGCCTTGGCTATTGTTTTGTTAAATAGCCATGATAACAATGTGTGATGGCAGCCATTGATACCTAGCTGTAGGGTAAAGTCTACTCTTGTCATCGTTGCTTGGCTAAACATACAGGTGCCATCTTGGAGAGGGTGAAAGAATCTAGTGAATCTAATGAAGTCTTTCCACCAGAATCAAAGGGCCCACAGGAGCCCATAATGTTCAAAAAAGGTCTCTCCAGAGCTCATTTTGATTGTATAAAATGGATTTAGATTGTCACCTTTGAGATGGAGTTGAAAGAATTGTACATGCAAACATTTCTAAAGGTTTTCCTGAACAATTTTTGAGCATTTTTTTTTCAGTTAAATAATTATAAATACTTCAGGGCCAGCAAGAGTAATTAGTGGCTAAAAATGCTTCCCACCAAATACAACAACCTGAGTTCAATCCCTAGAACCCACACAGGAAAAGGAAAAAACTGACTCCTGAAAGCTGCCCTCTGACACCCACAGTGATAGAGGGCAGTGGAGAGAAGATAGATAAGTGTAATAAAAATTAAATATTTGAAAAGAACATTCAATTCTGAAGACCACAAAAGGTAATCCAATACTGAAGAGCTTAAACTATAAAGCCAAAAAGTAAAATAGAAAAAAAAAAATAATCACCCAAATACACAAATTCACTGATATCCATGACTCCAACTTTCAAAATAACAGGTTGCAGTTCTCAGGTGATAGCTTTTGTGTAAGAGTATTTGCTGTGCATGTGAGGACTTGAGTGTCAATGTCCAGTGCTGGTGTAAGATACTGCACCTGACTACTGTGTGCTGTGCTGGGGTGAGGGAGCAGAGGTAGGAAGACCAATGAGGTCTTCTGGCTGCTGGTCTACCTCTGAGCTGATTGAGAGACCCTGTCTCAAAGGAACATGGCAGAGAGTGATAAAGCAGGACACCACCTAGCATCGTCCTCTGGCCTCTGTGAGCATACATACAGGCACATACACAAGTGAGTATACCCAGCACTCACACACACACACACACACAGAGGCACATACATATGTGAGTATACCCAACACTCACACACACACACACACACACACACACACACACACACACACACACACACACAGAGGCACATACATATGTGAGTATACCCAGCACTCACACACACACACACACACGGAGGGAAATACAAAGATAAAAGTTTGATGGTTAAAATTCAGTTTGGTCTAGCCTTGGAGACCTATATATGCACAACGGGAATGAATATTAAATGTTTTCAATTTTCTAAACATTGCATTAAACAATACAATTGCCATACACTATGTTGCCTGATAACATAAAAAGATACGGGGCACTGTCTCTACTCTCAAAGAGTCTTCATGGTTCTAGAAGAAAAAGGAGATACATATGTATTTATATATCTTTGCCTTTCCTGCCCCAAATGAGAGAAAATCATATGTTGACTTCTTTGGTCATTGCATTGTTACAATATATTTTCTGACCCCATCCAGAGGTCCCAGACCCACAGACCTACAGACTCCTTAGCCGCCCATAGCTGCTTAGGCCCCCAGAAATGACTCAAACACCTATATTAGCTTCATGCTGTTTGGCCTATGACTCAGGCACATTGCTAGCTTGCTCTTACATCTTAACTTAATACATTCTCATTAATCTGTCTGCCACGTGGCCCATGGCTCACCTGCGTTCCTTACATGTTTCTTCATTGGTGGCTCACTTGATCTGATCTGATTCTGCCCTCCTTCTCCTAACTATTCTGATTCCCCACCTACTTTTTCTACAGTGCCTGCCACGGCCAAAGCAGTCCTTTATTTAAAGACTAATATGCACAACATACAGAAAGGCATTCCCACATCATTGCATTATCAAGGAATAGCTCAACCATCTACCCAGAGTTTGACTTGAAGATTATAAGGAGTCCTTGTCTCTTGTCACTCATCATCACAGGTTCTACCATGTGGACTTTGCTCATCACTCTGCCAACTTCATAGACTATTGAACATATTCTCTTGCTTAGACATTATCAAGATCCCAACTGGCATATTTCTTCTTACTGTACCTTCAAAATAACTGAGAAGCCACGGTAAGTGAATTTAAATTTAATGTCCAGCTTTACCAATTATGTAACATTGGGCAATTACCATCTCTGTATCTTCTTTTCATCCTCAGAAAAATAAAGATGGTAACAATAGCTATTAGCATGGTTTTGGAGTCCATACTATCTCTAAAATAAATACCTGATAACTCAGCACGACATCAGAATTTGATATTTTCATTTCTTTGTTATGATGCTAGGTATGGAATCCAGGGCCTTGTGCATGTCAGGCATCTGTTCTATCATTGAGCCTCACCTATTTGTCTATCTATCCACTTTCTTACTTGCTGGCTTGCTTGTTTTTTTGATTTTGTACCGGGTCTTACCACTTAGTTCATAGTGGCTGGCTTTGAACTCACTGTCTAGGTCAGGATGGAGTCAAATTAGGATCTTCCTGCCTCAGCCTCTCAAAATCTTTGATTACAGTCACTTGTTCTTTATTTTTAGAACTATTTATTTTCATCCTAAAGGTCTTATAATAGTGATTTTTTACTTAGGATAAAATGAAACTCATTGAATAATGAACGATCCCGTGATTCATCCTCATGTTGAACCTATTAGAACCCCATTTACTTTACATGAGTATTCCAAACACGCTGTTTTGTTATTTTCTGTATTTTAAAAGCCTGAACTTCCCACTGAGTTCCCTTTTCCATAGTACCCTGCCTTCTTTTAAAATTATTACCATCTTTCATTCCCCAGGTTCTGTTTAAAGACACAACTTTTTTTGAACCTTCCTATCAAAAAGGATTCCCATCCCTCAGACGACCCAGCCTCATGTTTGGCTAGGTAATTTAACTCCTCTGTCAAAGTATATATCATTCAGCTTTTTCAGTTAAGGGTAGGATGGTAGATACTTTAGACCCTGTCTCCCATCTCATCTGTGCACAGCTATCCCACTGTGTCTCTGAAGCAAGCAAGCAATAGCTCATCAAATGAATGAGCATATCCCTGTTCTAGGAAAACCTCCAGAAATTGGAATTGAGACTCAATGTAATTGTCATGAATCACAAAATATTGTTTTTAACATGTTGCTTTAACAATAAACATTCAGAAAATATACTTATCTCATATGTCATGGAAAACAAGTGGATTTGAGTTCTATTGCACAGTATGAGTTTCATGGAGCAAGATGCTTGTAATATCCAAATATTCAGTTCAAGACCCAATACATAATATATTTGAAAATTCATCTTTAACGACAGAATAATCTGTTTGCAAGGTGTCACAATTATAACAAGATCTAAAAACATAAAGACAAATAGAAATTAATGAAAACTCATTTTCATCCTTTGTTTCATGGTTTACAAAGTATTTTAATATGCACTGATCCAGTTGGTCTCCTTAACAATGCTTGAATTAACAGATGCAATACATTTAAGTGGTGAGAGAGAGAACAAGGTAGAGCAAGAGTTACGGCTAGGGAGAAACAACACTAAATATTAATTTCCATGCATACATATAAAGAGTTAAAATGGAGCTATCCTATAATGGGAAAGCAGAGACTAATAAACAAAATGCCCAGTGCTAGGGAGAAGGTTAATTCTTATGGAGCTGTTAGCCAATAAAGTTCCATGGACACCCAAACATAAGCTGTTGTCAGTATTCTTGGTTATACACCATAATTTAATAGTAAAACCATCTTGCTGAAGACACCGTATACTTAAGTCATACAGAAAAATAAAGCTGGCACTGATCTGAAAGTTTCATCCACAATGTCTAGCTTTTGTTGTGTTGGAAGGTAATATGCATGATACCAGAAAAAAAAAAATCACCAATTATGCCCAGCTCTGAGCCCTGAAAGCTACAGTAATGACTGGTGGCAAGACATTTTCATGGTGCATAAGTGGCAGGAACATCAAGGGCATAAACAATCACTATCTCATTGGATTTAATGCCTGTTCAACAAGATGAGACCTGTACTTGGCACCGTTATTAAACCATGCATATATGAAGAAACTGATTCAAGACTCTAAGGAAAAACATACCACTATGATTTTCCTAACTAGACATAATATTAAACTGACTCCTGATAACTTACCATTATACCCATAGATTAATGCATCTCTCAACACTCATCAAAATGCTTCTCTCTGCAGTGGATGGTGATCAACACAGAGACCCACAACTGGTCAGAATACAGATAATAAAAACTTCCTAATGCTTAGCCTTAAATGGGACATACATATATACATCCTTTCCTGAGTAATTACTACAGAAGAGGGGAGCTCTATGTGGTGGATTTAAGGTTTCTGTTCATAAGGATAAAAAGAGTATAGAGTCAAATATGGCTTCTTAGTGGTGATATTTTCTTGGATAAGTTCTGTTTGCTGGAGGCAAGCAGAGGCTTAGCTTTTTTTAAGAGAAGCTTTCTGATTCAGCCTTAGAGGCAAAACACTTGTGAGTCTTTTAAGAGGCCCTGTTGCCAAATACTTAAATGTAGTTAATGAGCAGCAGATGGCAAAGCTTTATTTGGTGATTATATAGACCCTAAAATTCCCCAGAGTACCTGGGCTAAAAAGCTTAAATTCTATGAAGCTAGAGTAGGAGCTGGGTGGAGCCATCCACCCATCCTACCAACCTTTAATCCTTGGCCAAGGACCTTGGCAGATTAAAGGTGTGTTCAGAAACAGAAAGAAATAGAAGAATCTGGGAGGAGTCAATCATCCTAGCCAAGCAAAGGTGTGGTCAGAGACAGTAGCAGATTAAAGGTGTGGTCAGAGACAGAAAATGTTAAGAAATAAATGTACAGTAAAAACGGTTTGTTTTTTTTTTTAAAAAAAAAAAGTCTAAATGGTTTAGACTGTGTTGAAAATATATATACATAGGCTTAGAGAAAGAAAAGGGGGAAGGGAGGTAGAGAAAGCCCTTAAAAAAAGAAATAGAGAAAAAGAATAAATAAATAAATAAATAAATAAATAAATAAATAAATAAATAAATACATGAATGAATGAATGAATGAATGAATGAATGAATAAATAAATAAATAAATAAATAAATAAATAAATAAATAAATAAATAAATAGCCATGTAAAGATGGAAATTACAAAGAGTGTCTGGATACTGTATGTTATTGTCTTGTCTTTAAGTTTCTTGACTGAAAATGAAGTAGTAAAAACTGCTAAAAGACAATTGATTATAAATGCTGTTGGATTAATTCAACCTATATATTTTGTAAATGAGTCAACTTTAAAATTGAAATCCAAAAATATGCTACTTTGGAAAAGATGTTTTCTTTTTATTTCCACAGAAAATGAGAGGCTGTGGATTTATTCTTGGATAAAGAATATAAAGTTTGATAGAGGAAGACCCCCTGAAAAACCTCCAATGGAAATGGATGGCCCAGATGATTCAGCATTTCAGAGCACCTCTGTTGAAGTTTCCTGAGCTTTATATCCAGAACAATTTCAAGGAGACTTGTAGTAAGAGGTTTCTGGCCCGGACTTTCCGGCCTAACCTCAAGGTCTAGGCCCACAGACCCGCAGTCCCGCAGTCCCACAGAGACACACAGATGCTTCCAATAGTTTTAGGCTGATCAGCCTTAGGCCCAGGCATATAGCTTGCTTACTCTCTGCCCTTAAGCTATCCCATGACTCTTGTTCAGCTATGTGGCTCGGTACCTTTCTTTAAAGCTGCATGGTTGTCCTCTGCATCCTGCAGCTTCTCTCTGGTGGTCTCTCTGGTGCTCTTCTGGCATTCTGCTCTCAGAGATTTTCTTAGTCTGGTAGCCCCACCTACACTTCCTGCCTGCCTTTGGCCACTCAGCTCTTTTTATTAAACCAGTGGGTGGGACAATTATTTACCACGAAACAACACAATACCCCCACAGAGACTGGCTGAGATGATCCAGCCTTACAGAGTACTTCATTAAACACTTGTGCATAATCCTAATTTTTTCTTTGGATTCCCATGGGATTGCCAATGCCCCCATTCTGCAAGAAGTAGTAGCCCATATTCCCAAAACATGGATTAAGGATGTTTGTCTTTGTTTACAGTATTGGTTACAAGTTTTTATAGGTAATAGTGAAAATAAAATATATAAAGGATATTAGATTTGGTGTTCTTGTTTAAAAAAGAGAAAAGGGGATATGCAGTGGATTTATGACACTACATTGTAAATAGTTGTCCCACCCATTGGTTTAATAAAAAGCACTGATTGGCCAAAGGCAGACAGGAAGTGTGGGCGGGCCTACCAGACTAAGAAAACTCTGGAAACAGGAAGAACAGAGCAGAGACACCACAGAGACTCCAGAGTTGCCCGACAAGACAGAAGATGCAGAGGACAACTATGCTGCTCTGAGAAAAGGTACCAAGCCCCATGGCTGAACAGGATAAGAATCAAGTTTAAGGGTAAAGAGCAAGTTATATGCCAGGGCCTTAGGCCAATCAGCCTAAAATTATTGTAAGCATCAGTGTGTCTCTGCAAGTCCATGGGTCTGTGGGTCTAAACCTTGAGGCTAGGCCCGAAAGTCCTGGCCAGAAGCCTCCTACTACATGCCAGTAAAATTCTTTTTTGTTTTTTTTTGTTTGGTTGGGTGAGTGGTTTTGTTTTTGTTTTTTGTGTTTCTCTATGTAATAGGCGTACCTGTCCTGGAACTCACTTTGTAGACTAGGTTGGCCTCAAACTCACAGAGATCTGGCTCCCAAGTTCTGGGATTGAAGGAATGCACCACATGCTCAGCAATAAAATTCTGCAAATGTAATAATTATTATAAATGTGAGCGAAGTATCTGACCAACATACAAAAGTACTACAGTCAATACACGATGGGATAAAAACAAGAATCTAGTACCATTCCAGCACTAGGAATTCTCTACAGGTTCTGGCTATGCAGGCATCTCAGGTCCTTAATGAAAACGCCCAGGTCCGGGATCCAGAAATCCCAGCTTTCCAAGCCTTCCATAGCTGATTCAAAAGAACTGTAATATTTGATAATGACCACTGTCGGTCATTGGCCTTGGCACTAGCTTCATCTTAGCTTTAGTTTACTTTCCAAAAAGTTTCAATGTCTGGAACTCAAGCACAGACAGTCTAATTCACATTATCGGGGCTTGAGCTTGGAACTTGTGCTGTGAGTGAGTGTGTCCATCCTATACATGTTTATAGGCAGATATGCATGTAGAGGAAGGCTAAAGATTAGCATCCGGTGTCATCCTCGGTCACTTCTCCGGTTTAGTTTTTGAGTCAGAATCTTCCCCTCACTGGACCTGGAGCTCACCAGCTAGGCTAGGGCAGCCACCCAGCAAACTCCTGCTAATCTGCCTGTTTCTACCATCCCCATGCCAATTTGATAGGTACACATTGTCATGCTGTGGGGAGCGGTTTCCTCTGAGTAGAAACCTTCTGTCCCGAGAGAGATTGCTGAGACTCAAGGAAGAGCAAACTACACGTCTGGGAAAGCTAAAACTCGCGTATTCACAGACCCTCCCCCAAAGCTGTAAAAACATAAACAAAAGTAAGGGAGAACATTTTTGAGCTGCTGGGGTACCTAGAAGAAGCTTTATAGTCTGAGGAACTTCTTACAAATTGAAGACTACTCCAAAATTACAGCTGCCTTGAGTCACAACCCATGCTGACGTGGGCTTCATTCATTCTCCCTCAGTATCCCATACTTTTGTAAGTCACTCAAGAAGTTCACTGGTTGAGCAAGTCATACCTTAGTGTCATCATTACTTCAGTCTGTCATTAAGCTCCCTGCCTGAGATGAAGGGGCAAAAAAAATTTTTGCTGCCTCTCCCAAGGAAGGTGTCATCCAACATATATTCCACTTTTTCTCTGGGTTCTGGGGATTTGAACACAAATTCTCATGTTTGTATGACAGACACTTGCAACTGAGCCATCCCTTCAGCTCAAGCACCTGACGCTGAAGTTTACAAAGCCCTCCATATGATATCACAGCACACTCAGTGGCAAGAACCAAAGTAGGAAAGGTCATGATGCTCCTTGTAACAGGAAAGAAATCTTGCCCAAATCAGTTAGGATGTCTGGCTATAGATCCAAGCCAATATGAGGTCCTGAACTTATTCTTTTCATAGGACACCTAAAGATGAATTTTCGACAGCCTCGGAGAACTTAATAGAGTGTCACAGACACCACACGCTTGCAGACTAGGACCTGCCCCAATGGCCTCTCCTGTTCCAATTTCTCTTTAGGATTTTATTTCTATGGCTACAATATCCACCCCCCTTCTCTGTTCCCATCAGCTGACTGCACAGACTCCATTAGAACTAAGGGCAGGTGCAGGTTGGAATGAAGCAAGAACTCATCTGCTCCCCCCTGTTCTCACGCCTGATGTTTGCTAGTTTGTATGATTAATTTTATCAATTTTCCTGACCTGCTTTGCCACTGAAATAAATATGACAGCTGCTGGGCTGCCTCAATTCTTCCTCTTGCCAAGAGAGATGCTGAGATGTGTTTTCTTGTTGATCGCAGACTTGGGTAAATAGCAAGTCAACAGACCAAACAGGCGTCATCCTGGTCACACTGACAAAGCAGGTGTGGAACCAAATCGCATCTGAAAACTAGAAAGCCAGCTTCCGTCTTGCAGCTTTCCCAGGCACTCATTCAACATAAGCAGTCAACAACTCCTACATTTCCCTGTCTGTCGGCTTTATTCACTGGTTCCTAGTCTTCACATTTCACAGCCAACAGCTTGATGGGTGACAATACCCAAATACTTAATCTCTGACTACATCTTATATTTACTGCCCAGCAAGGCTGAAGTAGCAAAGAAAAGATCATGTCGTTTACAATTTAAAATCAGTCACCAGAATTCAGTGTATGCGTGTGAACTTGCTAGTGTAGAGGTCAGAGGTCAGTATCAGGTATCTTTCTTGATCATTCTCTATTTTATTTTTGAGACAGAGTCTCTTTCAGAACGTGAGGCAGAGGACTGGACACCAACCCCTGGTGATCTGCTTGTACCCACCTCTCCCCAGTGCCGGGATGGCAGGTCTACACTGCCACTGTGCCTGTCTTACACTGGTAATGGGGATCCAGATTCAAGTTCTCATGCTTGTAACTTTACTAATTGATTCACCCTTCCCCAGCCAGCCCCAGAAAAGCTATTATGAAAACTGCACAAGATTACTCTAGCCCAAAAGAAGGGAGCAACTTGTAGTAACTGCCTATTTAACAGGCGTGTGTCATCTTTCATTTTAAGAGGAATACATTTCTATTTTACAGAGAAAATTCATGGCTCACTTCTCAGCCTGGTAGCTACTGAGGGACAAACAGGAAAATGAGTAAGAGACTGGGTCCAATTCTAGGGAAAAAAAAAAGTGAAGCCAGTTTTAGTAGGACAAAATAAAGAGAGAGAGAGAGAGAGAGAGAGAGAGAGAGAGAGAGAGAGAGAGAGAAGAAAGAAAGAAAGAAAGAAAGAAAGAAAGAAAGAAAGAAAGAAAGAAAGAAAGAAAGAAAGAAAGAAAGAAAGAAAGAAGGAAAGAAAGTACCAGAGCATGTTCCTATGTTCTTCAGCCAAAAAGAACCTTTAGAGGTCATGTTGGCTCCAGCCCTTATATGGTTAATATTGTTATGACTTCACCAGAATAACGTATAGGCAGGGCATGCTGCTCAGAGGAGCTGAGAACCTAAGAATCTGGTCCTAACAGAGTCATGCAGGCCATAAATGGCTTCTCCTACCTTCAAGATCCAGAGTTTCACCTCAGATCTGATTCTAGGGAAATCCTCTCATCATGGGCCCACCAACTGAGAAGGGCTTGGGTACAGTGGTGAGAATGTGTTCATTCTACTAAATGTGTTCATTCTACTGGGATCTGGGACAGGCTCACTACTTCTATTCTCTTTTTCTCTGTTGTTCCCTGCCATCTCCTTCATTTGGGTCGGTCTCTCAAAATAAACTAGAAAAGTCATATAAAGAAAAACTCCTAAGAAATCAGAGACAGGAACCTGTAGACATCAGCTGACTATACAGAAATACATGTTTAAAGTAGACAGTCACAGACACTGTATACAATCATGTGTCTAATACTCTCCTGCTGTAAGTGAGTGCCTGACACTTTCTCTGGAGGATCTGTTCGTTTCAGCAGTAATAATAATAACAATAATAGTAATAATAGATTGTAATCAGTATTAGCTTACATTTGTCTTGGCAGTGACTCATGGAAGGGCAACAGCCAGACCACTCCTCTAGGCCAAGGATCATCCCCTCAATATCCACAGAGCATCTGCTGAGACGTTATCCCGTGCCTCTCATCAACTTGGCTCCGCAGGGTGGAAGTGAGTGAGATGGAGACATTGTCTGTCTAGCAGTCTCCTGGGCCTGCTGAGTACCGAAGTATGAGCAAGTGCTGGGCCCTTTCTTCCCCATCTCATTTGTAAAAAGAAAATGAGATCAGAGGGGAGGGAGAGCCCCAGCAACAGTCCTTTGCATTGATCACTGCACACATCATCACCTCAGTCTCTGCAGTGAAGAGCTGGAGGAGGCCCTGCCTCAGACACCAGCTTTCACGAGCAGAAGAATCCAGCATGTGACATGACGTCTAATTTCCAGCCTCCCAATTGCCCAGGCAGACCTCATCCTCTGAATTCAGCTCTTCCTAAATGAAGGGAACAGGGAGGGGGTCCTCCTGCTGGCAGAGCGTTGAAAGCACGATCCATGACACAGGACTGCAAGGACTATTTTGCTTGGGAAATGCAAGGATTTCTGTATTCTGCACACCAAGCCTGTCTTCTAATGACAGCCTTGGGAGTCAGACATTTCTAAGTGCTAATTAGAGGTGTTGATTATCGTGGTAACCCTGTGGGGCTCAACCCAAGCCTGAGAGCAAAAGCCACAGATAAAGATTGTTACAGTGGCTCCTGGTGTCACATGAGCATCAATACTGGATTGTCAATGCTCAGTCGCAATCCAATCTGGGACTCCAGCTATAGAAATGACAGAGTCCCAGGGTGATACACGGGGCTGTCACACCATTCACAATATGCAGTTCTGATGGAGGTACAGACACTCCATCCTAATCAATCGGGGGGGGGGGTAGAGGGGGACTCAGCAGGACTCAGATATACAGAGATTGACTTATGGCAGGATTTCACTACCACATGAGCAAATGCTGTGGTGATGGGACACACAAAACCAACTTAGAGCTCCAAATAAATGAGCTGCTTAAAACACAGTCTGCTGTGTCTCCATTTAAGACCTTCCACATGCATGCTTTGACATGCATGCACGTGACTCCTCTTGCAGAGAGGAATTTGGGTTATTGATTTCTTCTCACTTTACATCCATATCTGTTGACAGTTCACGACTATATCGAAAAGAGAACGGCAATCGGAGACAGAAGTCTCGAGAAAGAATCTTAATTTGAGAAGTAGACGGTGAAATGAGACCTGGGCTCTAGGGTCTGAAGAGGGTAAGGACCAGCCTTCTTTAGTTACGCTTTATAAACTTTATCATTGTTCTCCACCAGTTAGGAAAATATATAGCATCTAACCTCTCAGGGACTAAATGAAATAAAGGCTATCCAACTGTGAGATTGTATCCGTGTTGACACTGATAAATCACTTAGCCACATTTGGCCTTATATTCCTCCTTTGAAGTAAACAGAAAATAATAAAAGTAAAAATCCTGCTTTTAGAATAAAAAAAAACATTTTATAGGAATATGCTACTTATGAATTATTTTGAATTTACAGAGTACTCTGAATTTCTGATAGTGATTATCATAAAAATAATCTCAGAGATCTCTGCTTTTGGGGCTGGATCATCAAAGCTAAAACTCAGGTGAGATCTCTTCCCTAGAGCCTTTGACTTGTTGTAGGACTTGAGACAAAATGTTTTCAGTTTCTTGTTTTCTTTCTTTTTAATCTAAAATCACCTCTCCCAAATTTAGATGAAATAGTTAATGTGGGTCTCTTCTCCTGTCTATACATTTGCCCAGCCACCCAATGAGCTTTGTAGTCAGGGAAATGTAGATAGAGTTCATATCTGTCATGCACTACTTCTGCATTGTAGGAAAGTTGTAGACGTTAACCTTGATTCTGCCACGAAGAAAATATTTCCTGCTCTCTACATCAATATATAGAATGCCTTCAGTGCTGAAAACACTGATTCTAATAAACATCTGTCCTCTACCACATTTGTTTACAGAGTAATACTGATTTAGCTAATGCAGACACAGACACCTCTTTTCTCTCCAAAAAGAGAAAAAAGAAAGTTGAGGAAATATTAATACGACACCTGGATGTGGATGTGTGCAGCAAGAGACATATGACGGTGGAAGATGGTGGGGAAAAATGCTCTCAGCGCTGCACGGAGGCAGCCCACCTTGGGGTAGGATGCTCCATTCCCAAGCTAAGCGAACACAGGAAAAGGACAGCCACCAGCAATGGAAGAGGGCAGAGCCGTGTGCTCATTTGTTTCTTGTGAACTATTCCCCAGCTGCAGATCCCCTCCCCTTTTCCCCAGAGCTTACATTTCTCAGCACCAGCAATCTGTACATTGAAGTCACTTTACTCTGTTGGGAAGCATCAATCTGGCCTCCTCGGAGTCCACCGTAGCAAATTGCTAGAACCTTCTCAGACACAAAGGAGAAAATCAAGGTTGACTGCAAAATTCTTCTCGTTGCTTTGAGAAGGCTTTCCACTTGAACACAGCAGAGAGCATTCTTCAAGGTGTGCCCTAGAGAATGCTTGCAAGGTGTGTACATTTGCAAAGGGAGAAAAGGGCTTTTTATGGCCAAAAGCTGGCAACATGTTATCTGTTACGCCCCTCTCCTTGTCAGTAACCATATGATTATTATGAAGAGTCCAGTAAAATAACTGTGTTTTGACAACTGCTTTCCTAAAGAATTCAACAGTGCAAACCGTTTTCCAAATAACAATTGTAAATTACTCTAAAAGTAGTTGCTAAGAAGCCATTTTGTCCTTGATGAAAACAATCATTCTTCTCCCAAATATCCAAAATTGTTTTTTTTTTTTTAAGTTTTAGTGGGTCTTTGGGTGATAGACAGGGCTAAATAAATATTCACTAAATGTGTGAATTTCCAAACCGATTAACAATTTCACAAATGATAAACAATTACTCTATGTTTATGCTGGTTAGGGCTACATTACATGCAACCCACTAATCTATCAATCCACAAATGTTTATCCACCAAACATACCTTTGGCTTGAAGGCAAATGGTTTCACATAAAAGAACCTGAAATGCAAGACAGCCTGAGCACTGAGGCTCTGTTTTGACTTGGTCCAACTCTGGAGAGGCTACTACTTGCTTCTTCCCAGGTCACATTTCTATCAGCCCCAGATGAAAATACCATGTATTCAACTTTTATAAAATTGTTCTGGTTTTCAATTTTCTCTTCCAAATGTTCACATAACCACTAAAATATATGCAAAATTCTAATTCATGTCCTAATGCAAGGCTGCTTTCTTACACATTTCCTTTAACCTTGGATTAGCCAGTTATTGTTAATCAGATTTTATATTGTTTAAAACTATTTTATTACATTTTAGTCATTGTGTGTGTATGTGTGTGTGTGCATGTGTGTGTGCCTGTGTGTCTGTGTGTATGCACACATGCACACTTGCCTGAACATGTCACATGTCTAGGTGTAGAGGTCAGGGGACAACTCGGAGGGGTCTTCTCCTTCACGAGGTGGTTTCCAGGGACCAAACTCAAGACTTTGGTGGCAAGTGCCTTTATTTGATGAACCATATTGATGGTCTCAGGTTACATGTCTCAATGTGAAATTCATATAGTCACAGAGTTTGTGTGCACTGTAGTGCTAGACGACGTAACAGGCAATGAAAGAAAACTAATCTATGCACCCACTTGTGGTCACAGGAAAGATGGCATTTCTGTCCATGTTCTGTTTTTTTAAATTGTGTTTTTATAGTAGTCAAACTTGGGCCTCTGTGTATGAGCTTACATATTCTTAAAAAATGGTCTTTGTCTGAAGGGAGATGCATAGCACAGGGCCCCTCCTATCAATGCAAATGTCTTCATTTTCCAAGGTCTCTGGGAGCCAGCAGTGGTGGTGCCCACAATGATTTACATTCCACAGGAAGGGTTAAACTCATCTCATGGTCACTGTTGTCTCAGGACAACTTGTCAGCCCACAGGAACATCCCATAATGGATTTGAAGTGGATTGTGCTCCCCTTGCAAGGTGCATGCTGTATTTATTGAATAGACATTAAAAAGAACATTTCTCAATTTCTCAGCACTGAACTCAGGTCAATGGATCTTCTTGGCACTGACACGCTGAGTCAACTCCTAGCTTGAAGTTTTAAAGGGACTGGGTTAAATTAAAGGGTTAGACTCTGTTTCAGTGTTTCCTTGGCAAAAATAATTTAGTCTTAAATCATTTTGTTGCCAGCTTAAAGCTTTACTTGGCTATTCTCTGCTAGTTTTGAAACACATGCACATACACACAGGCACATACACAAACACATATCATCATATATATACACACACACCACACATACACGCACATGCATCATACACACACCACCTATATACACATACATAAACACATCACACATATCACATATATACCATACACATAGACACCACATATATACATACCACACACACATACGCACACTATACATATCATACATACACACACAATATACGCTCATATGCATACACCACATTTACTCACACACACACTCACATACACACATACACACACTAGACATATAAACTCACACCACATACACTCTCACATAAACACATGGCATACATGCACACATTATACACACACACATACACACATACACACATACACACCACATGCACTCATACACAGAGTACATATACATACACACAGACCATATACACAAAACACAACACATAAACATACTCATACACACTCACATATAAACATAACAAGTTAAGAGCATAGAAGCTTATCTTTCTCAGATTCAACATGGAATTTAGACTGCTCTAGATACCATGTAGATCAAGTGTTCCATTGTCAACAATAGTTTGAAGATTGTAGGCCATGCCTATGTCCTTTGAAATTCTCAGTCCCAGAGTGGGACCTCAACTGGAATGGTTGTGTCCACACAGTTATCTATAAGATACATCCAATGACTGTCTGAGTTTTAGGACAATTGTGTTCCCTCTGACATGCCTTGAGCATACATCATCCCCACTTAGCATTCACCAGAATACTCACTCAGGTAGTCAATCACTGTCACCTGTCACCTAGGTAGAAGTTTGTGTACACATAATGGCATTCACTCATTGATGGCTTCTTACAAAAGAAAACAAGGCTTTACACTCTTATACAATTAAATGCAGGTCAAATATAAACAACATAAATAAACTTCCTATTAATTAAATTTGTCCTTTGATTATTTCACACATGAACATTATATCTACTGACCCCTCCCAGTCCCCATTCTCTCAAATCTCCCTCCTGTTCCACTGGACCTCTTCCCCACCCCCTTATGTCTGCTGTTTTATTTCATAACACACTAGGGCTGTCAATGTGGCTACAGCTTTAGAGGTATCCACTGGATCCTAGTAGCTCACCGGTTGATTCACAACTGAAGACAATAACGCACACTTTTCTGGTCCCTCAGTAACCTCAGTTCAGCATTAAGGCCCTGTGAATGGTTATTGACAGGACCAGTCTTCTGTGGGCCCAATACAGATAACTGCAGCTCTCATGAGGTCACAATGGCAATGAAATCCCCAAACCGAATGCTGCAGCCCTTCACTCCATCTTCTAGATCTTCCGTGCTGCCTGTCTCCTCTTTTCCAATGCTCCCTGAACTTTAGAGAGAGTGGCATAAACATCACATTGGTGTCTGAGGCCTCAGCCATCACTTAATCTCAGCATCTTGGGCAGCGATGATCTCTGATCCAGTCTTTAGCTGCAGATGGCCTTCTCTAACACTAAGTGTGGTTTTTGCTTGTGGGTATAGACAGAAATCTTAAGAAGGCAGAGTGGTGCTGAGTCTACTTAAACAGCTGTTCTAGTCTCCAGTGTAGGCCTATGAACTTCCCAGGCATCGGCTGTTAACTGGGCTCACGGTACCAAGAATGAGTTTCCTCCCATGGAACAGCTTTCCAGATCCAGTCAGAGAGCAGTTGCTTAACCCCACAAGAGTAGAACATCCGATGCTTTCTCTCCTTTCACATCTTGCACAGCACCTTCGGCACTCTGAAAGCTAGTCACCAACATGGAAGATTCTAGCTTGGTTCCAGCAAGCTTTCTTCAGAGCTTGCAGAAAGGTGTGCTGTGTCTACCTTCTGTAAGGTCTTATCCTCGGTGTCTGCTGAACAAGAAAACTGGTAACAGTTTCTATGATTGTAGGGTTGGCTCCCCAGAGCCTCTTTGATCAACTTCTATGGACCTGGAAATTGGTGTTGGCAACCCACAGCATAATTTAGCCGTTCAGTGTAACAGTCTTCAATTGCTCTTCTGGGTTTTGATGGGTTTTAAGACAGTAGGTTGCCATACGGAGTTTTTATACACCCTCTATTTCTGTTAATGTCCACATTCTGTACCTTCGTGTCCTCAATGCCCTCACTCCCACACCCTTCTTGCTTAAACCTTTCTAATACCAGCATTCCACCTCTATCCTTACATTTTATCTATAGTCTACTATGCCGCCATCCTTAAGGAAGTCCCCCATGTGTGTTTTCCTGGCCTCAGAAGTACCTCAAGTTAAAGAAACACAGCTGAACACTTGGAACCAAGATCTATTCATGACAGAACATGAAGATTTCTCTAACACTAGGCTGTCTCACTCAGTCTGATTTTTCCAGTTTCATCTCTTACCTACATACTTTATATTTTTTTTCTCTACAGCTGGATGATATTCGATTGTGTATATGCACTTCTGAGCATCTACCCTAAGGATTCTCTATCACATACCACAGAGATCCTCATATATTCATATTCAGTTTTGTTCTATTTACAATAGTTAGAAAATGGAAGCCATTTAGATGTCTATCAACTGATGAATATATGGTGAGATGTGACACATAGATACAATAGAATAAGTTTCTCGGCCTCCCTTCCAGCTCTCAGAGTTTATTTTCCTTGAACATTCTCTCTTTGACTTTGACCCTGTGCTCCCAGATCTATGTCTCTGTTGAGTTTCCCCTTTGTTCTTCACGTTCTGGTGATCTTTAAGCATTTATGCACCCATTATTCTGAATCTAAAAGACTCAGTGACATATATGATGAAGATAGTACTAAGGGGCTAGGGAAATGGCTCCATGGGAATACTTGTAACTCTAGCATGAGCACCTGAGTTTGGCTCCTGAGCATCCACAAAAAAGCCAGGAGTGACCATGCATATTTGTAACCACAGAGTTAGAAGGATAAAAATGGGATCATTGGAGTTAATTGACCAGCCAGCCTAACCAAACACATCTAACTCTAAAATGAGGGACAGATTTCGTATCAAGGCAGTACTGTTATAAGAACTCAAAGACAACATCTAATGTCTTCCTCAGGTCACCACATGTGCATGTTGATAAATGTTCACATGCAGAAGTTTCTGTCCTGCCAGCAACTCCAAAATATTCAGCAGTTGCTTCCCAAATTACCACAGAGAGGTTTATATTAATTGTAATGATTGGCTTGTAGCTCAGGCTTATTAATAACTAGCTCTTACACTTAAATTAACTCATAATACTTATCTATGTTTAGACATATTGTAGTATTAGGTTTCTGGCCCAGACTACCTCCAAGATCTGGACCAGCAGTCCCAAATAATCACAAAAAATCTTGTATTAATTTTGCACTGATCAGCCTAGGGTCCAGGCAAATAACTTGCTAATTCTTTACTCTTAAACTAACCCATTATTCTTACCTTGTTCAGCCATGCAGCTTGGTACCTTTTCTCAGAGCAGCATTTCAACTTCTTTCGTCTGTGTGTGCTGTTGTCTCATCATGGTGTCTCTGTGGTGTCTCTCTAGCTTCTCTGCTCTGCTCTTCCTGTTCCCAGAGTTTTCTTAGTCTAATAACCCCTCCCTTACTTCCTGTCCGCCTCTGGCCAATCAGCTTTTTATTAAACCAGTAAGAGGGATAAATATTAACAGCGTACCAGAACATAGTCCCACAGTAACATGTGGCTTGGTACCATTTCTCAGCATGGTATTCTCATATTGTTTCCTTTGCATCTGGCTGTCAACTCTGGACTCCACCCTTCCAATTGCCAGCATTACTGACTATTGGCCAATCAACATTTTATTAAACTAGCTTAAGTGACAAATCTTTACAGTGTACAAGAAGATTATTCTACAGTAGACAAACACACACACACACACACACACACACACACACACACACACACACACAAACCACATAAGCATTTTTAAAAGATAGCACTATTTGCTTCTGCATTTTAATAAAGAAAAAAATTACAAATAGCCCACCACAGCAATTGAAGGCACTGTGATTTATCAACTTAGAGCCATTCCTTCTATAATTTTCACATGAGTACAGTTTTAAGCATCTGTACCTGTAGTAAGAGGTTTCTGGCCCAGACCCACAGAGACACACAGATGCTTTCATTAATTTGAGGCTGATCTGCCTAAGGCCCAGGCATACAACTTGCTAGCTCTCTACCCTTCATCTAACCCATTACTCTTATCTTGTTCAGCCACGGGACTTGGTACCTTTTCTTAGAGCAGCATAGTTGTCCTCTGCTTCTTCCAGCTTCTCTCTGGCGTTCTGCTCTGGGCTTCCTGTTCTCAGAGTTTTTCTTAGTCTGGTAGCCCCGCCCACACTTTCTGCCTGCCTTTGGCCAATCAGCGCTTTTTATTAAACCAGTGGGTGGGATAATTATTTACAATGAAACAACACAATCTCCCACATGTACCAAGTCTCTGATTTCCATATCTTGATTCTGCTTATCCAAAAGACAATGTCAGCCCTGGGGTGGGGCTAGGTCATAATCAGCCATATAATGTTAGATCAATATTTGTATGGTCAAGAGAATAGTCTGTAGGTATCAATTACTACTGCTGTACTTATGGCTTGACACATCTTCTGGCAGTATTATAGATAAAAGGGGATAATGAATTGTTAAAATAGCAGCATTTGAGAAGAACCTGCATGTATGTAATCACAGACCTTCTGAGATGGACACAAAAGCATCAGAAGTTCAAGGACATAAGCTATGTGGAGAGTTGACATCTAACCTGGGCTACATGAGAACTTGTTACACACACACACACACACCAAGCAAACAAACGAAGAGGAAAGAAAATTTGGGTTCTTAGCACCACTTAGTACCTGTGAACTCAGCAAATCAGAATCAGTAATCAGAGCTTCTACTGCAAACTAACCAGATCCATAATATCTCACACAATGATGGAAAGAAAAGACAAAAAAACAAGCAACAGGAAGGATCAGCACAACACTGTGCAGAGAGGGCTACTAATGCTCATTTCTCCATGCCCCTAGAACCAAAAACAAAGCATGTTCTTATGGCCCGAGACACAGAGACAGCAATGATGCCAATTCTCTATGTGCCACTGCACTGATAGGATAGACAGGAAATAACTAGTCCTTACTGAAAACAAGGCACAACTATATTTCTAAAATATTTTACCTAGAAACAGTGAGCCTATGAAACTCTTTAAATTTTATTTTTAGCAAATTAATCATAGATTTATTTATTAAAAGGAAAAAGGACTCTGAGAATACTAGATACTCCAAGTAAAAAAATTAGGAGACCTAAGAATTTCCTGCCTGGATTTTCTTTAAAATCTCCAAAAAACAGTGGGCTATCAAGTTCCACTCAGTCCTGAGTTCTTCAATATTATCTCTGATATTAAAGTGTCTACTGTTCAAAAATCAGGAATAGAAGAGGATTCTGGAAATAGACAGTAAAAGGAAACTCATTTACATATAAGAAAACATCCAAAATGCTACCGGGGGGTTTAACCATCAAAACCAGCAGGTAAAGAAAGACTGGAAGAAAATATTCAAGTTGCCTAAGGACAGATGGAAACCCTGCCAACCAAGAATTCTGCCCTGTCATTCATACACAAAGATAAACCTTTCACTGGGCAAACAACACCATGGGAGTTCATCATTATTAGATCTGCCTTAAAATAAATGCCAATGTGGGTTCTTCAACGTGAAACAAAATAACACTAACTGTCAAGATAAAAGCAGATAAAACAAAATATACCATTAAGATTTTTTTTAAAAAGTCAAATTCAGAATATTCTGTTACAATGAAGGTCATTTGAAAACAGCTTTTAATTCTAGCATAAAGTTAAAAACACAAAGGTATAAAATACTTATAGATACAGTGATGGATAGATAATATAAAAAAGATATAAATTTTGACTTTAGTCATAAAAAATAGGAAGTAATATAAAGTTTTAACCCCATCAGCCCTCACTCATCTATTGTTCTGCATCTGCAAGCCTCAGATACTGACAGTCATCACCCCCAGGAAGATGATGCCAAGTCATCTGCACTTCACAAGAAGAGGCAGGTTCTAAAAATCTTCCATCACTATACTTTATAGGTACCAAGATTTACCTACTTGTATCTGTTTCTTTTTATAAATTTCAGCTAATGGTATTTGTTATCAACCTAATATATATCACCACAGATATAACTTAATAAAAATCCTACACTAACCATAGAAAAGTTGTACACACACACTAACACAGTTTCTATTTTGCATCAAGAAAGGAATTGAAGCATACTATTACTTTTTTCAATTTATCATATTACAAAGAAAGGCAGTAACTGAGTAAGAAGGGAATATAGAAACAGAAAAATTGAAAAGAAGACAATAATATTACAACAGTAAATCCTTGTCACGGCTTACTTTAAACACGAATGGATTATTTTTTTCAACCAAAAGGCACGGGACAGAAGTAAAAGCAAAAATTGATATCATGTTTCCTGAAATAGACACTTTAGTCTTCAGAATAACCCTAAGCTAAAACTAAAAGCTTGAGAAATGATAACCAGGCAGGAACAAGGCCAATGAAGACCAAAAAAAAAAAAAAAAAGATTTCAAATGAAAAACTATCACAAGGGGAAAAGATCTCACTGAACCAACACAGATATATATATAGAGAGATAGATAGATAGATAGATAGATAGATAGATAGATAGATAGATAGATAGATAGATAGGTAGATAGGTAGGTAGATAGATAGATAGACAGATAGAGAGATAGATAGATAGGTAGATAGATAGATAGATAGATAGATAGATAGATAGATAGATAGATAGATAGATAGATATAGTAATTGCTAATATTTATCTAGCCAACATGGAACATCTAGATATATGAAACAAATACATAATTGAAGGAATAAACACTACAATGTAATAATAGTACATGGGTATCCAAGTTGGACACTGAACAGATTATCAATACCAAAAGTCAACAGAGGACAACAAAGTATAACTACATATTAGAACAAATAGAATGAACACACAGAATATTCTCTCAAACAGTAAGAGAATTCACATTCTTTTCCAGTGCACGTGGAATATTCTTTAAGGTAGAAAAAATAATAAGTGATGAAAGATGCTTAAACATATTTTAAATTATTTAGATCTTATCAAATTATTTTCCCTACCACAACAGAATAAATATCAATGATAACAGGAAATCAAAAAACACATGGAAATTAATCATCGCCTTTATAAGCAACCAATGGCTCAAAGAATAAAGCATGAGTTTAACAAAATATAAGCACTTAAAAATATTCTAAGACAGGCTAGAAAAATGATTCAAGTGTTAGAATATATATTGCTTTTTTTGAGGACCCAAAATTGATTCCCAGCACTCACATCAGGCACACAACTACTTGTAATTCTAGCTCCAGGGAATTTGTGACTCTCTCCTAGCCTCCCTATCCACTTGTGCTTGTACATGTAGATACACAACACACACACACACACACACACACACACACACACACACACACACACACACACACACACTCAAAGGAATGGAGATCATCTTTAAGAAAATTTTCAAAACAAAAATGGGAAACAATCTACCAAAACCCATGAGATACAGAAAAAGCATTTTAAAGAGAAAATTTTATGCTAGTACATTTACATAAAGAAAAATAAAAGATCCCTGATAACCTATTTATATCTTAAAGAACAACAAAAAAATCAAAAATCAAACTCAAAAGTTATCAAAAATGAAAAAAAAAACAGAGGCAAATGGAATAGAAACTAGTAAACCTATAAAAACAATGAAACGTGAACAAAATTAATAAATCAATACTCACAGATTAGTGACTACACCATTGTCACCAGAGAACCTTCATTCAGTAACTGATAGAAACAGATGCAGAGGCCCACAGCCATACATTGGGTAGAGCTTGGGGAATCCTGCTGAATAGGAAGAAGGATTTTATGAGCCAAGGGAGGTCGCAAACATCACAAAGAAACCCACACAAACAACTAACCATGTTCACAGGAGCTCACTGCATCTGGACCACAGGCATGGAGTTCACATGGGACCAATGTAGGCCCTCTACACATGTGTGACAATTGTGTAGCTCGGTATACTTGAAGAACTTCTAGCAGAGGGAGCAGGGACTGTCCCCAATGCTTTGGCTGGCTTTGGGGGGCCCTATCCTCACACTGGGTTGTCTAGCCCTAATATAAGGGGAGAGGTACAGTCCTACCGCATCTTGAAATGCTGTGTTTTGTTGAAACCTTTGTTGAGGCCTGACCCTTTCTTAACTGAAAAAGAGAATGTGGTAATGTATTTTGTGGGCTCTAAAAAATAAAGTTTGCCTGAAGATCAGAGGACACAGCCAGCCACAGAGTTAACCATTGAGCTCTGGCAGTGATGCCACAAACCTTTAACCCCAGTATTTGGGATCCCACGCCTCTGCTCCCAGTCCTTGAGAAACGCACAGGCCCTTTATCCCAGCACTAGGAAGTTTGAACCAGGAAGTCATATGGTGGGCTAGAGAAGGGTTTACAAGGTAGGAGGAGACAGAGTTCGCCCTTCCATTTTGGCTTTGTGGTTCCCTTTGTTTCCCCTTTCGTCCTGAGGAGTTGGCTAGGTGAGATGTGACTGTAGCCTGTTTCTCGGTCTCTCTGTTCTTTTAGCATTTGCCCAATATCAGACTCCAGGTTTTTATTATAAAAAAAATTAGGATTCCTGCAACAAGAGGAGGGGTGGATTGGGGAGGGGGACAGAGGAAGGTGGGGGAAGGAATATGGGAGGGAAGAAAGGAGGGGAAACTGCTCAGGATGTAAAAGAAATAAATAAATTTAATTTTTTAAAAGAAAACTTACCGTGACGAAAAAGACATAAGAATCAAATAAATAAAACTATAAGTGCAAATAATGCTTAAAATTGATACCATAAAAATGAACAAGATCCACCAGGTGGTAGTGGGCAACTCTTTAATCCCAGCACTTGGGAGACAGAGACAGGTGAGTCTCTCTAAGTTTGAGGCCAGCCTGATCTACAAAGAAAGTTCTAAGACAGCCAGAGCTCTTTTCCACAGAGAAATTTTGTCCTAAAAAATAATGGACAAGATCATGAAATCACTGTGAAAATAAGATTTTATGCTAATCATCGAAGAATGCTGTTTTGCATAAAGAAAAATCCAGAAATCTACAACTGGCCAAAACGTAAAGGTGACTGACTGTGGAGTGCCCAGCCCTAACTGTCACATCCACAGCACACACCCTACACTTAAAACCCAGGGAGCCTTGGGAAAGAGATGGAAAGATTCTAAGAGAAAGACTTGGTCATCAGCTCTGAGTTCATACCTTCTTTATATGATAGAGAAGCTGTGCCCACAAAATCTCAACAATATTGTATCCTAAACAAGGTCTGGACAATGCCAGCACCAGTTAATATGCTAAGGTGGATAGAGAAAATTTCCCAAGGTCGCATCCCCAGATCAAGAGCCAATGGTAATCAGTGACTACTGAGAGAGTGAGCATCAGTCTTCAGCAGGCCAAGTCCCATACTTAGTTTTCTAATGCCAAGTGGTCAGTCTTAAACACATATACATATGAGTGAGACTAAATGGTCTCACCTGTCTGAATTTATATATTTATGGATATATGACAAAATTGTGTAAATATAAACAATAATAAACAATAAGAGAAAATGAATTTGAGGGGGAAGGAGTCAGAAGAGAAGAGACTGGATGGAAATTATTTAAATCCAGTACTCACATATGAAATTATCAAAATATTTAAATTATATGCCAAAAAATAAATATTCCAAATGTTTATTTTAAAAGAATGCCACCAACAAAGACTAAGTCATGTATAATTTTTTAACTAAATAGATTAATGAATAAAATGATTAGTTTAATAATCAAAATCCTCCCAGCATTTGGTTTTTAAAAAGCTTAGAAGATAATGACTTTACAGTGTATTTTATGAAATATTTAAATAGCTAATATTAATTCCTCTAAAACTATTTTTTAAAAAAAATTGAGGCAATACTTTCTACATCATTTTTATAAGACTAGTATAGCAAAGCCACACATGGATTCTGTAAGAAGTTAAAATTATAGGTTTATGTATCTGAGAAGCAGAGAGGCAAAGAATTCTCAACAAAATTGTAACAAAGAAAAATAAACAATACGATTAGGATTGCACACTATGATCAAGTGACAGTCATCCCCGAGATCCAAGGACACCTCAACACACACAAGTTGAAAATGTGACTTACCACTTTAACAAAATGCAGAATATAAAAAGCCACATAGTCATCTCAAGAGATTCAGAAAAGACAGCATCCAGTATAATCAACAGCTTCTTACACTTGAAATTCTCAACATATTATGTACAGAAATTTTTCAGCACAGAAAAGCATATATGTGATTTTACATAATATAAGGTTCAAAACAAGGGTTCCTCTCTCTATTTCTATACATTATAATTCTGGAAGTTCCAGTGAGAACAGTTAGTCAAGAAAAAGAAATAAAAGCATCCAACTGGGAAAGGAGAAAGTCAATTTAACTCTGTTCTCAAATGACATGAACATACACAGAGAAAACACTAAAAATTCCACCACTGGAAAAAGGAACAACAAATCTTTAGAGATGGTGAAACGAGTTTAATAAATTTTCACAACACAAAATCAACACACAAAGCTAGAAGTGTTTCTGTAAACACACAGTGAAGTCCTGAGAAAGAAAACAGTCCATACACAGTATCATTAAAAATTAAAATATTTAGGAGTAGGTTTCAGCCATGTTGTAAAAGAACTGCACTCTGAAAGCTAAAGTTTAATCACCAATGGAGATTAAAAATGGATAAGCAGGAAAAGAACTTTGTTTGTTAATAAATCGTGTCAGAAGACCTGGGTATCCACAGGCAGGAGGGTAAAATTAGATAAATCTCATACCACATACAAAAATAAAGTCAGAGTATATTTAAGACTTCCACATAAGACTTTATATATACGCATATATGGCAAAATCTTATTGATATTGATCTGAAAATTATTTTAAATATATAACCCTGTCTGCATGAACAGACAAAAACAAAATTAAGATAATGAGAAGGTGTCAAACTAAATAGCTTCTGCACAGCAGAAGATACAATGACAGTCTGAAAAAAGCACCTAAGGATGGTAGTGCATACAGCCATCTTATAGGAGGTTAATGTCCACAGCAGCATCTGAGAAAGCAAAGCAGCTCAATATCCAGAAAGCAAAATTCTCAGTCGGAGAGTAAGACTGGGAATGAGTGGTCTGCATGGGAATGAACCATATCTTTAAATGCTTAGTCACAAAGGAGTAGAATTCTTGGAAAGGTTTAGAAGGACTGGAGGTGTGGGCTTGTTGGAGGAAATGTGTCAATAGAGGTGTGCTTTGAAGTTTCAAAAGCCCATGCCAGAATCACTCCCCCCCCCCCCCCCCCCCGTCCCTCCTTCCCATCCTGCAGATCAGGAGGAAGCTCTCAGGTACTGCTCCAGCCCATGCTTCCTGACGTGATGACAATATATAAACCCAAACAGTAAGCAAGCCCCCATTTAAATGTTTTATTTTATTAGAGTTGCCTTGGTCATGATGTCTCTTAACAACACTTGACCAGTGACTAGAACAGCCAGGGATTTAAAAATCTGTTCTCCAAAGAAGACTTCGAATAGTCATTCATGGAAATCTGAAAAAAAAAAAAAATGTTCAGCATTACTAATATTTAGAGCAGTTCAAGTCAAAAGAATAAGTAGGTGGAGCTTGTCTTAGTTTGCTTTCATTGCTATGGCAAACATCATGACCAGAAGCAATCTGGGAAAAAGAGAAAATTTTTGTCATATAATCCATCACTGAGGGAAGTCAAGTCAGGAACTCAAAGTAGGAACTGAAGCAGAAGCCATGGAAGAATGCTACTTATTGGCTTGCTCTCCATGGCTTGGTCATCTTGTTTATTTATACAACCAGGACCACCTGCCTATGTATCACACCACTCAGAGTAAGCAGGGTCTTCCCACATCATTAATCAAAAAAGGGGAAAAAAAAAAAAAAAAAAAAAAAGCTTCACAAACTGGACTCCAGGTCAGTCTAATAATGTCAGTGTTTCAACAAAATTCCCTTTAAAGAAGAGAAACTAGAACAACATCTCCTGCATGTTACCCTAAGAGAAAAAGGATGAATGTTGACAAAAGGCAGTCCTGTGTAAAACTGATGAAGTTAAACTGGCATGGGTATTACACAAAATAATACAGAGATTTCTCAAAAAAAATAAATAAATAAACTAAAAATACCTCCCATATAATCCAGCAATCTTACTACTTCACATGCATACAAGGGATAATAGACAAGATAGAGATATGAGCAGAAGTATCTATTAGCATATGAGTGGATAAAGATGACGGTGTAAATAGATATAAACAAAGTTGTTCAATTCCAAAAGTGTCTGCCATACGTGGATGAACATGGAGGATCTAAATGTTTTTATCATTATTATACTGTTAGCCGGGCAAAATAAATACCGCGTGATCTCACTTATAGGTGGGAACCAGAACTCAGTCAAACCCTAAGAAACAAAGGCTAGAATTGTAGTTGCTAGAGTGGGCAGTACACACCATGGGGGAAAGAGGAGATGTGGACAAGATGTGCTGTGGAGCTAATAGAGAGCACATGACTATAATTAATAACACTGTATTGTGTGGTTTAAATTTGCTAAGGGAGTGGGTCTGAAATGTTCTTACCACAAAACACAAGTGGCTATGCATGCTGATAGATTGCAAATTAGTTTTATGGTGGCAATTATTTCACAGTGTGTAGGTAGTTGAAACACCACCTCGTACACCTTCGCTATATACAGTGTTTTAGCAACTGTGCTTCAGTCAGCCTGGAAGAATATAGAAGAAATGTGGTGTTTAACTTGAGGTTTACCTCTCTACACTCTTGAGTTCATGAAGATTCCACCATTGATGGCACACTTCTCTTTATGCACCACAGAGTTTTCTTAACAGAGCTGACAGATTCTTCAGCCTCGCTGTATACATTTGACTGAAGAAACTGGGGTTGACAGTTAAAGCACCATTTGGCCATTCCATGTCATAAAATACCCTGATCTACTTCCACATTCAGTCACTACCGGGCTCCTGATGCTAGACAGATCCAAGAACTAACTTGAAATGTCCCCAACTTTAGTGTTCTTTCCCTTGGAAACACGTTTGGTGCTAATGCCTGTTTGATCTGACTTTCACCAAAGAAAATAGAAACTAGTCAATGTATCTGGAGAATACACAATTTAATATGGAGATTGAAGATTAAATTATCTTTGGAACAGATAGAGATATAGAGTAGAATTCAAGGAAGCCCATACTGATAGTATTAGGACTGAGTCACCTGGAGGGTGCTGCTAAAATACCTACAGGAGAACTGACCAATTAAAAAAAAAAAAAAAAAACACCACTAAATCTCAACTTTACTAGCCAATAGTCTGTTAAGGCAACTCCTCTTCCTCCTTTTAAATCATGTATATATTTTATTTGAAGATTTTAAAACTACCCTAGAACTCCAGCAGTAGAGAGATTCTGCAGCCTGCCATTTCTGGCTTCTGTGTAATTCCTGACTTCCACAATGCATGTAGAGTCTAACAGGGGTGATGATGATGCCTTGTTGACAAGAGACCACACAGGAAAATTACTCAAAGAAGTGAGTCGTTGATGACAGAGCTCTGAGTGTATGATCATAAGGGTTTTATTTAGGGATAGAATTTCTTTGGAAATGTCTAATTCTTTGCACAAAGACCAATGATTATCCCATTAAGCCCGAAGCTTATTCCCTTTTTGTTTTTTAACATTTATTCTTTCTCTGCCTTATGAGAGAAAAAAAAAATGTATCCAGAGCTCTGCAAATTCTCCAAGTTCTTTATCTCTCCTGCCACCAGAGTATTGCAGGCAACTGTCGTCTTTCATCTAGAGAATTGTTTTCTTTCTGTCAACTCTCTGCATCTACAGCTACCTTTCTAAAGTAAAATCAGATGACAATTCCCTCATTAGAATTATTCCCCCTGAACTTAGATTCCACCTTGAGTTTTGCCTATAACAAACTCTCTGGTTATTTAGCTGTTAAATTTTCTTTACTCAAACATTATCCACTTTTCCTGTTACATCTTCTCTTTCTCACTTACTATTCAATTTCCCATTGTCCAGAATTTATCCAACTTGGTTGTTCACACTACTTCTTTAGGTGACATCTTTTACATTTGACCCACATGGCCCTCTCTCTTTTTGTTCCTTTGGTCAAGTCCCAAAAGGCACCTGTATTCCCGGTACTTTCTCTCCTGATCACACATCACCACAGGTGCAGAAAATGAGCTAGAAAAGGATAAAGAATTCTCCCTGAGCATGAAAGTCAAGCTAACAGTGATGACAAAGGCTACATATCATCACCAGGTTAGGGATGTCACCATATCTCAACAAATAATTTCATGGGAGGCCAACAGCCATTTAGAATGGTCAAAACCAACTGATGCTGTGCATGTTTGGATGTTCATCACTTAGTCCAAGGTACAGAATCAGGACAGAATCTCACAGGCTGAAAGCTCTCAAAACTACTTGGTAAATGAGTGGTTAAGTTAAAAATAGCAAAATGAATATAAGGAAAGTGCCTTGAAACTAACAAGAGCCTCGAGAGCATTAATATTTGCCAGTGTGTCAAGAGAAGCATACTTTACATATGTAATTTGTAATTTGGGATTTCTAATAGCATTCAACCATACCTTTTTTGTAATGCTTTTAATACAACCAAGTGGACATTTATTTCCATTCACATAGGAATGGAATTGTTGGCTACTTAATTTTGGATTCATCTATCCAAAGGTGATTTACACATCCTTATAATTCTCTTTTACTAATTCAATGCAATGGAAGTTTTAATGGGGTTTCTGAAAGCCAGGCATTGTGGCATGCATTTGTAACCCAGTGCTGGCAAGATAAAGGCTGGTGGATCCCTAAGGCCTGCTGGCCAACCATCCTAAACTAATCAGTGTGTTATAAGCTAATTGAAGACCCTCTCTTAAAACACAATATAAATGGCTACTGAAGGATGATCTGTAAAGTTGACTCCTGGAACATGCACACACATACACACACACACACACACACACACACACACACACACACACACACACACACACACACACAAAATATCTACAGGAATATATACAAATTGGTAAATAAATTGAACTAAAAATTGTTTAATATGCAAAGATAATATATCTATAATTCTTTTTGTTTGCATTAAGAGAGATGACAAAAATTGAGAGTTTTCCATAGGCCTAAAAAGTCATTCTTTTGGTGAAAGAAAACATTCACAGTGAGGAGGAACCTGGTATATTCCATGATGTGACTTCCTCCTTGACACAAGCTAGAGTCAACACTGCCAGTTTTTACTCTTCAGAATCCTGAAGAGTAAGTCTTATGTCTTAAGTATAACTGCTTTCTTGCTAGGTTATTATTATTATTATTATTATGATGATGATGATGATTATTGAGAACAACAAAAAAGATCTGGCACGTCCTCAACTAATTTCACTCTCTCTACATTCCCTAGATGATGCCCAATAATCTTGATTGAATTTTTTAGCATCCCAAGTGTGGCTATCACATGCTTTTTGATGATTTTTAGGTTTATTACCAGAGATGGATAATCTCTTTCCTTGTATGTATCTCAGATATCATCTATTATGTATATCAAAGGCTAAACCAGAGTTCCTCATTCTCAGAATTTGGGTGAGAGAGTTGCTCAGAGGGTGCCCCATAGAGTGCCATCAGCCTTTTAAAAAAAAAAAAAAAAAAAAAAAAAAAAAAAAAAAAAAAAAAAAAAAAAAAGGTAAAGATAGAATGTGGGCAGTGCTCCCTCCAGAAAGGGATTCCCCTCAGAGTTAGAGTGCAGTGATGAAGACAGAGCATGCATTGGCATCTGGAATCTGAGCTTGCAAAACCAATGAGGTGGTATTCCATTAGCAAAGGTATTTCAATTCACTCTTTCTCAAGTCAGCAGTATCACCCATAATAGCAAAACAGAGGACTCTCTAGGACATTAAGCATTTATGTCACCCAAGATAAAAGAGCCACAACAGATGCAGCCTATTTGGCCATCTAGTGGAAATGTCTATAAGCAGAGTGCTTATCAGGGCCTTTGTATTTGTCGCCTTTATATTTTTTTAAAAAAACTCTCCGTGTCTATGAGTGAATTAACTGGGCATGGTCTATGGTCCTTCAAACAATTTTCAAATCTGTTGGAGCAAACTACACAGAAATGAAACTCTAAAAGACTGATTCTAGCTCCAGAAACAAGATTCACGAATGCTTGAGATGTGCTCCCCACATTTCGACCTTCAGCAGGCTCATAGTTCATCACAGCATCTTGGCATTGGCACTCCAACATAGTTCGTTACTATAAGGTAGAGGCAGCATCCCCATGAGCATTCAAAAACAGAAGTAGAAGAATTACAGCTTTGAATATTGTGGCAATATTGTCTCTTTTATAGTAAATGGAGAAATCAGCTTTGTAATTGGGAAATTGAACTCCAAAATGATTCTTCTATTAATTATTTTCGCCCCTTAAATGAGTATAAGTATTTACGTAATCAATGAGCACTTAACAAGCACACAGCCATTATTTTTAATAGGATCATTAGTGTATTTTTTTCACAAAGTGGTGGTGGTTATTGAATCTATACTGCCTGTGAATAAAAATGTCAAATTTCATTATTACCATTCTCTAGGAAAGTTTAATGGGTACATTGTATTCTGTAGTATATGTAGCACCTATCACTCTGTAGGTCAGGTTCCTCCAACTCTCCCCTGGTCCCCATCTTCTTCTTTTCCCTCAGCATCCAGCTCCCTTGCCTCCCTTTCTTTCATATGTACATATACACATATATGTATGTATGTATGCATGTATGTATGTATGTATGTATGCATGCATGTTTAATGCAGTCTTTAAATAGTCTGATCCAATGATCATTAGCTTTTTTCAATCTATTTTTATGGTTTGGCCTCAGAAACCATGTTACATTTTGACATTCAATGTTGAAAATATCAGACTCATAACACAGTGCCTCTTATTTCATCTGTTTCGTCTACATTCTGGTCATCACAATTGATTTTCTTGAAGATGCATTATTTTTAAACAGGCATCTCTTTTTGCCTACAAGCAACTCATTTCCAGGTTCTGAGAGTGTGATCCACTTCCACAAGCAGCACAAATAAAAACAAACTTCCCCGATGATATCACTTCCCCGGTGACGCTGGCAGCTGCAAATACAAGACAGCTCATTCTGTGAACGCTGAGCAGGTAGTGAGTGTCAGCCCTGGAAGATGCCCATAAAGCAACCCAGTGGCATAGGAAGACCACAGCTAAGACTCCACTGACCTGTTTCACCGATTTTGACACATAGGCCATTAAGAGGATATTATGCTGTCCTTATCCTGTAGACTACAAGGCAAATATTGAAAACAAAAGGCTTAATTAATAAGCAAACAACTGAAAGGGAAGTTGGTGAGGCCTTGGATTGGTATCTAAACTGTTCACTCCAGAATCCAGGAACATTTATAGCACTTGGGAGTCTACAGGTTCTGCGTGTTGCAATCCCAAAAATATCATTTGAGAGTGGCCTGCCACAAATAAGGGAGTAGGGTACACAAGCACGTCACAGTTCTGCTCTTCAGCTGTCCCAAGGACTGAGGGAAAGACAGCTGAGAATCACACCCTTTCTGATTCTCTCAGCAGATTCTACAACATCACACGGTGACACTGTGGCACTTTTTTTGTGTAATGACCATTAAAACACAATGACAGAAAGTATTAAGGCCTTTTTCGGTAAATTTAAAAGATGGTATCTTGCAGATCTGGTGGAACACATCTGTAATCTAAGCTACTCAGAAGGATAAGGAGTACACGTTCTGTCTGGGTTACACAGTGAGTTCAAGGCCACCCTAGACAAATTAGTGAGACCTTTTCTCAAAATAAAATGTGAAAACAAGGTCTGGGACTAACAGCTCAGTGACAGAGTGCTTGTCTAGCATACATGGGAACATGTTTGGATAGCATGTTATCATTACGTCAGAGCTACTGGGTTGACGCATAGGAATTTGAACGCACTGGAATTCAACATGTCATGGACAGAGAGAAGCATGAGTGTCCAAAGGCTGTAAGATATCCTCACTGAGTATCCCTGGTGCTAAAGAGGGCAGAAAGCAACAAAAGTCACAGTAGTAAAGAGGTTCAGTGACATTAATGATCCAACAGCTGAAGATGTCATACTCCTGGCACACACGAAGTCACAACGCCACCTTTTCTCTATACCACATCCACTAACAAAGGGAAATCACCTCTGAGAGTATTCATTGTTATTACTCTGGTCCCAACCTGTAATGGTAGGAGATGTATATTGCAGAAAACATTACACAAATTGAAGACCAAGGCCATATGTACCCATCTCATGTAATGAGCTTGGCACGACCTCGGAAGCACAGCTAGGCAAACTTCCATGAAGCCAGAGCCCACGCCAAGTTTTCCAGTAGGAACCATATACCCAAAGATAAGCCTGATTAGAGCAGAGTAGTTCCACAAGGACAACACAGCCACTGAGCCAGAAACAGAGAATAAAGCAGCACTTAGTGGTTTGGTATTTGTTTCCAAGATGACACTCCATCACCTACCAGAGAGGGTGGAATCTAGGCATGGCTAGCCAAAATCAACAATGGACTCTAGTCAAGTTGAATAATGTGTCTCAAGTATTGAGAAGTTAAGTGAAAGGCATAATCCATTTACAAAGAGAGATGAAGAGGAGCAGAGAGTATTGATAATGGAAATAGCTAGAGCCAGATAAGCTGGAGACAGCAATTAAAGCCAATTATTTAACCCCTACTGAGCTCTTCTGTCTCAAACCTTAACTGAGGAGCTACTGCTCACAGTTTGCTGTTGTAATTTAGATATTATTCAATTAACAGCTTTCCAGTGGCCACAATAAATCTATTATGAAATACGCCATAACGTCAATGATATCTACATGAGCTGATCAACTAAAAGGACTCAACTCTTTCCCTCACTAAGAAGCTCAAGGGAATGAGTAAATAACAATATTCTGTTTAGTATCTAAGGATGGGTGCTTGGAGCACAGAAAAAAAAAACTGGTGGGGGGATGTAAATGCAGCTCATTTGACAGTGTTTGTCTCATAGGCAATAAGCCCCGAATGTCATCCTCATTGCTACCTAAAACTGGGTGTGGGGGTGCACATCTATAATCCCAGCACTCAGAAGGTAGAGGCAAGGCTCTTAGAAGTTCAGTGTCATTTGCTGTTACAAAACAGTTTTGAGAACAGCCTTGGCTACATGAGATACTGTAGAGAGAAAGGGAGGGAGGGAGGGAGGGAGGGAGGGAGGGAGGGAGGGAGGGAGGGAGGGAGGGAGGGAGGGAGGGAGGGAGGGAGGGAGGGAGGGACACTGAGGGACATACACGAAGAAGGAAACATGATCCCTCAACTATGTTTGCTTGTCTTTCTTCTTGGGAACAACTCTGAAGTAAAGAAAGACTTTTTCAGATTGGAGAGATGGCTCAGTGGTTAAGAGCACTCTTCCAGAGGACCTGGCCAGTACCTACATGGTGGCTCACAACTATCTATAACTCCAGTTCCATGGAATCTGGCACCCTCACACAGACATGCATGCAGGCAAAACACCAATTCACATAAAGATTATTTTCCCCCTCAGAGCAAAAAGTAAGCAAGAGCTAGTTGGAAGCATCCATTGAGACCTAGCACCTGAGTGTTGTGTTGCTGATGAATTGGAACATCCTCACAGTGACCATCTGAGGCATATGGATCTGTTTGTTGTCCAAATGTTGATACTGTTCTTTATGATCTCAGGTCATGCCCTCAGGGACTCAAACTATGGGTATAATGTCCTCTTGGATCTAACAGCATTGCCTCAGAACATCCTACCCTGCAGGGTAGCAACTACTGCTCAGTACTGTCGCTTAAGCTCCATAGTCATTACACTATGTTCACACAGAGGCTACAGTGTCCCAACCATATCTGAAGAAGACTGGGGCTCAGGAGAACAGTTGCAAAGCCTATGCCAAAGCCTAATCACCCTTTGGATTCAGTATACCATCTTGCTGCTACCCTCGTCACAGATAGGCCCTGACACTACCTGCTGATATCAGTGAGCTCCTGACCTGTGAGGACACTGGACATGATACCCTTACTGGCACTTGCAGTTTATACCACTGAGACAGTTATAGAAATCACCATTGGTGGTCACGGTGAAAGAAACCCAGACAATGATTTTGTACCTACTTAGAAAAAAAAAAAAAAAAAAAAAAAAAAAACCACCTCTAAAAATCTCCTAATGAACACTCTAGGCCATTTCTATGAGTGAAAATATCTCCTCCTTGAAAACCATTTTGTAAAATTGGAAGAAACAACCACATTACCATTTGTAAAGTCACCAGTGTGAAAGCACAAAAAAACATGAACTGGCAAGGCAACATGACTGTGCCCAAGAACACAATAACTCTCTAAAAATCCTTAAGACAAATCAAAATATAAATACAAGTTGCCAAAAAAAAATTTTTGAAGTAATTATTCCAAGGAAATAGGGTGGGATTTAAGAGAAGGCAGAGAGGCAATTCAAAAAAGCCAGAGACACAATTCACAATTTGAATGAGAAATCCAATAGGTTCTATTAGATATATACTATCATTACTATTGTTGCATATTATATATGGATGTATATAAATGAATCTAGGCATTAACAAGGTGAGCAGCTGCAGGGATAGTATAAGGAAGAGCATTAGCAGCAGAGCACACAAAGAGAAGGAAGAGGTTCTAAACTGGAAAGAAAGTCTGTTAAAATAGCCTAGTCCTAGGGAAGGGGGAGGAGGAAAGGAAGAAGCAGCAGAAGAGGAGGAGGAGGAAAGATGAGGAGCACAGGCTGTCTATAGCCTTGAAAAATATTTGCATAATGGGGGTTCAATAAATAAGACATGGAGAGTGTCCAGATGTTTTCCTGAGTGGAAGAATAGATCTGTATGTCCCAGAGACACCTGATGATCCAAACCTACCACCCCAAAGAGATCATCTCTGAAATAACCAGACAAAATGTCAAAAGTCAGAGAGAAATGAGTGGTTCTAAAGCCATTAAGACACACAAGAGGAAATTTCCCAAAGACTATCAGTAGCTTCCCAACAAAAACTCCATTGGCCCAGGGAAAATGAGATGATATAGTAGACATTCTAAAATGAGAAATGTACCACTCAAACACAGCATATCAGAACATAAGCTATCCTTAGAAGTGAGGGAGAAATAAAATCTTTTTCCCAATAAGTGAAACCTGAAGGAATTTAATCAGCACTTGGCAGTCATACAGGCAACTGTAGGAAAGTCTGATCACCATGACAACATGTGAATGTACAAAGTTCATGAGTAGAAGTAAATTCACAATCCAGAATATTTCATTAGTATAATGAAAATATCTAAAAATTAAAATATCTAATAAGAAGATGAGAAGCCTAAAGTTGTCAATAATTGCCACGGCTACAAGATAAGGAACTTGCAATGTCAAAGGGAAATCAAAGTAACAAAAATATCATATAGGGAAGCATAAAATTCTAGAGTATTTGTACAGAACTAAGAAAAGTTGCTTTCAGATAAAACAATAATATTTTATGTTCATAATATTTTGTGTAAGCCACAGAATACCCGTAAAATATAAGATTACAGCATATACAGCGCAAGAAAGAGAAGAAAACCAAAGTTGATCAATAAATAAAAGCACTGAACCATAAAGTAAAACAACAAAACATTCAGAAAACCACTATCAAAATGGGAAGAGAATGTTCCCAACATTTATCAATAACCCTGAAGGTCTAGACGGATAGCTCAGTCAGCCAGAGCACTGGCTGCTTTTGCAGAGGTCCTGGGTACAGTTCCCAGCACCCACGCGGCCACTCATTAACTGTCAGCTCCAGCTCCAGGGAATCTGATGCCGTCTTCTGGCTTCAGCAAACATTTCACAGATGTGTTGCACAGACAAAACACTTATACAGATAAAATCAAAGTAAATAAATATGAAAATAATAAGAATGCTCATTTTAAAAATAACCATCACCGTGACTTATCAGTGGATTGAACTTCACATTTAAGAGACACGAAATGGCTAAATGTTTTCTTTTAAAGATGCAATGATACATTCTTTATAAAACTCATTTGCTTAAGAGGATTCATACAAACTAAAAAATGAGGTGAAGCATAAGAGTAGAAGTAGCTGTATTTTTAGCAGGTGAAAAGCCAGAGAGGTTAACTTTCTCCCTTTTCTTCAACCAAAGCTATCACACATCAGATACAGGAGCCATGTAGCACCCATTGTAACCATGAGCGTTATATTATACTGTCTTAAGATTTCTTCTAGCAATAACTCTTCAGATTCAGGAGTCTCTCCCTAGGCCAGGCACAAGCCTAATCACCATGAGCCATACTCTCAATGGTAACAACAAAGAGAATTCCAGCTCAATCATAGCATCACTATTCCTAAAATGTATTCATGAGTATATGAATATATACATATATACATATATATGTATGTGTGACCTTGCTGGGATGAAGTCAGGGGTCAACTAGCTAAACAGGAGTACATTTTCCTAAAGCGTGCTGTGAAAGGCAGTAGAGCATCCTAACATTAACTTGTTCTCAGCATCTTTATCTCAAGCTGTGACCTCTTCAGGGAAAGTCATTTGAATTTATTCTGATTTAGCGACTAAAAGCTAAAACATATACATATATATATGTATATGGCATATTCAATCCAAAAACAGTCTGAACTCTTCAGGCAAAAGAAGACACTGGGAGACTCAAACATAAGCCAGTAAGCTTGCTCAAGCTACAAGACATTTGGCTTGGATGCTCTTATCTCTGTCCATCATTGTCCTGCTGACTGAGCCAGAAACGTAACTATTCCCAATTCCACCTCAATTTTTTTTTTCATTTGAAAATGAGAGGGGGGAAGAGACAAGGGTCTTAGGACACTAATAAAGATTTTAAAGAATCGAGTGATTAGGAACAATCCAGGTTTGCTCTGGTTCTCCTCCCACCAGGACCTGTGGATGTTTCCAATCGACTGACTCCTAGGCTTTGTTTGGTTTCTGACTCCTGAGGAATCCGGTGCTTCCGGCCACTCTTTTCCTCGGACTCATTTTTTTTTAAGTCCATTTCTCTATGCTGACAAGTAGGAGTGAGTCAGATAAAATACAGTAAATTAGTTCGCAAAGCAGTATGAACCAAATTAATGGAGTGTTTTAAGCTCTATATAAAATAAACATAACACCAAGAATGCAGCTGTAGTCACCACGGGAACACGTTTGCTCTCTCTATTAAGGACTAATATGGTCTAAAATGGGTGCAGCCCTGGTGGGGTGAAGTCAGGGGTCAGCTAGCTAAACAGAAGTACTTTTTCCTAAAGCGTGCTATGAAAGGCAATGGAGCATCCTAACATTCACATGTTTTTGGCATTTTTATCTCAAGCTGTGACCTCTTCAGGGAAAGTCATTGGAATTTATTCTGATTTAGCTGCTAAAAGCCTAAGAAGAAGCAGCCAAGAGCCCCAAATGAAAGCCATGTAAGCTGTTTCAAGATCCTATCGTGGTTTTAATAAAAATGTAAGGAAGATCCCTGCCACAAAAGTACCTTATCAGTGGTCATTAATGCTCCGGAACCCATACAATGAGTCAGAACTTTGGGCATAGTATTTTCTTTTTTTAAATCTGTTAAACAGAAAATATCCTAGACCATGTAACAACAAAATGCTGTCAGGTATTTCCACCTCAGGCAGAAAATATTTTTGTTTTTGTTTTTATGTAGCCCTTTTGTTTTTATGTAGCCCTTTTCCCCAAATAGAGAGGCTAAGAAAAGGGCTGACATTCTGGTAATTTATATGGGAAGGTGATGCTCTGGAGAGGAGCTAAGTTAAGGGTGCGGTGTGTCAAAGGAGGAAGCGCAAACACAGCAACTTCAATGGGCATCTCATACCCAGTCCCATGAGATTCGGTGAACAGTCTTATAAAAGTGAGTCTCTCGAAGCTGAACACTTCAGCTATGGTACGGAGACAAATTTATCCACTGCCAAGGGTAGCCTCATGGGCACGAATGTCAAGTAGATTTCACATGTGTCCCAGATTGCGGCATCGGCAAAATCTCTGGAATACAAGTGAAAGGTACACAGTGTAGTCCCAATTAGAAAGGTGAGCTCCCACCTACATGGGGTAGGAGGCTGCTACAGCAGAGATGTAAAAGGGAAAATGGGCCTATTGTTCTTAGCCTTATACAGAATTGTACAGCACATGGTGTACCTTCACCATCACCTACGTGCCTGTTAAGTCCAGAGCTTTGTCTGAATGGTAAGAATGAGCCCAATATCTGCACGCAATTAACACCAGAGTCAATGGAACAAATCTTAACTCTTCAGGAAGTTAATGACAGCCACTTTTGCTCCTAGCATGGACAACCCCAGCAGCAACCCATCAGTAGCCTGCATTTCAGGTGACACAGGAAACCTTCATCTTTCAGGGCCGGTGATCCCAATTTCCCTGCCTCTGTTAGGTCTGGAGAAGATTGTCACTTATTTCCTTGTCAGTGGTCATGGAGGCCCCAAAAGGCAAAAATCTTCACAGGTCTTCTCAAGCAAGGGTTTTCGTAACAGCTGAGACCCGAGCCAGGCCTTAGAAGCATCAGAGGAATTGAAATGGGGGAGGAATCCCGACAAGTCCACCAATAAAGGGGAAAGAGGCTGGAGAGGTGTTCAGTAAGTAAGAAAGCTTGCCAGCATAAGAATCTGCATCTGACTCTATGGTACCCATGTGAAAAGGCTAGGTATAGTTTTGTGCCTGGCCATCCAGCACCAAGGGGTAGAGACAGGCGAAGCTGAGCCCAGAGAGCTCACTGTCCAGCCAGCCTGGAGGAAAGGGCAAGCTTCCGATGCAGTGAGAGACTCCTTCCCAAGAAAGTCAGGTGGGGGACAACGGGAAAAGTCACCCAACCTCTTCTGGATCTGTGGGGACACAGTAGCAACACACTCACATACCTACATATAATCACAGAGAGACAGAAGGAGAGGGAGGGAGGAGGGACAGAGACGAGTAAGAGACAGAAATGACTCTGGAGTTTGCACGAAAGTGAAAGTTATGGGGGGGGGCAGAGTGGTGTAAGTTTTCAAATGTGACAAAAGAGCCAACTCACAGCTCTTGTGACAAAGGGAATAACAAAGAGCAGGAGGAAGTGTATGCTCTGCTGAGAAATGTTTAGTCTGCTCACAGCGGTAGAAATGGTTAATCCTTCATGTACTCAAATCCCTGATAATTATTACAAACGTGTCATGATGGGAGAGGGCTGCTCCAAAGCAAAGTGTGACAGAGTCTCAAAACTATGGGCAAAGTAAACAGAAGAGAGTAAGATGTAAACAGAATAGTTTTCACGGACATCTGAAAGACAGATTTCTATGAAAAGAATTAACTGTGGCCACAGGGGCTTTTCTCTCTGTTTTTCGCCCTGATGTTTTGCTGTTGGCTCGTTCTTCCAGTAACTCACTGCTCCTCCAAAATAAGAAAATTAATCCTGAAAAACCATTATTAGAGATTGACTCATAGATGACTTGATTTTACTTAACCTGCTTCAGAGAATGTCTAACTCACAGAAATTCTGTGTGTATTGATTAATTGCTTTTTAGTGGAGGGTAATAAAATCCAATTCAAGTTAACTTAAGCAGGAAAGGTGAATTGACTAAATGAACCCAGCTCATTCATGCAATTTAAAGGCAGAATGAGAGGCCGAGACTCATGGAAGGTGCTGGAACAAAGAAGCAAAAAGCAATCAAGGTTTTCTCCCTGTCTTGTCTCATCTTCTTTCTCCACAAATGCTTCTTCCCTTTCTCTTTGCAGACAGAGTCTTTGCTTCTCTTTCCAGGGGACAGGCTTCCTGCTCTCGCTTTAGCTCTTTGATTATTAACCCTCCAACTGCTCGGGTATTAACCCTCCAATTCAGGAGAACATTCTCAATTGAAACACAGTATGTGTCTCTCTGTTCCAAAGTCCTAGGGGAGGAAATGTGTATGCTTTTTTGACTTCAGGTCCAATACAGCCTGACTCCGGGCTTTTATTTTCCTGTTTTTGCATCATGCCCACACTCAGTGTTCATATTGACCAAAAGAAAAGAAAAGAGAAAATTCTCCTTCACAATGTGACTGTAATTGGCTCATTCTCTCAGATACAGCTCCTCTTCATGTTGTGGCCTCCGGGAAGCTTAGCATATTCTATCTTAAGTGGGAATTACTACTGGCTCATCCACTCCACTTATTCCCTGTCATAGAATCGTGTTTAATTTCTCTCTCTCTCTCTCTCTCTCTCTCTCTCTCTCTCTCTCTCTCTCTCTCTCTCTCTCTCTCTCTCTCTCTCTCTCCTGAGTCAGGAGAAACAAATCATTGCCTGGTCTCCAATCCCCATGCTTTTACCTCAGCCTTCTATATACTGGGATTACAGACGTGTCACCACACCTCACTTATTTAATTTCCATTTTAATAGTCATCTCAATGTAATTGTTTCTTCTCCTATTTGTTCGTTTACTTGGATAATGTCTATTTTTCTTAACTGAGCAGAAACATGCCAAGAATACTGGTCAATTCTCACCACACAGCTCTCCTGAGGCTGTCTTACTATCAGTGCCTTATTTGGTTCCATTACCTCACTTTCCCTCAAAATGGACTGTCAGAAGCTTCAACCCAGGTCTAGATATATTTCTGGTAAAGAGTGCTCTGAGGTCTGGACCTCAAATACCCACAAAGATCATGCATTTGGTGACCCATCTATAACACTTTTAAGAGAAGGTTGGACCTTTGAAAAGCAGGACCTAGAAGAAGAAAGTTTTATCATTGGGGATATACCCCTAAATGAGATTTACAATCATCTGTCACTTTCTCCTTGGTTCCAAGATGCCCCAAGAGGAGAAATATTGCTCTAACATGAGATTCCACCATGGATGGTTCATTTGCCTGGCCAGAGCCTCAAAGCCATAGTACCACAAGAACACAGGCTAAAAGCTCTGTAACCAGGTGTGGTACTATATATTTGATAAAAATAACTTGAAGTATCAGAAGACAGTGTTGTATGAGGTTTCTGGCCCAGACTTTCAGGCCTAGCCTTATTTCCCAGATTTTCAGACCTAGCCTTGTGGCCTAAACTTTAGGGCCTAGACTCAAGGTTTGGATCCACAGACCTCTAGACCTGCAGACCCACAGTCCTGCAGTCCCACAGAGATACGCAGATGCTTACATTAATTGTACGCTGGTTGATTTGGAGCCCAGACATATAACTTGCTAGCTCTTGCTCTTAATCTAACCCATGATTCTTATCCTGTTCAGCCATGAGGCTCCGTACCACTTCTCAGAACAGCATAAGTGTCCTCTACATCTTCTGGCTTCTCTGTGGTATTTCTGGCTTTGCTCTTCCTGTTCCCAGAGTTTTCTTAGTCTGATAGCCCCACCCACACTTCCTGTTTGCCTTTGGCCAATCAGCATTTTTATTAAACCAGTGGGTGGGACAATTATTTACAATGGAACAACATAATCACCCTACAAGACAGAGCCAAGCCATGAAGATTAGGGTGTTCTAGCACTTGGGAGGCAGAGACCTTCTAGATCTCCATCCATTCAAGGCCAAGCAGATCCAGGTGGAGATAGCACCTACCTTTAGTTTCAGCTCTAGGAATGTTGAATAGTAAAATATCTGAGTGGAGGAAAGAAATATAAGGAAAGAGAAGGCAGAAAGTTGGCCCTTTTTAGACTCATAAGGATAAGACCTACCCTGTTTGGCCTAAGAAGTTAGCTGAGTGAGATTAACTGTGGTTTGTTCCCTGTCTCTCTGATACTCCTCTGATATTCTAATATGCACTTCCTCCTTTGAGTTGTTCATCTTAGAAATTTTGTCACGAAAAAAGAGACCTGACCAGCTCAGAGGAACCTTATGGTTCTCACCAGTTTCTCACTCTTGAATGGGATATGACTCCAACTTTCTCTACAACACATAAGTATGGCTCCATCATTGGAAGTCTGAGGAAAGAATTCTCACCCCCAACAGGCGTGGAAGAGAAAGCAAGTTATCTTCTATTTCTGTGTATCATTCTGTCCTGTTATACTAGGAACTGTAACCGCCATCTTTCTGTCAGCCAGAGGATGTCACCAACATGAGTGAGGCTACAAGAGCTGAGATATAGTGGAGAACCCTGAAATCTTGATGATGTTATTGAAATGCAAACTTAATAAGCTCTGAAATACACTCTACCACAGAGTTTAGGGTCTCTCTCCCTCTCTCTACCCCCTTCCTTGCCCTCCCTCCTCTCCTCCACCCCCCTCACTTTCTCCAAAATTTCATCTGTCATTATCCAACATGTTTACAGAGTGCTGACTGAGAATAAAATTTAGGTTGTATTAGCACAATGTATACATTTTCTATGGCTGAAGCTTTAGAGACAGAATCTTATAATACGAGCATGACTGTCAGAGGCACCAAATAAATAGCAAAAGAAAAGGTTTCTAATAAGTAGCACTGAATAACTGTTAGTCATCAAGAAAAAGATGTGAACCTCAACTCCTGACCACTGTATAAACACAAATTGACTTGAGATTGAAGCAAGTAAATGTTAAGAGCTAGAACAATAAATGTTAAGAGCTAGAACAGTAAAGATTTTGATGAAAATATACACGAAATATGAGCAAAGCCAAACAAAATTTCTCTGGTTGGGCCTTAAAATCAAAACCAGAGCAAAATCATTGGTAGACTAGACCTCGTGAAAACAGAAATTTTAGCTCGTAAGCACACGCCATTGTAAGAATGGATAGTCAGGCTACAGCCTTGGAGGAAACAAGTACACTACAAAGTCTGTTAATTTTTTCTTAGAGTAAATAAAAGAGACATAAATAATATTCCAAAAAGTCCAATAACTATAAGTATTTCACATACAAAACAAAAACAAAAACATAAAGATAATAATGTAATGTCACTTCAGACACTAACATTTAAAAAGAAATGACAATAAAAATGTTTGGAAAATGGAAGATTTTTTCACACTGTGAGTGGAGTATAAAATAGTAAAACTAATTGGCCATGCCTTATAAGCTGAAATGTACAGAGAGCTCAATGATAAGGCAGTAACTCCACACCCAGACTACTATCCGTAAGAAATGGATGATGAAAATATTTCTTTAATAAAACAACCTTAGTCCCACAAACCAAAAGTTGTAATCCTCCCAGAAGTAATTTATCAGGAAAATGTTTAAAGAAAATGCTACTGAGCATAGAAATGAACAAGCAACTGATGGACACAGTAACGTAGAATAACCCTGGAAATGTGTGTCTAAAAACATAAAAGTCCTTTTCCAACAGGTCCCTATGGAAACGATAAAGGCAAGTAGGACAGATGTATGGGGACAGACACCAGGAATGCATTGCCTCAGTGGTAATGTTGGAAAGATTGATTGGAAAGGGGATGGGGTTCCTTTCTGGATGATAGAAATATCCCATTCTTTGTTCCAAACTGTGTGTATATGTATGTATACACACACACACACACACACACACACACACACACACACACACACACACACACAAATTGTACTGACTAGAGCTTTTGATATCTGTGCACTTTATTTTATGTATGCAATTCCTAAATAAAGATGAGTGCTTGTACACACATATGTGTGCATATTTAACAAGAGTGTGTCCCAAGGCTAACACTCATGAGAAAGAAGCCTTTGTGAAAGTTACATACAACACTGCTCATGAAAATAGGGCATATATTCACTGTATTTATGAAGGCCTGGATTTGACAGTGTCCTCAAACTAAACTGCCTTCTGTTATGGATTGAAGAGCACTTCTCTGTGACAGTCTTGTGACACATGATGGCATCAGGTTAAAATATTGTTACTAAAATTTCCTCCTCCTGAGATTCCAACCACAAACCTTGGTATGATTCCACCAAAAATCACTCCAGGAAAGCAGAGTTCATTGGACTTCCTCACAAAGCATAGTTAAGAAGTTGTGGGTGTTCCTCCCTCAACAAGGCTGCACCGGAAAGCCTTTACCCAAGAGGGATGATTGCTTTCTCATAGCCAGATAGATGAAGATGCTTCTCTGGCTTCCCTGGATTTATATACTAGCCCTGTTTCAAAGCCACATGTATAGGGCAGAATTGCATAGAACCAATGGGTATGGAGTCACTGGATACTCTGATGAGGGTCCTGTGACCCTCCTGCCTCTCCTGTGGAGGAATGAAACTGTCACCAAGCATGGCTGGGATAATCTTTTCAAGCTCGCACACCTGAATTTCTGCATATGGTGGTTGTTTGACTCAGAGAACAGTCCTGTACAGGCACTGGTAAATGTGCTGAAGACAGTCACAAAGGGCACCGTAAAGATAAACAGTAGATGTTTAGGAAGTCACAAATGACAAATTTTCCCAGTCATAACCCACATAGTTTTCCTCAGGCATTAATTCACACTAAGTTAAACCAGGATCACCTTATCAAGTTAATATGGGAAATGCTGACTGTCAACACTCACAGTATAGAGCAGCATTCAAAAATTCTGAGGAAAAAAATTGTAATATGAAAAACTTGATTTTATGTAACTCAAATTTCCCCAAAAGTATCTCGTTATGATTTTTAATAAACAGTAGAGTGAAGCATTTTTAACTCTCATTTCTCTAAGTCTTGTTTTCCAAAGAATTTTAATAATAAAAGGGGAAGATGTTCAAAATTTAGCTGTTCATAAGCCTATTAGATAATTAGCCTGTGGCAACAAAGCTCTCATTTTATAACAGAACTGAGAAACACAAGGTGATATTCTCCCCTGCCATCTGCCTTCTAGACTTCAGGCCCAACTATCTCTGATGGAAGTGGCCATTCCTTCTATTTACTTTCTAGAAACTGTCTCCTGGTGTTTGTTGACTTTGCCTACAAGTTGTGTACTTGAGTCCTTAGACTAGGGTCCACGATGCACTTTTCGATGTTCCATTTTGGAAGACCATGAAATGAATATCTTTACAAATATTTTAGAATTTTTCCAAAAATATTTGGGTTACTTATGGGAAATTATATTGGGATGTTCATGCAGTATTTGTGTCTAAGAGCTTCTCTTTTCTAATTTCATTATTATTAGTTGAGTGCCTACTAATTGAGTTGTGATAATTTGGAACACAGCTCTTCCTGTGTACTTATCATTTTCTTGTATTGGTTCTTTTTGAGAAAAGTTCTCACAGGCTGACCCAGACCTCACATCTTAGCTGAGGATGACCTTGAGCTCCAGGGATGTGTCACCACACCTAGCTCCCCTGTGCATTCTAAAAAGCTCCTTCAGAAAAAAAGACAAGACTAAAATCAACCCTGTACTTATCTACCACCCTTCTATCCACTCATTTTTTTCTTTAATTGTTTCACATTCGAAATATATTTCCACATACAGATTTGGCCATGATTGTTTTGGTATGTATTGCTCTTTCAGAGGATTCAAGTTCCATTTTTACCACCTACTTCAAGTTTCCAACTGCCTGTTGGGAATCCTGACCCCCATCTCCTGGCCTCTGAACACTTCTGCAGTCATGTACACAGACGCACACTGCCACATATACATAATTTAAAAACAAAAATAAATCTTTTAAATAACTTTTCGAGTATTAAGATTAAAATGCCATTTAGACAGTCCATTAAGTAGTAGGGTGGACAGATCCAAATCCCTCCAATGGAGACATAAGTGCAAAAGCATTACAATAGACATTTGATTTTAAGTCATGGAAACAGAAAATAAGAAACAGGGGGGGAAATATTCCATTGCAAGACCTGGGTTCCCACAGCATGTAGAAGACAAAATAAGGAGATAACAATGAAAGCTTATTTGAAGCAGATAACAATGTGCACAGGAAACCTAGAAATATATTTCAAGATATAAGTATTTTGAGAGCAAAGAAAATGTTTGTTAAAAGAGAGATCCATAAATATTTATCTTTATACTCATAGGTTACTGCAACTCTCAACCCTAATCCAAGAAGCTCTTCTTGCAGTGAATGGTGGTTAATACCATTAACTCACAATCAGTCAACATGAAAATAAAAAAACACACACACACAGGAATAAGAGACTGCACAGTGCTCAGCTTTAAGTGGAACATGTATATCATACCCTGCTCCAAGGCTCAGGTATTGTCACAGAAGTGGGGACAGAATAAAAGGTGGGAAAGACAAGGAAGTAGTGGGAGACTGCTGGTGTAAACAGTTCTTTCTGGACATGACAGGGCTGTCACATGGAGGATGCCACAGAGGCAGAGACCTTGAGCACAAGAGTAGCCAAACAAAGTTCCATCATAAATGAGGGGATGATATTATGGAGTCCCATCCACAGTTGAGGAGCTATTGGAAGCTGATAGTTGCTGGAAGAGGTCTCAGGAGATAGAGGCAGGAAATTAGAAATTCGGTGTCATCCTTGGCTACCTGATAACAAGAAAACCTGCAATATGAGATCCTATCTCAAAATATTTAAACATAAAAAATAAAGAAAGAAAAGAAAACAGAATTCAGCTACCAAATACAATAGTCAGGAGAGAGATGGAGGCCAAACAAAACCACATACAAAACCTGGCTGTGGTGAAGGAGGCTTGTATAAGTCCTCTGCTAAAGATATCCATTCCTTTCAGAGAATTAGGAAAAGAGGGGTACGCATTAGTGCTTTGAAGAGGGAAGGAGCTATGGCGTGCATGTGTGTCAGTCACCTGAAGTGGATCAGAACAGAGAATAGGGCAGCTGGTAGCCCAGCTTTGCTTAGCCACTAAGAGTCTAAAGTCTAGCAGCAGCATCTATGTTGTTCCCATGGTTTCGGTTACAAGGGTTCAGCACAGTAGGAGGGAACTTGGATTGAGCTAGGAATGTGTTTTCACCCTAGTGTATAATTGTCATAATTAAACTTTCAGATCTCAGTTGTACAGAGGGATGTGACAGCTATGGACAAGGAGAAGATGACGTGGCAAAGGAAAAGTAGCATTCATTGGAGTCCTGCCCATGTTTGAGAAACTTCCAATCCCCAGGGACACTCACACAACCCTTGTGGAGTAGATGTTTTACATGTATTTCATATTAGGAAACAGATTATGAGACACTAAGTACTGTCCTCCACTTCACCCATACCCCCCAAAGATAAAGATGTTGCAGCTAAGAAAAAAATTGAACAAGTGGAAAAGAAGGGGCTATCCTCAGACCCTCACAAATTAGTCTGGGAGAAAGACTTGGTGTGGCCTTCTTGGGAATATCATTGCTTCAGGGACCACACTGTGCCTGAGTCAGCTGGCCAGATACCAAGACACAGCTTCCTGCCATCAAAACCCCAGGTGGCAGACACAGTCACCAGTTTGGCTAGGAATGCACGGCGCCACCACTCACAAAACCACTCATTTGCTCCTATAAAACAGTCATCACCTAGCAGGATGCCAAGAAAATCAATCATGACCAAACTCCCAATTTGGTTTGATTCACTGACCAAGTGTAGACATGATCATAGCGTTTTGTTATCATTCTTCATAGCAGTCATCTGTGAGGTGGCTGTTGCTGTGGCCTGAGCAAAGCAGAGATTTTTTTTTTCAGGTGAATCTGCTTTGAGAGACAAATGTGAGTCTTAAAATTCAGCCATTCTGGGTCGTAAGGGACTCATAAGTCACAAACAAAAAGCTGGTCTCAAGGAGCTAAAAAAAGATTTTCAAGGTCACGGTTCTCAGCCTCCCCTTTTGAGGCATTCTAATGTCAGATAAATATGGGTACGGTATCCTATCTTGGCTACTAAAATCTTTTTTCCCATGAATGAATGAGTGAGTGTGTGTGTGTGTGTGTGTGTGTGTGTGTGTGTGTGTGTAATGCATGTGTATGCCTATTTTGTATGTGGAAGTACACTTATGTGGAAGTACATGTAGAGCCAAGTATTGATGCTGAGAATCATTTTGGATGGTGCTTCCATCAAAGGCAGAGTCTCTCAATTAAACCCAAAGCTTGCCAGTATGGCTACTCTTGCTATCCAGTTTGCTCTAGGGATCCTCTGTCACTGCCTATGAAGACTGGAATTACAGATAGGCTGGAACACCCAACAGGGATTTGATTAGGTTCTCAGAATCTGAACTGTAACCTGTAATCACAGAACTACCTCCTCAGCTGCAGCTTCCTAATTTCTTTAAGATGTATTTGTTGATATATTTTATGTATATGTGTGTTTAGTCTCTGTGTACATCTGCTTTCCAGAAGAATGCATTAGATCTCAAGGGACTAGTTTTAGATGGTTATGAGTAACCACGTGAACACCAAACTCAGGACCTCTCGAAGAATAGTCAATGCCCTGAAGCACTGAGCTGTTTCTCCAGCCCCTACTTACTAAATTCTTAAGGAGACACACAGGGAAGAAAATATCATGCATTCTAAGCATACTTTTTATGTGCATACTTCACTTTATATAAACGCTATGATTTAGAAATAGCATGGTTGTTAATTGTTATTAATTACTGAACAGAGCTGGCTAAATGAAATGGAACCATGGAACCAAAGAAAGCCATCAGAAAGTCTCTCAACTTCACAAGTCTTTTTGCCATGGTTTCTTGTACCCCCGAAAAAAATGAAAGTGGGGAAGAAAATGGAGGCAGGTGGTAGATTTCACATAAAAATAAATAAGTAAAAAGACCGCAAAATTCCAGTGTCTATGAGACAGACTTATAAATTCCCAACCCAAGGGAACTGAGCCTGCAGCCCCAGTCCTGATAGGTGAGAGGCTGCGGTCGCATAGCCAAGTCTCAGGCAAGAGAAGGCCCAGGTGCAACCATCAGAACAAGATCTGGAAGAGTTGACATAATCCAACACAATGTCTATGTTAGAAAGAGTGAGGAAGAACGATTTGAAGATGTCACAGAGAGAGAAAAAAACATTCACAAGAAAATTCCCTAAACTTTTACCTAATGATCTCCCTTACGCATTTACCTCCTTGTTTTTAAGTTAGTGAAAAATATTAATTAGATGCACACCTTCATCAGGTTAGAGTCTAAAGAGAGACAAAAAAGAATGGCTGCAAGCTAGCTTGGTACAATTGGCATGTGATACACATCACACGAGGTAGGCAAAACAAGTGCCTTAAGGTCTGGAAAGTGTTTTCCCAGTTTATCCATGTTGACAGTGGCTCCTCAAGACAGCATTATCATCCCTAAACTACAAAGCCACCAGGGAGGGTCAAATGGTATAAGTGCCTTGCTTCAAATCCTCTAACTGGAGTAGCTGGTGAGTGAGGGACTGGCTCAGGAGAGGGGTCAGTGGAACAAGGGACAGAGGGATGTGAAAAAATAAAGGGTGTGAACCACACAGGCCACAGCAGTGGGGAATGCAGAGGTAAGGGGAGTCTGTAGATAACCTCTTTAAAGTGTGCTGGGGGCACTGTTCACAGAGATAAGAGTTTCAGGCAGTGTGAGATGAGGTGCACATGAGTTTGGCACATGGGTGGTGATGCTAGCTCAAGTGGTAGATGGATGCTTCTGTTCTTATGAAAACTGGACGTGCACTATGGAGATCAGCCAAGAATCAGCTCGGGGACATAGAGAATTATCCCACAGGATCCCAGACAGCTTCCTAAATCACTCAACAAGTCTACCTTACTGGGTGTGAGTAGAGTTCAGTGAAATCTCCGCAGCTGATTTTTCTGTTTTCCCAACATGTCTAGTTGCTACATGGCTACTATAATGAGCCAGATTAACCATGGAGTTCAGCTCTGATGCAGCTACTGACATCTCTGTGCTCTGGCCTCTGAGAGCAGCGATCTGAAGTGATGGCAGCTGCACCACACAAGCACTGTGTCAGGGTCTTGGTGTCGCTTTCTTTGCCATTCATCACACTGCTATTGATCTGTCTTCCTTCACAGACAAAAACTACTGCATTTGGTGACCAAAACTATATCTTCACTCTCCTACTCAACATATCACATTCCCTGGATTAAAGTCAGCGAACAATAAAAGTTATTTAATAATGAGACAATGCCAGAGAAAGAAATGGAGCTAGAAATTTATCAAGTGCTTTTGGGAGAAAGATCTGCAAGGTGGTTAAAGCCATTTCACTCACAGGAGGTTTTATAGATTAAGAAGTTTAAGAATAGAGTCGTCAGAACTAAGGCAAGCTGTACAACACACAAAGTACAAGGGGCACACTGGCTCTGGGCTTCAAGGACTGGCCCAAACCATTGTTGTTTCTTAATAGTGTTGGGATCTGAAACACCTGCCTCCCATCCTAGGCTGTAGACTTGGTGGTGACAAGGAACCAGAGCTTCTGCATTACTTGAGTTGTTTTCTGTGCACAATCATGAGACAATTACAATTGAGATTCTTTAAACTATTAATAAATATTTCATTTTTTTAAAAACGCATTTGCTGACCTTAATTTGGGAACTACATTTTATTTGGTAATGGAAAAACTTCCAAGACATCAGTAAAGGAGAGCTTTGTTCCCATCTGGAAGTCTAGGTGAAGGCTTACAGTTTCCCATAAACAATCGATCTACTGAGAAGTCCCACTTTAGAATATAAAGAAAGGAGAAGGATGTGGCTCTGATGTTGAAATCTTTCTTACATGCTGTATCCCTGAGTTCAATGCCCAGTACACACACACACACACACACACACACACACACACACACACACACACATACGAGAGAGAGATAATACAACGGACTTTTCAATTTCTTCTCCTTGCTGCAGAAATTCTTCTAATGTGTATAGATTTAATTCTCTTGATTTAAAAATAAATGCTAAACTAACAAAAAACCTTCAAGATTTTAATGCAAAGGTGACATTACTTAATATTTTCAGGATGTAAAACTCAAGTGATAAACTTCTTGAGTAATCTCAAGGCCAATGTTTAACTCTATAAACTATTCAAGATTTGATTTACATACACGAGCTCACTGTGCAGAAGGTGCTAAATAGTAGGCACTATCATATTGTCAGTCTTAATGACTGCTACTCTGTGTTTGAACATTGAACAATACTCAAAGAATAAGCAATTTAATAAACTAACAATTGCTCATGCAAGGGCAATTACCCCCATTTTAGTTTAATTATTAATGTGAGCTTTTCTTTTAATGTTCCCAACTTTAGCAAGCAATCTTTTTGTAATAAAAAAGAAAGTAGGAAATGGTACGTGATATGGTGATATATGATAATAATTTTGTTACTATTATGAGCACCTAGTAATTTCAGTTAATACTGTGCATGGAGATCTTGTAATTCTCTGTCTCCATCCACAGGGTAGACCAATGTTAAAGAAGTCAAATCTATCCTGGAAGCATCAATGGGTAACAGAGGCTCTGTGACTGCATATGTTCTCAGAGACCAATATGGTTTTGTAGTGCTAATGTCAAGGGGAATTTACACAAGGAAGAAATAAATATTCCTAAGCTATTGTATATTCCCTGCAAAGGAGAAATATAAAGATCCTCAGCTACAGGAAACCAGGGGCACTTACAAACGGAGCTCAAGAATGAGGTGAGAGATTTGAAATGGCAGAAAGAGTCCTTACAACCTAAGAGAAGGCTGTAAAGCGTTCACAGATGACTAAGATGTGAAGCAGCATCTTCCTCCAGTAAACCTCTCCCAGCATCATCTGGTTATGAGTATATCAGTTAGAGCCAGAAATCCTAGCTTCTTGAACTATTCTTCACCCTAATTTCACAGAGCATTTTCTACATTCTGCCACTCTGATCCAATCCCTCACTCACTCTCTTTTGAGAAGCAGAGCCTAATCACTTACAGAATAAAGAATGTGTCTCTCTGTCATGTGTCCCCACCACACCATGAAGTCTTGCCTCAGGCCAACACAAGGGTCCTGGTCCATTACAGAACACAGAACCTCAAAGTTGTGATACAAAATAGTTATGTTTTCTTTACAAATTAATTACCTCAGTGAGTCTATTATACTGACATACACGTATTGAAGAGATCACATGACCATCTCAAAAACCTATTTGAAGAAGCTAATCTGATTTCTTGATTTAAAAAAAGAATTCAACACACTAGAAATAGAAGTAGCTTTTCTCAGTCTTATAGAAAACATTAAGAAAAACATTTAGGGTAATATCATACTTAATTAGGAAAGACTAGATACTTCCCCCAGTAGAATCACAAAAATGACAATAATTCCCACTTTAAACTTTTCTATTTAACACTGTACTAGCAGTTCTAGCCTGGGAAATAAAAGGTCCTGAAGAATCCACTAAAAACTGTTACACCTAATCAAGAAATCAGAAGAAAGACATAATACAGCACCATCACACAAAAAGTAATTATGCTTCTTTATACTTGCAATAAGCAGTCCAAAAATTAAGACAACAATGCTTCTTGAAATAGCAACAAAAGGATAATACACTGGAATAACGTTTTGTAAATTATGAAACTTACATACTGACATTACAAAATGTTTCTGAAATCTCAATAAACAGGTAAATTAAATTAAAAGAGTATTTTTAATCTCAACAAACAAAAAAATGTCCCGTGTTCACAGAATGGAAGACATCATGTTTTACCTAAGATGGCAACAGATGTTACATCCCATTCAGTAAAAGCCATGCCAGAATCTTGGCCCATTTCTTCATAGAGACAGACAGGCCAGCAGTAAAAGGGACACGAAATTACAAGGGACAAAAAAAAAAAAAAGCCAAAAGCATCCTTCAAAAGCAGAGAGGGAATATCTACACTCCTCAGTATCACAGTTTCTCACAAAGCAACAGCAATCAGAACATAGTGCTGGTAAAGTTAGTCATATAAATCAGTGGAATTGAGCTGAGAAATCAGAAATGAAACCCTGTGTCTATGCATTCACTTTCAACCTGAATGTGAAGACAATTCAGTGATGAAATGGCACTCGTCAAAAAGTGGTACAGGGACACCTAAGTGATCAGCCACGGGTGAAAAGGGACATGCTGACCTTCCACTCTCAACAGATACAAAGTGGACAAAATAGATGAAGACATACACTGGACTGTTGGAAAAATGCACAATTCTTCATGGAAAGTTATAGGCACAAATTTTTATGGCTTTAGACTAAAACGGCTTCAAGATGTAAAGCCCAAAGCATAATCCATCAAAGAAAAACAAAAAAGCAATGGTAATTTTTATTCGGATTTCACATTTAGAAAAAAAAATACTTCTATATTTCACAGGCCACGTATCATGACAGCAAAAGAGCCATCTTCAAGAAAGAATATGAGTGATCACTGTATATCAAGGGGTTGCTAACAAGAATTTACAAAAACTGCTTAAAAGTTGCTAATCAAAAGATGTATTCAAAAGACAATTCTAACTGGGTGAAGGACCTGAATGGCTGTTTCTGCTGAGAAGATAAACAAATGGGCAACAAGCACATGAAAACGTCCTTACATCATCTGTCATCATGAAATCAAATCAAAGGTACAATGCTGTATGACACACAATAATAACTAAATTGAGAAAGTCATAATGATAATTATCTTTTGACACAGAGTATTTTGTAATACATGCTTGAACAGCAGTAGAAAAAAATGATGCAGCCACATAGACAGTGTGTCATCATTTAAAATACTAAACATAGAGTTCCCATATAACCCATCAATTATACCCTAGTATATAGATAACTATATGCTAGATAAATGCCCAAGAAAAATGAAAGTATGTCCATGTAAAGTATTATATATAAACATTGAAAGCTATTTATTATAGGCAAAAGTGAAAATAATACATATGCCCATCAAATGATGACCAAATGAATAAAATGTCCTTTAATAGATCTAAGAAATGGAACATTATTCATCCACAAAAGGAAATGAGTACTAAGAACATGCTGGAACATGCACAAACTCTGAAACATGATAGTACATCAAAGAGTCTGGGACAAAATGTCATAGATCTTTCTCTTTCTGTTAAATGCTCATATTAAGTAAATCTATAGAAGGAGAAAGTAGATTTATGCTTGTCTAGTGCCAGCAGGGTTTAGGGACACGACCAGCAGCTAGAACCCACTTCTATAGCAACAAGCATACCCATCAAATGGTGATGCTACTTTCCCAGAGTAGTGAAAAACCTTCTATTTACACAATCTAAGGAGGAATAGAATATATGAGGATGACATCTTTAAAAGTTATTACTTTAAATAGTTACTGCAAGAAATATAGTGCAACCAGAGTAATGATATGCACAGCTGACTTCAGAAAAAAAATAAATACTAATACATAAAAATAAACAAAGGGCTTTCCCCTAGATACTTCACAATGATAAATAATAACTCACCAAGAAGTCATAACAATCCTAAGTATGTTTGTTCTGAGTAATTTTTGCTTCAAGACATGCTTCAATGGTTTGTCACACAGAACAGAATAACAGAAAAAGCAATAATTTAAAAATGGCTACTGAAAGCTGAAGAGATGGTTCAGTGGTTAAGAGAACTTTCTGCTCTTGCAGAGAACCCAGGTTCAATTCCCAACACCCACATAATTTTTACAGTCACCCATAACTCTATTTATGAACCAACATTTTTTTATTGGGCACTAGGCAGTCATACAATACACATACAAATAAATAAATATATATGTGTATATATATATTCAGGCAAACATTTATACACATATAATAAATTAAGTAGATAAGTAAAAGTTAAAAGCTTACACTTTCTCCTCCTGCATAAGTTTCATAATGCTGGATGGTACTAGGAAAGTTTCTGGGAGAAAGTATATTAATAGTCATATCCAGCACTGGACCCTGTGTACTGCAATAGCAGCTAGCCAAGCAAGATGTGCCCATTGCTGCTGCAGTGGTACCACTTTCAGTTTAAACTTGTAGCCAGCTCCACAACATGAAATTTCACTCCAGATACTCTAATCCTAGTCAAAACTTTATAGCTATGACAACCATGGATCCTGCTATTGTTATTTTGCTAAATGGCCATGTTGTCAAATACCATCGAAATATTTATGTATAAATATGTAAATTTGACTTGCTATCAACCTTGGTCAAAGAAGCTTCATTTTTCTGTGAACAACCAATGCATAACTAGTTAGAATGTTGAGAAAAACAGAATGCACAGCCCCCCCGAAAAAAAAGATATCTTTATCACCCTGCCTTCCGACCCACTAGCAAGGCTCAGGGAACATTGTATAAGAGGTTACAGTAAAAAGCAAGAGCTAGAGGATGATGAGGAGTCCTGAGAACTGCTATCTTCTTCACACGGCATGGTATTGCACTCAAGAACTCACAAAAGCAGGTATTATTTGCACAAGACATACACAAGATCAAGTCACCCAAAGCTTCCATATAGATGAGATAGACTATTTCTGGTTACCACCCATTGCTGAGTAGTTATTGGCAGCTGGTAGATGCTGGGAGGGTAGAGAACCATTCAACTTTGAGAGTAACCACTGTAAGGTTGCCTATGCTCCATCCCTCACACTCATGCACAGGTAGGTATCACCAATTGGATTACGTGGGTTATTGAAACAATAAGGCATGAAAATATGAGGGAAAAGGTATTGGGAGCTGTAGCAGGAGGTTTCTGGCCCAGACTTTCGGGCCTAACCTCAAAGTTTAGGTCCGCAGACCCACAGACCCCCAGTCCCGCAGTCCCACAGAGACACACAGATGTTTCCAATAGTTTTAGGCTGATCAGCCTTAGGCCCAGGCATATAGCTTGCTAACTCTCTACCCTTAAGCTATCCCATGTCTCTTGTTCAGCCATGCGGCTAGGTACCTTTCTTAGGGCAGCATACTTCTCCTCTGCTTCTTCCAGGCCTCTCTCTGGTGCTCTCTCTGGCATTCTGCTCTCAGACATTTCCTAGTCTGGTAGCCCCACCCATACTTCCTGCCTGCCTTTGGCCAATCAGCTCTTTTTATTAAACCAGTGGGTGGCACAATTATTTACCATGAAACAGCACAATTCCCTACAGGGAGCAGAGAGCAAAGTTAAACTGGAAGTATATATGATATTTTATTGTATGCATGAATGAAGTTCTAAAAGTGTAAAAGGTAAGTACATGAAAAATAAAATAAAGTTGGTTTTAAAGGCTAGCAAGATGTTTCAACAGGCTGCATGATTTCCCATATACACATCATGTCTATACATCTAGGCCTCACAAATACACACCATATACACACACACAAATACACACATATATACATAATGCCCTCATACACAGAAATAATGTACATATACATATATATTGTCTACTTACACATGTCATGCCCCCTATGTCATGTCCACACACATAATTCTAATAAATAAATTTAGACTTTTTAAATGATTACCAATATTCGTAGTTCAACAATGAATAGAGCAAGTAAATAAAAGTCTGTAATGATATAAAATACTTGTTCCTTATTCCTGTTAAGTAACTTAAATAGATAATTCTAGAACATTTTGCCCAATGACAGCTGAATAAATACTGTTTTCAAACCCATGTAAAATATGAAAATTAGCCTAATGGTGGGGAATAAATCTTCAAAATCATAAAGGCTTCAAATTGTAGAGAATTTCTTCTCAAGGGAAGATGAAATTAGATTATAAATAACTAACAGAATTTTACCTAGAAAGTCTATAAATACTTGGAAATCAAATAAAATGTTGAAATAACCAATGCTTTTAATGCTAAATCATGGAGATTTTAAAACAAAATTTGAACATGAGTAAGTGAAAACAACATATCTCAAATTTGTAAAAAAGATTAAAAAAAAACTTGGCTACAGAGAAAATTATAGTTTTCAAAGATCATATCATCATCTCTGTCTCCTGAGTTTCCAAATTAAGAAGCTAGACAGAGAAAAAGGTAATCAGAAAGAAAGAGAGAGAGAGAGAGAGAGAGAGAGAGAGAGAGAGAAAAGGAAGGAAGGAAGGAAGGAAGGAAGGAAGGAAGGAAGGAAGGAAGGAAGGAAGGAAGGAAGGAAGGAAGAAAGAAAGAAAGAAAGAAAGAAAGAAAGAAAGAAAGAAAGAAAGAAAGAAAGAAAGAAAGAAAGAAAGAAAGAAAGAAAGAAAGAAAGAAAGAAAGAAAGAAAGAAAGAAAGAAAGAAAGAAAGAAGGAAAGAAGAAAAAAAACCAGGGAATTATTTCCAGTCTGGATGTACATGTTAAAATCCTAACACCCCTCATCTACAAGTGTAAGACTTCCTGTAGGTGACACCTTCTAGAATGTGATTAGTACCCTAAAGAAGGAAGCTCACAAAGAAAGCCCATATTTTCCATCATGTAAAAACATCCCCAAAAGACAGTGCCCATAAGCCAGAAAGACAGTCTTCAGCAAACACTGAATCAATACTTGTCCTTACCTTGGCATTCCAAGTCTTCAGAATGTAAGCAGTCTTTTCCATTCACAGGTCACCCAGGCTTTGTCTGCCATGCTTCAATAATAAGAGTCTAAATAGACTGGGAAAATGAGGATAAAGCCTTGGGAGGTGACACAAGCCCCTTCTGTAATCCCAACACTTGGAAGGCTGGGGCAGGAAAGCCCAGAACCAAAGCCTAGTCTTGACTAAAAGCTAGACCTTGTTCAAAAAGAAATTCAAAAGAAAGAAGGACAGAGGGAGGAAGGGAAGAAAGAGAGGGAGAGAAAGAAGGGATTGAGAGAGGGAAAGAGGGACCAAGGAAGGGAGGGAGGGAGGAAGGAAGGAGAAATTTTGTTTGTATAGCAAATTAATAAAAAATAGAAGATAGAAAAGCAGTAATAGAAAAAAGTCAATAAAATTAGCAAATCTCTAGCTAACTTGAGTTTCTTTCATAAATGAATGTTTAGATTTGAAAAGCATTTTCATACTTAAGACGATCATGCAGATTTTCAACTGTATTACACTGTTTGTACAAGTGCATTAATAAAATGTTTAAAAGTGAGCCAAAAGCTGGAATACCAAAACATAAACCTATGAAAAGAATTGGACATTAAATACATTAAAGATAATTTCTTATATCTCAATAACTAGAAGACAACTGGTCCAACTAAAAATAAATTGATAGTAAGAATATGAAAAATAAATGAAATCATGAGGATTTTATTGGGGGGGGGGGCAGAAGGGGCTTCGTTTATTGTGCCAGGGCCTCATGTAGCCTTCCACTATCTGGAATTCACTATGTAAACCAGGATGGCCTCAAATTCCCAGAGATACACCAACAATCTGGATCCAGCTTCCTGGGTTCTGAGATTAAAGACATGCACCACTGCACCCAACACATTCTAAATGTTGAAGAAAATGGAAATTAAAACCCTGAAGGAATCTCATTATATCCCCTGTAGATCCTGGCCATCTTTGGTGGTGATGAGGGTCTGAAGCCGCTGCAAGCATCATGCGTTGTGGGGAAAACAGATTGGCAGTGTCACACAGTAGAATAAGTATCAGCCTGTAACTCAGCAATCATACTCATAGACAGACAATAAATAAGCTAAACAAAACCACACAGACACAGGGAGAGACTGCAAGATTATGGATAGCCTCTACACTTAATAATAGTCCAAGTAGTGGGGGGTCAGAGATCCCAAGGTCCAACATTTGGTGGAACAAAAATTTACCGAGTAAAAAATAACTGTGAGACACTTTTACTTGCCTAGCAATTTAAAAGAGTAAATAATTGAAAAGGAAACTAACATATTACATACAAAAGATATTCACTACAAAAATATTTCCTGGGCAAAATGCCAGACGGAAAGAAGCGCCTACGCCTTTGCTTCTTCTCCTGTGACTCTGATAAAATATTCAGATATCAAGGACTTAAGCGAGAAAGGGTTTATTCTGGCTCCCAGTTCGAAGAGACAGTCCATTATGGCAGCAAAATCAAGGTTGCAGAAGCTTGAAACATCAGGTTACATCCCATTCACAATCAATTAAGAGTGATGAATGCTTGTTGCTGCTCTGTCCCTTTTTCCATTTACATGGTCCTGGATGCCCATGCTGCTCACAGTGGGCAGGTTTCTCATCTTAATCAATAAAATCAAGGTCATCCTCCTACAGGAATGCTAAGAGACCTACCTCCCTAGAGATTCAGATTGTGACAAGTTGAGAAATGACACTAAATTACTATGGGGAATGAATATATATTAATATGATGGCTTTATGGCATATATATATATATATATATATATATATATATATGACATTTCTGCTCTCTTCTTCCTGTTCCCAGAGTTTTCTTAGTCTGGTAGCCTTACCCACACTTCCTGTCTGCCTTTGGCCAATCAAGATTTTTATTGAACCAGTAGGCAGGACAATTATATACAATGTAACATTGTAATTCCACTACATTTCCCCTTTTCTCTTTTTAAAACAAGAACCCCAAATCTAATTTATTTCCTTTGTATAATTTTTTTCACTATTATCTATAACAACTTGTAACCAACACTGTAAACAAAGAAAAACATCCATAATCCATTTTGGGGGAATGTAGGCATTGTTCTCTAGGCTACTTCCTGATGAATGGGGCACTGACAATCTCATGGGGATCCAACAAAAAGATTAGAATCATGCACCAATCTTTAGTGGAGTAATCTGCAAGGCTGGGTCATCTCAGCCAGTCTCCTTGATGTTGTTTTGGATACAGAGCTCAGAGGAAACTTCAACAGAGATGCTCTGAAATGCTGGATCATCTGGGTCATTCGTTTCCATTGGAGACTTTTCAGGGGGTCTTCCTTGATCAAACCTTATTTTCTTTAACCAGGAATAAATCCACAGCCTCTCACTTTCTATGGAAATAAAAAGAAAATTTCTTCTCCAAAGTAGCATCTTTTGATTTTAATTTTAATGTCAACTCATTTACAAAATATATAGATTGAAATAATCCAACAGCATTTATAATCAAATGTCTATTAGTAGCTTTTACTACTTCATTTTCAGTCACAAAAGCTCAAAGACAAGACAATAGCATACAGTATCCAGACACTTTGTCATATATTTGTTTAAAAATATGAGAAATAATAATATACATGTACAGTTGGTTCCTTTTATCAAAATTGTGTTTCAACACAGTTAATTTACAAATTTACAAATTTTAACTATGTCTCTGTGAGTATTGTCTCAAAAATCCATGGAAGATCCTTAGATCGTGTTGCTGGTCATGGATCCCATGGCTACCTCTCTCTACCTTTAGAGTCAAGGTTCCTATGATCCTTTTGGTAAGCAAGTGTCTACACTGATAGAAGTTTCCTTTAGGTATACTGAATTCTACATGGAGAGGGTTTGATTGTTGTCTTGAAATCTAGAACTACTCTCTGGCCATTTTACTCTGAACATCTTTATCTCCCAGAGTCTTGTGTTGCTTATATTCTAATAGAAATGCCTTGCTCAGTGTGACAACTCAAAGGGAAATTAAGTGAGTAATCTGATAGACTTGGGATTGATAGATTTATGTGACACTCCATGTCTTGTCCCTTCCTGGTCTTGGTTTCTGGAATTTTAACTTAGGCATCCTAACTCACCTGGACCCAGACTCTTTGAGCATTAGAAGAGTGCCCATCTAGGAGAGATAGAATCAAATTTCTTTAGGATGTCTGACAATGTTTGATTTAGAATTGTACTCTTATGCTTTGTGTATGAGTCAGTTTGGTATATGCACGCACATTTGTGTGAGTACATACATAAATATGCACCTATGGCTGAAGAGAGTAATCGGTGTCTATCCCTTTCCTTCACATTCTTTTGAAACATTATCTCTATCTCTCCCTGAGCCTGAAGACAGACTCGAATCCGGAAATCCACAGAGATCCTCCTGGCTCTGCATTCCACAGTACAAAGATTACAGCAACCTGGGGCTATGCACAGTTTTTTAGTATGTGCTGGGATCTGAACTCAGGTTAGTACACTTGCAGAACAAGTGCTCTGAGATTATTACCTTACCACTGAGCTACCTCCCCAGCCACCTAGAAGTATAAATTTATAAAAATTCTTTGACTCTAATAGCTTCAAAATATTCAATTGCTACTGAGTTGAGGCTCATACTATCTTAAAGACAGTTCTTCATTGGTATGGACCAGAATCATCATTTTACTCTTGTCCCATTAGAAAAGGAAACTCTGGCCTCAATCCATTTCAGATAAGCTGACAGACTGCATCTAAGTCTTCTAGTTGAGTAAAGCACACAGAGCAGAAAGCTTTCATCTACCGAGAAACGGATCAAAAGATAGGGGCCTACTAAAGGCCCAAGTTACTAAGGAAAAGCAGGTAAACTGTACATCAAACTTAAGGGCTGTCATGCTTCAAAGGATCCCATCAAGAAAATAAAAAGACCAACCAAGAGTTGGTGTATAACTTGAAAATAACATAACAAATGAAGGCTTCATTTTCTGACTATGAATAATGCATACAACCCACAGAATAAAGACAAAGAACCTTATTAAAAATGAGTGAAGAGCTTAAGAAGGCATTTTTCAAAAGAACATAAACAAATGCCCAATAAGTACACAGGAGAAGGGTTAACAATATTAGTCATTAGGAAAATCAAATCAAAACTACAGCAACACACAAGCTCACACCCATTATGATAACTAAATTTAAGAAGACAAAAAAGTTATCTCTAGAATCCTGAGAAGTTTTCAGAGCCCTGATAAACTTAGAAGAATGTTAAAGAAGCTGTGGGAAGGGCACCGTGTCTGAAGTACTTGATACTAACAAATGAAAACCTGAGTTTGTATCACCAGAACCCACAGACAGCCAGAGTAGTTTCTATAGTGAGCTGGGAACCCACAAGAGCATGCCGACCACCTACCCTGTACTAAGGGGTAGCAAACCACTAGAGACCCTATCGAGAACAAGATGGAAGATGAAGGCCAGCATCTTGGATTGTCTTCTGTTACACAGGCGCCATGGCACATGGGCAACCACATTCACACACATGAACGTGCACATACATTATACACATGAATACACACCAATGTTTCAAGAAACAGGATGGTAGCAAATGTAGCCAGTTTGGACAACAGTTTGGCAGCTCCTCAAAATATTGAATGAGTTGCCATCAATCATACCAAGGACACACAGGTAATAGGCAATGTCTATTTATGAGTCATAAACCCAAGAATAATAAAAACACACAGGTCTACACAAAAACGTGTGTGTGAATATTTACAGCTGTATTATTCATAATAACCAAAAACCTAAAAAGAATGCAAATATACAACAACTGAGGAATGGGTTTTAAAAAAATTTAATATTTGTACACAATGGAATCACATTTGGAACAAAAGGAAAAAAATATTCATGCACAGCACAGCACTAACAAAGCTTGAAGGCGCTGTGTTAAAGGAAAGGAGATGATCATTAAAGTCCTAAGAACAAGGTATTACCCCATTCCGTCCCCACAAACTGGCAGGATCTTACAAATCCATAAGTTACCACTTATCTTGTTCACAGTGGAGGAAAGAGAGCTAGAGAAGTGTCACTCTAGACTGGTGGAAGTCTCCCAAATTTAAATAGTAATGTTTCAGAGTTCTGTGAAGATAACTAAGATACACTGACTTACACACTGTGCAAGGGTGAATTTACTTACATATGCAAGTTACATATCAGTAAACCTAGTGTAAAGAGTATTAAGATGTGAGCTGTTAGCCAGGGACTTATATGGCTGAATAAAAAAAGAGGCACCCTCTTTGTTACCGAGTCTCCTTGGGCCTGGGGATTGAAACGTGGTTATTTTTATTTCACAGAAAATATTGACTAACGAGTGAGTGCACACCATGTTTGTCTTTCTCAGGCTTGGTTACCTCATGAAGGATGATTTTTTTTTTTTAGTTCCATCCATTTGCCTTCAAATTTCCTGGTGTCCTTGTTTTTTAACAGCTCCATTGTATAAATGTACTACATTTTCTTTATCCATTGGTAGGTTGAAGGACATCTAGGTTCTAGCTATCGCAAACAAATAGGGTTCATACGGCACAGCAGGATCTCCTCAGGAAGGGGAAATAAAGATTTGTGAATGAACTGAGGGTGGACTGGGAAGGGATGGGAACATGAGCCATCATCAGGTTGGTTGGGGAATAACAGAGGGAGGGAGTACCAAAAAGGGCTTCTAGAAAGGGGGGATTTGAGTGCCAGGTAAGAACCGGGCACAAGGGAATCTTCCGGAACCTGCATGGAGGATTCCAGTTAAGACTCCAAGCAACAGCAGACACATAGCCTGATCTCACCATCTCCTGGGACCAGATTGCTGAATAACTCAATTGTTATAAGAGAGACTTCATCCAGCAGCTGGTGGAAAGAGATGCAGACTCACAGCCAAATATTAGGTGAAGTTTGGAAGGGGAGAGAGGATTATAGAAGCCATAGGGGTCAGGAACAACACGAGGAAACTCATAGAATCAGCTAATCTTCGCTCCTAGGGCCTCATGGAAACTGAACTGACAACTAGGGAGCCTGCATGAGATTGACCTGAGCCCACTGCTTATATGTTTGTGTAGTTTGGTCCTCTTGTGGGACTCCTAATGGAGGGAACAAAGACTATCTCCAATTCTCTTACAGGCTTTTGAGACCCTACTCCTCATATTGGAGTAAATGAAGGCTTTGCCCAGCCGTAATACAGGGGGAGGCCCTTAGTCTTATTGTAACTTGATAGGCCATGTTTTGTTGATACGCATGGGAGACCTGCCCTTTCCTAAACAGAAAGGAGGGGGAGTGGATTGACAAGTGGGAACAGAGGGAATGGGATGTGAGGAAGGAGGGGAAACAACGGGGGGGATGTAAAATAAGAAAATAAGTTTGTTTTTAAAAAGAAGGAGAAAGAGCAGGAAAGAGAGAAAAAGAAAGAAGGAAAGAAAGAGAGGGAGGGAGGGAGAGAGGGAAGGAGAGAGGCAGGAGAGAGAGAGCAAGCTTGGGTGAGAGCAGTGGATGGTTCCGAACCTGAATCCTAAGCTGTGCTTTCTTCTAGCCTGCGCGGTGCTTGTGTTCTCTGCTCATGCATTCAGTGTTTTGATACATGGTGTTGAGGAAATAGCTCTAATAAATGGAGGAGTGCAGCAGCAGAGTGCTAAGGGCATCCCAAAAGGTGCTGGCTCTCAGACAGTGTTCATCCTTATAGACCAATGGCTTTTCAAGCAATGAAACCTGATGTGGGAATGCGTTTATGTATGCTGTGAATCTCAATCTTTAAATAAAGGAGCTGTTTTGGGTCATGGCAGGCACCATAGAAGAAGTGGGAGGAAAATTCAGAGTTTAGGTAGGAGAAGCAGGGCAAAGTCAGAGGCAGATCCAGCCAGCCGCCCAAGGAGCAACATGTAAGGAGCACGGGTGAGCTACAGGCCACGTGGCCAACAGATTAATAGAAATGGGTTGATTTAAGATATAAGAGCTAGCTAGCAATGTGCCTGAGCCATAGGCCAAACAGCATAAAGTTAATAGAAGCGTCTGAGTCGTTTTTGGGGACCCGGGCGGCGGTGGGCGGCTAAGCGGTCCCGGGCGGCAGGTCTGTGGGTCTCCGGACCTCTGGCTGCCCGGGACCCGAGAACCCTCTACAACAGAAACCACTTAGGAAGATCTTATCTTAATAATATATTCACTAAATTCAATTGAAACAGAAATTCCCTTCTCTCTGCTAGGAATAATCAAAGATATGCAAGTAAAAAGAAGGAAGAAACGTGTCTTTGAGAGAACCACAGTGGCGAGCCTCACCTCTACAATAGAGTTGAGACCTCTTTCTCTTTACATCCTTGCTTCTCAACTGGAGTGAGGTAGTTCAAAATAGTGGGCTGATGACAACATGGAAGAAAGACCCTTATCCTAGACCAAGAAGAGACATATCAGCAGAATTTCTCTCCGTAAGAATATGTCACGTGGGGCTGGAGAGAGCCAGTAGTTAAGAGCGCTGGTTATTCTTATAGAGGACCAGATTAAATTCCCAGCACCCACATAACAGCTCACAACCATTTGTAATCCAGTTCCATAGAGTCTGATACCCTATTCCTATGTCCGCAGGCACTGCACACATATGGTGCACACGCATACATACAGGCAAAACACCTATGCACATAAAATAAAACTAAATATTATTATTTTTAAAATAATTTGTCATGGTCCTCCATGATAATTCTTGCATGGTAAATACTATGAGAAAAACAGTGCAGAGTTCCTAGGGACAGTAATATAAACAATATGGTCTTATTTATTTGGGCCCCAGATTGTTCCTCACTACCTAGAAATGTGGTGCTTTCATCTCACAGGAAAAGTAGCTGGGGAATAGAGTGATTCCGTTTAATGGACTCTTGAGCATTTTGTTTGTGTAGCATCCCATCACCTATAAACAGAATCTTCTGCTTCTTTTCAACCCCATTGGCTCTTAGTTTCTTTTTGGTCACTGACTTTTCAAACTAACCCTTCCAGTACACTCAGTCCTAGGAACAAAAGCAAATATCCCTCTCTTGCTCCTCATTTAAGAAAAAAATGTTTTGTTTTTTGTTCCATTGATGAGGGCGATCTCTGGAGTTCTCCACATATGGCTTTCAGGTGGATTAATTAGTTTCTCCTCTGAGTTATAAAATGGTGCTCTGATTGGTTGGGGTTTTCATGGCTGTGATATTAACACCTTGACCAAAAGCAACTGTGAGAGGAAAGGGTTTGTTTTATTGTTTACAACTCTCAGGTTACACTCCACTTCTGGGGAAATCGAGGCAGGAAGTCAAGGCAGGAAGCTGGAGTCAGGAACTGAAGGAGAAGGTATGGAAGATTGCTGCCGACCGGCTTGTTCCTCCTGGCTTGCTCAGTCTGGTTTTTTCTATATATCTCACCTGCCCAGGGATGGCACCGCCCACAATGAGATGAACCCACCCACATCAATCATCAAAAAAGACAATACCTTACAGCCTTGCTCACAGGCCAATCTGATGGGGGGAATTTTCTCAATTAAGATTCCATTTTCTCAGGGGTCTATGTTTCTGTCAAGTTGGCAATAACTGAACAGCAGTGTGTTGGAATTTTGTAAAGTGGTTTGTCTGGGTCAGTACAGATGATCATTTTCTTTCTAAATTTTGTTCTATTAGAATAGTGGATTGCAATGGTTGAATTTTATATTGAATCATCTTTGCACTATAAGAATGAATTTTGCTTACTTATTATGCCTATGCTTTTTAATGTTCACTGAATTTGGTTTAGTTGAGAATGCTGTACTAATATCACAAAGTATTTGTATACACTTTTCCTGGTTTGTATACCAGGGTGATATGAACCTTACTTAATAAGGTGAAATGAATTTCTTTTCCTTCAGTTTTTAAAAAGCTTTGACAATGATTGTTGTTTACTCTTTGAATGATTACTTGAATTCTCCAGTAAACCTCCAAGTTCCCAGAATTCTTCTGTTTCGGTGCTAACACAGAAGTTAGCAATGTCCTGTAGAGTCCTGATTTTTTTTGTTTATTTTTTCTTTACTTTTCACATGTAATTTATTCATATTTGTGGTGGTTTGAATAAGAATTGTCCTCATAGGCTTCTATTTGAGTACTTAGTCATCAAGAAATGGCACTACCTGGGAAAGATTAGGAGGCGTGGCCTTGTTGGAGTGAGTGTAACCTTGCTGAAGGAAGTGAGTCACTGGGAGTGGGCTTTGAGGTTTCAAAAGCCCAAGCCAGGCCCAGTGTTTCTCAAGTACTTCCCTAGCACCATGTCTGCCTACATGCCACCATGTCCTTCATCATGATGAGAACTGACTAAACCTTTGTAACTATAAGAAAGCTCCAATTAACTGTTTTCTTTTATAGTAGGTTCCCACAGTCTTGGCATCTCTTCACAGCAAGAGAACACCAACAAAGCCAATATTTTTTCTTTGAATGAAACATACCCTCTGCTGAGGCAAGCAAACACTGGGAATAGTTTACTAGCATAGGATTTTACTTGGTTTGGCCTGTGCACACAACGCCCTTCTAATAACACAGTTGGAATTCTGAAAGTCTTACCTGCATGTGCTATGCATGTACATCCTTCTCTGAACAATAAACCTAGAAACATGTTTGCAATCTAGTACCTTCATCTTCGTGGAGTTTTCAGCATACCTCACTCTGAATGATGTTTTTCCTCCCATTACTGATCATCAATCTTAGATAATTCTTATCCAAACATATTCCCAATGCATCCTGGTCCAAGGTTAGAAGGACCAGTGCAGCCTGTATTAGTTTTGTGTGCATGGACAATTAAATAGTACTGTGCCTCTAAGTAAGCTTTAGAGATGATTCAGTTTATCATCTTCTTGCCTGCACTTAATTGGGTATTGACATGATTAAAATCAGAGATTTTAAAGATGTTAAAGTTTGAAAAGGGATATGGTCAATAAGCATAGGCCAATGTAATCCAAGCCTGTCAATCAAAGCAAAGAACCACTCAGATTGCTTCCCTAGGAACCAAGTTCCTCCTTTTCCTGAACTGCATAAAATGGAAACCCCAAACAGCAATTGAAGCCCTTGAGTGCCCTCATTCATTTGGCCTGCTGTCAACCCTAACAGTGTATTCCTTTTTAACCTCCACAGTTGCTTGGCTTTTGAATAAAGTTTCATGCTACTTTGAAACCCATGTGGGCTTTTATTTATTCTTGATTAGGATACCAAGAATCTGAAAACATCCAGCCAAACCCACCACTAGTAACATACGTATTTCTTTCTTGTAAAACCATGTGTTTTGGCCAGATGATGGTGGCACATGCCTTTAATTCCAGCACTCGGGAGGCAGAGGCAGGAAGATCTCTGCTCTATAAAAAAAAAGTTCTGGGATAGCTAGAACTGTTACACAGAGAAACCTCATCTTGGAGGGAGGGGCAGACTTTCTGATTTGTTTAAAGCTGTGCATGTAATTTGAACCTTATGCCTGTCACCCAAGACTTTAGAGATGAAGACAGAGTGATTGACATGACTTTGAGGCAAGCCTAGAATGCATAGTGAATTTTGGGTCAGCCTGAGCTAAACAATGAAACTGTTTAAAACCACAGCAACAAAATCTTCTTGTACATTTGGACCTAATAATTACACATAAATAATTAGTAAATTCTTCCCATGCTAGTCCAGGAGAAGTTGATGTTATATGGTTTTGTCTGATGTAGTTTCTTGCATGCTGCGATAAGGAGCAGCCTGAAGTACAAATGTAAAGACTCCATAGGTCATTTCCAAAACTTTCTCTTACTTAAACACGTAGACCCACTTCCTCATTTTCTCTTTTTATGTTTCTGAATACTCAGCTCTTTAATGTCTAGCTATTAAAGTGAAAAAGAGAAAAGTAATTAAAGGCCATTCAGGCAGAGAATGTGGAGCTTGCAACAATATGGGGTATTGTAATCATCATGGCTCTTCACCTTTTCCTCTGCACCTCTCTGGGCCCAGGCCACAATCAACAACTGTAGGACAAGGCTATCCCCCACATGAACCCATGTGCTGCTTCTTCTGTACTCTGGTTCTCAGAAATGCGAGCAAACATCTCTAGGAACGAATGCATAGCTCTGCCCCAAGGCTTGAGAAAGGAGACTCAGTTACTGCTACTAAAGCTAAGATTTGAAATTGACCAAAATTAACCTTAGCACAGGTCTAAGCAAAGGCCCATGGGAACTGGAAGCTCCTACAGACTGCGGAATTCCAGGGCTTTACCTCCCACACATCCGCCAGTGTGTTGTGCAGATCTGGTCAAAGTTCCGTGCTTCCTGCTCTGTCTTCTCCCCAGCCTCCTCAGCAGTGCTCTTCTCAAGGACAGGATTTTCCCACTGATGCTCAGCTCTAATTAGTCATTTGGTACTCAGCTTCAGCATATCCTTGATTACTTGATTACTTCTTTCTTTTTTATTAAAAGTGAATCAACAAGAATAGGTTAAAATAATGAAACTTTAGATTACAGGGGACGAATGCTGTGGTTGGAATGTTAGTATTCCCCATTCCCCATGACTCCTCAAAATTTATCACCGATATGATAAGACTAAGAAGTAGAGGCTTTAGGAGGCAATTAAGTCCTGTTTTGTTTTGGGTTTTTGGTTGTTTGTTTTGTTTTGTTTGTTTTTTAAATAGAGGGCTTGAGTGCAGTTCCCAGAACCTAGGCCTGGCAGCTCAAAACTTCCTATAACTTCTGCTCCAAGGGACCTGATATTTTCTTCTGTGCTCCATGAGTGCCTAGACCTATGTGCATACACCCATGTACAGACACATACTGTGCTGATGGGCTTCTGTCAACTTGACACAAAATTGCAAAGACCTGAGAAATAAAATCTTAATTGAAAAAAAAAAAATGCTTCCCCAAGGTGGGCCTGTAGGCAAGTTGTGGCCACTTTCTTGATTCATGACTGATCTGGGAGGGTTCAGCCAACTGTGGGTGGCACACGCCTGATGAGATGCCCCTGGAATATATAAGAAAATGGACTGATCAAAACATGAGGAGAAAGCTAGCCAGTTAGCAGTAGTAGCAAGCCTGGCCTCTGTTTCTGTTCCTACCTTGGATTCCTGTACTGACGTACCTACATAATGGACTACAACTATAAACTAAAATGAACGTGTTTCTCTCCAAGATGCTCTGGTCATTGTGTTTATTACTGCAATGAAGACCATAAGGATACATACACATAATAAAAATAATAAATACTTTAAAAAGAAGAAAAGATTGCTTTGTGAGAATAAAGACAGAGGAACTATATAAAGAGATACTGCAAGGCACTGAATCTATGACAAGTTGACCTTGGACTCTGCTGCTCCAGAACTGACAGAGTAAAATTCTATTGTTTATAAGTTACCCAGGCTAAAGAGCATCACAGAATCCAGAAGAGGGAAAGATGATGTTGAGTCAGGAAAGTGGTGTTGCTGTAACAAATAATTAAAACTGTAGAAACATATTTGGAACTGGATAGAAATCAGGAGGCTTGAAATCATTGAGGAACCAGCCAAGAAAAAGCCTGGACCAGAAAGAATGAGCCCCATGAGAGCTCAGAGGAAAAGCTGATCTGTGGAGAAGACCTCCATGTTCTCCAAAATCACTTAAGCTATCGGGATGATAATTGCAAGAAGAATCTGGGTGGTTGTGATTCCTCTTAAGAAACCTGTTGTGGGATCCTCAACAAAAAAGTACTATTGCTAGAAAGCAACAAAGAACCTTTATAAGTTGAGTTTGTATCCTGGTATTTTATAGAAATAGATATGTAAGAGCAATAAAATAAAATATGGCTATTAATAAAATTAAAAGCAATCTCTAAAGAAAGAGCTGATGTACAGCATAACTTTTCTTGATTTCCTTTATAGAAAAAAAATTGTAAGAAGAGAGATAGAAAATAGAGATTTCTCAGCGAAGGGAATCAGAATGTAAAGATTTAGGAATTTCTCAGCATGGCTGTGTTGCATAGAATGAAACTCTATTTGGAAAAGAAAACCTAGGAAGCTGCCAAATGCCTATCTCATACATAGGGTTAGTACAGACCAGAGGAAGGCAAATGTTAGCCACCAGATCAATAAGGGAATTACCATAAAGACCTCTCAGATATCTGTGTCTCTGTTCATCATCCACCCAAGATTTCGGGATCCTGAACACGGAAGAATTTCAAAGATTCTAGAGACCTGTAAAGCCTGGACCACTTCAAGTGGACTCCAATGGACTCAAGGGCAGTACAGGTAACAACAGCTACCCTGGAGGATTCATTTGGTCAACACTGGTGGCAATTGCATAGTGCTAGTGCTTCAACTGTATGGAACTTAAAATCTGTACGGATATAGCTGCTTCTATCTAAATTTCAAAGGATTCTGTAGAGAACCTGGGGACTCAGTAAAACAGCTCTTTCAAGAGTGTGGCTTCCTTAGATAAAGCCTGCCAATACGATGCTTACAGGGTTGTGGGATGAAAACTATTGCAAAGAACTTCACAAAGGCAAAGCCTAGAAGATACATAAAAAATAAGGGTGACCCTGAGAAACAAGCCAATAGAACCAGCAGATTACAAATCCAGTCCAAAAAGAACCATAGTCATGAGAGTTTTAACCATGAGAATTGTGGCTTATGTTGTGCTTAGCAAAACCATGAGGGTGAGGCTACCTGAACTCTCAGAAGCCCAAGCTTTATGCCCAAAGCTCTGAGAGATGAGCTTTGAAATCAAAGCACTGCAGTCTATAGCCTTAAATTCTAATTTTATTAGCCCTGCTGGGGTTTTCATTTACTTGTTACTGTTGCTCCTTCCTGCATCCCTAGTTCCATTTTTGGAGTGAAATTGCCTAGGTGGTGGGCCTACCACCCTTGCATTTTAAATCATACAATTTCTTTGGTTTTGCACGTTTGTGGCTAGACAAAAATTAGCTACAGGATAGAATTTGATTTTAATAACCAGTTTAGAAAATATGTAGGTGACACTCTATACTTGAGCCAATGCTGGAATGAGTTAGGATTTAGAAGACTATTAGTACATAACTAATATATTTTATATGATAGAAAGACATGAGATTCTATTGTCCAGGAACTTAATAAAAATATCAAATTGTGTATTATAACTTACACCAAAGTGCTAGGATGAAGAAGCTGGAATTCCAGGAGATGATTAAGTCATTGCATATTCCATGAAATGAAGCAAGTATCTTTTAAGTACTTCTGTGACATAAGGAGGCAAAGAGATGGTATTCAAAAAGAAAGTCCAAGATCTCACCACGTACATAAAAGGGATCTTTGTTCCACTATTTCTCAGCCTTTGTAACTGTGAGAAATGAATTGTGATGCTTATGAATTAAGATGGTCTAAGGCATTTTGTTGTAACGGTGGGGAATAAACTAAGGCAACACATTATGTTAGCCGTTGTTCCTATTAAATACATGTATAGTTCCTTCTGACTTCAAGACTTATTTCTTGGTTAAGTTATGTGTGTATGTGTCTGTGTCTATATTTGAGTACATGTGAGCACAGGTTCCTGTGGAGTCCAGAGATGGGCATTTCACACCTGGGGTTGGTCTGGGAAAGCTTCAGTTCCCAATTCATGTTTTGTAAGCTATAGCTCTCAAGTGATGAAGTATGAGGATTAGAGGTCAGTTAGCGTGTGCTTCTTTGAAAATATGTCCTTAAACCTTCTCCTTTGCCATTATACCTACACCCTTCTACGACATTCAACTGTTTTAATTTTTCTACTATACAAAGAATAGAGGCTTCAACTTTCTCCCAAACTCTTATAACTGCTTCTGCTAATGTTTCTTCCTCGTATTCTGTCTTCTCTTAAGATGCTGATGCTTCCCCTCCAGAATGGAGACATCCTTGCATGAAGTCGATTCTTTCCTCACCAATGACACCATCCCTTCAGAGAACTGGTTATTGAAATCAAAGCTTAATAATCAAAGAATAATAATGATAATTAGATAGAAAGATAGATAGATAGATAGATAGATAGATAGATAGATAGATAGATAGATAGATGAGATAGATAGATAGATAGATAGATAGATAGATAGATAGATAGATAGATAGATAGATAGATGACAGATAATTCTAAAATAAGCTGTACTGTCCTTCAAAACTAAAAAACTAACCTGGCAATTCTTGACTGAGCTGCCTCTACTTCAAGGCCCTGTATTACAAGCTCCATAATTGGATGTGCTTTGTCTCATCCCTGTGACAAAATACCTGATTGATGTGGGAATGTGTAGTGGGATTCAGGTATCAGCTGATAAGGTCCTAAGACGCTTATCCAGGGTCCCGAGCTCCTGGACAGGGTGTGGCCAACCCCATTGATAAGGGGCTGCTGGAACACGGGGAGCTCTCTTCCTGGTTCCTGGTTGTTGGAGAGACAGGATCAGAATCCATCACCCGTCCATCGCTCATCCATTGCTTGTCCATCGCTGTTGTCCCTGTTCAGGTGCCACTATAAGTTGTTACTAATATCGTGAGTGTTGATTTATATTCTAATAAATATTTATCTTGGACTGGTGCCTTGTAAGTAAAACTCCGCCTACAGGAATGTCTTTATGTATTCCGTGAATCTCAATCTTTAAATAAAGGAGCTGTTTTTGGCCCATGACAGGCACCATAAAAAAAGTAGGCAGGGGAATTAGAATAGGTAGGAAAGGAAGGGCAGAGAGAGAGAAAGACTGAGCCAGATGTCCAAAGAAGAAAAGTGAGGCACACAGGTGAGCAATGGGCCACGTGGCCGACAGATTAATGAAAATGGGTTGAGTTAAACTGTAAGAGCTAGCAATGTGCCTGAGCCATAGACCAAACAACATGAACTTAATATAAGCATCTGAATCATTTCTGGGGGCCTGATCAGCTGCGGGTGGCTAAGGGGTCTGGTGTGGCAGTTCTGTGGGTCTGCACCTCTGGCTACCCAGGACCAAGAAACCTCACTGCAACACCTGATGGAATAAAGAAGAATTTGACTTGGCTCATGGTTTCAGGGACCACAGTTCATTGTGTCAGGAAAGGTGTCAAGGAGTATCTTAGTCCTGGGCATTATGAGAATGCAATTAGCTCTTCTCACTTTATGATGGATTGGGGAACAGAAGCTAGAGACTATAACTCAAAGTCTAACCCTATACCTGCCAGCGAAATTGCATGTCCCAAAAGTTCCTCAACTTCCCAAAACAGTGGCTGTAGCTGAGACCCAAGTGATAGAACATTTGAAGCTGTGTGATACTTTACATTCAAACCATAGATAGCACTGGACTGATCTGTTAGTCCAGATGCAGGCTTGGAGTGTGTACTCATTTGAAGCAAGGCACAGAATTTCTGTCATGCTCACCAATCCAGCCAAACCAATTAAAAAGCTAATATTGCAATTGCTATTTGGCTCCTTGTCTGTTCTTAATTGCTTAGAAGCCAAAACAGAGACTGGTGAGTGATTAGCATCCCCTAAACACCAACATTTCCTCTCCTACTGTTTCTCTGTCTTTGCCTCTTACTCTTAATTAATCTGTGCAGCATAATATGCTCTGACCTTATTTGAGTGAAAGAAGCTATGTTGGAGTTAAATTGTGGTTAAAAAGAAAAATTCAAGAATAACTTCTGAATAAGAGTGCTCTGACCTTTTATTTTTTCCTTCTTTAATACATGGAATAAGTACAGAACATATTGTGGGTCTAGCATGATGCTTGGCACATAAGAAGTATAAGATAATTGTTTCTTGAAATAATACCAATTGCAGCAATACTTTCTTAACAATACAATCAGGGAACTACACAGAGTGGCATGCGGGATTATTTATGGATTTTCTGTCCAAAAGCACCATGTTTCCTGAATTTTAAGAAACCAATTTTTAGTTATTTTAAGTATTGGCCATGTGAATGTTACAGATGAGTAGGGAAGTCTGCCTTGCTTGTCTGGCTGGATATCTTCTGGCTAGTCAGCTCCCTTCAAAACTCAACATGTTCTACCAAGCTGACACAGCTTACAAATGGCAGGGAGAAAGTTTCACAAGCCTCCCATTCACTTGCTGGCTGGCTGAAATGACTTCATTTCTGATATAAACATACCTTGCAGAAGAAACTGTTCTGCCTTTGAAACTTCAAACATAACAGAAATTAAAAAAAAAAAAAAAAAAAAAAAAGATTGTACGATAGGTGGTTCTAATGTAAGGCAACACTTGGTGGGACTTCCTGAAGACCTTTGGAGAGTAGGAACATGGAAGGCTTTGAGGGGTGGGCAAGCTTGTTTCCAAGACAACAGAGATAAACAAGAAATTAAGGAGTCTTAGGGCAAAGCGGGGGAGAAAGGAAGATCCCAAAGAGAAAATACTATAAAAAGCATCTCAAATGCAAATGTTCTTATCGGGACAATTTTTTATAAATCCAGAATCTGAAAAATGTGTATCTATCTGCAAGATAATTGATATGCTGTGGGCATAGTCATCATGAAGGAAATTAACCACCATGGCTATTTTGAACTAAAGAAACCAGACACGATAGAGAATATTGTACCATAAACACATTCAGAGGGGGGTAGAAGGGAAGGAAAGGGGGGGGGGGTTGTCTGGCGTTTTATTCGGGGCATGACTTGGTCTTCACAGGAGTGTATTTGCTTCTTGAAAATTCATTAACCTGCATGTTCAGGGTTATCTGCTTCTGTATATGAATGTGTACTGTGGTTAGAGCTAAGCAAAAAGCTGAACAGAGCTGAAAATCTCAGTCTATGAAGAGAGACTGTGTGTGAATTTGGACAAAGTTAATACAGGGATGTAATTTTTTAAGATACTAAAAATTATCCTGGTAGTAAACTAGAAAAATGAAGGAAAATGCCACATGGTTATCATGTGTGTTCAGTCTCGCTTCCCGCAGCCTACCCTAATTCCCAACTACTTTAAGTCAAATTTTCTAAAGGTTATGAGTTTCAGAAAACTCACAAACAGTTTTAGACAGGGTGCTGGAGAGGCCTTGGTAAAGTTTAAGGCAGCTTTGTACTATGTGGAAGTAATTAAAATACAGCTTAGCCATGATACAATTTACCTTGTTTGGACAATTCTCTCTCTCTCTCTCTCTCTCTCTCTCTCTCTCTCTCTCTCTCTCTCTCTCTCTCTCTCTCTCTCTCTGTCTCTCTCTCTCTCTCTCTCTCCCTCCCTCCCTCCCTCCCTCCCCCCCTCCCTCCCTCCCTCCCTCCCTCTCTCTCTCTCTCTCTCTCTCTCTCTCTCTCTCTCTCTCTCTCTCTCTCTCTCTCAAATTACATAGGCTGATACCATACAGGGTCCGAAAGACTTGCTGAGAGGGATGAATGGAAGCTTTTGTCCCGTTTTGCCGAGCTGCATCAACTCTAAGGCAAGCAGAAAACATGGAAAGGAGATTAGCTTGTCCACAGTGCTTCTTCCTTTAACTACATTTCTGGAGTCCCTACTGTGTGCCAGGCCCTATGGTGAGTTCTGGCAATATAACACCAAGGAAAACATCTTTAACCAAATACATTAAATCTCAACTCAAACTACTGTGGGAGCTGGACAGACAGAAACTAGCCCAGGTGTTGTGGAGTTGGGGTGGGATCTGGGTCGGTCCAGCTAAGGGAACTGCAAACACTGATGCTCTGGACAACAGTCAGAGAGGCAACAGCTTGTTTCTTAGAACATCCTTAATAGGATTTGCCTGTAAAAGCCCAGAAAGGATTTGGCAAGCAAATTACTGATGGAAACAAGGGAAGTGTTAGCCTAGTTAAAACGGAGGAGCTTTAGAAAGAGCATTTGCATTCAGACAAAGAATATGCTAATTATAACTTAATCTTAGCCACTTGTTAAAGCAGTTACAAGATTTTCCAACATAGATCCTGCTGTTCTTCCCTTCCTGTTAGTAGACAGTGTCACTGTGGGCACCTTGGTTTAATAAGACTCTGCATATATTTCAAGTACTCCTATTGAGCCTTAACATCTCTCCTAAAATTTGATATTCTAAACCAATCAGACATTGCTTGGGAACCTCACCACTCCCATCTGTCCCCACCCCCACACTGCCAGACTCAGCTTCTGGTCACTCAGTTCCACAAATCAGAAACTGAAAAATCTCTCTAGATTCTTCATCATGCTTCATGCCAGCGTGGTCAACAGTCCCACACATTTTCTTTTACCCCCAGCTCCCTCCTCTGCATCCCAAGGCAGTAGATTCCAGCTCTTGTCCCATCTCCTTGAACTCTTCATATTAATTCTGTTCTCCTCTCCTTCCTATCTTATTTCCAGGCTTCAATCCACTACTAAAACCTCAGAAAAGGAACTTTTGAAAAGACAAATCTAGCCACATCATTCCTTCAATGATTCTACCATGCCAGAAGGAAGAAAATAAAGGTCACGTAACAATAAAAAAAATTGGGCAAAAAAATGTGAACAGGTATTTCTTTTTGAGGGAAGGAAAATAAATATCCCTTGCATATCTTTAATAACAGAAATTTGTGTTGAAACTATGTAGATTCACCTATTAGGCTGGGAAACAGCAATAAAGACTCATAATGATCTTTGCAGGGAAAGCTGTGAGGGATGGACCCTTCATGTCTCCTCAGTGGGAGTGTGGTTTAGAAAAATCTAGCAGAGAGCTATGTGATGCCATATCTCAAAATCATAAACAGAGAGACCCACAATTCCATTTCCAATACATTGTCCTCTACATATAGAAAAGCAAAGTAATTCTCCTTCAACTGGAGGATGACAGAACATGCTATTATATATCTGTGTAATGGAATTCTATGTAGCTGTCTTTAAAGGGGAAGATAAATGAAAAGGGGGAAGAATGGGAGAAGGAGAGGAAATATTAGCTCTCTGCTTCCTGACCCGCTAAGATGGAAGGCACTAGAGCCTCCCGTTCCCCACTGTGATGGGTCTAGTCACTTTAGCGGCCACCCACCCACCCACCCACACACACACACACACACACACATACACAATGATGGACAATAATTTGAAACAATGAGCCAAAATAAGTTTTTCCTTCTTTAAGTTTCTCTTGTCAAGTATTTTGTTGGAGCAAAGAGAAAAATAGTTAACATGGAAAATTTGGAACACAGGATAGTGCTGTTGCTGTAGTAACACTATCCATGTGATTCGGAGATCTTTAGACTGGGTTTACAAATAGCTGTGGGCTCTGTGCTATGGAAGCCCAAGAACGCTCTAAGCAGAGATTAATGGAACACTCTGGTGGAAGCTGGAAAGACCAGGTTGCCGGTAGAAGCAAAAGCTGTAAAGGTCATGGTCCTGAGGCCCCATTTAGGAAGAGGACTCTACAGAAGGATGAGATACATGCCATTTGTATGATTACTCTTGGAAACAATCATCTGTCTATATTCTGCCTACATTCTGAACATTGTGTAAAGCGAAATTAAGACATGATGGAAATAGTCCAGGCTTTGTGGCGCACACCTATAACCCCAAAACTCTGGAGGCAGAGGTGAAAAGATTGCAAGTTTAAAGCCGACTTGATCTCCATAATGAGATCTAGATTAGTCACAAATTCATAGTAGTGATGGTTCAGAAGAAAATGTCCCCTTATAGGCTCACATTGAGTCAGCACTATAAGGAGGTGTGGCCTTGCTGGAGTAGGTGTGGCCTTTTTGGAGGAAGTGTGTCACTGGGAGTAGGCTTCCAGTTCTCATGTTTAAGCCATGCTAGTGATTTACTGTCTCTTCCTGCTGCCTGTGGGTCAAGACATAGAACTCTCAGCTAGCGCTCCAGCTCTTTGTCTGCCTACATGCCCCCTTGCTTCTCAACATGATGATCATAATGGACTAAACCTCTAAACTATGAACCAGCCCTGTCATGGGAATTTGGCCATTTGGTCTAAATGACCAATATATTGGAGCGGGTTGGCCTGATGGGCGTCATCTTCTCAAAGATTACTTGATGCTTTAAGAATGGAGTGGGGGGGGGGGGGGAAGTCCCAGGCCTCTTGGACACTGGAAGGCTCAGTGACCTGGTCCAGACTTTTCACTGTCCTTCCTAGTGAACAAAGAAGCAGCAGCACTGCTTCATTCTGTATTTATGAGTATTGCTATATCCACTTCATCAGTTAATAAGTCCTTATCCAAGACTTTCCCAAGTCCCACCACTTCACGGCCCCGATTAAATACTTTCTTTTTTTAAGAGTTGCCATGCTCATAGTGTCTCTTTGTAGTGATAGCAGCCCTAAGACAATACTGAAATCTTATCACAAGAAAGCTAATTAGAAGCTCTGGCATGGTGGCACATGTGTGCCTTTAATTCCAGCGTTCAGGAAGCAAAGACAGATAGATCTATGAGTTCAAGTCCAGTTCTGGTCTACAGAGCAAACTCCAGGGCAGTGAGGGCTACACAGAGAAACCTCTTATCAAAACGTCAAAAAGACAGCTTTTAAAAAGTAAATAAATAAATAAACAGTGATACATTGATTTAAGTATATTGGACGCAGGAAACTTCAGTCTATCATTCAGGCTCTATATGGCTACTATTTACTGTGTTTTTGCTGGATTTATAGTGATAATTCTGAGCAACACATGGAGCAGAAGGATGTAAACACTACATTTGGTAAGTGGACACATTTCACACGGCAGAAATGCGGCCATAGACAAAGATGCAGTAGTTGTTAAAAAGAGATGATCATACTTTGCACAGGGATGATCGAAAGGGTAGCTTTAAGGGCAAGACCCTTCCAGCCAAGGAGCTACAGAGGTGTCTAAGCAGGAAACCTTGGTAAATGTTTTATCATGCAGGAACTCAGAGGTGATGATGGCTGTACATCAAGCTACATACCAAGCTGGCAACAGAAACTGGCATCATCCATATAGTGATGTTTACAAATATACAGAATGCAAGATTTACAGGGTCATAAAAGCTTTGCCAAGTTTCTAGAAAAATAAAAAACTACTGAAGCCAGGCCATGTGTAGCAATGTTTGAATCCTGGTAGGGAGGTGGGAGACTGTAACTCCTCACATGTTGGTAGACAGTGAAGCAGAAAACAGAACCAGAAGCAAGGTTTGAGCAGATCCTCAAAGGATTGAATCTTCTGGCCTATGCTGTAAAGTCAATGTTCATATTTTCTCGAATAAGCCAAGAACAAAAGACCAAATGTTCAAACCCATGAACTAATTGGGGACTCCACAGATTCAAACCACAGCTTTCTGCCTCTGGTTTCCATAGAATCGTGGTCATTTTCCTATTGCAGAATAGATTCTATCCAACTTCTAGAGTGTGTATAGTTTTACCAGTCATAACACTATTCAAAAGTCTAAATGCTCTGCTGAGAGTCTCTTAGCCTCTGTAACATCAAAAAAACAGGTTACATTCTTCCCTTATACAATGGCACAGAGTCAATACGTCCATTCCAAAATGAAAAATGGTGGTTAGCAATAGAAGATTGGGTCAAAGAAATATAGATAAAAACACAGCAAAACAAACCCTGCAGCTCCTGACCAGTATGTGTGACTTGTGACAACATCACCTGTGGTCTAGTAGGGCTAGGTAGCACCTCCATGGCCGTCCTGACTACAGTACATCCAAGTTCTCTCCTGAGCCAACTCTACTCAGTGCCAGCATCTTTTCTGGCAGGCATTCTATACACATTCCTGGAATTTCCAACATCTTGGCATCAACACTGAAACTCCAGACCATTTTAATGTTCAGTTTTACTCCATTAGATATATTTATTATAATTCGGTTATTTATTCTCCTATTGACAGACATTGGGGTTTTTTTTCCTTCATTTTGAATAAACTACTACATTCACTTTTTTAGTAAAGTATGCAGTTTGCTGTAACTTCTGATACATAGGGCAGGCACACATCTAACATCAAACAAAACTTTCTAGCAGGTATACAAACCCTCATATTTTACACTCTAACGAGGAATCAGAATTCTTCTGGCCCCACATTCTTCTCTGACTTTGTCACCACTTTTATTTCAGTAGCCATGTAATAGCACCTCATATGGCTTTAATGGCCAAAAATGTCGGGTCTTTTCTGTGTTTATAATTCACTTACATATTTTCCTTTTTGGAAAAGCTATTTTTGTCTGTTGTGTGTTTTCCATTTACTTCTTTGTCGTTTTTGCAGGAGCTCTGTGTAAAGTCTGGAAAAAGCCCTTGGTCACAGATGCATCAAGAACATTGCCCAGTCTAACAATTGCTGTCCTGTTGATTTATTCATTTGTATTGAATTGCACTTATTTATTTATTTCTGATGATGAATTAAAGTTTTAATCATTGCTAATTTTTCAGTTTTCTTTAGGGAAATTATTTTCTGGCCTATTATTGAAATATTTTAGAAAAAAAAAACCTATTTCTTTTCTAGATGTCTTGACGTTTTAGTAGTTTACTCTGAGCAGAAAGTTTATTTCTCAGTTGTACAGATTTGCATGGTTGATAAAGCATTGAAACAGAGGCGTAATGAGAATACCTGTGGCCCATTTGTTTGTTCTGGGAATAGCCTATCTGGGTTTCCCCTTCACTGACAGCTGGATGGTCGAGTTGGCCAAAAGTGAAGTTTTGCAATGCACTGCAATATAGGTGTGAAACAGCAATTTCCAGGGGCTGGGAAGGGAGTGTTCAGCAAAAGCTTTGGAGGTGACAGAGGGATGCAAAGATGTGGACAGGTCCCAACTTCCCTTCTGCCCTTTCTGTTCCAGGTTCAGGCCTTTGGATGGCATACTTTGTGACCAGTATTCACCACAATCCCCCAAGACATTTATCAACTCAGGCATGCAGTGGCTAGTAAGAGTGACCAGCTCTTTCCGCCAGACTGTGGGACTTTGGATGCCTATGTAGGGATGTCCCTGCATGCCCCTGCCTTTCTAAGGGTACCAATGCTGACTGGTTACTTCTGTTGCCTTTCCTCGTCACTGAACTGTCATTCCCCACCTCCTTCCCATGTGCTAGTTGCACTGACACATTCCCTGTTTGTATTCACTGCAGCTCAGCTTCCCAGACTGAGTCTTTACCAACACAGTGACGAAGTGGCATACACAGCAAGAGGAGAAACAAGTGGGTTTAAAAGTATAGTGCAGCAGATTCACACGCCAGCATCACTTAGTGCGCTCCCCTTGTTTCTTGGAAGCTAGTTTTGTAGGGTTAGGCTGTGGAGGACAGGACGTTGTATTTCATCTCACCACTTATTGGAACTACTTGAGAAAAATCACTTTCACTTTCATCGGTAGACTCCACATGCTCTGTTTTGTTTCTGTGCTTATTCTTTCTCGATTGAGTTATAGGGGTTTTCCCTTTCTTATTTATTCTCTCATATGAAGTTTCCTCCTCCTCCCTTCCCAGTCTTCCCCCCACACTCGGCTTTGTCACACATTCACCCCCATCCTCCCCACCCCAACCCTGCTCACCCCCATCAGCTCCTACCCCTTATTCCCAGCCCCCCAACCCTCCTCCGATCCCCACCACTTCCCCTCAGAAAAGAATAGGCTTCCCACAATCATCAGCTAAATACAGCAAAACAAGTTATAGTAAACAAGTAAGACCAGGCACACATTCTCACAGCAAGGCTGAACAAGTAACTCGGTAAGAGGAAAAGGGTCCAAAAGACAGGCAAAGGAGTCAGAGACAACCCCAGTCCCACTGCTAGGAATCTCACAAGAACACCAGGCTACACAACTGTAACATATATGCAGAGCACCTAGGTCAAACCCACACAGATTCCCTGATTTCTGAGCTCACTTGAGGCCAGGTCAGTTGATTCTTCCATGATGGTTTAAGGCTCTTATGGAAAGCAGCCTTTCAGTGCTTTTGAGAACATAAGTATATTCCTCAACATGAAAGCATCACTAGCTTCATCATTAATATCATCTCTCTTACCATCTCCATGAAGCATACATAATAGGACCACAGCTTTGCCGATGCAGATAAAATTAGTTTTAATGTAAGGAAGGGAACTAGAGTTCAAGCTGCCATGGAGGTTTTGAATTCCCTATATGTGTCTATTATTTTTCTTATGCCGATCCTCCTTGACCACATAGTCAAGAGCTGGCTGAACCACCCTTCCCCTGAGAGAATTAATGCATATTCGGGTTAGGAAATCATGTCTGGGTCTTGCTAAGCGTCCTGCAGTGGGCACACCAATGGTATTCCATTTGGGATGATGGTCTGTGGAAGCAAAATCAAGAGATTTCTTCTGATGGCAGGAGTTCAGTCACGTGGGTTTGCCCCTTTTAAACTAATCGATGCTGCTGTCTGCAGTCTTTCATTTGACTTGTTGAAAAGAAAGGAGAGAAATAGGGGGTGGAGCTTGCTGAAAAACTACAGAATGAGGCTAAAATGATCAAACAGAAAAGCACTGTTCATACATCAAGCTGGGAACCTATCCTGGCTGCAAATAGTCTCAAGAGCTCAGACAGGCTTGCTGGTTTCCTCTGTAAAATTATGGGATTGTCCTGCAATGTTACTTTTCAACTACTCTTCATAAAGATGGCTACTTTCCAGCCATAAGGTTCTATGTTGGGAGCAGGGCTCTGGACCTGCCACTGAGAAGCCAAGAGAATGAGCTGCATGCTTGGCTGGTCTATTTTTTATCCCTCTACCACAAATTTGTTAAAGTTCATTAAACTCAGAATTATTTTGCTTTTTTAAAAAGTAGTAAAGAAACTGGGCAATGGTGGCGCATGCCTGTAATTCCAGCACTCAGGAGGCAGAGGCAGGTGGAGCTCTATGAGTTTTATGGCACACTGGCCTACAAGCAAGTTCCAAGACAACCGGAGCTATTACAGGAGAACCCATGTCTCAACAACCCCCCATCACACACACACACACAAAGTAGTAAAGCTTTTAAAAAACTACTATAGACTCATTAGGATTATTTATAGCTTTCAATGCTATAAAATATGTTATTTACAGTGATTCTTCACAGCCTAGAAGCAGAATATGTAAAACCTCATTTATTCATGTATATATTAATCTTTTACCGTATTTAGTATTATTGAAGATATGATATAGAATCTTAAGCTAAGGAGGAAAATAAATTTTAAAACTCTTCTTTCTACTACTTTGTCTTATGAGCCTGAGGACAAGCAAGTGAAAACTATTAAAAAATGAGATAAATGCCACAATAGAATTTGGTAAAAATTGTAATAGGAATATAAAAGAATCCATTCATTCTGCTGGAGGGCTTCGGAAATCAATGTGTCACATGGTAGCTATTGTTTTTTTCCCTCCAGCAGATTGACTTAGAGACTTGCATTTTATTTGGAACTCTATGCAGATAATGTGTGTGTGTGTGTGTGTGTGTGTGTGTGTGTGTGTGTGTGTGTGTGTACCAGAGGTACATCATGTATTATCCTCTGTCTCTTTCCACTTTTAATTTGATACAGCGTCTCTCTCAATAAACATAGGATCCGTCCATTGAGATAAGATGGCTGACTTGTGAGCTCCGGGATCCAGGTGTCTCTGGCTCCTGCATTGGGGTTAGAGATGTATACCATCATTATTGACCTTTACAGGGTGCTAGAGGCTCAAACTCGATCCCCATGCTTGTTCAGCAAGTACATATCCTTAGCCAATTTCTTTGTTTTCCAAGCAGGATGGACAGTGCTGGGGTGTGCTGTGTAACAGGGGTTAGCCTTCTGAATTTGGAGCTATGCCACAGAGAATTCTCAAAAGGGAAACTCCACATATGGGCCCTTCAGAGATGGCCATATATCGTTTTCCTGCCAACTTGAAGAAAATCTTATGAAGACCGTTTAAGCGTGTCCTTTCAAGTACACGATCAGCACATTACTTTAATATGGAAAGGAAGTATAGGGCAGAAGGAGCTGTGCTTTCCAGGTGCCTAAATCATTGCATCGTGTTCCTCCTAAACTATGAAAAAGGTTCTCGGCGGCGACTCTCAACACATATTTCACTTGGCTTGTTGACAGTTTATGAAGGGCGAGAGGAATTTCTCCCTCTCATGTCTGATCAAGTACACAAAGTGAATGCCAGCAATTAACTTAAACTTTGGCAGCAGCAGAGTCCCATGCCTCGTTTAACAATAGGTCTGCAATTTCTGACCCCACGATGGTGCTTTTCCTTGGCGCCCGATTCCCCATTTTGTCAGGAATTTGCAGCCTCCAACCCTTTCTTGAGTCCATAAATTTCCCAAAGTGCAAGCCTTCCTGCAATTTAGGAAATGGTGAAATGTTTTAATACAAATCATATATGTTTCTAGGAAGTTCGTGTCCTTAGTAAAATGTAGAAATCCAGGAGAGGATGGGTTTTCTTCCAAAAAGCTCTACAGAAACAGCAGTCTGTAAAGACCACTTGTGTTTTAAATACAACTGATGCTAATACTAATAGGTTCACCGAATATACATTTGATGTAGTTCTGGTATTTATTTTGTTTTATGTAGCAGTGGGGTTTTTTGGCCCTGGGCGGCCAGAGGTCCAGTCCCACAGACCTGCAGTCAGCCCCAGACCCCTTAGCCACCCACTGCTGCTCAGGCCCCCAGAAATGACTCAGCTGCTTATATTAAGTTCATGCTGTTTGGCCTATGGCTCGGGCACATTGCTAGCTTGCTCTTACATCTTAAATCAACCCATTTTTATTAATCTTTCCTGTCACATGGCCCGTGGCTCACCTGTGTTCCTTACATGTTGCTCCTTTGGGTTTCTGCCTCCTTCTGTCTGACTCAGCCCTATTTCTCCTGCCTATGCTGATTTCTCCTCCTACTTTTTCTATGGTGCCTGTCATGGGCCAAAACAGTTCCTTTATTTAAAGATTGATATTCACAGCATACAGAAAGGCATTCCCACATCAGTTTTATTTTTTAATTTTTATTTATGAAAATGTCATAATAAAGCATGTTATTTTATATGCTAAGTAAATAGTGAGTATTTTATTTATATCACCTGCTTTCATTAGCAAAATTTCAGAATTTTCCAAGCAGTGTTATAATTTTAGTGAAACTAAAACTAGACAATTCAAACTTACATAACTCATTTTATCTGATGCTAATTGTCAGATTTTTATGAATATATTAAACTCTAATTCTTTATAAATATCTAAAATTCTCTCTCTTCTATAAAGCCAGTTATCATCCTAGCTCACATAGACTTTACAAACTTTGTGCTTTCAGCTTATTTACATCTAATTTACATTTTAAACACATGATGTCAAGTCAGGGATAGAGCTGACTGGTGAAGATCTAAGGTGCAAGCACAGAGCTCTGGGTTTAATCTCAAACATGAAAGAGCAGGAAGAGGAAAACGAGGAGGGGGGGAGGAAAAAAAGGGGGAGGAGGAGCAGGGATGGAGGAATCAGAAGGAAGAAAGAGATCCTAAAAGAGATGAAAATAGAGAGGGTGGTCCAGTAGTAGAGACGAAGAGGTGGAGTAGCTGGGGAAAGAAGCAGGACCAGCTAGAGAGAAGAAAGTGTATGAGGCAGAATAGCATTGACTTGAACATTTTGGAACAAAGTGTAATGATACATATGAACAAAAATGACATGACAAAACTCTTATTTGGTATGCTAACCTTAAGAAAAAATGAGTTTTAAAACCTGACTCTGATCTTGAGAGATAGAAGAAACAAGATATACCATGTATACTCTTAGGTGCTTTTATAGCAAACACAGCAGAAGCCACCTATTGGCTCACTCAGCTGTGCACTCATCTCACAGGTAATCAATGGGCAGCTGTGACTTGTCATGTGTAAGATGATAAGCCAGTGCCCAACCTCAGTAACGTGGTTTAATGGACAAATACGTACGTGCATACTTACAAGGCAGTGATGGTCATGAGTTCAAATAGACATGGAAATACTTGAGAAAGTCTTCTCAATTGCAAATAAAGCACTGTGAGAGAATCATGAAATAAGGAATTAATGAACTCTTTTCTGATTAAGTGAAAAGTCACAAACAATAATCTAAAAAAGGAAATTCAACGCTGCTGAAGCAGACTATCCAAAAATCCCTCACCCGTTGAACAAGAAAAAAGGAAGAAAGGAGGTAAGTAAATTTCATGTGTTCTCCATTTTTGATACGTTCAAAACATGTGCAACTTCTTCGTTAAGAATCTTCAGGAAACTGTAAGTACAAATAAATGAATTGCTAAATAATGGATTCACTACTATGGAGTGCAAATGCAACTCTCATTGGGGAAAAATAAATGACTTAGCGGAGGCAACCCTTCTCATATAGATAACTAAACATCTTCATTTCCAAGGATAAATATATTTCACGTAGAAGAGAAGACTTGATTATACCTTTCTCTTCTGGAATCCCTGAAGGCTAGGTAACTCCATAAGGGTGCCATTCTCATTGACTCTAGCGACTGTATATGTGTTTGGGGTCAAGAAGAACAGGAAAAATCAAGTAAGATGCTGAGAACTATCCTTGACTAAGTTATTTTTATTTTATTATAGAGCTCAGACATTCTCAGTTATACAATTTGGATTTTCTAAAATAAACCAACCAAATAAATATGAAAGCCCATCCCTTTGCCTTAGCTCAAATATGTCAGGAAACAATATCAAGTGATTGTGGTTGTTGCATTGGAGCTGAGATGATGGTTCAGTATAAGAGCTTTTGTTGAACAAAAATAAGGAAGTGAGTTTAAATCCCCAGATCCCAGGTGAAAATATGTGTATGAGGAGCTGGAGGAATTATTCAGCAGTTAAGAGCACTGCCTGCTCTTCTAGAAGAAGACCTGGATTGGGTTCCCAGCACCCACACAGTGGCCAACAATCATCTGTAACTCCAGTGCCAAAGGATCTAATGCCCTCTTCTGGCTTCTGCAGATACTTCATATACCTAGGACACAGTTATACATGAAGGGAAAAACACCCATACATATAAAATAAAAGTAAATAAATAATTTTTAACTCCTGTATTCTTTCACATGCCTATACCCCCAGTGACAGTTGTCAGGGAAGGTATGTAGGAGACAGAAGAACTTCTGGGTCTGCTGCTTGACTGCCCAACCAGGCAAAGGTAAGTTCCAGGTTCAGTGAGACCCTATGTCAAAGGAGTAGTTAGGGAACCAGAGGACAGTCAATGTCTTCCCCTGGCCTTCTTGTGAACACATGTGCACACATTTGCACACACACATACATATACCACCCACACACATACACAATAAGATAAATATTTTTTGAAAATAAAAAATAAGAATTTATTTCATATCTGAAATCATGCTAAGGACTTTATTCTTTTTTCTTTCTCATGACAACCCTGAAAGTTAGATAAAAGTATTCAATTAGTGCCTTATTAAATGAGCAAATAAATATTTTCACCTGTCATATTACTGTAACAACTATTTGGTTAACTCATCTAACAACAAAAGTTAGCAAATACCATGTATTATGCAGCTAAAAGAAAAAAAATCTTAAAACTTTCTAGTTTGACTTACAGAGTTCTTACAATACAACCCACCCATCGTACATGGTGTGTATAACAGTTACATTGTGGATGTGCAGATGAATAGATAGGCGTGTATATAAAAGATAAAGACATCCCAAAAACAAATAGGTTGGGGAATCCAAGAAAAAAACAAATAGGGACTTCACATGAGGTCACTCTGAAACAAACAACTAAAATATGCATCTTTCCATCAAGGCGTGATAAAATTGGCGTTCATTCTCAACTTCTGGTCTTTCCACACTGAAGCCAAGTGGAAGAAAGAGTGTAGCAAGGAGAGAGAAACTGAACCTTGCGGGTTCTGGCCTTCACAATAAAAGAGTTGGGACAAATTCGATGGATTTGATCAATGGATTTAACAAAATAATTTGAGACTTTATGGCTTATTGATCAAGGAACTATGCCTGAGAGGTGCCCATCCATCACCTCTGAGGCCAGAGAACTCCCAGAGAAAACACTGTTCCTGCCGCAAATCAGTCACCCTTCGAAATTCAAAAGTTCAATGGCTTCATCTACCAGCAAAGCCTCAGCAAGGCCTAACAAGGCATTATTCTTTCTGCAAGAGAAGAGAAGGGAAAGCCAGCAGAAACAATGCATTAGGAAGCAAATACATACCATGAGCATAACCCTAGCCATGACCTTGTCAGTAAGTGATGGAAGTCTTATTCAAGAGATAAGAAGAGAGTCCTGAAACACTTAAGTCAGCTTCAGTGAAGTCTGCCTCACAGCTTTCCCCTCTCAGCCTCCCTTTTCATCACTGGCCAACTAGCCAGGCTCCACAAACAGATGCTACCTATAGAGTAATTCAAAAGAACCCTCTACCAAAGACTTGCCAAAATGGCTGAACAGAACCGAAAGTTAGCATTCTCTTTTGTGATGGACACAGCTGTGAGCAAATAAAAGCAAAGGCCATGACTTCACTATGTACATCTTCGGAATAAGAGGAAAAACACCTGAGAACTGGAGGGGGCAGGCACATTTATTTGCTAACCTAGACTCAGTGGGGTGTAAAGCAAAATCTTGCTGTTAAATCATCATAAGCCCTTTTTCATTTAGGAGGCTGAGGTTTTCTTCCTGACCACTGCATGCAGTCTAAGGTGCTTGTCATAGCTTTTCTCTTTATTTCCAGATTTATTGAACCATTTTCTTTTAAGGAATATTAAATTCTAATCTCATCTATTAACAAAGAATCATTTTTTTTTTCTTCAGCTTGGGGACTTTAGTGTGTTCCCTAGCTTAGGCTCAGAAGTCTGTAGTAGAGAAAGACCATTGTTTAATTCCCCCTGGAACTGGGAAACAGTGAAGAAAAAGCAGTGGACAGTTAGGAGCAGGCCAGGATTTACTCCTGGAGAATACACTGTCTGCCTTTCTTTTGGGGGGAAATATGTAGATCTTTTGTGACCTTCTCTCTGTTCTGGGGCTATGCTTTTATACACTGTAAATATTTGTCACTGTAAATATTAGTTTAATAAAATGCTAGTTGGTCAGAAGGTAGACAGGAAGTAGAAGCAGGGCAAGAAAAAGAGGAGAATTCTGGGAAGTGGAAGAGCAGAACAGCAAATCCCAGAAAACACAAAGGAAGATGAAAATGTATATCTGAGAAAAAGGTACTAAGCCACGTAGCTAAATATGGATAAGAATCATGGGTTAGTTTAAGAGTAAGAGTTAGCAAGTAATAAGCCTAAGCCATAGGCCAAACAGCTTGTAATTAATATAAGCCTTTGTGTGATTATTTGGGACTGAGGGATGGTAGACCTGGACCTCAAGGCTTGGCCAAGCCAGAAACTTCTGTCTACACATCTCTGTGGTGACTTCTCTAAGAATCATTTCTTTGCAAGAGTCCTGTTGTGATCAGATCACTCATGACCCTACATAAGCAAGGTCTTCTGCAAAACTAGAAGTCATGTATAATACCATATCTACCTAATCCTTCAAAAAGCAAAAAGGTGTGAATGAGCTTGCTCTTGCTCTGGCTGTTTTTTACTGTTGTACCTCCAAATAGGGTCAAGCCAGTCTTCCACATTTGGATCACCATAGGCAGGAACCTAATTCCTGTGTTTACAACATTCCAGGGGTATAGCTCCCATTTGCTAAGAATTTTTCTAACAAGCCGTTTACTTGGCTTTGGTTAGAACATGGGTAGGACACTCAAAAGAAAGAATGAAGTAGAAAACTGATTGGATTGTATCTTGGGGACAGGTCATGAAGGGATAAGGGGAAAGAGCACAGCAAAGGCACAAAGTGGAAATGAGCTGGTCACAGTAAGAGATAAGTATATGGCTAAGACAGAGCTCAGAAGAGGGAAAAAGTCGTGGTGACAATACAGGAGAGGTCAGTGGGGATTAAATTGGGTAGGCTCTCCAGACTGTAGGAAAGCATGGGCTTGATGCAAGTAGCAGAAGACACTGGAGCAATTAGAGATGAGTAATATTTAAATATGGTTTGATGTTTCAGAGATCACTTTGGTTGCTGTATGATTAATAGATGATGGAGTTATAATCATACATATGGCATAATATGGATGTGTTGAAGACCTACTAATGTCATCATGCTTGATGAGTATATCAATGTAAACCTCTTGTACTCAGAGCAATGAGATGGCATCATACAATTCTACACAATTCCCTTCTCACTCTTCAGATGTCTTTTATGCCAGGGTATAGATTCTGGAGTTAAAATTCGAGGGAATACATTGGTGAGCACACAGTTTCAGGGACTGCAGTAAAGTTAGTAAAGAGAAAGGCCTTAAATAAAGATATTTTTGGAATCCATAGTTGTATAACAAGTTATCCCAAATATGAAAGACATCATTTTCTAGCATCTGGCAGCTCCGGTGGATCAAGAATTCAAGATGGGCTTAGTTGTATGGTTCTGGCTTGCATATCACTAGCAGATTAAACTGAATTAGCTAGCTAATATCTTTTTCTCTTCATGTTACTCAAGGATTACTCCAGGTGTGTTTTTATATGGGGCCTCTTTCCTTATGACATGGTTGCCTCATAGCAGTTAAAGCACTTCTGTTGCTGAAAATCCCAGCTAAGTTTTCAGATGCTGAGAACTTCCACAATATCCCAGTGATTGTAAGTAAACTACAGTCCCTTCCAGATTCCAGAAGAGGAGATGCAGACATTTTCTTCCAACCTTCAAATGGGGAAAAATACCAAAGTCATATTTCAAGAAGAGCACAGAGAAAGATAAGGTTAGAACCAAGGTTAAAAAGTACAACTTACTTTGTGATACCTAACATGAGAATAATATTTCAGGAAAAATTTAAAGTGTATATAAAAATACAGAGGAAGGGCATAGAAAAAGAGTTCTGAATGTCAGAAGCATTCGGTGGTAATTAAAATTTTAATGAGGCTAACATCAGTGCACTCATTTTGCAAACGGGAGGGACACAAAAAATACCTGCTTATGTTAGATAAGACCTATACAAACACACACATGACAAGAAAACATGCAATTGTACCTCCAGGACACTTGAATAAGATGCTTTGCTATTGCTGTGACCAAGTACCATGACCAAAAGCAATTTATGAAAGGAGAGTTGATTTTGGCTTACAATTCATTCCAGAGGCCCAGCATGGTGAAAAGGCATGGCAATAGTCGGGGACAACATGGTGACAGGAACAGAAAGCTGGCTGATCATGTTTTTGTACATCCAGGGAACACAGAGAGAAATAACATGATGAAGAAGATGCTCTCAATCCTCAATATCTGCCCACCCCACTCCTGTGACATACTCTTCCAGCAGGGTTCCAACTTCCATAGGATCCATAATCTCCTCAAACAGCATCCCCAAGCCAGGACCAAAGGTTCAAATGCATGGATGAGAATGAAACCTTTTTCTTTAAACGATTATAACACTCTACCCTCAAACCATGATCACATCCACTCTGGCCAGCACTCTACCCAGAGCTATGGCAGCAAGCAGCCATGGAACACGGCTACTTCTCTACACATCCGGGTATACTTGGAGAACTTTCTCTGAGCTGCTAAGAAAGATTTGTTGGTGAGAGTTCTCTCAAGTCAGAGCAGAATCATTTCTTTGGAATCCTATTGTCAACTATCCTCCTCACATGAGCAGCCTGAAGACGCAAAGTCGCAAAATACACAAGGCTTTGATCCTGGCGAATGGACAGACTCCAGCTTCTTTCTCATTGTGACCTTGCTCTACCATTTGGTGTTAAATATAGAAAGCACACAGGGCAGGGTGAAAACTCCAGAGTCCTAGACAAATTCTAATTCTTCCTGTCTCCCCATCTATCATCATCCGTTTATTGTCTAAATTACGGTGTTGCCAACATAGTACCTAATTATTTCTAGTTCTTTTTTTTATTTTTTGCTACATATACATCCACCCTGTCACTGTTGTACATTATGCTTTCAAACATCACAGCTACTAATGATATGAGAAAATACCAGAATTCACTTGCTAGAGGCCCCAGGAAACCAGGAAATGAAGTCAAAAACATCAAATTGCAGAAAGCATCATATAACATTGCAAAAGATAGAGAGGAAAGAGTATAAGAGCTAGAAGACAGGGAGGAAGACTGCAAAACACTCTCTCCAGGACATAGCAACGACCATAGCAACCATGATCTCACAGGAGCTTAGGGCCTGCACAGGACTGGGCCTGTCAACAACCAATATTCAACCAGGGAGGGGCTCACCAGGCTTTCACCTCACCTGTGAACTATTACCAACTGATGAGTTCTAGAGGAAGGGCCATCATCAAAGTCAGTTGTGTGCCAAATAGTGAGCTCACCAGGCTCTAAAGGATACTTCCAAAGTCAGCAGGTCACCAAACAAAGCAAAGACAGCAGAAAGGTAGGAAGGGGACCTGTGGGGAGGTGGCGATGATAGGGTGGAAGAGATTAAAGAGGGTAGAGGGTGAGAGCAAACACAGTGTGCTAAATAGGTGTATGAAATTGTCAAAGAACAAATTTAATCAATAAAAAGGAGTTTGTCCCAAAGAGGAAGCTCCTGGGACTTGGGAAGAACATGCACCCTCTGGCAACCTCCTGTGTCCTTCATCTTTAGCTGCTTGACAACAATATAATTCTCAAAAGATTTGACAAGTAAGCACTATACCAAGAGCTGTATGAAACCTGGGAGATTCTCCATGGAAATTTGTCTCTTCCATCACTCTGTTGACAGCAAGGCCACTGAAGCTAGCTCTATAATCTGTGGCAATCACCATAGGCCTCAGGTCCTTGGTTTGCTAACAGAGAGAGTGAAATGGGTATTCTCTGTTTCTTTGTAGTTTTATGATTTAAAAATCCCAAATTCCATAAGTGCTATAGCTAAGTTAAATAGACTATTTGGGCAACTAGACTAAAGCAGTCGTTCTTTTACAGTAGATTTAATTAAAATCTACTGTAACCAGACTACACGTTCTTCTGAAATGCCTTGTATTCTCACTCTGGGAGCCATCATTCATTACCTGTATTTTCATATCTATGCTCATATTGTAACTTGAAGTTTTTATCTAAAACAAATTGACTACACACTTTCTATGCTGTATTAAGCACATAATACTGAATAGATCAATGACTGATAAGCAAAGAGGTTCTATTTATAAAAAAAATTATATAATTTTTTTTTCTTGAATAGAAAAAAATGCTTTGAGATTATCAAGTAAGCACAAAACCACAAATGTAAGTTATTTGGTATGGGCTTTTATTAGATCATCATATTTACTCTAATGAATGTGGACAAAGGTGTCTAAACTCAACTACAGGCTACATCAATATTCAGTTGAAGTGATGAATCTAAAACTGATGCCTCAAGCCATCAGGAAACTTGTATTTAGAAAACACTTTGCCTATTATCTCCTCCTTTTCCACAATGTCCCCAGGTCATTGTTACGTGGTGTGGAATTGTTCCCTCCATTTATAGATGAATTAAAGGAAGACTAGGGAGTAGTCCAGAGGCATGGAAGGGTTTTTGTACTGACAGCTCCTGATGCTGGAGTTGGCTTATCATCATCTCCTTTAGGAAGCCTGCTGTAGTCTCATCAATGGATTGATGTGCCATGCATGTTTCCTAGATACACAAATAGAATCTGCTCAGTCTGTCTAATGTTATCTGGATCTGTGTACTTCAGGCCTGACCATTTCCAAAGAAGGTGGCAATTCAACTCCAGAACCAAGTGAATCTGCTAGAGCTCCTGGGACAGAAGGATACCTCTGACAGAAAGCAAGATGCTGTGAATGCAGCAGGCACAGCTACTCTCTCTCTCTCTCTCTCTCTCTCTCTCTCTCTCTCTCTCTCTCTCTCTCTCTCTCTCTCTCTCTCTCTCTCAACAAGCAGCCACGATTATGAACCAGACACTTAACTACTTTCTGTTTTGTACTCTTACACATAAACACAGGGATTAAATACATGCTACCTATTTGAATTGACGTTGAAAGTACTTGTGAGCTTCATTTCAGGCAAGAAAGAGAAAAGACAATATGATTAGAGAGGCATTAGCCATAGATAAGACTGTGAACTCTCAGTTGTGGCCTGAATTGGATTCTAGAATTTATTGTCGACTTCTGAGAACATCAGCCCAATGTGTTGTGGCTTCAAAGGTCAATAAAATGATAAGTATTATCCAAAGGGGTATTGTAAAACACAAAGCAGGACACATTTACCATTTACTAGAAAGCAGATCGGTGTATTCCCTTCTGAAAGCCCTCGTTCTCATTCTCCGGTTGCTGCCCCTCTCAAAACAGACTGCAGAGTCTGAACACATCCAGAAGGGGAAAATCCAAACTGCTGTCAGCATGGGAAGTGGTAAGCACTGCAGGGCAGCATAAAATGATTTAAATTACACTACAATTAGGAAAAAGCAATTCTCTGCCATTAGTCCCCCATATAATATTTAATAACATCCTTTAATTTAGTTATGCATACATATTTAAAGTCTCAGATTAAATAAAGTGTTATATTAGAAGGGATGCTTCTCCTAGTGCTCACATTTCATGGAACAATTATACTCCGACTCTGTAAGCACACCTTGAGTATGAAGAGGTTTTGATCACTCAAGTAGTAGCCTGACTCACCTGACATGGTTTGCATAGCTCATCCTACTGCCAGAAAGGCCTTCTGAGGTGCAATGGTTTGCAACCATGAACCATGTACCTTCCAGCATGCAAGTACCCTACCCATTCAACAGCACTTGGAAAATGGGTCATTTTATTCATCTTATAATTGTACTTAAGATAATTATGGTACCAATTTATATGCTTTCCACAGCCTACCCACTAATTCCAGATGCTCTTTTAATGTGTCAACAATAATGCCAAATACTTAAAATTGTGTTATTATATCCCCAGAAAAAAATGGCTGCACTCAATGTCTTACTTCTTTTATTTTAATTATTTTTATAAATATGTTCTCTCAGCAACAAATCCCAGGACTGATTAAAATGAATTAAGGATACTTTATCTAAACTTTAAAAGATATCCTTTTTTATTTCAGAGAATTTGCTATTCATATGAAGAATTGAAGGCTCTAAGGTAAAACAATGAGACAGAGAATAGATAAATTTATCGCTAATTTTATAAATGTATAGTTCTATATTGATTATGAATTGTGAAATGATAGTTAAGGCTAAACATTAGTTACACATTTTAAGTTTTGTTATAAGGCTAACCTTTGATTATACCTCTTGAATATTATTACATGGTATACTAACTATGAAAGAGATTGGAAAGTACTCCACATACAGTCAGGTGACAAGTAACAATAATTAGTCAATGCCAGAACAATATCTCAGTGGTTCTACATGACAATAAGCCTGACATTTCCACATAAGCCTGTGTCTCACTAGCTGCTATAACACCACAAACAACACTTACTCCCATATCACCAACTGTATTCAAAGGTAGCCCCTATGATTATGATTATGCATCTGAGATACTACTTGACAATGATAAATTATGTCATTGATTTATTTATATATACTACTGGGACAGTTAATCTCAGTTGGCAACTTGATGAAATATAGAATCACCTGTAAGATGTCCCTCTGGGAATTCCTGTGGGAAATACCTTGATTAAGTTAATCAAGGTGGGAAGACAAACCCACTGTAGGTGATGCCTTCCCCTAGGTGGGAATTTCTTGGACTATACAAAATGCATCAGGATTTATCACCTTCATCATTCATTGCTTACTGCTTGTAGATGCCATTTGAACATCTACTTTGAACTCTATTATTTTGATCTTCATACCATGATAGACTGTGCCCCAAAACTGCAAGCCCAGCTAAACTCTTCCTTCCTTCCTTTCTTCCTTCCTTCCTTTCTTCCTTCTGTTGCTTTGGTTGACTATTTCATGAAAGTAATATAAAAAGATACTAAGACAGCTCTCATATTTCTCATCACTCTTGAGGGTACACTGTAGGGGGATTATGTTGTTCCATTGTAAATAATTGTCCGACCCACTGGTTTAATAAAAAGCACTGATTAGCCAAAGGCAGACAGGAAGTGTGGGAGGGGCTACCAGACTAAGAAGTCTCTAGGAACAGGCAGAACAGAGAGAATGCCAGAGAAAAGCTGGAAGAAGCAGAGGACAACTATGCTACTCTAATAAAAGGTACCCAGCAGCATGGCTGAACAGGATAAGAGTCATGGGTTAGATTAAGGGTAAAGAGTTAGCAAGTTATATGCCTGGGCCTTAGGCTGATCACCCTAAAACTATTGTAAGCATCTGTGTGTCTCTGCGGGTCTGTGAGTCTGGAGACCTAAACCTTGAGGTTAGGCCCAAAAGTTCAGGCCAGAAACCTCCTACTACAATACAATTTCTTATTTTTCAAAACACAGTTTGCTATAAAATATATGCCATGTTGTTCTGAAAGCTGCTGGGTTTTATGTTCATTATATGACTTATTTGTATTACTCCTTTGTTTTTACTTAACCATATTTTGCTTCTGTTTTCAAAAGCCTAGAAATTCTAATACATAGAGAAACATGCATATCACACACAAATACTCTGTGTACACTATGTGTTTAGTAAGCACTATCATATAGGTTTGTGAAATATACTCTATGATGTTCTTACAGCAATGAAAGTAACCTAACAAGTCTCTCAGAATAAGTCCCCATTACTGAGCATCCCCACAAAGCCAGGCATGCACTTCCAAACTGAACCAAGGGTTTGACAACCACAGAGCTAATATCTAAGTCCCAGTCAGAGAGAGAAAATTCTTCCTTCATATTTTGCTTGCATTAACACATAATGGACTGTGTGTTCACCCATCGTAGCCTAGCCAGCCTGCTAACTTGCTCTAGAGATCTAAGTGTCCATTTCATGCAAAAGTACTCTCACATACCTGTCTGAAATAATCAAGTACCACTCCACGCCTCAGCCAAGTTGACACATAACAGGAGTTATTGTGACTGGTCTGTAATCCCTCTTTGGACATCAGTTCCTTGTAAAGTATAGCATTTTAGCCTCAGTTATTCCCTGACATCAGATATGGAGGGTGTGTCATTGAAATCCCTATTTTTTTTTAATGTTTTAGCTACTTTTCTATTGCTGGAATAAACCACCATGACCAAGTAAACGCTTAAAGGAAGAATGTGCCTGAAAGTACCAGGTGAACAAAATCCCATCACCACCACTGCAGTGCAAAATGGCAGCAAGCTATCAAGGTGACTAGAGCTGGAAGCTCAGTGCTGAGTGTCCACATGCAAACAGGAGCCAGATAGGGCACCTCAAATGCTACAGTCCTTTGGAAACCTCAAGGCTACCTACAGTGGCTTACTTACTCCAGCAAGGTCACATCTCTTAATCCTCTCCAAATAGCCATCAACTGGGGACCAAGAATTCAAATGTCTAAGACTTATGGGGGGCACTTCATTCCAACACAAACCTGTTCTCTCTTCATCTCCCCTCATCTATCTTTTCCCCTCTTATCTCTATCCTTCCTTTCTCCTTTCTCTCTCCCTCTCCCTTTCTCTCCCATCCTTTTCTACCTCTCTCCTCTCCCATCTTTTGAAGTTCATATCTGAGAATGGTTTTACAGTGAGCTGAGACTTTCAATTTAGACACACAATCTTTCCATTTTGAGAGATACATTTGCATTATTTCTTTGATAACATCAACCTTCTATTTTCTGATAGCACCATCCCTCACTTGTTGGAACAGACCTCCAATTTTTTTTTTACCTTTTTCTCTTTAGTCTTTCTGTATTATGCCTTCCTCAGCTTTCTAGATCACTTATTTCTCTCTTTTAATGAAAATTATAAGTGAGATATTTTCTTTGTTCCTTGAAATCCCCATTTATTTTGTTTAGATATTAATTATATTTTCAAGGGTTTTTCTCCCCCTTTGCACAAATTTCTATTTCCTCTGGGTCTTCATTTTGCTTTTTGGTTCAGCTCCTTTCTTTCATATTGGACTATCTCCCCAACTGTCTGACAATATTTGGCTTTCACATGTAAGAATGATCGTAGGCTTGTGTGCAAAGGTTGAACTCACCCTCAGAGGTTTCTTTGTAAAATGATAGGAAAGTAAGGTTGACATTCAAGGAAGAAATAAATTTCAATGTCTGAAGAGCCTTTCTCCAGAGGCAAATCTTCCATTTACTGTAAGCTTAACCCAGACAGAATAAAGGGAAAGGGTGGTTGTTTCTGGTTCCTGTCTCCTAGAAGTTACTATCACAAAGGAATGTAGAGACCTTGTAGTTTACTATATATTTATTCAATTCCTTTGTTTCAGCCCATGTCTGTCGCACTCTTTAGTATACGGTTTTGTGCCAGAGACTGGTAAGACTGCTATATATAGAATTTCTTCACAATATAAGCCTACATGTACAGAGAAGAAAAAGGGATATCACCGAACCCCTAGCGAATGGGTGAGACATGGACCTGTGTAGTCAATTCCTCCATCTACAGACTTTCAACTCCATATTCAATGGCACTTCTCATCCCCATCTTCCAAGTACCTTCCGAATGCTGTGGGCTGCAGGGTGTGGCAGAGGAAACTGTTTTCTCCATATTGGAGTCCACAATGACACTGGTATGAATTCATACAGTCTACTAAAAATTAGCCCTTGTGTTTGGACTTCCTTCTCCCAAAATGTGCTCAGCTCTGCAGCTAGTGTTTGTTATCTAGTCTTTTATTTTTGTTGTTGGCTAATTAATAACTTATATTACATTTTACTTTTTTAAAAAAGATCTTTTAGGGGCTGGAGAGATAGCTCAGTGGTTATGAGCACTGGTTGCTCTTCCAGAGGACCTGTGTTTAATTCCTACACCCACATAGCAGCAAAGCTGACAGAGCCATCTGTAACTCCACTTCTGGGGGATCTAATGTCCTCTTCTGCTGTCACTGACCAACTGCATGTACACAGTTGGAGGAAAAACACCCATAAACATAAAATAAAAGCAAATAAATCTTTGATATCTATTTTATTTTAGAGCTGGAGAAATTTCACAATGAAAAATGTAATAGTTCAGGTCTCAACATGCTCCGCTAATTCTCCAGTTACATAATAATAATAATTACTATTATTATATTTAAGTATTATATTTATATACAATTATTATTTATTTTAGTTGTGTATATGTTGGAGGTAGGAGCTGTGTGCATATGCATCCAGGTGCCAGTAGAGACCAGAGATGTCAGATCCTTCTAGAACTAGAATTACAGGCAACTGCTATAAGCTGCCCCACAAGGGTGCTAGAAATTTAACTTAGCTCTTCAGAAGAGCAATCTAAATTCTTAGCTACTAAACCATTTCTATAGTCCACCTTTTCTGGTTTTAGGTGAGTTTAATTTTGAGGTGTGTGTATGTATGAGTAAGTACGTATGTGTCTACTTGACATTTGACTTGGCAGGTTCTATCATACTTCACAACCTTTCTGCCAAAAAAAAAAAAAAATGGGTCTAAAGTGAATGCTCAAGTGATTTTAAAAATGTTATTTTATCAGCTATATGATTTGAGGATTTTACAATTTAGTTAATGTAAGAAAGTTCTTGCTAATTTGTCTTGATTTCTGGCAATCACACATGAAAAAGATACACAGCACAAACACACACATACACACACACACACACATACACACACACACATGCACACACCACTGTTAAGCTATTAATTGCTGAGACAGACCGCCTGACAATTTATCTTGCCTCATGGCTTCATACCTTTCAGTTCATGTTTCTGGGGAGACACCATAATGGAAGAGTATAGCCAAATACAGATCTTACCTAAAGGTATAACAGGAAGTGTAGGGAGACTGGACAGGACACTACCTCCTCAGGACACACCCTCAGTAAGCCATTTCCCCTAAAGAGACCCTGTCCACCAATATTTCACCATCTCTTAAGCTCTCAACTTCATCTGGAGACCACACATTTAATACAGAGCCTGAGAGGAACCTGCTGTACTGGAACTTTAGCAATCCCTATGCTTTGCCCAGACACCACAACCGATGTCACACAGTGCATCCCTTGTAGTATGCATTTTCCCAGATGTCAACATGTTGAGTAACAAGGAAGAAGAGTGGTTGTGTGGAAATATCCAGAACTCTGTGTATTTTTCAGGACAATAATTATACTTTCTGAGAAGTCCAGGGAAGCTTGCATTCATACCATGACCCGTGTACTGCACTTGAGCAGAAGTGAAAATCATTCCTAACTTGACAACCCTGAGAAAGATGTGCTCCTGGGCAGCCAGCAGCACCACCAGGCTAGTTGAAAGGAACTGTTTCTGGGTTCTCTAGTGCCTGCCCAAAAATGTGGCATATCCTGAGATGTTAATGCATTTGACTCTAGCCACAGACTACTTCTCTACCCGAGGGTAGTAGATGATTAAGCTCCATTCCAAAGCAGACACTCTGCATTTTCTCAGTGGCCTTTAGCTTTCTGAGCTGTTATCCTGGAAATGCTGAACGAACCCTTTCAGCTCCCATCTGAAAATGTGCAGTCTTGTAAACACAGCCTGTCTAATGCTCAGAAAGCGTTCCTTACCTTTGGTGTGCCATTCACTTTTAAATTAAAGTGTCAGGTGATAGCAGATAAAGCTTCTTTCTTCTTCAGGGTCCTTGTCACTTGGGCTAGTTCACACTCTCATTTCTGCCAGTTTACAGCCTCCTTTTTTCTGCCCTCAGCAGTAACCTTTTCCCGGATGAGAATCTTGTCTATGTGACTCGAGCCCTGTGCTCTTTCATTACACAGCACTGTCTTCCCTGGCCTTTCTAGTCTGGTTCTCTGATGTTATACTGCAGAGAATACACCTCAGAGTAAAGCCCTGTGCTACCAATCCATGCTCTCCAAGAAGCCCCCCACCCATGCTCCCAGTTTCCTTCCCTTTGTAAGCCATGCTGAACACAGACCTTAGAAGTCCATTTTGTTTATGTTTGTATGGCAATGGTGCTGGCAAAGGACCATGGATCAACTAAGGCACTATGTAATCAACTGCAGATTTGAAAGAAAGAAAGGCTATTGGGGTCTGATACAAAGGAAACACTCATGAAGCATGGTCAGCAGCATGCAGTGCACTCAGTAAGCCACAGACTGAGAAGGGACAGAAATTAATTGCTCTTTCTGCTCACTTCTTATTGCCTGCTTACTCATACTGCCCATCAACTTTGGCTTCTTGAGAACAAGCATGTAGGAGCTGGAGAGATGGCCCACTGGCTAAGAGCACTAATTGCTCTCTCATCCAGAGGATCTGGGTTCAATTCCTGACACCCACATGGCAGCTCAGCTCACAACTGTTTGTAACTCCAAGATCTGACCCCCTCACACAGACATACATGTAGGCAAAACACTATACACATAAAATAAAGATAAGTAATTTAAAAAAAAAAACTTGCATGTAGTCACAGATATTTAATTTGTGCCTTGGGGTGTTATTGGAAAGGGCTCTTTGAGGCTTAACTGGAAACTGTTGATTCAATCTCTAGAATGAAAAAGGAGCTGTCTTCCCCCTCCCCCTCTCCCCCTCCCCTCCCCAATGATACCCCTTGGGTAATGAAGACAGCGTGTTGAGGAAGGGGAGCTCCACCACAAGGTGTTCTGTGGCAACTAAAGATTCAGAGAGGATGCTCTCTCCTCAGTTCTCTGGGACATATGGTGCTTATTCTTGTCCTCGGTGACTTGTCCCCCAAGTCGGCAGGCCCAGCCTCCCACTGTGCGTGTCCTTAGCTCTGATGACTACGTCCACTGGAGTCACAAGAACAACAAATAAACAAGCAAAATCAAATGAAAAGCAAGCTAACGCTGCAGGAGATACTTTCAGCCTAGTCTGGGGTATTGCCCAGTGTCAAAAGTCTGTGTTATAGAGCTGATTGTGATTTTGATATTGTCCGCCCCAATTCTGTGCTACACTTATCTTAGCCAAAAGGCTGAGGCACGCTAACTCTTTGCTGGGAAATACAGTCAGTAAAGGTCAACTCTTCCCACCCCCTTCCTCCTCTCTCTCTCTCTCTCTTATGTCATTTCCTAATTCACCCTGCTCATCTTTTTCTACTAATCTCTTTCTCATTATCTTTCTGGGTCTCTCATACTTGGATTTAAGATACAAATTTATTTAGGCAGAATGTATATAAGATAGACCCATTGATTTTGACAAGTCTTGACAAATGTCTATGCCAGCTAACTATACAATCAGATAAATTACTTTCTGGTCACCCTCCAAAGTTGCCCTGTACCCCTTCCCAGAGAATTCCTGTATCTCTAACACAGGTAACTATGGATCTGCTCTCTGTCGCTACAGATTTTATTTCTAGCTTTTCGAATAACTCAAGTCAGGAGAAATCTATCTATTTGCTTCTACAACCTTACACTCAACATAAGGCAACTTTAGCCTAATAAATGAACCTTTGTGTATTAGATCCAATACTTGTTACTAGTAGTATGTTGTGGTGTAAATTTCTGGGTTATATGAAAAATTCATGTTTATAAGAAATATCCAACCTGTTTCAAAATGCTATCACACTTTTTCCTCCGTCTTGCAGTATGTGGACACACTGTTTTCCTTCTACCTCCCCAAGTTCTCCATATTATAATTTGAACCACTTTAATGGATACTTGTCGGTATCTTTCTGACCCAATTTTTATTGCCATAATAAGTAAGCATATTGAATAACGTGCTTGTTGAATCGATTGATCTTTGGTAGTATCTGATGCATTATGAATATTAAAGTTTTTATTTTTAAAAAATTTTCCTATAACCACCACTACTCCCCTTCCCATCCTTTCTCCTCATCTTTCCCCAGCCTCTTTTCTCCCTCCCCACTTCACCCCCTGGTCAACCCCCAGAGAGGGCAAGGTATCCCAAGATGAGTCAGTTCAGTCTGGCATATGCAGTTGAGGTAGGATCGAGAGTGCCTTCCCCAAGTATGAAGTCTAAGAAAGGTGTTCCTGCCAAGGCATGGGTTCCAGGAAGCCAGTTCATGCAACCGGAATAGAGCCTGGTCCTATTGCAAGAGGTTCCACAAACTGCCCACGCCTTTCGACTGTCATCTGTATTCAGAGGGTCCAGATACATGCTATGAAGGTTTATCACCTGTCATTTCAGAGTCTGCGAGCTCCCAATAGCACAGGAGCATCTACTCCATGGTCTCTCCATCATGATCACGATCCCTCTGCTGATGCATTCTGTCCTCTCTCTCTTCAGCTGGACTAGTAGCTCAACCGATGTTTAGCTATGGATCTCTGCATCTGCTTCCATCAGCTGTTGGATGAAGGTTCTATATATAATGGCAATTAGGGTGGTCACTCATATGATAATAGGGACAGGCCAGATTAGTCTCCTTCTCCACTATTGCTTAGAGTCCTAGCTGGGCTCATCTTGTGGGTTCTTGGGTATTTCCCTAGCACCAGGCTTCTCTCTAATTCCACAATGACTCCCTCTAACAGAATATCCACTTCTTTTGCTCTCCCGCTCTGTTGCCCGCCTCCAACCACCCCATTCTCTCATGTTCTCTTCTCACCTCCCCTTGCTCCCTCCCACCATATGATCACAACTTTCTCAGGAGACTTTCTCTATTTCCCCTTCCCAAGGGGATCTATGGATGTCTCTCTTAGCTTCCTCCTGTTATCTAACTCCTGGGGAGGGGGAGGGTGTGGTTTGGGAACTCTTGAAGATGAACTAACTTCATTTTGCACTATGGCATCCATGATCTTGAGATGCCATCTTGGTGACCAAGAACAGAATGTTAGAATTAAATTCGAAATGGTCCCATAGGCATGAATGTTGAATGCAACTTTTAGGTGGTGGAACCTCCTTGGAGGAAGGCGGTTACTGTAAGTCCTTGAAAGTTACACTTGATTCCCTGTGTCTCCCCTTTTTCTGATCCTTGACTTCCAAAGAACTGACTTTACTCCACAACTTCTTTCACCATGATGTTCTGCCTCAGTATAAGTGAGGAAACAGGAGGCCAAGTAATCATGGAGAAGGAATTCGGAAGTCAAGAGCCAAAATAAACCTTTCTTCTAGAAACTTCTCTCAGGTTTCTGTCACAATATCAAAGACAATTAACACAGAACTTTTGTCATTTATCCATATTTAATTATTTTCTTTTTCTTCTTTTGAGACAGGATTTCTATGTGTAGAGCTGCTAAACTGAACTCACAAAGCTCTACCTGCCTCTGCCTCCCAAGTGCTGGGAACAAAGGCATGTGCCACCACTGCCTACATAGACTATTTTCTTATTGAGCTTTTTATACTTTGCTACTACAAATCTTTGTCAGGCATGTAATTATCTTTATAGGATTTAATTCTAGTTAAATTATCAAACTTTAAAAATAGTATTATTAATATAAACCCTAAAATTTTGAAAATAGTATCTTAATAAACATTGGCTTTGAGGAACCTCTGACTTTAAAAAAATATGAAGGTGATATTCATTTTCTAGCACCAATTTTTCGGTTTTATCCTCTGTGCTTAATACTTTTGTAGAAAAAAATTTTAAACTCTTGGTAGTATAATGGATAATAAAATCTTTTTTCAAGTTGTAGTTTTCTGTTTTAATTATTTGTAGTATATGATTTTCCTCTGTGAAGGGCTTGACAGATCAGTAAACATTTTTGGTATTGAGTATCCCAGGTTCCTATTGCAACTACTCAAAGCACCATTCTATGACAAATTGTTTTGTCATTAACAATACATAGGCAGTATGTAAATGAATAGGTTGGATGAGTTAAAAATAAAACTTATTTATAAGAAAAATTACTGGGCTGGATTAAAAATTCTGACCCATACTATGGTCCAAACACAGATACAGACTCAAACACATGCACACACACACACACACACACACACACACACACACACACACACACACACACACACCACTTTAACATAAATAACATTAGTAGTTTTTAAAAACTTATTTCTTTTAACAAATAATATTTATGTACAAAAATGGTTGAATTCTGTTGCTCATGAGGTCAATTTTTAGCGTGACTTTGGTTTCATTCAGTTAAATTTACAAAGGAAAAAGAAATATGTTCTAAGATTCAAACTATGGTCAGATCTTATCAGATATGACATCCTAGTTGGTCATAAGGGAAACTGGTAGGGATACATTCAACCTCACCAGTCTCATGAGAATAGTCATTTTAAAAGCATGTAAGTCAGGGAGCAAAAGTAAGGTCTCTGTATATGTAAAGCAACCCAAATCTAAAAAAACGTTACTTTGAGAAGTAGGTAACTGGGAAAGTGCCTATAAGCTTGCAAACAACTTACTCCAATATGCCAATTCTTTTCAGACTAACCTTTATATGACTTAATACCTAGAGCTATTTAATGGATGTTCAGTACTCACACTATGCATTTAATTTGCTAACATCACTTACACCTAAAAGTCACTGAACATAGGATGTAATAGTTTACTAATTCTGTGTTACCACCTTAAATTGGTTTCTAACCTTGGGCCCTTAATTTTCTTAATTCTACCATGATTCTTTCAATATCTTCAGAGAAAGCCTGGCTATTTCTACAGGCCACAGAATAAACTAGCCATGCATTATGGGGCAAGCCTGGAGTCACAGGATTGGAGAATCAGAGGACAGACACCTGTGAGCACAGCTAGGAGCGTCTTTTTCCACTGTTAGGGTTTTGGGTTTGGTTTTGTCTTACGACCTCTGACATAGATCCAGTGTCTACTTTTCCTTTTCATAATAAGCATCAGTGAATTTTTGACAGTGAATAGCTAGTTTTATAGATTTATCTCCTTTGATCTTTGCAACATATTTACCATATAAAATATCCAACTTGTATTCCAAGTATCACATGAGGAAATTGAAGTTCATGCAGGTGAAAGGTTGTGCTCATGTTTACAGAGGGTTTGGGGGGGAGGTTGTGGTTTTTTTGAGTCATGCTTTTGAGTTTGGAAGGCTGACCATGGTATGAAGAATTTCCAGTCTTGTATAAAGACATAGGGATGTGAATCTCAACAGTAACATAGAATCCACACCATCAAAGATGCTTCTAAAGAACAGTGGACACCCAGGAAGAGTGGAGCTTGTAAGATTAAAGTCTGATTTTCCCTTTTATCTCAATATGATTTCTAGGACAACATTCCACTGAGTTTTTGTTCTGATATATGTGTTGAACACGACAGTGCTCCAAGTGCATATCAGGAAAAGCCATTCAAAGAGAGGGTGATGAAGAGAGAGCCCAGACATGGCACAGTAAAGGAGAGGGAACAGCTAAGGACAGAGGGTGAGCTGAGGCAGCCCTTTGCAGTGTCAAACTGTCTCTGCCACGGTCATCATGGTATTTCCTTCTTTCCCACAAGCATATAAAAATGCATGTTATATAGAAAGAAAAAAAATCAGAATTAAGTCAAGAAAATAGCATTCCCATTCAGTGGTTCTTAGTAACAATATATTTTAAACAGACTTAAGGAAATGTTTGAACTTGTCAAAATAAAAGGGCTGTCAGAGTCCCAAACATCAGGATGGTAGGGGGTTATCTCACTCTGAAAATGACCATACTATTGCAGCCTGTTTCTTCCGGATCTTCCAGGAGCCTTCTTTTGCAGCCTTCTCACCCAGCAGTGGAACCTTCTGTCAAATGCTTCCCACGTTTGTCATCAAAATGTTTTGGCAGAAGCATCATCTTTAGGTTTTGACATAATTCCGAAGAGAGACTTTTTCAATTATTACTAATGGAACATTATGCTCCTCTTTGGGAACTTCTGCATGAATAAAAAGGGTCATTAATGACAGCTACTCTCAGGCGGAAATATGAGTCAGTGCTTGGTGCAAGGTGCTTTTTTTAAAGCACCTGGTAATTCCCCGCTCCTTCACCACCTCTGCAACTCAAACAGTCAGTTATTGAGGTGACTATTATAAAGTCAGTGGTATTGATTCTCTGCAGGTGAGTGCTATTTATTCTCCAGTGTTTTGTTTCTCGTGTTACATAATAATGTCTCATATAATCCATTTCATTCTCAAGTGTTTTACCAGTTTGGATACTCTCTGGCATTTGTGGAAGGGACAGCTTTTGGAGTACCTCTGTGAGTTTCTTCCATGTATGTAAGACAGACTGGAGCTTTTGTAACAGCATGTGAAAAGGGTCCACCTGTTCAGTGTCCTGAGGGGTGATCTTTGAACAATTCTTATGCCTCTGGAGTTGTCAAGTGAACATCTGAGCCCAGGTGAGAGAAAGAATAATTATTTTAAAGGCTTGCTTAGTGAATCTATATGATATTCCAGCCTCTGAGCCCACACATATCTATATAATCTATAAAATTACACATATCATAGTTATATCTTTGGAATTACAAAGCATTCAACTATCACGTCCCTGATGACAATGAACTGTGGCTCACTGCTTACATCACTGACTCATAACCTCTTTTCTCTAATGTGCCTAACTGTGCAAAAAAAGGAAAAACAATATAGGTTAAGTTCATCTCCGAGTAGTTATAACCCCTCACATTATAAGTTGATGAAAACTTATAGAAGTACAAGTAAAGAGAGTGATTATAATAGAATAATACTGCACCAACTATAATCTATAGAAAAAGTAGACCAGCGTGTGGGCATGTGAGTTCACTGTAAAGAACTCTGATGAGTCTCTAACTCCTATTGTTTTTAATAAAAATTATATAAGATGCATATGTTTCATTCCAACATTTAGAAGACAGAGACAGGCAGATCTCTAAGAGTTCAAGGCCAGCCTGGTCTGCAGAGTAAGTCCCGGGACAACCAAGGCTACACAGAGAGACCCTATCTCAGAAAGAAAAAAAGAGGTTGTATATAGGAAAACAAAACGGTAATTTGGCATGTCTACAGTTGAGCTGCATTTTAAGCAGATAAAGCACTCTAGGTAGTTATGACTTTCTTAATAAGTATTTTAAAAAACACAAAAATATTCTGGCAAAAAGTAAAAAGACAGAAAGACAAGTCCTGTCTAGAAGAATAGAAGTTGATTATAACACAAACTTTGAAAAAAATATTATGGAGTTACGTGGCCTCACAGGCACTATCTACTAAACATTTACAGGGAAGGTCACAGAAATTCTTCAATGGTTTTTTAAAAAATACATGAGAGAAGTCTAATAAAGTAAAAAACTAGAGAAAACAATAGAAAACTTCAGGCCAGTATCTCTTCAAAATGTACATGAAAATTCTCAGTAAAATATTAGCAAGCAAAATGCAGGAATATACAAGGTGAATTATGCACTAAAACCAAAGGGACTTATCCAAGAAATCCAGTTGGCAAATTTCATATTTGGAAATAAACAAACATTACAGGGTAGAATGTGGGTTTCAGGCTGTGCAAACTCTGGGTGATGGCCCTCTACCCGTGCATGTAAACACAGCACTGAGTGGACACAGTAGGATTTACAAAGAAAAACATGAGTTTGGGAGGAAAATATCGTGAGAGGGATGGAAAGAACCAGAGAGAAGGGAATGGGCTGTGGATTTGATTAAAACACGTATATGCATGTATGAAATTCTCAAATGGTAACAAAAGAATTAAGATCATTTTTAAAAGTAAAAACATAATAAACTCAACAGGCATAAAAAAATAATTTGATGAAAGCCCAACATCCCTTCAGGATTTAAAATAAAACTCAAACCCAAGAAGTAGAATTTGTTGAACCTGATAAAGCAAATCTAAAATCCCACAGCTAACAACACATTTGGTGGAGAGAGAACAGATGACAGAAAACAAAGAGCTCTGCTCTTGCTAAGATCATCTATATTTTTTAGTTTGAGGCCCTGTCTCAAACGCAAAAGCTACAGAGATGGCCCAGTGGTTAGGAGCACAGTGAGTTCAGTTCCTAACCCCACATAGTGGCTCTCAGGGATCATTACTCAAGTTTCCAAGAGATCTGAAACTCTTCTGACTTCCATGGGCACCAGGAGGGCATGTGGTATACATATGTGCATATATGTAGACAAAACACTCATACACATACATTTTTTTCAAAATCTATAAAGGAAAAATTTTAAAACAAAATAAACAAAAAGATAGTCTATATTTTCCTGGAGCTTTCAGTCAGGGAAATTGAGAAAAGATAAGAAACAAAAGTATTCATCTTGAAAATTAAAAAAATAAAAGGTATTGCTAATTTCAGATGGTATGGTATCATTTAAAGAAAACCCTAAAACACACACCCACATCATTAAACTAAGTCATGAGGCAAGATGGCAATATGCAATACTGATGTACAAAAGTCAGTTGTACTCCAATACATATGGAGCCAGAAATCTCAAACTGAAACTAAGAAACTAATTCCTTTTATCACAACATTGAGAAGAGATAAAATGTTTTAAAAATCCCTTTAACAAAATGATTATGACTTTTAGGTTGTGAAAAGCACCCAGCATTGTTGAAAGAAATTAAGGAATAAATAAATGAAGAGTCACCCCATGTTTGTGAAGCTGAAGAATTAATACTGTTTCAATGAAAGAACTCTCGCAACTGAGGTACAGCCTCTGTTATGTCTACCCAGACAGTTTCTTTGTAAACACAGGAGAGCCAAATCTACGACTCACAGAAACTGTTAAAGACTTAGATTTCCAAGTCAGTCTTAATAAAAAAAATCATCTGGGGAATTCATGTGTTTCTGAATCAAAAGTTTTATATCACTATTGAGATGTAGCAACCGATCAGGATCAGGAGCTGTTTCAAATAAACACAAATAATAAATAAATAAATAAATAAATAAATAAATAAATAAATAAATAAATGAATGAATGAATGAATGAATGAATGAATGAATGAATGAATGAATGAATAGATAAATAGATAAATAGATAAATAGATAATAGATAAATAGATAAATAGTAAAGTATGACTAAGACATGTTCCAGAACCCCAACATTATGACCCTTACCACCAGGACTGGTTATAAACTTCATACTGCACCTGCTCTTACCAAAGACCCTGATAGTATCATTGACTGATCTGCAACTAGATCTGTTGCAGAGTCCTTTCCTAATCCAAGCCACTGATATTGGTCAATATTCTGTATCAAAATCTATGAGCCATAGCAGTCTTTCTAGATATGGGTCATGATATAATTCAAAGGCCTGTAAGATACTGTCATTTCTTACTTGTCAGCAATCAGGCAATGTGAGGCAACTTGTTCTTTGCTTTGTGAAAGTGCATGTCTAGGACTCTGTTACCTGGTCACTGTAAGTTCATGCCTTAATAAGAAGGTCAGCATAACGTTTTGGGTGCCTTGGTACCAACAAACACATCCTATATTTGGTAGTCTTAGAAATGTCTGCACAGTTCTTTCCATGGGTTTCCTCATCTTAGTAAATGACTGTGGGTCCATGCTTGGAGGAAGGATGTGAAATCAAGTTTGTCATAAAGTTGCAAGGCTTTCTACTAGGAAGCCAGACTTTCCTGCTCACAATGGCTTTCAGATCTGAAAACTGACTTTGACCCAGAAACTGAATAGGAAATCGGGAGTTTCAAAACTTATATTTATTTTCATATTTTATTTATGATTATGTGCATACATTTTTACACACATACACATGCACAAGCACACGCACATGTGCACATGCACGCACACACACACACACACACACACACACACACACAGCTATCTGTAGAAAGAAGGCTTCAAATGTGCTTTAGCTGTAGTTACAGACAGTTGTAAGCCTCCCAATGTAAATACTAAGAATCAAACTTGGAGCATTTGGGCAGATAGCCCAAGCTAATGTTCTGCTCTTAAAGAGAAGATAGGCTCAGCTCTTAAGAGGATGACCTATCTTTTTAGTGGAGAAGTCTCTGCAATCACATGGGAAAAATATTATTTCTTGCTCCTGAGAGTTAAGATACTGAGTTGAGAACCAAAGTTGTGTTGATTTTATAGAAATGGTCCCCATGGACTCATGTGTTTGAATACATGGTTCATAGGGGGTGGCACCATTAGGAGGTGTGGCCTTGTTGGAGGAGATGTGGCCTTGTTGGAGGAGGTGTGGCCTTGTTGGAGGAGGTGTGGCCTTGTTGGAGGAGGTGTGGCTTTGTTGCAGAAAATATGTCACTAGTGGATGGACTTTGAAGTCTCAGAGGCTCAAGCCAGGAATCTGCCTGTCTTCTTCTCTAGCACGATGCTTGACTGTGTACCACCATGCTTCCACTCATGACAATAATATGCTGAACCTGTGAAAGCATAAGCCACTCCCAAGTAAATGTTCCCTTGTCGCCATGGTCATGGTGTCTCTTTCCAGCAATAAAACCCCAACTAAGACAAAAGTCCTCAGAAATACCTATCAAAATGTTCCCATGTTGGGTCTTAGTGTCTCAGATCTTCCTAACTTCAACAGAAGAGACCTACTCAGTTCATTTATCAAGTCTTTTTGAACATCTCCAGATCCTGAATCTACCATCTTGCTGAATAAGGTTAGGGAATCTTCATAAATCACCCTTAGCCTTTGACAGTGCACACTGTCTACTTAATGTCCATTTTCAACATGAAAGTACATCTTAGTCACAGCCAGTCAGTATGACTGTCCTTGGAGGTACTGCTCTCTCCTTTCAAGTGAGAAAGTGACAAGGGCACTCTGGCAAACCAGTACTTTTAGATATATAGATGAAAAGTGTACTAGCTGGGCTGCCACATTAACCTAAGACTGTCCTCACTGACTCAGGATGGGATTTTCCTTGTTACCTGAGCAGAGACTCAAACAGCGGTTCTCAACCTTCCCAATGCTGTGATGCTTAGTACAACTCCTCATGCTGGGGTGACGCCCCAAACATAAAATTATTTTCATTGCTACTCCATAACTGCAATTTGGCTACTGTTATGAATTGTAATGTAAGCATCTGTGTTTTCTGATGGTCTTAGGCGACCCCTGTAAAGGAGTTTTTTCATACACCCCCCAAGGGGTATCAATCCACAGGTTGAGAACAGCTGCCTTAGAGCCTACTTGGGATCCTGCAAGAGGCAGATGTAAAAATGGGATGGGAAGCTTAAGCCTGTATCAGAGAACACATCTATGAACAATAAGGGAAGAGGAGCCCCTGTATGACAAAAGACACCTGCAGACAGAGAGAGAGGAGTCAATAAGAAGATGTTGGGTACAGACTTCTTGAGGGTATCATGCAGAGCCATCAGCCCATAATGTCCACTAGAGGAAGGGTCCAGAAGGAATGGGTTGGTTTTAGTAGCATTCCATGCTCAGTCAGAGACTGGGGCAGCTTCAGACATAATACCCCAGTGGTTGCGAAGGAGGGAGTAACTGAAGGAAGTCAATCAGCTGGGCTTGCATCTAGTTCTTTTAAAAGGAGATCCCAGTGAGTATCACAAAGCAACCAACAATAATTTTCTCCATTGTAAATACACTATGGTCTCACTGAGATGCCTACCCATGGCTTTCTCCCTAAAGTCAGTTACACACCAAAGTCATATTCACTCAGAATTTGGAAAGTTGGTCCTGGGTTTATACAAATAAATAAAATAGTAGAGTTTATCCAAGTGCCTGTGAGAATATTGGCAAAGTTCTGGGTTGTTGGGCCAAATGAGGTTGGGCATGGTGCTGGGTCCAGCTGCCAGGATCAGACAGACATGAGTGCCCCATGGGAAAGTCAATGGCTATCTTACTAATGCATGACCTTGTTCAAAGAGGTAAAAGTCAGGGGGTTATCCTATTGTAAATTTTGCTGGTGCCAACCAGTAGCAAAAACCTGGATCTATTAATGGTTAACATCATCTGTTTTTCTCTGACTTGTGCTTCTAAAACATAAATGCAGGTAGAACACTCCATACCCCATCAGTGACAGACTATACTGACTTATTAATAGCTACCAACGGGCAATCAGATGGGGGGAAGTACATTTCATGTTAATCCCCCATCAGCTGAGTGTCTTTCATCACTACCGTGCAACTCAAGTTCACATGGTGTTAGCCTGTGTGCGGCACATGGTCCCCATTCTCACAGAAGGAAAATGGTTCCTTATTCTGGGATGGCATTAGGCAGCCCTGATAGTGCCATGTGTTAATGACCTCATTAGATCAGAATCTGTGCTAGGGGGCTTAATTTAAAATGACTCTGATTGTCTTCCAAGTCCTTATTATGAAGAATTCTCAAGGGAATGGCCAATGTCAGTTTTCCTGATGGAAAAGGGAGCGGAAGGAGGTGGTGTCCCTTTCTTAACAATCCCATGGGGCCACAGTCACCACAGGGATCCTAGGTTAAAGTCAGTTCTTAACGCGATTGTAATGACATACTCTCCACAACTCTTTGAGTACAAATGATAAAAATAATAATTACTTAAACCAGAAAAGAGACAGTCGGGCACATGGGTAGCTTAAAACCTGGCTGAAGTACAGAAATCAATTTCTTTCCTGTCCTTTCCTACATCTTTGCTTTTTCCTTTCTTTCTTCATCTCCTCACCTCTACTCCTCTCTCTCTGAACACTCCCCAACTCTTGCAGCGGTCTTAGGAAAACATCATCTGTACTTTAGCCAACTATGGCAGCCAGGAAGAGGAAGCAGGAAGCTGTTGGTACTTAGAAGCCTGGCCTGGATCACTTCTTACCAGGTGAAGCAAATCGTGGGTGAATCCTGGCTGAAGCACCCGGACTAAAAGTGAAGGAAAATGGCATTGTGAAAGACGGAACAAAATAATCGACAAGCAGTTTTTTCACTGGAGAGGAGATGAGCAAATGACAGAAAGTGTTCACTGATCTCTAAGGTAGTCATGAGATGAGAGGTAGGCACAGTCTCACCACTCAGGGACCCGGGGTCTAATGCGGCAAATCTTAGCACATTTAGCTAACAATAGAATTCAGGCTAAATAGACGGCTCTAGGCTCAACAAAGGCTGGAGAGCTCTGTTTGAAAAAGAAATCCTGTCTGAGTGGCAATTCTAGGAGAGTTGAGCTGTGCATTATAAGATTATCCAAAAAAAAGTATCTTTTTAAAAAATAGTTGTGTCAATAATAATGTGTGCTAATAACAGATGCTAATAGACATGTGCTACTAAGTTAGCACATGAGGAGAACATAGGAGATGGCAATAAGCTAAAAGAGCCTGTCCTATCTAGCAAGACCCTACCTCAAAAACATAAAATAAAATACATTTTTTCACTCATGAAATCTTAATTTTATTTTGTTAAGTTCTTTTTTAAATTGAAGAAAGTTTAAAAACTATAATAATAATACAGCAATCTAGCATTTGCTAAATTCCTCCTTTGTGCCCAGATCTGGACTTCATACTTTCCACATATTTGCTCATGAAATATTAATGTCAATTCTTAGAGTTAGGTATTTTTATTGTCCATAGCTTACAAATGAGGAAAGGAAATTTCCCACTATTTAATGAAGTGGCAAATACCCCGGAGCTAATAACAGATGAGGGCGATTCAAGCCCATAGAGACTGACTAGGCATGCCCTCTTAGCCTCGATGCCATAGAGCTGTTCTCAGCCTCATTTGCATATATAAATGGAAATAATAATACTGTACCTACCCCACAGAAATTTTATGAGAATTAGATAATGCCCGCGACACATGGAAGGTATCCAATGAATAGGAAACGTGTGAAGGAAGTATGGTGTTCCTTTGTGTGGTAAGAAAAAAAAAAATCAATGAATTTGAATGAAAAAGATTTGGTTACAGGTCATATATGTTCACTTGATTAGCCTTTTAACCATGGACAATTCATTTAACTTCTTCAAGCTTGTCTTCCTTTTATTGGCAAGGTTGAAGTCGTGACAATGTGAAAATGTCTGTGTTTGTCTAGGAAATGTTACCTAAAATAAAATCTAAGATGAGACCTTTTAAACACAATATAATACATGCATGAGATTCTGATGATATGGTTGTACAAAGTACTGTGGAATTTGCTTGAGAGTCACGTGATGGTACCTGTACTCCAAAGCAAAGGATGATTAGTTAAGAAAGATGCTCTGGTCTCACCTCAGAATTCATTCTCTCTCTCTCTCTCTCTCTCTCTCTCTCTCTCTCTCTCTCTCTCTCTCTCTCTCTCTCTCTCTCTCTCTCTCTTTCTCCTCTCGTTCTCTTGCTTTCTCTTCTCCCTCTTCTCTTTCCCCTCATAAGCAGCATGCCTGTGCATGCCTCTGAGTTCTGAGTCTAACCTATTTGTGCAGTAGCCAAAGCTAAAACTATATGGTTTGTTCCACGCTTCTCTTCACCTCCGCTGATTCCTCTAGGTTAAACAGACTTAAAAACGATCTGCTTTGCTTGAATACATTTGTGAATACATGTTGAAATCTGTAGTAGAATTTGAAGAGGCTGAAAAAAAAAATGAGGTCAATACTATGCTTTGGGGACTTTAAAAAGGGGAAAGGCAACTCACCATTTGCTATCTTGTGACTGTGCAGTAAGATCCAAAAGGGTTGCAGTGTTTTGTCAGGGATGAGAGTGTCATTTTTTTAGGTATTGGCCCCATGCAATACAGGGGGCACCCTTACATAGAAGAAAGAGTTTGCAGTGCCATTTGAAATTCAAATTTAAATGGGTGACCAGTATATTTACTTGATAAACCTGACAGCCATAATATGAAAGCAGTACAGAGGCCACTGGGACAGCTTGTGTATAAAAAGAGCCACATTGAATAAAATAGATGAAAACCATTCTGTGTTTACAGAGCTTTGCACCGATGTCACCATTACACGAGCCCAAGTCATTAGACCAGGACTGCTGTATGTGCCAAAGGCAGTCACTGCCAGACTGTTCTGTATAGGGTAGGGTAGGAACCCCTCCACCATTTATGCAGTGAATGAATTGGTTAAAAACTTGTTCTCCTCTAAAGAGATCCCAGCAAGGAAGCAGACGGAAGACCACAAACCAACAGTTCAAAGATACAGAAAATGAGAATAAGCAAAAGCCAAGGAGAGGTAAGGAAAGGAGAAGCAGAAGCATTCATTAAATTTGAGTAGAGAGAGGTGGAAGCTGAGCCCTTACATTGGCAGAGTGTCCCAGGACCACTGCTGCAAAGGCCTGAATTTTATAGGACAAATATTACAGAACCTTTTTCATCGTCAGGGTGAAGTTGCTGTTTTTCCACTGATGCATAGACCCTACTCCAAATCAATAAAGTTCAGCCTTAATGGCCGAGAGACAACTTTTAGTTTGTTTTCCTGTATGTCTTAGTAATAAGTCTGTTGACAGATATTACCGAAGTGCCTCACTGTTCCTTGAATCCTGAAATGGTATTACATCCACCTTGACTCTCTTTAGAGAAAAATATCTTCCCGTTGATGGTCTGGGTTGCATCAGTCAAAAAGGTGGAGGTGGTATATAATGGTGGTAGTGATGGTAACAATGATAATATTGAGGATGGTATCTGGGGTGGCTATGGTAAGAATTTTGGTAATACTGGTGTGGGAACTATGGCAATGATGGTGATAATGGTGACGATGAATCTGATGATTATGGGGAAAATAGAAGCTTGGGGTGATGGAGATGTGAATGTGATGGGATGGTTACAACAAAGGTAGTGATGTCAGTGGTGGTGGCAGCAGAGATATTGTAGTAGCAGTGGTGTTAGAGAGATAGGTGATATTGGACAATGATAGTGACGGCAGTGATGATGGTAGTGTTGGTAGTCATGATGATGCAGATAGATATGGTTTTGTTCCCAACGAGGGTTACCCTGATCGTGATAGTAGTAATGATCATGTGGCAGTGACTCTAGTACTGCCCCTGAAAACTGAAAGAAGCCCACGCCCAGATGACAAAATGACCTCTTCAATACAGCATTTATAGAGGCAGTAAAATTTTGTCCCTCCCTGATCTGACTTTGTGCTTTGTGTCCATTCCCAGTAGCAGAACCATCCAAAGAAACAGAGGCTCAGCCCACTAATATAGTGTGATGAAGTATAAGCTGCTTTGTGAGGAGTTAGGAGAAACAGAAGAAAAAGCACATCACCAGAGAATAGACCTTGTTCCTGGGAACAATACAGTACAGCAATCATGGAACTGTGTTACACAAATAAAGGAAACTCAGAGTCAAATCTCTGGGAAAGGTGGAGATATCAGAGAGGAAACACCCCAGTCAGATCTTACCCAGCTGTCTTCCAGCTTCCTCAGCCTCGCTCCTCCTGGCTTCTTCTGCTTCTTCTGTCTTTCTATGTCTGCCTTAAATACTTTCTCTGCTCAGTTAAAGCGTGGCACCACCACTGCCTGCCTGGGAGCCAGAAACTTCTTTTGTAAACTAAAATGACCTCAAACTCAGATTGGATTAAGGGCGAAGGTCATCACTCCCAAGATATTCCCTGTGCTGGGATTAAAGGTGTGAGTTACCACTGTCTGATCCTCCTAGACTGACTGTGGGTGGATCCCTCTGATATCTCAGGCTGTTTTTATTAAATTTGAAAATATCCCCACAGAACTGGAATTAAACTTCTAATGGAAAATATGGCCAGATTTTAATTATTAACAAGTCTACTACTACAATATGCCCAGACATACAATGTGCATGTAATTTCAAATAAAAGTCACCCTCACAGTGCATATGATTTGATTTGAGTGCCGTGGTGCAGCCACACTGTCCTGCTGTGTTCTTTGTGTTCAAGTCTTCCAGGGATGTTTAGAATCAGGGATTGTCCTTGTATGGCAATCTCATTCTTACCTCTGTATCTTATCTGAATTGAGGTAGAACCAATTAAATTCCTTCCATGAGCTGATTTCCAACAGATATTTGGACAGGTAGGACAATATTTTGCCTAGATTTGACACCAAAGAAATGTCACCCATGTGTCAGCTGCAACCTAGTGGCAGGGAAGATCATGGCCTCTAGCACGGCATCAGCATTTCTCTTAATGACCCCACGTGTTCTGTGGAGAGAAGGATGACAGCCCAGAGCTCTGTGGAATCGAGGGCCTTAAGGGCAAAAGAGCCGTTAGCCTTGTCAGGAAGGAATGACTTCAGCCATGTTAGGCCTGAGGCCATATCGTTATCTGCCTTGCTTTGCTATATCTGGCTCACTTAACTGGCTCAGCAATGCACACTTTTATTCCATATACCTTTCATATCAGAAATATAGATGGCTGTGATACACACACACTGGGAAGCTTGTAATTGCTCCGCAGACCATAGCCAGCATGGCTTCAGGGAAAAGGAAAGTTCAGGAAAACAATGTAAGTTTACATTCTCATCCACACCATGTCACAGAACTCAAGCAAATCATAATTGATTACGAAGTTTGTTCAGAACTGTCCACAACTGCAAATACAGTGCAAGGGGCCAGGAAGATGGCTCAGTCAATAAAAGTCATGAGCATCTGAATCTGGATCTCTAGAAGCCACGGCAAAGCCAATGTACCAATGCTGTAAGGCTCTCACTCACCACAGTTAGCTGGAGCCCTAAAATTCATTTGCCAGCCAGCATAGCGAATAGACAAACTTCAGGTTCTGTGAGAGACCCTGTCTCAAAAATTAGGGTTGGAGAGCCTAGTGCCAAAGAGTCAGCCCAGGAAACATACATACAAATAGCATTATACAAAGTGAACAGGCTATATTTAGAAATTTTATATATATATAATATATAATATATATACACACACATACATACTGGGGCCCACACCTACATATATACACACACCACACCCACAATGCAACACACAAAACATAATACATATATATCAAAAATTTATAAAATAAATTAAGCACAAACATGTGTAGATCATGTATATAAAAACTAAAGTGCATAGAAAGTTATTATAATAACAGCATCAATTTTATTTTCTCTTATTCTGACAAATAATGGAGATGAAGGAACAGAAACTGGAGAGAACCCAGAAGTGCATATAAACTACTGGGCTCTTGCCTGCAGAGCTGATAATGCAATGAGAAGTATGAAGAAAACAAGTAGAGGGAAAAATCACAGGTAGCATGTTGCAGAGAAAGAAAACTCGTGATTGGATGCCCGATTTCTTTAGGTATACAACCCACAGCTTGCCAGTAGATCATGACCTAATTGTGCATTTGTAATTCTGATATTCACACTTTGGAAGCTAATTTCCCACATGCCAATGATATGTATGGTCACTGAATTCAAACTTCCATTAAATGTATCTTGGGTTTTGAATTGCTAGAACTGTGAAAAGTTGCCCTACCTTGGGGGACCAAAATAGAATATGGAGGAGGTATATAAATGGAACAAGGGGACAGGCGCTTCCCATTCCCACACTTCCATAGGAATTCTGGTGCCAGCCTCATCAAGAAATTTCCAATTGCTTATGTAACAAGGTGAAGAGAATTTTCCTTTGTCCTCCAAAAGAGAAGTAGGGTGACGGTGACGAGAAATAAGACAGCAAGGACAGTACAGTGTGAACATAGTTTGATCTGGACAGTGCACACACGTAAGGGGGGCCATTTATCATCTGCTGAAGGACTACCTCACCAGTTTACAGAGGAAGGGGCAATGATAGCAGAACTAGGGGAGAGAATCTAAGCTGAAGAGGACAGGGATTTTCAGTAGCTCGTCAGGGCAGAACTTAGGGAGAAAACAATATACAGATTTTTCTCTATGGAGGGGGTGTGTGTGTATAAAACAGTAAGTAAAGAAGAGATTCTGTTCTATAGTGTGTGTGTGTGTGTGTGTGTGTGTGTGTGTGTGTGTGTGTGTGTGTAAGTATGTAAAGCCATAACTGAAGAAGAGATTATGGATTTATTGGGGGGTTGACATGGGTGGAGTTGGGGGAAAGGAGTGGTAGAAATTGTATAAATATAATACTCATATATAAAGTTCTCAAAATTATAAACTATAAAATAAATAAATAAAATTTAATTGTAAAATAAAAATAGTAATACTACTCAGGGGAAGCAGAAGCTTGGCTCCTAGCATATCGGTTAAAACTTGGGTCAGTCCCTTGCAAGGAAATTGTCAGTGAAACCTGACATCACTCTTCAAAGTGTCTAGAGCTGGAGTTGTGTCTTTATGTCTCCTGACTACAGAGGTCAGACCACTCTGGCCACTGGCCACAATGAGATCACAAAGAATTGATTCATGAGGCTACTTATAAAAAGAAATAAAATAGTTTCCACTTGAATGAGCCAAACCTCCTTGGATGTCTCTTTATTGCCGGACCCTGGCAATGTTACAGGCTTTGTCTTATCAGACAAAGTGCCTGAACTTGGAATTAATTACTAAGGAAAAAGAAATGCAGCCTTGGGAGGACTTGATATGCATGAAGCAACAGTGCAGGTTCCAAAGGGTTGGCAGCACTGTCTCAGAACTTGCCTGTACAGCAGCATAGGCCTTCAGTGACAGTCTCCATCTACTTTGAAACCTGCACATAGGTAAGTTCAAGATCACAAAAGGAAGAACCAGAATTATGCAAGTGATATATGGCGTGGCAGATCCACTGTAGAATGAGGGAGAGAACTGGAATAAAACACAGCACTGCTTACTCCTGATGCGATATGGCCGCCTTTCTGGGAAGAGATGGGGAGGGAGGAACAAAGAGAAGGAGGGACAGAGGGAGAGACAGAGACACAGAGAGAATCAGGTTTAGGACAAATGGAACCTAGAAGTTGAGGGGAGTGGAAAGTTTTTGTAGACAGTTAGCCTGGATTCTGGCTTCCACCATGTTTTATCACATATAACTACTGAGATGATACCAACCCAAATAGACAAACAGTTGAACTCATTCCTCTGCTATAAGAAGAAAACAGCTCTGCTCAGTGGGGGGGGGGGGTGCGGTGCTCACTGTTCCTCTGTTTTCCACCTTAGGGACTTTGTCCTGTGTCTTTCCCCCCAAGACCTCCAGGCGAACTGAAAAGGATCTTTAAACAAATGAATTTAAAGTTAGGGATTTCTCTCGGTGGGAGATCACTTGCCTAGCAAACACCAGACCCTAGGTTAGGTGCTCAACACTGAAGGTAGAAATGAGAATGAGGGAGAAGTTATCCAGTGAAATTCTTAGTGTGGTTCTGAGTTATTTGATCAATACTTTAATGTGATATCACATTAATCATGAGGAAATGTCATAAACATGAGTGTGCTGTTAAACATCTTTGGAAGACTTTTGGAATGAAACTTAAAACTATAATTTACTGAGTTAATATTCAGAGCCTTGTGTAGATCAGTAATCCATGCTTTTCCCACATAAATCCCCAATGGCCTGGGAGTTTGGCTCCTCCATATACGAGTTAGACAACATATGCAGCTGGCAAGTTCACACACAGTTAACTTAATTCATATATATATATACATATATATATATGTATATACATACATAGACACACACATATATACACACACATGCATGCACACACAGAGACACACACAGACACATGCATGCACACACACACACACACACACACACACACGTGCGTACACACATATACACACACACACAGAGACTGAAATGTTTTGAGTTATTTCTTGTTTGTTTTTTGAAAGTATTATTGATTCAGAATTTATAGAAAAACCTAACAGGCCACATCTTTCAAATATATATATATATATATGTTCTCACTATGTGGTTCAGATTGTCCTAGAACTCACTTTGTACACTATGCTAACCTCAAACACACAGAGATCCACCCGTCTTTGCCTTCCAAGTTCAGAGATTAAGGATGTGTATGACCACATACAGATTCCTCTTAAAATTGACTGATACATTTGTCAACTGAGGCCCTCATTGAAAACTCTCCTCTCTCCCAGAATGACTAGTTGTATTCCAATGCTTAGCCAACATTTTTTCTGGATTGACATGATAATAACCACTATATATTCTGTAGATAATATGGATATTGTCACAGTTGTTCAAAATTACCATTATGGTGGAAGAGTAAACATACATGTGTATACAAATTTCCATAGCCACAATCCAATAAATTTTTATTTCCAAAACTACATGGTAAAACATTTTAGTGCTTTGGCTCGAGTGTACTAGCTGTTCTTCTGTTTTCTAAAAACTTAATGCTTACATAATTAATATTTGATATTATATCAATAATAATCAACTTAACATGATTGTCCTCTTACCTAGTAATTGGCTGGGCAACTGTTTATCTTTTTGAGTTTTTGAAGGACAAATTGAGAAATCCTACAACAGGTAAGTTAGGTTGGACTGGAGGTGTTATTCAGTGACAGGGTGGCTAAGGCCTTCAGTAAGAAAGTTAAGCTAGACTATATTTATTGGGGCTTGTTTAATTAACCAGGCCTAGAAGCATATTAATATAAGGATGTTTGCGTCCTCTGATATATATTAAAATTACTTTGAGTGTTTATGTTAACTCAGTCAGAATGGCAAACATCAACAAAACAAGTGAACACACACAGTGGTGGCAGCATAGAGGAAAAGTATTCTTTAATCTCTGTTGATATACATAGCCACTGTGGAAATCACTTTGAATGAGCCTCCAAAAGCCAGAAGTAGAAATGATATAAGACCAGCTACATCACTCTTAAACATACACCCAAAACCTCCTACATCTTACCACAGAGATATTTGCACACACATGCTCATTCTGCACTTATTCACAATAGCCAGGAAATGGAGCCAGCCTAGATGTCAGTCAGATGCTGAATAATTAAAATATGGTGTGGGTGGGTGTGTGGGGGGCATGTATTCAGCTGTAAAGAAAAACAAAATTTGGAAAGGGAAATTGTTGGAACTGAAACATACTGTACTGAGTGAGATAACCCAGAACCAGAGAAAAGCCACATGTTCACTTCTCATATGCACCCTGACTTCTGTGATTTTTTTCCTAAGATGTATTTATTTGTTATGTACGCAATGTTTGGTCTGTGTGTTTGCATACACGCCAGAAGAGGGCATCAGATCTCATTATAGAAGGTTGTGAGCCACCATGTGGTTGCTGGGAATAGAAGTCAGGACCTCTGGAAGAGCAGCCTCTGAGCCATCTCTCCATCCCTTCTATGACATCTTATGGTAGTATGTTTAATTTGGAGTGTTAAAGACCAGGAAGATAACAAAGGTGCATTAGAGGAAGGAAGGGAGGAAGGTCTTGAGGAGGAGGGATAGCAGAACAGGGATGAGATGAAATGGAAAAAGGCAATTGTAGGCGAAGTTTACTTAGAAGGCACCAATGCAGGATAGATATTTATTAAAATATAAACCAACACTCACGGTACAGGTAACAGTTTATAGTAACACCTGAACAGGGACTAGAGTCTGGAATGGTGGACAAGCGATGGACGGACGATGGATTCCGATCCTGTCTCTCCAACAGCCAGGAACCAGGAAGGGCTCCTCGTGTCCCAGAAGCCCCTTATCAAGGGGGTTGGCCACACCCCCTCCAGGTTGGCCACATCTCCTCCAGGAGCTCGGGACCCTGGATAAGCATTTTAGGACCTTATCAGCTGACACCTGAATCCCACTACATCTCCCCCTTTTGTCTAACTAAGAAGGTTCTAAACTAAGACTATGTACAATAGGAATTATTATGAGGTAGTAACCTTAAATATCTATTCTTTAACCTCTTTAAGACCTGAGAAGGAAGATGTATCACTTGAAAGCCAGAAGTATATGGAAGTAGTGGCTATTAAAATTTGCAAGAGGACAGTAACACAGTTACTTGGACAATCACCTCTGGTTTTGTGAGCCTTTGGAGCATCTATCATATTGGCTATAGGCCTATGGTAAAAGCTCAGGACCCTAGATAAGCATCTTAAGACCTTATCAGCTAACACCTAAATCCCACTACAGGCAGTATAAGAGGTGGAGCGGTCTAAGTGTAGAGGGAATTATAGGGTAAGACAGAGGACATAGGAGAGGAACCAGCACTGTGTATTATAGAAAAGCCATTTGAAAATCAACTTTATAGCTTATTATAAAATAATTAAGAAAAAAATTGAACATGGATACCCTGCCAAGGTAGACAGGCAAAAGCTATTTAACAAAAAACCCAGGGCCACTGTGAGACAACGACCTATGAGGTTGCTCAGAGAGGCCCCAAAGATTCCCCAAAGCATGAAGGCTGCTGCTATTGCTCTTCTTAGCAACTGGCTTTACAGTAGAACTCTATTGCTGAAGATACAATACAGTTCAGTCACACGAAATGGATAAATAAACCTGGAACTAAAGTGGAGCTCCCTTCCTCATGGCTAGCTTTCATAGCACCAGGAGGTTGCTATGCAGGCGGCTGGAAAAAGAAATTCATCAATGGTCCTACCGAGTTGTGAACCCTGGAAGCTGCAATAAAAACTTACCAGCTAAAATGTACTCACCTGGTGCCACAGAGGCATGAGTGTTAGGAAGGCAACCAATCACTTTCTGTTTGTATTTGAGGCCTGCTCCATAAAAGAAAACTCATGAACTGATCCTGTAAGCCTCATCAAGTAGATAGAGAGTGTGTCTGTCCTTAAAGAGAACTTACTACTATTTTTTTTTCTAAATGGGATATGTTCAAAGTGCCTTCTGATGCTCATAATTGTATCCACATATGAATGCCACTCATAAGCCTTCTTCAAAGAAATCGTACTGGAGTGGGCAGCAGTTATGCAGAGACACACAGTGGACATAGTGCTAAAGATAAAGGACTGTGAAGTGATCATCCCCAAATGAGACATCTGTATTATCCCTTCCAAAGTGCAGGAAACATTGTAGGAGAGGAGCTGGAAAAATGTACAAGGTAGAACATTGGGTGGTGTGCTGTAAAAACACATCTTCCAGACACAACATGGCCATTACATCCACGTCCTCACTACAACTATAGTTACCTACACAAGATTGCATAGGGCTGGGCCTGTCTGCATTTCACTGTAGAAGCAGAATGGTCCCGTGGGGTCCTACCCCTCCCTGAAGAGTCTATTGACAGTTAGTGGTTAGTGGAGGAGAGCATCACTTTCTTCTTTGGGATCACCACTGATACATTGCCCAGGTTCTAAGAAATAACCTATATAGTATATCTTTGAAAGCAGCTGTGATCAAACTCAATAGGTCACACAGCACACACAAAAAGGTAGGAAGGTGGCTTGTGTAAAGAAGAAATTTTCAGCAGAAGAACAGAGGATGAGAGGAGGCTAGATAATGTGTGAAAATAATAAAAATTCTCTCTCTCCCTCTCTCTCTCTCTTTATATATATAATATATATATGTCTGTATATATATATAATTGTGGAAAATTATTAATGAGTAAATCATGGACTCCTGTATTAAATCCAAATATGTAAGAAAAGTGTATATAAATGAGGTAGATGGCATATTTGATAGATATAAATAGATGATTGAGAGATAATATATAAATATATGATAGGTAGGTGATAGATAGATAGATAGATAGATAGATAGATAGATAGATGATAGATAGATAGATAGATAGATAGATAGATAGATAGATAGATAGATAGATAGATTCACAGGTACACGGATATATAGAAGGTAGTAGATAGATAGATTCATAGGTCTTCTGCTATAAGAAGCTTGTAATCCAGGAAGAGGAAGATGAGATTTTCCTGTTTTCCACATATTAATTTTTCTACTTGATAAGATTCGCTGAGGCCAATCCCTATGGAATCCCTCTTTCTATATGCAGGTCAAGCCTTGCCTCCTGTGCCCACCTTTGGTGAGGTTAGGCATCTCTAAGTAACTAACTTGCTCCCCGTCTGCCAGTGCTTCACAGTGTCTTCACATCCAGAATGAATGGCAGAGGATGAACGGAGAAGATCCCAGGAGTTATTACTCGGTGCATTGGCTTCTTCCAAGGATCTTGAATACCCTCTGTCCTTATTAAAAATGTCTACTGGCATAAGCCCCAACAAAACAGTTGTATCCTGTCTATATGAACTCTTTCAACTCTTTTGTCCCAGAGAAATATACCGAGACTGAGACTAAGAAGAATTAGCCTTGGCTGGAATCTTAAACGATCCATATTCTATTTTTAGCTATGCTGTTTGGTTATATGACATCAGACATGGTTTTCTCTGCTCTGAGTTGGGTTTCTCACATATGAAACACATTTGCTACACTAAGCTTCCTTGGGGTGCCTTCTAGATGTTTAGCAGTGTCACCAGAAATGTCACCAGGCATACATCTTTATTTAAATGACCTTTGCCAAAGCATCAGAATTTACCCGGAATCCTGAAGGAGCATGCCCATTAACGCCTGGCCTCTTTGTCCCTTCCCCAGAGTTCCAGCTCTGTCTTTCAGCTGGGAACCTTCAGCTTGGTGGGAAGTGTGTCACTTCAACAGAAGCACCACAGACTTGAAATTCAGAAACTTAGAAGGCCTTGTGACTCTTCTATAACGTGAGGTCCTCGCTCTAAGAAGAATGCATCTTTTATACAAAAGTTCTGGGCAGCTAAGGTCCCTTAGACCTTTCGGTATTTCTACTTGGGAGAAATGGATCAACTTCTGGGATAGATGTTAATCTCTATGGGGCCAAAATAAGAAACTGTTAGGCCTTTCTGAGTCATAGGGACACATAAAAAGACATCTGTGGCAAAATAGCTCATAAGCTAAGGAGGGGGGTGGGTAGAAAAAACGGAAACACAGAGAGTACTAGCTGGGGAATACAAAAGACTTAATAGAGCAATGATTTAAAACTATATGCCTTTTTAGGGAAAGCAGATTGAAATTCCACAGAGCTTCAATTTTCCTCTAAATGCTTGTGATTTCAGAGACTCCCTGGGGTACACACTTCCTCTGGAGAACTTGCAGCATGATGGAAGCCATGCCCCACCTGCTGCAGAGGGGAATGATGTGTATGCTGGGACAGACTAGGGCAAGCCCACAGTACCATGAAGGAAAAGAAGCCCATGCATTTAAAAGGTGGGACACATCCAGAGGACCATAAGCCAGCTCCATAGGAGGCTTCGAAGCTTCCTGTGTTCCAGACAGTCTCCCTTTCATGGCAGTCGTCAAGGCAACAGAGCAAAGAATCAAAGGACAAATGGTATCAGCCTAACAGAATGTCTCAACATTTACCTACTAACTACATGCACCAACAGTGTCCTCTCGTGCCTGGCAACAGCATCCAAGATCTAACCCCAGATGCAAAGACAGCAGGATGTAGTGACAAGCACAACCCTCCCATGGCTTCTACAGACAGGGCCTCTCCATAGGCTGGTGAGAAATTTGGAACCCCCCTAAGGTATTCTCAAGCAGATCAACTTTTAAAAATAATCTGCTATTTTTAACCATTCTTGCAATTTGAGCTTAGTTACCAGTTGAAATAAGTGCCAGCCAAAGAGCTTCAGAAAATGAAGTTTTCTTTGTTTCCAAAATAGACTGATCATTCCTAATGTTTTCCTTATTCCTAACATTGAACACAATGAACATTCAAATTAAAGTGGACCAGATATCATGGACCCATGTCCTGAGCAAAGCAGATGCTTTCAAATTTATCAAACTGTGAACGAGAAAAAAAATTAAAATTAAAATATATATATATACACACATACATACATATATATACAGTTTTCCTCACAGAAGACTAGTTCTAATACTCTAGAACTAGCAGAAAAGAAAAATCCACAGATGTTCACAGTCCTTGAGTAAAATTGCATAGTAATTGGGTGTATCTGTGAATCTCCTCCCGTATACACTAAATCATCTCTAGATGACTTCAAGTAAGTGCACATTTTCTATACTATTATTTAGGTAACAGCACAAGATGTATCTGTACATATTTGGCATAGATATAAGTTTGTTTTCAAATATTTATCAGTGAATACTGAATCTACATTCTTCGGTGGGTGAACTCAGAGAGAGGGCTGGCTGCACTCAGTGTGGTACACTCCAACGCAGTTCTTGAATGGAGAGCTTGGCCTTCTGTAGCCTAAGTAAATGGATTTATGTGCTTTTGTGAGTGTTGGGAAGAGCCACAAGATGCACCCTATTTGTTATCTTCATAATGGGAAAGAGACTGAGGAAATCTTCCTATTAAATATTAAAGAAAATAATTTGTTTTTAATTCATCTATGTGATCTAAGCACCCACTAGGAAATTCCATAAAATACATAGTTTTGTCTTGTTTTTATTTTCAGGCTCAGTGGCAAAGACCAATGGAGACTGGCCAGATGTGCCAAGAGACTGGTTGCCCTGCCGGCTGACTCATGGTCACCATAATGTAAGCCATTCTTTTAAAACACCATCTTGTTTTCTGCCCAACACTCAGCTACTTTTTCAAACTGTCTTACTTCCCCAACTAGATCACATATTTCTAAAGGGCAAAAGTGATGTCTAAACCATTTTTGAAGTCCTCATCCATATAGTTTCTCATGTATATTCTTCATGAATTTATTCACCAAACACTGACTTGAGACATACTATACTGGGCCAGGAGTTGTCCTGGTACTTGAGATGTGATGGTGAATATGATCATCTCTGCCTCACTGCTGTGCTTTCTAATAAAACATACCAATCAACAAATTATTGACATTTGGCTAAAAACAAGGCATATTAGCAGCAACAGCTCATGGGTTTTGAGTGTTCCAGAAACCACCAAAGATTTTAATACTTCATTTACATCAACTAAGGAAATCCCATGCCCTGGTCTAATATGTTCTATTTCCCCCATTTTACAGATGAGGGAATTAATAAACAGAAGGATTTTGGTAATTTACAGAGTTTCAACACTAGCAGCATCAAGGCTGACCCTAAACAGAGGCAAATGAAGCATTTATGTTCTCCAGCCTCTGAAAAGCATGAGGGGGACCCACTGAGGAGGGAGCCAATGAAAGCCTTTCTGCAGAGACATTTGAACAAATACCTGCAGACATGATGCAGTGGCATAAAAGTCCCTTGTTGCACAGAGAGAACATGAGCAGATACAACTGATCGGAGGCCCAACTGTCTGACTCATGAAGAAAGGTACTTGAAAGACATGATTTGTCAAAAAAAAAAAAAAAAAAAAAAAGCGCTTGGAAATCTAACTTTTTAGGTCATGCTTTTACACACCTTTCTTCCTGGTATTCATGTTTCCCTACCTATGAAAAGTAACTACTAACATACGTGTACATCTCTGACTGATGGGCCTCATGGTTCACTGAAGATTTTCTCATCAAATCAGCCCCTGTCAGAATTAAGTTTGCTGTTATGGAGCTCTGTCCTCCTGGTGTGGCATAGCCATTGTCATCTTGAAATAAATATAGCTGTGATTACTCACACAAGACCCTCAAAAACTGTGCCCAGTAACATCATCCCCTCGTGGAATAGAGGGGAAGTAAGCAAGTCTCCACACCTCCCCCAAGATGGATGAGCAGTTAAATTGCCAAGAGGGAGTGTGGTATGCTGAGGTAGTAGGGGTCTCTTATTCAGTGGCTCTGCTGATAGGAAATAAGCTCTTCTGTGTGTTCCTGTAAGTCACCCAAGTGAGGTCTTTGGTTCACCAAGGTGTACTTATGTGGAATTGTTCCCTTAGTACATTGTTGTCCTCTTTATCTGGGGTGCATGGAAGCAGAGTACCTAGGAAAAGCCAAGCAACACTTGTACCAACATAACACACATGAGCTGTGTTTAGCAGGATTGCTTTCCTTGGGGAAGCACCAGGGTGGGTACCAGCGCTATGGTGCAAATGGCACATAGGAATAGGCCACTTAGCCCAGGTCTAAAAGAATCGCAAATGCTGGGGTCAGATACACATGGTTGAAACTCATCTCTCACAATGACTAGCGCTTCCATCCAGAACATGAGAAGGGAGCTTAGAATCTGTATGATTCCTCGCCAGAAAAATGGAAGTGGATGGAAGCTCATTTGCCAAAGTGTGATTAGAACTAGGCAGCAGATATACATACTGAAAGAGAGTGATGGTGGGTGCAGAAAGCATATGAATTCATTGTGTCCCGTTCTCTGGCCCATGCTACGTAAGGGTCAGTGAGCCTCTGAAAGAAAACAAACAGAAGCGACCATTGAGGCCACCAAGGAGAGAAGCGGAAGAAAGATGAGATTCTATGCTGTCTTTCATATTTCTATGAAATCCGTGGACACCAAAGGTGTTTGTGCTCCCATTTGAAGGTTTCAAATAATCCTTCCAAAGCTCTCCAGGCTCTTCTCCTACTCTATGGGATAAACCATCAGGTGTCATCAATTATACATACTGAAACAAGAGAAGCTCAAGTATTCTCTACGCAGGAAGGAATATTGTTTAGGTTAGCTGTAAACTTTGTGCAGATCAGAAATAGACCTTTGCTGTGTTGAGCCATGCAGCACCCATGGATACGTCCGCTGTCGTGACCTGAGTTACTTTGGTTGCTGTATTGTCATTTTTTTTTTGCTTCCTCACCCCTAATAGTGTATGAGTTAGATGTCCATTGCCATGTCAAAATACCTGAGATACTCCACTGACCTCAAGGAAAGCTTTCCTGTGGCTCAGAGTCTCAGAAGTTTCCATTTACAGTCATTTGGCTGTATGACCCTGTGGCAGCCCATCACAGTGAGGGCGTTAGGACAGAAGAGCCTGGTCATTTAGTGGACAGCAGAAATCAAAGAAAAAAGGAAGAAACAAAATCAGAGTCCCAATATACACTTTAAGGGCACATTGCCAGTGACCTCACTTTGTCTGATTTGTCCAGCTCTATCAAAAGTTAGTAGCACCACAAGCTTACAACCAAATAGTAAATGTATTGGCCCTTGGAGTTCTCTTATCCCGACCATAGAAATGTATCCATATAATATATTTGTATGAAGGAAGAGCATTTCTGAAAAACAGTGTGGAGTTTTAAAATGTTCATCTCCAGTGCCAGTGGGTCAAGAAATTAAGCAAATCAGGACCATTTGGAAAAGCCCCGAAAGGGGGTGACTCTATTATACCTCTCCTAAGACAGCATGGAAGCAGGGCTGGAGGCAGAGGGAGAGGAAGTGGCTGAATCCAGAGGAATGGCAGGTGGTTCGAATCAGCACATTAACAGCATCAGCGATGTCAAGAGAACTTCTGTAGGGAGTTCTCAGAATAGCCATGAATAATATCCCCCCCTTTCCTTTCTGAGTTTAGAATCAATGAAAGAAAAGCTAGGTACATGGGAACTAAAATGTCAACTTTATAAAAAGCTGGACTGGAAGATGTCAGTTGGCCCACAAGAACAATGGGCTGGATAGTCATTTATACAAGAATGAAACATACTCATGAAATCACAAGTAGACAGACAGCTTCAGCTCTCTCCTTACTTCGTGAAGAGTCAAGGTTTATCCTAGGAACCCACACCAGGCAGTCACAATGCACACACTTCGGAAAGATTGAATGGAACCCAACAAACTTGTCTGCCATCATCAGGCAGCCCACTTCTATTCGAAGCCCTGGACAAGCACCAACAGACCAGGTTCTCTTTCCAGCCTCAGCCAATCATAAAGGGATGAAGAGGATAGAACAATAAGGTTCTTCCTTGTTCTGTGAATCTATGCACGATTTAGCATCATCACTAAGAGCAAAGGCCTCCTTGTCTTGCAGCCTGTCAGTGGCTGCCAGCGTGTTTCCTGAATGTTCACAGGAGGCAGAATGGGAAGGCTCTGCCTCTCATTGCTTATTCCACTGATTTATATAGAGAGACAAAGACGGTCATAACAAGCTCTTCAGAGCCTATGGAACCAGAAGTGGAGGAAAAGATTTGACCCACAGTGACACAAGGCCCAGATTATGAACCAACTCTAAAGAAAAGTTCTTAGCCAGAACACATTGGAAAAAACAGAAAAGGAAGAGATTTTGAAATCTTTTTGATTTATGACCCACTGTAGGACATTGAGACATTATTTACGATCGATATATGTTCCTGCTGGCATCCCTCTGGAGCTGTTGATGCTGCCTTACACTGAAGGTGGTCAGCCCAACCCAAAGCCATACTATCTGTGTCCTGTTGATGTAGGCAATAAAGCCAGAAGTAGCCATCTATCTCACTGAAAATGGTGCTGGTTACTCCAGCCCTTAGAGGGCTGACCCAAGGAGAAGAATGCAAGAACAGACTATAACAAGCTCGCCTCTGTGTTCCTGTCTGAAATGCCTTATAGCACCATCGTTCTCCAATTCACCTTCTTTATGGATTAATACAAAATAGCTTTGAGTCATTTGCACATTCACTATAAAAGGTCCTCAACACATTTCTCTTCATCCTAAAACAAATGTAAATGTCTACTCTCAAGTCCAGACTGATGTTCGGTCAGTCAGTATCTGAAAATTTATACATTGCTAAATGGTAGTGAAATGGAGTGCATGGGATTAAAACTAAGTATTTCCTTTGTATACAATGTAAATTATAATTTCCTTGTCCTCCAAGGGCTCCCTCCTCCCTAGGGGTATAAGAAAAACATGAAGTGTTGAAAAATTTACAATCCAGTTATATTTCTCTTCTTCTTTTCAATCTAACATATAGGCCATAAACCATTCCGTTTTATGACTTAGAGAATCCTCCCCAATTCCTGAGTCACAATAGTTACATCAATGTGTCCTCCTCTTCAATACCAACATACACGGGGACACATATACGCACAAAGACGACACTGGCATTCCCTTGCCTTCCTAGGTACAATTTTTTCATGCAATTCTCATCTCGAACATTACTTTTCTCTGAAAGGACTTTTTGAAGACCCGTTCACACTTCCCTATGATATGATGCTGTGCACCCTCTAATTCCCCTAATACAGTACTCATCACATGGGCCTAAAGCTACTTGTTGGATAGTTACACTATAAGCACTATGAGATGGCAGTTATGACTATCTTAGCCATACCAAGCAGTTAAACATGCCAACTATTTTCTGTGTCCTCTAGGATGGGTATGAATACAGATATATCTCTCTATCTTCCTGAAAGAAGGCTAGAGACCTAGCTTGAGAGGAGACAGTTAATAGGAAAGAGGATTTTGTGCATGTTTACTGATTAATGCTCCCAGTAATAAGATTGAAGGCTTTTTATAAATATTTATTAAATAGACTAGGCAATGCATGAATGACTAAAAATTCTTATGAAATAATCAAATATTTACCAGAGAAGTGGCCCTATGTGAAGATCTAATCTGATTTACCACTCTTGATTTTTATTCAGGTAGACAAAGGACTTAACTATTCTTAGTTACAAGAATTTGCCAATGTGCCCACAGGCACAACAGTGGCACAGATGATAAAGGAGCAACCAACTACTTTCTGATTGGATTTCAGGCTCACTATATAAGACAGAACTGGCACATGATGCCATTAACTAAGTCCCAAACCCATAACCAGGTACATCATAGGCTAAAGATGAAAACTTACTACTATTATTCTGTTAAAGGAACAAGGTACTTAGCTGTTTTCCTAAGTTCATATCTTTGTATGCAATGATAAATGCATTCTTCAACCTCTATCACAGAAGCTTCTTTTTGTAGTAGACAGTGATTAATATGAAGAGCCACCACTGGTCAATGGGGCAAAAAAATAGACTGAGAAGTGCTCAGCTCTAAATAGAATATTTGTATCACATTCCTTGCCCTCGAGGCTCAGAGATGATTGCAGAAGAGGGAATGAAATACCATAATATACAGAGGTAGCGGACACCTGCAGGAAAACAGCATTTACTGGACATTTCAAGGCCATTGTACGCATGAATTAACAGCATCTGTGACTGCATACATAAGACCTGCCCAAGATCAAGTCAGTCAAAATAACATCATGAAGAGAAGAGGGACTCATCAGGTCTCACCTCTGAGGCGCTGGGACAGTCAGTTTTCATCAGGAATGCGCTCCCCATTAGGCTAACCATGCTCCAGTACACGGACCAACTCCCCGTAAACATGGAGGCAACGCTAAAAGGACTCACTGGGTTTAAAGACAGAGAAAATAAAATCATTAGAAGAAGAGGTGGAAGGTGGGAAGAAATTAGAGGGATGGCGATGGGATGAGAGTGATCAAACCATATTGCATCAATAGATGACGTTCCCACATAAAATACAGGAAAATTACATTGCCTAGGAGAATCAAGATGGAGGCTACAGCAGCAGCAGCGGTAGCCGAGGAGGACACAGAGCTGTGGGATCTGCTGATACAGAGGCTGGCAAACAGCATCATCCTGAACCACATCAAGGCTGGAGCTCAGAGCCACTGTGTTTTGGGCACTAGGCAGACAAGAAAAGATGGAGTAGAAGACGCATTTGGTCAATGGGAGCTTGAAAAAGTTTTTTTTTAATACAAAAGAAGGTCATTTAGCAGCTAGTCTGATGACAGAATCCTTTCAGATTTTTTGACCTTGACTTCACCTTGGCTGTTTTCCATCCTGAAACTCACACATTTCAAGGTCTTGGAGGTTGAGAGAACTTAGCCCAAAGTTTAGGTATCACTGAAGCTGGAAAAAAAAAAAAAGTCAAACCCTTTTTCTCATTTTTCTCTTGGCTATAATGCATATTCTTCTCTGTCCCTGAATCTCTAGTAGAAGAAAGGTGAGCGGTTACTAGCTCCCCTGACTTTCTCTATTATATGTAGTATACAGGTGAAAATTGTAGTAAATACTTTTTGGACTCTGGGACCAAGTGCCTGACCAGAGAAACAGGTGTGATGGTTGATGGTTAAATTATCAGAGAAGACCTACACTTGCTGAGGAGACAAGTGTCTGGGCACATGTGTGAGGCAGTTTCCAGCTGTGTTAACTGAGACGGGAAGGTGCACCATAACTGTGGATGGTACTGTTCCAATGGATCCTGAGTTAAACAAAAAGGAGATGCAAGATGAGTTTCATCATTCATTTCTGGGTATTGTGTCAATAGATACAATGGGTACTGGCTACCTCACACCCCTGCCACAGTTTCTCCCTTCCCATGATGTAGTGGCTGTATGGTAGGGTCCCTGCAGGCTTAATAGTAGGCAGGGAATAAAATGAACAAAATGAAACTCAGATCAGCCCAGTTTTGGTACCAATGCTGGACCAGGGCTTCTAGAGTTCAATATCAGCTTGTATATTTTTGCCATATTTAAGTATAGTACAATTTGGGGTAAAGTTTTCAGAAAACAGTTAACCCTTGGGTATAACAAAGCTTAAGACATGTTTACATTGAAGCTCCTTACAAACACACATGGCTTCATCCATAAGATGGGTTCTTGTTGACTTTAGAAACAACGCTCAAGATAAGGGTCTGCCCAGAATGACTGAGGTAAACAGAATGCCTGGCCCTAAGATAACACTGAAGTCACTTAGGCTATTGCAAAGTACAAATGATATCTCTCACAAGGATGAATTTTATGGGCCAGAAGTCATGCTCAAGATTTTAGAGGGCAAAGGTCTGGGATAAGTAAAACATAAATTCTGGGAGATACTGGCCACATCTGGCTCATCAGTCAGTAAAGGATCACCACGCTGTAAACTACATGTACTCCCAGAATTCCAGGAGGAGAAAGCAGCTAAGCACCTCATTCCATTGGAGAAGTAAGCTGTGTTTTAACTTTCCTGGTTTCTCCAGTGTTTATCTGTGTGCACAATGTCCTTTTGCTTTCTACGCTGGCTATACTCTCAATGTGTGAGCCAAATTAAACTTCTTTTTAAACTGTTTTTATCACAGTTTTAGCAAATCCATAGAAAAAGTAAGTAATATAGCAGGAAAGGCATAGCAGTGTAAGAGCTCCCAGCTGTGAGGGCAAAAGCACAAGGCTAATTGCTCATATATGCATAAGCCAGGAAACAGAGAGTTCAGGCTAGAACCAGAGAGAGACGGTAACCCACAAAACCTGCCCCCACAGTGACCAACCAACATGTTCCAACTAGGCACAAAAGGTTCCACAGCCTTCCAAAACGCAGCCACCAGCTGGGACCAAAAAAGGTGAATTCAAATCATAACAAATGTGAAAAACAAGTTAATGACCTGTCAACACTTGGTCCACAGCAAAGGCTGCAGGAAGAGTCTCCCCACTAGAAGTTCCAAATAAAAGAACAAGGAGAGAAGCTGGGTGGTAGTGGCACACACCTTTAATCTGGGCACTCAGAGGCAAAGGTTGGAAGACTTCTGTGAGTTCTAGGCCAGACTCTGTATGTGAGCTCCAGGACAGCTAGAGATACACAGAGAAATCTTGTCTCTAAAAAGGGGAAGGGAGGGGAGAGGAACGGAGGGGAATGGAGGGGAGGGGAATGGAAGGGAGGGGAACAGAGGGGAAGGGAAAAAGGAGACAGAAGCAAACTGTGGTCATATTGTCCACAAATCTGCTCTCTGCTCTCTCTCTAAGGTATCAGTAGAGCTCTCTGAAAGACCCAGAGCCCAGACACAAGAGCTGTTTACCAGCATCTGCCTAACTCCGTAAGCATCTTTTGACCAAATATAGCACATTTACCAATTTAATCTACATTAATCACTAAGTACAGAGAATTTGAAAGGTCTAGCCTGAGTCTTTTCTTGTGTAGTGTCTTTGAGTTGGGAAGCCAACAGAATGCCCGACTTCTTGTTTCAGGAGCTACACGGATTTTCAGGAAGCGCAAGGACAAGCTCACCCTCCTGAAGAATAAATAAGCAGTGGTCACCAGTCAGTAGAGCAGTCTCCCGTGTTGCTGTTGAAGTATTTGTCTGTGGATCCTAAGTCCCAATTTGGCTTCTCATCCAATATCCTGAACTGGCTCCTGCCTCTGATGTGATAACTTCCTTTGGTTCTCAAAACGCCCACTCTTAACACCTCATTCATGCTACAAATATTTACTGAGATTCTATTAAATGCTAGCTAGATGCTGGGGATTAATGGTGGATGAAACAAACATGGCTGTGTTCTTTATGAAATTTAAACTCAAATGAAGGACATAGATCATAAATAATATTATGGATACAAGGGATTATCAAGATAGTTCAGTGGTTAAGAATATTGGTTACTTTTTCAGAGGACATTGGGTGTAGTAAGTGGTTTCTGGCCCGGACTTTCAGGCCCAGCCTCAAGGTTTAGGCCCACAGACCCACAGACCTGCAGAGACACACAGATGCTTACATTAATTTTAGGCTAATTGGCCTAAGGTCCAGGCATATAACTTGCTAACTCTTTACCCTTAATCTAACCCATGACTCTTATCCTGTCCAGCCATGTGGCTCGGTACCTTTTCTCAGAGCAGCATAGTTATCTTCTGCTTCTTCTGGCTTTTCTCTGGCATTCTTGCTCTGTTCTTCCTGTTCCCAGAGTTTTCTTAGTCTGGTAGCCCCGCCCACACTTCTTGTCTGCCTTTGGCCAATCATCGCTTTTTATTAAACCAGTGGGTGGGGCAATTATTTACAATGGAGCAACATAATCAACCCCTACAACTGGGTTCCCAGGGGATCTTACACCTTCATATAGAAGTAAATGCAAGCAAAACACTAATGAACATAAACTAAGAATAAATAAATCACTAAAAATGCTTTTAAAATATTACAGATATGAAAAATTAAAGTTTGTAGTAATTATCTATAATGTATTATAGAAAGTTTAATGAGAAATATTTTAAACTAAGGAACAAAAGAATATTTGAGAGACTGGAGAGAGGGCTCAGCATCTGAAAGCCCTGACCATTGGTGCAGAGGACCTCTGCTTGGTTCCTAGCACCCACTTAGAAACTCCCAACCACCTCTAACTCCAGTTCCAGGCAGTCTGGCCCATCCTGGCTTTCATGGGCACCAGGTTTAGAACAGTGTACAAACAAGTATTCAAGAAAGACTTGCAAATATAAAAATAAATCTTTTTTAAAAAAAAATAGGATCTAAAGGCCTAGTTTATGAATGAATTTGAGTAAGAAAGGGACAGTAGCACCATGTTTCAAGATAAAGAAAGAAGGTGAAGGGAAGCACCATTATGAGAAAGGGCTGAATGCTTCTGAAAACATAGACGAAGGCCACTGTGAGGAGAAGATATTGGAGATAGACTATAAGAAGAGTTTAAGAGACAAAAAAAGATCAGCTTACAAAAGGCTTAATGATCCATACTAAAAAAATGTAGGGTTTTGTCCATTGCAAACTTTCAAGCAGGGCCTCTAGAGATGCCTCAGGGGTTAAGAGCACTTGCTGCTCTTATAAAAGACTCACATTCAGTTCCCAAGACTCCTATGTGGTGGCTCGTAACCTGTAATTCCAGCTCCAGGGGATTTTAAACCCTCTTCTGGCCTTCACAGGCAGACATATATTATACACACATATACACACAGACAAACATAAGTAAAAAAATATTTTCTAAAGTTTTGAACAGGGAAAATAGACTTCAGACCACTCTAGCTATTTGAGAATAAATTGCAGAGACAATGGAAATAGGTACAAGGAATTTAGTCAGGATTTTGCTGTATAGATTTGAATACAGACTTTCCAGCTACTAGATTCAGCATAGAAGCTATTGGGGCAATAAGGAGCGGATGTGAAGATACTATGTGGAATCTGGATTGACAGTTCCCTCAGATTCCCTTTTCCCATCTCTGAAGAGTTACCAGGTCTGCTTAAGGAATAGATGCAATCATACAAATGGACTTTGCCTCAAGAAAAATCACTGTTCAAGACTGTCCATCAAGCGTTCCAACTCTACAACACTCTGGTTAGTTTGACCTTTGGCTCATTCTAACTGTAGATCGATGTCAAAGTTTGCTCTTCATTGGACCAGATTTTCTTCTCTTTACTCAGGTATGCAGGAGTTTTCTTCCCAGAAAGCAATACAGGGAAAAGAACCTGACCATATGTTAATAAAGTTGGATGCATAAGGACAAAACACAAGATTCTTAAACTAAGAATTTTATAGTTGGCTCCTGATTAATTTGTGAGTATTTTTTCCCAAACAGATGGATTGGGCTAAGATGAGCAAATCACTTGCTCTGTGCAGGCACCATGTCCATTTCAGAATGTTTGCTATGGATTTTTCCCACGTCATCTATTAATTACCTAATTACATCGTCTAATTATGGGATTCTTCGTGTATTTACACTGATTACGTAATTGAGTGCAATTACACTAATTAGGTTAATGATACAGGATAACAGACTACAAATTGCTTTAAAGGGACAGTGGAAGGCTGCAAGGCCAAAAACCCTTCGGAGGTGGGTCAGGATTTGTCTGCAGCTCGGACCTTCTCTCAGCCTTACCTTCATGCTGACCTTGCAGGTCCACTCAAAACTACAGTGAAGAAGAATGACCGAAACTGAACCACCCAAGGTCACGCTTAGGTGAGGCAAGGGCAGTTGGAGGTAACCACAAGACTCCCCTCTTTATAGAAGGTAGAATAATGCCTCTTGTGAAGACTCTCAAGCCCAAGTGACCTGGATCCAAAATATACTGCCTTATATGGAAAAGAAGGTTTTGCAGAAGTGATTAATGGTAAGAACTTTGGGACACAAAGAGTGTCCTTGAGACTATAATCACACAAGCTTTTAGGAGTGAAGAACCCTTCCTATCGGGTGCAAGAATGACTCTGAAACGGCATCAGAGAAGGGATCCAACAGCCAGCTACTAGCTGAGAGGGGCCCATTTGTAAAGATCAGGAAGGGTGTCTAGAAGCTACATCATCCCCAGATATCAGCTGATAAGGAAATAAGCCTCATTCCAACAAGCTCAGAGAACTCTGCTCCACCACACAATGAGAAAGCAGATCCTGCAGTTGACCCTACTAAAAGGAACCAACCCAGGCAACACCTTTATTTAGTCTGGGGAGACTTCTCCACAGGCTTCTGATATACAGAACTGTAATGGGATCAATGGAACTGCTAGGTTCCTGGTCATTTGTTATGGTAACAGTGGGAAACACATTTCCATATTGCTCTGCCTTCTCCCCATCCCTTCTCACATTCTTACATCCCTGCCATGCAATCGCTCTCCAGTCTCTCTTATCAAAGCCTGTTTTTGAGGGGAGAGTTAATGGCAGTCTTACCCCCTCAAACAAGCACAGGTCAGCATTCTCTCTCCTGGTGACATTTGCATTTTCTGTTTAGGTCTCACTTTGTAATAAAACAATGCTTTTGACCATAAAAACAGTGAGAAGAACTTCATACTTGGAATTAGATCAGTGTCATGTCAAATCTCAGCTCTCTTGGATGCTAGTTCTGTGAGTGTGGTGAGTGGCAGCCGTGTGAAATATGAATTTCAATAGCCTTATAATAAAGTGTGGATCATATCTGTCATATACAGTTGCTGCAGACATGCAACAAGATGATGTATGTTAAGTGCCTGAAAAAGTTTGTGTCCCACAGGTAATGTTCTCTTGTTTGCATCCTTTCTCTGAAGAAGCTGAGCCAACAATGACCAACTTGGAGAAGTAACAGGAGTTCAAAGGAACAGTCTGATATCTAGGAAACCACAAGGTCCTGGGGACAAAATAAAATTCTAAGTGATTTATTTCATGTAACTTTGCAATTATCGGTAAGACTACAAAAAAAGGAGAGAGAGAGAGAGAGAACCTTCTGTAGAGGGAACTGGCTATTAAAAGTCACCCCAAAACATTCACTATACCAGTGGTGCAAGAGGAAACTGTTGCCAGTGGTGGAACCCAGATGGACTTGCCTCCTCTCCTGTTACTTTATGTCCACAGAAGGCAAACTGGCTTTAGAAGAGAGCATGGGAAGACAGCTCAGCATCTGGATTCCTCTCTGTGACTCCTACTCATTTCAAAACCTGTGACTCTCAGCAATCCCAGAAAAGGCTTCTGCAGCTGCCGATGGATAGGAAAGGTAGAAATGATTCAGGAAGGGACTCTTTCTTGTCCATGTCTCTCAGGAAACTCGTTGATCTAAGCATGTTATGTGTATGGCATCATTGTACCCTCCCAACAGCTCTGATGGTAGGTGTGCATTTCTTATCTGTATTTCTGGAACACAAGGCAAGTGCACTCAAGTCTCCTGACTCAAGAGCTGATGTTGTTGACAGTAAATTCTCCATTCCTTGACATTACAGGGCCCCCAGCACTGCTTCAAGATTTAGTCTTCCAATTTATAGCAGTATAGTCAGAGAGATCTTCATAGTAAGATAATCAGGCCCAGAGTCCACATAATCTATCCCATAGAGGATCTTTACAATTGATACAGATTAGACAGTAAGCAACACTTAAAGATACTGTCATAGCTCAGTTGCCTCTTGGCTACAGGGTCTTGGAAAGACCATTGAACCCAATTACTACAGGTAAAAGATGGCTGGTGGTGTCTTATAGGCAACAAAGGATGGTAGGACTTACATGCCTTCAGGATATTGCAAATCATGTCTGTTAAATATTGCCTGTAACAATTGAATATCAATTATATTGAATAATTTCATAGGCCCTAAGCAGTCCACCATCACCATAAAATACTGCCTTGCAGCTGATGCTTTTATCTGAAATTTAGATCTGACTCAGATCTCTAAGTCAAAATCCTGACCACTGTTAAGACACACTAATTTGGCTGGGTGTTGTGGTGCATGCCTTTAATCCCAAGTGCAGCACTTGGGAAGCAGAAGCAGGTAGGTCTCTGAGTTTGAGGCCAGCCTGGTCTACAAAGAGTTCCAGAAGAGTCATGGATACACAGAGACACCTGTCTCGAGAAACAAAAAAGTAGAAAAACAAAATAAACCAGACAAAAATTCACTGAGTCCTGCCTACATATCACATGGACTCATTAGCTTAGGACATCATAATGTAAACTAGCTGATACACTTCATTCTCTACTTAGTATTATTCCCAAGTCTGAACGTGGGCATCATTTATTCAGCAACGTCTATTTTGAAGGCCTGCCCTCAAGAACTTTCAAAATTAATGTTGGTGAGAACAATTAGTTGAAAACAGCTATCTAATTTCAACTTTAGTATTTAATGGACACATTTTATACACCAAGAACACTGGGAAGAATTGTCAGTTTTCTAAGCAGAATCCCTTCTGGTTCCTTTTGGGGGAATTGTGCAATAAAAATAGAAAATAGAATATTAAAGCAAAAAATGAGAGATAACACATGTACACATTGCCATTGCTGAAGGTGTTCTGGTGTTTTATAATTACCAGCTTCAATTTGACTTCCAACTCACTGGCGCTTTGATTCTTAAGGATAAAAGCTGTGTCACGCTCTTTTTCTCGGTACGATATAAGTTGTGTGACAGAGTACAGGTGTTCAAATTATGTTGAATGAGCAGATGAATGAATAAATGAACAAGCTCAGTGACCATCTAGAATTTCTCCAGAGATCCTTAGTCATCATTTTTATGCTCTTTCCAGTTCACTGACAACAAGCTTGTGAGATTCTCTGCCTCTTTTCCAACAGTCTCCACATCTCCAGAGTGGCTGTACAACCCTCCCCCACACCCAACTTTGTATTGATATCTGTCTCAAAGGGGAACCGCCCGCCTTACTCCTGTTGGCCCTCTGCGCAGCATTCCTTTGCTTCCTGGCGTCAGAGCTCAGACACCAGTGACATCACTTACCCACGGCCTCATCAGCTATGACTACTACCTAGAATTCCGCACTTAGCATCGTCCAGCAGCTATTGATCAGCCTTTTCAGGACCTCAGCAGAGGGATTTCACTTTCAACTAAATGTGTAGGGAAAAGGGCTTTAAAACAGGAAATGAAAAAAAAAATCCATTAAATTCTCTGAGAGAAACCTAGGTCGTCCGGCTAAGTATTGCATCCATACAGATGTGCTATTCAAACAGATGTTTGTGCAGGCAAGCCTAAACTGCTAACAAGATTGCATCTCCCCAAGGACAACTTGTTTTGTAAATGACATTGTTTTTTATGTTGCTTTTAGTGGTTTTGTTTGTTTGTTTATTTTTAAAGGTAGGGAAAGGAGTCTGGGAAATATGAAGCAAACTAATGCACTCATTTCCTCCATTTGGATTGTTACCACAGTGTCAGGGTCAGGGACATAACCAGCAAGTTAAAAGGGGAGAGATGAATGATCCCTACAGTCCACTGTTTCAGATTCCCACCTCTTTAATGATAAAAAAGATTACCTAAACCACATCTTTCACACTATTGTCCTTGGGAGAGGGGGGCAGAGTCTCAAATCTTTATTCAGCTCCCTCACTTAAAAGCCAGTCTCTTCCATCAACACCCTCCTGGATTCACCCCGATATTTTTCTAACTGCCTATGTTATCACAATGGCCCATATTGGCCAATCCACTGTCTCATTTTTGTTAGTGTCATACAATGTCCTGTGACAAATATTTGACAGGATCCAGAATCACAAAGGAGATAAGCCTCCGGGCACATGAGCGAATGATTTCTGGATTGGGTTTGTTGAGGCGGGTAGACCAATCCCATGGTGAATTCCATCCTATGGGCTGGGATCCTGCACAGAACGAAAAAGAGGAAGTAAGCTAAGAATTCATCTCACTGCTTCCTGATTGTGGGTGTGATGTGACCAGCTATGACCATGCCCACCCCCACTACAATGGTGGTACTGTCAAACTCTAAGGCAAAATCAACTTTTCTTCCTTTATGTTTGGTTGCAGCAGCTAGAAAAACGATCCAGCTACATCTCATTGTCCATCTTTTGATACCGGATTCTAGCTACCATATCCTTCATACGAATTACCGCCATAGCTTTCCACTGCTACCTCTTCCTCCTTTGCTCTTCTGACCCACGTGGCTCACCTGGTCCACACCTGCCTGTGAGTTTCAAATGGCATGAGCATCGGCATCACTTACAACATCTCCCTCGGGTTTATCTCCTAGGATTCTCTTCTTTCTCCTCTGCAGTCCTCTGTAAAACCTCAAACCACTCACCTCTGAAGAAAGCTGTCCCTCATGCAACCTAAGGTGAACTCACTTCAAGATGAGTCAAGCCCAGGATAAATCCATCTCCTCTGGACCCTGGCATGATGAAGAAGCTTAATCCTCATCTTGGTAAAGGGCCAATTTAAATGTGACCAGTGCCATCTTTAAGGCAAATCAAGAGACTTTCAGAAATGTCTCATAACAAGGCCAGCCACAGGTCAAGGAAGACTGACTTTTCCTCCCCAGAAGAGTCTCACACTCCTATCTCCTTCATGGTTTTGCAGAGCACCGTGGTCTTATCTGTATTGCTACAGACTCCTCATGTAGCCCTCTGCATCTGATAACTTCTCCATGGCTGACCTCTGGAGAGACTCATGTTAGGGAAGGAAATACTATTGTGGCTTAGGTCTCTGGCCTTTGGAAATCACCACCTTCTAGCTCACCATATGACTCTTCCCACCTCATCTTGAGTACTGTTACCTCAAGGTTCAGCGACATCATCTGTGCATTTTTTTTTTCCTGGTTCAGAGGTCTCAGTGTGATAGATATCTAGGTTTGAGATAGTCAAACAAAGCAGGCTAACTACTTAACACAGGGAAATAAAACTCCATCTCCAATAATGCACAGCAAGTACTGGACTCAAGAACTCAAATGTAAGTTCAGCCCTAAATTTTGTTCCTTTAAAAATCACTCTCCAGGGTGTGTTCACCTACCTCCTGGGCATATATGCATTTTTACATACTTATGTATCACCACTGAAAACTTTTCAGAGAAGAACTGGTTTGGCCAATCAATCCAAGTTAATCACTTTGATATTGAAACCTGGAAATCAAGCATGCAGTCATTAAATTGGAACACTGCAGTGAAGAGATCAGCAGAAAGTCTGGAAGAGTCTGTAACTGTTGCAATATAAATTAAAACAAATCTTCCCCATACTCATCTCAGAGTGGCACTTTGAGGATGAAATAATTGAACTTCACAAGCTTCACCTTGACTTGAACGTGAATCAACCCAGGACATCTCTAAGCAGCTGTCACTTACTATTATTTCCACACAGCAGAGAAAGAAATCTAGGTATCTTCCAGAGGTAGGGTGCCCAACTCACAGCCACACAGCACATCATGGGCAAAATTAGAATCAGAATCCCAGCCAACTAATCTGTGGTTATGGAATCAATCTGCCAAATGATGCAAGATGTAATTAAATAAACGCCTATGCACATGGCACGGTGCATTTAGTAGGCGCTCAATAAATTTCACGGAACAAGTAAAAACAAAATACAAAACAAATATGTTACTCTGTGATCCCAACCAATAATACACTGTGCTGAGGTCCTAAAGAACAGAAACACACAGGAAAAAGCAGAGATCTCTATCTGCGTTAGCAGTGTTTCCTTTCCTGAGGACAGGATCGGCTTGCCTGTCAATCTGAGGAGACACCTCATCTGCCCAGCTAGTCAGCAGACTTTGACAAGTGAGTTTTTCTTATGGCATGGTGAGAGACAGATACTTCCTTCTCCAGAAACTTCAGGAAAGTAAGAGAAAGTTTTCAGACCATTCGGCAAAGGATGTTGCACACCTAAGTGTCGTACACAGAGTGTGGCTTTGGGGGAGTTAGTAGCCAGTTTGATGCTTTGCTATATCTTAATAGTTATTTTAAAACTGCATAGTCATTGTTATAGTTGTGCTTTAAAAATATAAAAAATAGAATAAAAAAATAAAACCAGTCAATTCCTTGAGGATCAAACAGATAATAATACACTCTGTATGTTTCCTGGATTAATTTAATGGTGACATATGTCACACGCTCATTAAAAAAAAAAAAATCTTAACCGTACCATGAAATTTGGGAACTATCCTATAATAATCTTTGAACAAACATTTAGTATAATCCCTTTTAGACATAACTGTGGGGTAAACATAATTTTTTTTTTCTAGCCAGTGTTTTCAATGACGAGTCCCCAGCAGGTGGCACAGCAGTTTAGGTAGCTGGGCAAAGCAGATCTCACAGGGGACAAGTCCTTGGAGGTACTTCCTGCCTAGACTCTACTTCACAGTCAGCCATGAGTATACGGCTGTCCTCCACTGCATGCCCAGCCTCCATGATGTTCAACACAGACACATATGTAGGACCAAGCAACTGTGGCCTAAATCTTTTGAATCCATGAACAAAAATAAATGTTTTCTTCCTTATGCTATTCCAGCAGGTACTGGTGACTGTTCTGAGAAAAAGTATCTAATAGACACATTTTCAACTTCCTGCCCCCATTCTCTAGAAAATTTGATTATTTTGGCTTCCATATCATAATGCAGAAGCATGTTCGCTTCCTCAGCCAGGCCCAGGGTGGTTTACCAGAAAGCATAAAGTCCTAGAAAACTAAAACATATTCGGTGAGCCATGGGGAGAGAAGCACTGGGCTGTTCTCTGACTATAAGACTTTAGAATTCTGGGGGACATTTGGCACTGAGCATGTCCCATTAGATCTAGTTGGAGTGCCATAATGACAAGAGTTAAAAATATGTTTATTTATTCAACTGCTTTTCTCTGAGTGTGGTGTATAATGTAGGTATATAGTTTGCATATGTGTGCATAGCTACTTGTAGATGTACACTAGACTGCAAAAATGTGGAAGCCAGGGGTCAGTACCAGAGATCTTCCTAAATGATTATTCCTTTTTTCCCCACACACAGGAACTCCCAATGAGCTAGAGCTCACTAATTAGGGTGGCTGACCATGGTGGACCTTCTATCGGCTTCTACCTCTGCAGCACTGGGATTACAGGTACACACCTTCATGATTTTACAACAGACAGTTAGTTTACAAGATGACTGTTACCTAGGCTTGATAATAATAACAAAATATATAAAACAATTTATTTAAGTGTTATGCAGAAAATTTTGCCTTGTTAGGTGCCTTGGTGGGAGATTTAGTTTTTTCTATCTGCATTTACAGTTTACTAATCAAATTAATTGCTGTAAATTGATTTGGGGTGTATTGGGTAAGCAGGAAACACACACTGGGGAGAGTTAAACACAGTGTGGACAGTCTGAAGACACGACTCAAACAAAAGTCATGTTTTTCGACTCGGGGTTGGCATTTTGTGCTTTATTTAAATCTTGTTTCTAGAAGATTAATTTAGTGGGGGTTTCCTGGCTCTTAAAGAAAAGCCCTAACAGCTTCAAAGATGTGTTGCCTTGCAGGCCTCTCCCTGTTGAATGAGTGCTTCGAACCTGTCCTTCATGAGAGTGGCCAGCAAAGCAAAGATTTGGGAGCCCTGTAGAAGGACATTGAGCCAAGCATAGATGGCTAACATTTATGTAGATAGCAGCCTACTTTTAATCAGGACTCTGAGCCTCTGATTCTATTTGTAGAAATTTGCTACATCAGCCTGAAAAGGAGCCTGAGCTGAGATTGCTGCCCTGGTCCTGTCCCACCCCTTGTCTCAAGGGGCTAGCTGACCTATTCAGTTCTGGCTTTACAGTTTCCTAAGCCACTTCAGCAACTACCTTCCCAAGCCATGAGACTCCCTTATTGTGGGAATTCATTTCATTCAGCCTATGACTTTCGGGGTGTCTGGCCCAATGGATGTGATCTTGACCATGTGTGACTGATAATAGCAGAGAGAGAGAAGGGTTGTGCCTTCTCTTGGGTGGCAAGGACCAGCTTGCTGTTGCTCCTCATCTTCCCTGAGCAGAGCAGCAGGACTCGGCAACTAGATCAGCGGTGGTGGCTACTTTGTTCTGTATCCATGAGTCTGTTCCCCATTGCACCCCCTTAATAGATTCACACACATACACATATATTTATATATGTGTGTATATATATAATAATTATACAATTTTACACACTCTTTTGTGGGTTCTGATTTCACTCCCTGAAACTGCCAGCTCCAGAGGAGTGAGGGCATGAAGCAGAGCTGTATAAGGAGTCTGTGGCAGTACCCAGAAAGCCATGCTTTGCAAAACCATAAAGGAGAGAGTGCTGCCCAGGAAGAAAATTCTTATAACTGATATATGGAAAATCAGTCTTTCATGAAAGGCTGGGCCCTGCAGCTGGGGTTGCACAGAGCCATCCCTGAAAGTCATTTGATCTGCCTTAAAGATTGAGCTGGTCATGCTTGTAGCTGTAGCATTTACCAAGCTGAGGATTAAGCTGTCCCATTATATCAGGGCCTAGAGGAGAGACATATTTATTCCTTTGTTGGCTCCTTCTGAGGGTGTTTGTCTATGCAAAGTGAGGGTCAGCCTTCTTTGGAGGTGAGCTAATGGACTGTGTGGTAGAAGATCATGTTGGCGGAGGCTTCACATGACAGTGAAGACTCAAAGCTGTGCCCACTCACAGGAAAAAAAAAGCCGGAGCCCCTGACCTACTGGGAAAGCTTCCAGGAAGGCTAATGGCATCTGATCCTCGCCCTTGCTCTGCTATTTCCATCTCAGTTGCATTATCTTGGCAACTGGGCCTTGTGAAAAAACAGCTCCCCAACCCAGTGCTGCAGGAGACATCAGCATTCAGAATGACCAAGTCAGGCTACATAGAAAGAACCTACTAATTTCAGACCCACACCAGCCAGACACATGCATGGAAACACGGCACAAAAGTTACTATGTCAGCTGTTCTGCATGGGTGAAGGGAACAGTTTGCTGCACCTTGTTCTTCTCTTTGCAGATTGAGGAAACTGCCTGTAAAGTCCTTGAGGGGAGGCTTGCTGTAAACACAAGCATCTTGACTACTGCATTATTGCAGACAGCGCTGTGGAGCCTTCGCCTTCAATACATGGAGCCCCACACACAGCATCAGGCCATTTGCTAGATTGGATGCCACTTTTGGTGACAGGTCAGGGAAAGACACTGGGTTTGATGCAGACTGACAGGTCCGTAAATTTGGTTTCTAATTTTATGTATTTATTTCTTTTAAAGAAAAGAGGGAGAGAGGGAATACTCAGAGCCATGAAATCATTAAAACCAATTCCCTTTCTCTCCCCCAGCCCTCCCTCTCTGGAGTCTGTGTGTGAAACAATCTTCACAGCTCCTGAGCCCTCCAATGGTATCGATCCAGATGTGGAAATTGGTATTGACTGCTGCTGCTTCTCAGCGCACTTCCCTGGCTTTTAAAGACACAGCGTATAGCTGATTTCACTTTGCACAGGACACAGCTCGGGAGACATTTGCTGATCCAAACTAAATAATACAAATTAAAAAATTGGGTTCTGTGTCTTACACTCCCCATTAAGCCACATGGGAACCAGAAGAGCTCCAGAGCAGATGGCAATGAAAAGGGCCATATTGGCTCCTTCCCAGGAAAGAACAGAGTGATTCCTTTGCACTTTGTATTCATCCTGACTTTTGGGCAGGGTGCTGGGGAATGTGAGGTGGAGCTCCTGTGTTAACTCTCTGTGGTCACCCTAAAAGAATTACTACAAACAATGGTGTCAAAACACTTATCAGCTGGGCAGAAGTGGCACAAGCTTTGAATGCCAGCACCCAGGAGGCAGAGGCAGGCGGATCTCTGTGAGTTCAAGGCCAGCCTGGTCTACAGAACGAGTATCAGGACAGCCAGGACTACACAAAGAAATCCTGTTTCAAAAAACAAAACAAATAAACAACATCAACTAAAAGGCTTATTTGCAGGTTTCTTTCTGGCGACAAAAAGGAGAATATGGTCTCTGCTCCTTAAGACTCTTAACAGAATTCAGTTCCTTGCCACTGACATCCCAGCTTCAGGAGACTTGTGGCACTTCTTGGTATACAACAGCTTTCTCTGTCTTCAAGGCCATCGTGAGGTATCACTCCAGCTCAGCCTTCTACCTTAGCTTTTATGTATGTGGCTACGCTGGACTAAGCAAAATAATTCAGAACATGTCCCCCATAGAGGACTTTCAATTTAACCCACTCCTAAAAATTCACTTTTTTGTGAAAGTGACTTATTCAAAGGTTCGGGAGTTAGAGTGTGGGCATGCTTAGGGAAGCAGTCCTCTGCCTGCCACAGATGTCGTGATTCTGTTCTACTTTCAACCCACTTCATTTAAAGATTAAAAAGTGAGCATTTGGTTTTGTGTAGTGTGTGTATGTGTTCATGCATGTATGTTTATACATGTTCACGTGTGTGTGTGCATAGGTGTGTATATATATATATGTATGTATATATATGTATATATATATACATGCATCTGTATGCACATGCACAATAAGGGCAGAAGATACTGGATACTCAATCTTGTTCCACCCTAGTGTTTGAAGGAAAGCCTTTCACTGACCCTAGAGCTCAATGCTTTGTCTAGGCTGGCTGGCCAGCAATCATAAAGCAACTCCTGTCCCCAGCTCCCTGGTGCTGGGATTACAAATATATTTTTCTGAAGCTGTATTTTGTTTGTTTGAGGAGGATTTTTTTGTTGTTTTTTAATGTGGGTACTGGCAATTAGGCTAAGAACATCATGCTTGGAAGTGCACTTTACTGACTATCTCTCCAGCACTAGATATTTGATTTCTAGCAATGAGCAAGAATGTCATTCAAGTACAATTCCTTTCAGAGTAGATACACACTCACATCATGATCCAACTGTCTAGCCACTTACAATATTATACAGCAGAGTCTGGGTTGAGAGAAGCCACTCAAAAAAGAGATACAGAACACTAGCATGAGGTTAACTCAGGTAGCCATTATGGCCTGCAGAAAAAAGCCTGAGACTTCAGGAAGGGACTCATGTTGAGTAGGTAGTTGCCATTCCCAACCCTAGCCCCACCTTTGCTCTCCACTAGTCCTTCAAGGGAAGATGCTTTCAGCCTTGTTTTGTAGACTGGTAACTCTGTATTTGAAACTAGTGAGCCCTCCCCCCCACCCCCCACCCCCGCCATTGTCTAACCTCAGAATGTCAGGTGAAAAGTTGACAAAAGACTTCAAGAATTCCCATTCTAGTCCTATGCATGCCTCATCATTTCTTCTACAGGATAGCATGTGTCCCTGGCAGAGGGATTTTTTACACACCCGTATCCACTTATCCATTCCTGAAACCATTCTGTCTTCATTCTTGAAGAGTCAGCCCCACCCAGGGCACCCCTGTTGCCCTGTTGCTTCTGCATACAGACAAGCTCATCTGCTTTCAGCCCATAGCAAGGTAAGGGCCCCTTTGCTGAGAGGCTGTTAGTCTGAATGGCTAATTGAGACCTCCCTTGTGCTGAGCTAGCACAGATGGCTATGAACACAGCACTGTTAGACAGGAGGGACACAAAGCATCATGAATATTTAATCAGATAGAAGTAAATATTAATGAAACAATTGTATCTTTAAATGGTTAAGTGACTTTTCCATGTTACAGGCTATTTTTTATTCCACTATGGCCCATACACACATACACCACATACACACACACACACACACACACACACACATAAATACGCATGCATGCACATGATACTCATTTTTCACCTGAGCTAATAATTTCCAGTTTGGCCTTCTTACCATAAGAATCCTGATTATGCTAAATCTAAGCCTTCCTGAATTCATCCCTGTAGTTGAAAAAAGCCGATTCAGCCCTTAAATGTAGACTTCACAACTTTCTGGAATTCCAATGACACGCCTGAGTCCTGTCTACTCTGATTTCATGGCAAGAAGCCACGCATGCCATGGGGAGGCAGGGAACCTTTACTTGAGCTCATGTGTGGTAATTGCTTTATTCTGCATGAACTCGCTCTAATTCTCCCCAAAACAAGAGAGAGGCTTAATCTTGCAATATTAATGACAGAATCATTTACTCCTCTGCCTGGAATGTCTTCGAGTACATCTTCCTCTGATTATATTCTTTACTTTATATCAAAACGTGAGTTTCCTGCCTTTATTTCTCAATATCTTCTGCATATACTCTCCTTTGGAGTAAGAATACTAACAGGGAAGCTTTCTTAACATGGTAGGAATTTACTAATTCAAATTATCTCCCTGAGACTTACTTTGCCATTCTGACTCTTGACTGCCTCGGAGAAGAATTTTGTCTTCTTTGGTAAATTTTCAGTCTTTCATATTGTAATTGATTTAAAAATTTCTGCATGTTGACTATTTTTAACCTTTCCTTTCTAGTCCCATGTTGACCTGCATCACCATCACCCCCTTAACATGACTTTGGTATCCAGAGTCTCCTGCCCCCCTCTGCGTGAAACCCTCCCACTTCCCTCCCAGACCCTGATGACCTCAGAGGGGTCTTTGTCCACGTTTGAAATGGTTCCTCTTTCATCCAATGTTCAGGATCAAGTGGCTTCCCGGTCTTCGGGGCTGTTTTCAGACTATTTACCCCAGCTCACGGTGACACCCTGTTTCCCAAGAGAGATAAAATAATTCAATCAGAGAAGCAAACTAATTTTAAAGTCAGCACTTAATAAATCTTTGAATCTTCTTTGCAAACAACAACAACAACAAAAAAAAAATTCTCGGAATTCCCTAATCTTGTTTTACAAGACTTATAAACATGTGTGTCTGCCTTTCCAAGGCCTTAGCATAATTTCTCTTAGTTCTTTTTATTCATTTTTATTTTTGAAGTTATAATATATCATTTTTTTCCTCTTCCCTTTTCTTCCTCCAGACTGCCCCATGAACCACCCTGCACTGCTTTCTTTCAAGGACAATATCTCCTTTTCTTTGTTCTTAAATGTGTGTGTGACAACCTGCTCTGTTCGTACAATGTTCTTTCTATGTGTTGTTTTAGGGCTGACCATTGAGTAGTGGATAACCAACTCCTTCACTCTTCCCTGGAGCAGACTATGTCTTCTGCTCTCAGAATTCCTCGGTGGCCTGTAATTCTTTGTCCAGGGTTGAGAGCTTAAGAGCTTCCTCCTTCTACATGACTAGCATGTAGACTGGTATCATTCTTCTTCAGGTTTTATTTTGGTTGCCATGTTGGTCAGAGGTCATAGCAAGATCATGTTTCTAAAAACATAATTAAAAATAAGAAAAGAAAGGAGGGGCTTGTTAGAAACATTGGACCAAGGCCCTTTTTTAAATGGATTTTTATGCCCTTTATGGTGGTACTCACCTTTAGCCCCAGCATGTGGGGGGAAAGAGAGGCAAATTACTGAGTTCAAGGCCAGTCTGGTGTACAGAGCAAGCTCTAGAACAACCATGGCTACACAGAAAAACCCTGCCTCGAGGGGGAGGGAAAATATAATTAAAATATATATATATATATATATATATATATATATATGTGTGTGTGTGTGTGTGTGTGTGTCAATAATCACATAAATGCAAGTGCCCTTTAAGGTCAAAAGAGGGCATCATATCCTCTGGAGTTACAGTTAACTATGAGCTCCCAGCATGGATGCTAGAAAACAAACTCCAGTCCTCTGCAGAAGTGGTATATACTCATAAGTACTGAGCCATTGACTGTCCACTAGATCAAGGATTTTAAAAACTCTAAAGTGAGAAAACTGTCCTCAAACGATCTTAGACACCAAAGCCTCCATTAGAAGGTAACGTTTATCAATGCGTGTTACAGGACAGATCTTCCTAAGTTAACAAGCTTTACTCACACCACAAAGGGTAGTGTCCTCAGAACACATTCTATAAAACTACTGGACCAGACAGTATTAAAAGCCAATTTTGACAGCTCTTGTTTCTATGCAAACTGTGGAGCTTAGAATGGCACAAGGATATATACATGTGTCCTTTCTTACGGTCTTTTTCCTTTGGTCTTTGCTTAGGTTTTGATTTGTGACAGTCTTACTATAGCACAAACCAGTTCCCTCATCCTTCTGCCTCAGCCTCATAATACTAGGGTTACAGGAATGTGTTGCCATTGCCTGCTTATATTTTCCTTTGAAGTAGAATGCCTGGCACAATCTTTCTAGAAGAATCACATCTTTCCTATTGGAGCACACTGAGCTTAGAGCCATGTTGCCTTTGGTTCAGTGTATCTTCTGGTAATGGCAGGATCTCCTGTATCATTTCACCAGAATGTGTTTGGCAAGAAGAAAGCAGAGTCTCAAAGAAGAAATAATTTTTAATCAAGGCCTATGGTTGAATCGAACAGTTTATAGCACATAGCCATTGATAGTAACGAAAAGAGGGCTCTGGATGGGTTATGAAGGCTCATCTTGGTTTTGCTTGGTTTGGTTTTCTATTCTACAACAGAGAAGACTTTCCAATGAGGAAAATTCATATTCAGAGCTGTGTTTTAGAAAGGTCCCTTGGGCCACATGGTGTAGGACAGGTGGATTCCAGAGTAAGGAGTTGAGATTGAAGTCAGAGGTCACTTCTAGGATCATCATGTGTGACACTGAGAAATAAAACATATTGATTTGAGTGACAACTAGGAAGAGAAATTGGTCAAAGCAAACACAATGGTAGCTTGGGATACTGCACAGAGAGTGAGCTCACCAGAGATAAAGGAATAGCGGGGTAGAGAAAGTGTAGAAAACAGTGTGTTTTCCTTCTAATACATTTCCTCAGGAATGCCTTCAAAGTATTAGGACTGAAATGTGCAGAAGTCTTGTTTGCACCTTATTGGATAGTATAAACATTGTCCTAAGGGATGGGATCAAGACATAAAGAGATGGAGATACTCTTTGCTACTAATGACGGAGCTGGTCACAGAGACAGCAGGGAATGGAGAATTTGGTAAATGAGAACACGCATGAAAGACCCACTACATGATATCAGGATCAAGTTGTGGGCCCAGGGTGTAGATGGACAGTTAGACAGCACTAACTGAGGACTATGGAGAAGGGACGCATCTACATGACACATAATAGAGAAACTGTAACCATTGTACACAATCACCTTGAGAATTATGGGGTGAGTCAGTTATTCAGCACATAGCTGTTCTAAGAACACAATGTAGTCCTATACTCCTAAATAGACACAGTAGCTTCAAAAGACAAATGAGACCTAATGACATTTCTATCACGTGAGAGTCTGTACTTTCTATTAACTAGAAATTAACTTTATGTAACTCCACACAGTTATTTATTAAGTTGCAAATATGTCCTTGGAAGCCACACCCTCAATACAATGCGTGTGACCATCTTGGCAAGGCCAAACATCTTATTCTTGGTACTGTTACCTCTTCCTTCTTCTCTTTAAATAAGAAATATTTCTATTTTACTTCCAGGTATTAATTATTTTGCCATGTAATTTATTGCAAAATTGAATCTTATTCTTGAGATTTGCTTAAACAATCATCTAAAATTCTTTTTTTCTTTATTTTTTATTATATATTTATGATATATATAGAGATATGGATGTTTTACTTTCATATGTGCTATCTTATTTAGGGTTCCTATTGCTGTGAAAACACACGATGACCACAGCAACTCTCATAAAGTAAAGCGTTTCATTCGGATGGCTCACTCAAAGTTCAGAGGTTCAGTCCAGAGTTCATCATGATGGAACATGGCAGCGTGCAGGCAGACATGGTGCTAGAGAAGTCATTGAGAGTCCTACATCTTACAGGCAACAGAAAGTGGTCTATGACACTGGGCAGTATCTCGAGCATATATGAGGCCTCAGAGCCCACCTCCACAGTGACGCACTTTCTCCAAGACCACACCTACTCCAACAAGGCCTCTCAGTAGTGCCACTCCCTTCAGGGGCCATTTTCTTTCAAGCTATCACATCTCTCTGTGCAACATATGTGTTCCTGGTGGCTTTGTATGTCAACACAGAGTATTGGATCCTTTTGAACTGAAGTAAGACAGTTGTTGTGAGCTATTGTGTGGGTGCTGACCATAGAACTTGGGAAGAGTAGCCAGCAGTTTTAATCACTGAGCCATCTCTCCAGACCATAAAATTCTTTCTCAACTATGTGAAGAATAAGAAAAAACAAGGCAGATGTTTTAGTATAAACCTATAATCCCAGCTTCCAGTAAACTGAGGTTAGAAAGATTGAAAGTTCAAGGCCAGCCTGGATATATAGCTAGGACATGACCCAAGAGATATAAACATTGGCAGGGAAGGTACATACCTTTAATCCCAGCACTTGGGAGGCATAGGCATGTGGACCTCTGTGAGTTTGAGGCCATTGAGGTCAGCCTGGTCAAAAAGCAAGTTTCAGCACAGCTAGAACTGTTATACAGAGAAACCCTGTCACAACATATGTATATATATATATATAACACAGAAATAAGGAAATTCAAGAGTACATGCTGAAGAACAATAAAGCAGCTCTCTCTAAAAGTAGTTTAGCTAAAAAAAAAAAAAAAAGAAAGAAAAGAAAAGAAAAAAGAAAAAAAAAGCTAAAAACAGGACCAAGGAAATTGTAAACATAAAACATTTTATTCCTGAATATAGATAATTTGAAAAACCCCTTTCTTCCCTAGCTCAGAATTTTTTTTTTTGAATTCAGGGTAGTATTTTTTTTATCTGGTTTGCTTTTAAGTCAAGACAGAAATGTACTGCTAAAAGAATGACCTTGAGTCCAACAAGAAATGCATAATAGGAGAAAGAAAATAGTAATTTTTTCCTTTACTGTGGTCAGCCCTCACAGAGTGTTTCTGGATCAGTATGTCTGGTCTCCCCCTACACAACCAAGAAGGTCTCAGTAGACACCAGCTCGCCTCCTGTTAGTCAATCCCATTTGATACTCTCTACCTGGAAGGAAAGTCACACCCTACAAGTGACACTCTTAGTTCCCAAAAGACTGTCCCCTATTCCAGATGCACACTAGACAGTTGTCACCCAAACTACTGAAAGAATGGGTCTAAGTGTATGCTTCCACCATCATTTCTTAGGTCTGATTAATTTGCTATAGAGGCTCACAGAACCCAGGAAAGCACATTTACTAGTTCAATATAAGGCATACAAATAAATAACTTTGTAGGGAAGAAGTTTAGATTCATGATTGATGAATGGAGGCTTCCCTGCTCACTTCAAGCATGCTATCTTCCCAGCTTTTCTACATAGGTAGAGTTTGTAATAAACATTGTTCCAATAATAGTTCTTCATATTACACCACATACATAAAACACAGTCGTGGGACTGTGAATTTAGTTTATTGGTAGAAAACTTACCTGGAAAACACGAGGTCCTACAAGTCAAACAAAAGAATGTAAATTATTGGAAAAATCAGTTCTTTTAAGCCATACCCAAAGATAACAAATATGTAAGTAAGATCCTAGATTCATTGTCTTAAAAACAAATTGCTAAGCCAGGTGGTGATGGTGGCAGTGACGGTGGCACATGCCTTTGGTCTCGGGCATCTGGGAGGTAGAGGTAGGTGGACTTCTGTGAGTTTAAGGCCAGCCTTGTCTACAAAAAGTGTTCAAGGATAGGGTCTAAAGCTACACAGAGAAATGAGAAACCGTATCTCAGAAAACCAAAGGGGGAAAAAAAATGTTAAATGAATGTCTAGTCTGAGACGTGGTTGACACAGCTCTTCAGTAAATAGAATCGGAGGAATTATATCCTGTCTTAAACACACTACTGCATTAAGCAACGAAGAGTAAATATAATCCCCATTTTATAGAATGAGGGCTCAAGCTTAGCAAAGACATCTGTCATGCTATCCCTTACTGGGCTCCTTCCTCAGGGAGAGGAAAATTCAGAGGCCACCAGGTATCCTGTAGACTGTATCCATCTTTTGCTGTCCTGCCCAGTATTTTTTTCAATTCCTGGAAGAAGAAATGTTGGCAGTAACTTCTTTTGCTCCTGACTCTTTTCGTTTATCCTTCCTCTGCCTGTTATTACAGAGAGAAAATGATGGACTGGGTTTCCTAACCCTCCCATCATCTGCTAAAATGATGTTATGGCTCATAGAATTGCCAAGCTAATTGGATTTTGACTCCACCTAAATTACTTTTAGGAATCCAATCTCTTGGCCAATGTAGAAACAAGTGGGCTCCGGGGCTCCAGCTCCAGTTTTTAAGTGACACCAGAAGTCAACATCTTATAGATTGTTGGAAGATGATACAATCCTTCATTCATTGATCATGGGTTCATTGGGTTTATAGAAAAAAGTATAATAAATGCCCCTGTGAAGAGCGATTAAAATTCACCAGTAAATAAGGCTGAATAAAACAAAACCAAAAACACTATTGTCCACACTGCAAAAACAGTATGAGAGTCTCACATGGTAAATATGGGCTAATTGCCTTCCTCAAGTAACTACAAGGTTCTGTCTAAGATTTTTATTGCTGTTGCTTTGCTGCTGTTCATTTTATGAGTGTGTGGGAAATGGTCATTCAGACAAGAGTGGATCTCTATGAAGTTTAATATATATGTAGATTAGCCACCCTGAGGACAGAACCAGAATTTTCAGGCTGGGGGTATCACTGAGTGGTAGAATTCAAGCCTATCAGCTGGGCAGTGGTGGCACACACCTTTAATCCTAGCACTTGGGAGGCAAAGGCAGGCAAATCTCTATGTGTTTAAGGCCAGCCTTGTCTTCAGAGTGAGTTCCAGGACAACCTGGGCTACACAGTGAAACCCTGTCTCAATAAACCAAATCAAAAGAAAAAAGGAAGCATAATTATTCCGTAGCCTGAAGAACATTTTGAGTCTGATTCCCAGGAAGGAAAATACAAAAGGAGAATATTTTTTTATAAGTTTAGCATTTAAGATACATAATAAGATGGTGATGTTTATCAGCACGAACAATAAATTCACAAGACTGGATGCTCTAAAGGTCAAATTAAAGGCTGCATTATTGTGTGTTTATAGTTAGTTGGTTGTAAGTTGTTATGGATAATGGTCAGAAAAAGTTAAACAAAGGAGATCAGATTCATGGTTCTTTTGAAAAGAAAAATGGGAAGTGCTATGGGATATTTCTTTTGTACACTGTAAATATTTGTCACTCATATTGGTTTAATAAAATGCTGATTGACCGAGTAGCTAGACAGGAAGTAGCCATGGGGCAATAAGCCTAGGAGAACTCTGGGAAGAAGAGCTGAGCAGCAGATGCCAATGAGATGCAGAGGAAGCGGGATGAGAGGGCTGCACTGAGCAAAAAGGTACCAAGCTACATGGCTAAGCATAAATAGAAATGCAAGTTAACCTAAAGTATAAGAGTTAGCACGTAATTAGCCCAAGCCATAGACCAATAAGCTTGTACTTGATATAAGCCTCTGTGTGGTTATTTGAGATTGAACTGTTACAGAACCAACTGGGCGGGACTCAGAAACCTCCAACTACACATTAGTATTTGAATTAACCTTGAACAATGACTGAGTGTGTAAATAAAGCCTAGGTGCAGTGATAGAGCATTATCTTCTGCTGTGTAATGAGAGTTAGAAGAATAAATGTCAGAGAAGTGGGAATGTGGTGGGAAGTAGCTCCCAGCTCTTCAATGTTCTAACACACATCCAGGTCACTAAAGGAATCTATCGTAGGTGTTAGGGTGGGACGGAGAGAGAGTATGAGAGAGGTTGTGAAAGTCAAGTTGACAAAAATGGACTCTCCACTGATTTAGAAGGTAAGAGGAATGAAGATATCAAAGATGATCAAATGTTTGGAAACTTAAAGATTTTCCATACTATCTGCGATCAGGACACATCCTCGGTCCTTCTACCGCAAGCTTGTATTGTTGCGATCAAATCTGAGTTCCAAGAGTTTAGGAAACTGAGCAAGTTCACACAGCCATCAGTGAGAGTTAGGACAGAACTTCAGACTGGATACGCCTTATCAGTGGCGAGAGAAGCAATCAGACACAGGAAACAGCCTGTGGGGGAGATTACGAGTCGTATCATTATAATTTAAATCTATGTCCCCACAAAGGCTCACATGTTTAGTACTAGTGACCCAGATAGTGACCTAGAGCCTATTAGGATGAGATGGAAACTTTAAGATGTGAGAACTAGGAAGGAATAAGTCCTTTGAGAGGTGGGTTTTTTGCTTTGTTGTTGTTAAGTTTGTCCAGACAGGCTTTCTCTATATAGCCTTGGCTATCCTGGAACTCCCTCTGTAGACCAGGCTGGCCTCGACCTCACAGAGATCCTCCTGCCTCTGCCTCCCAATGCTAAGATTAAAGGTGTGCACCACCACCAACCAGCAAGAGGTATGGTTTTTAAATTATTGTTTTTATAATTTTATGTGTTACTATTTTACTATTTTGCCTGCACGTATGTCTGTGTACCGCATGTGCCTGGTATCCACGTAGGCCAGAAAGAAGATCTTCTGGAACTGAAGATGGGGATGGTTGTGAGCCACCATTTGGGTGCTGTGGATTGAACCTGGGCCCTCTAGAAGAACAGCCAATGCTCTCAGCCACTAGGTTGCTCCAGCCCCGGAGGAATGTATTTGGTCCCTGCCTGTCCCTTCTTTCTTTCTCTCTCCCTATTTTCTACCCATCATGAAGTAAGTGTTATTGCTTTGTAACATGGCCCCAAAACAGGGTTTTGCCTCACCACATCCTGAAAACAACCAGGAAATGAAATATCCAAAATCACAAGCCAAAATAAATCTTTCCTCCATTAAGTAATTTTCATCAGCTATTTTGCTACTGGAATTAAAAACTGACTAACACAAATGACAAAGCTGAAGATAGTAACAGCCACCATAAACACAAGCATTTCATTCAGTGTCACCTATAGTAAAGCAGGCAGGATATTAGAGCTGCACACATATGCTCATCTCTATGATTTCATGTATCTATCGGGCACTATCCTCTGCATGTCACAGATACGGGAAACCAAGGCAGGAGCTTGAGTGGCTTTTCTCAAGTCACAGAGCTGATGGAGGACAGCTCTCAATTTAAACCCAACACAATACAGAATGTGTATCTGAAAGACACTGGGACCCCAGAAAAGGTAGACCCTAAAGGTCTTTATAGAGTCACTACCATATCTAATATGGAGGCAGCAGGGACAAAGTCAACAAGGAAGGCACAGAAAGTCATGAGGTGTTAATGGTAAAAAACGGGGAGAAGAGGTGCCGTGGGAAAGGAACTCAGCTAGAATGGATTGTTTTTGAGACAGATCTACATCAGAGGAAAGAGGAAGGAGAGCGGGAGAAGGTCTGACTAGTCGCTGAGGGGGAGAAGGTCTGACTAGTCACTATGCAGTTTGAAAGTGACCCTGGCCAGTCACTTTTTACATTCTTGTCATCTTCCCTCAAAAGAGCTGACCTGAGGATAAAGTCCAATGGAAAAAGCAGAAATCTGAGAGAAGGCGGGAGTGTGGGTTCAGGGATTCATGGGTAAGTTTTGGAGTGGAACGGGAAGGGAAAATTATGTAATTATACTTCTACTTCAAAAATCAAAACAAGGAACTGTGGAGATGGCTTGGAGGCTAAGAACACTGATTGCTCTTCCAGAGGATCCAGTTTCAATTCCAAGAACCCACATTGCAGCCAACAGCTGTCTGTAACTTTAAGATCTGACAACCTCACACAGATATACATGCAGGCAAAACACTAATGCACAAAAACAAAATAAATAAATAATTTAAATAGAGATATCTAAAAAATTAACAAGAGATGAGATTAAGAATTGTGCAGAGCAGACCCAGAAAGATAGACATGATTTATACCCGCTCATAAGTGGATTTTACAGATAAAACAAAGGATAACCAGGCTACAATCCACAAGCCCCAAGCAGCTAGGTAACAGGAGGAACTTAAGAGAGTCATTCATAAATCCCCCTGGAAAGAGGAAATAGAGGAAGTCTCCTGAGTAATTGGGATCATATTGGGGATGGAGCAAAGGGAAGTGAGAAGAGATCATGAGAGAATGAGATGACTGAGTGGGAGGAGCAACAGAGAAGGAGAACAAAGAGATGGGTATCTTGTTAGAGGGAGCCATTGTGGGTTAGAGAAAAACCCGGTGCTAAGGAAACCTCCAAGAACCCACAAGATGTCCTTGGCTAGGACTCCAAGCAATAGTGGAGAGGGTGCCTAAACTGGCCATCCCCTATAATCAGATGAATGACCACCCTAAGTGTCATTATAAAACCTTCATCTAGCAACCCATGGAAGCAGAAGCAGAAGCAGAGATCCATAGCTATGCACCAGGTTGAGCTCCTGGTCCAGCTGAAGAGAGAGAGGAGAGACTATATGAGCAGAGCGATCAGGATCATGAGGAGGAGACCCACAGAGACAGCTGACCCAAGCTATCGGGAGCTCACCGACTCTGAAATGACAACTGAGGGACCTTCATGGAAAGGAACTAAACCCTCCAAATGCAGACAACAGTTGAACAGCACTGGCAGTTTGTGGAGCCTCTTACAATCAGACAAGAGTTTATTCCTGGTGCCTGAACTGGCTTCCAGGAGCCCATTCCCTACAGAGGAATAGCTAACCCAACCCTGATACTGGGGGGGGGGGGCCTGACTAACTGACTCACCTTGGGATTCCTTGCCCTCCCCAGGGGGAATAGATGGGAGAATGGGGTGGGGTGGGGTGAGGGCTGAAGGAGGAAAGAGCAGAGGGGAAGGAGGAGAAGCAGATGTGGTGTTATATTTTATATTTAGTAAAATCGGCCTGGAATATCAGAGAATAAATTCACCCACAGTCAAGCCACGAGGGTCGGAGAGTGGTGACTCCTGCCTTTGATCTCAGCATAGGAATGACAGTTGGTAACTCACACCTTTAATCCCAGCACAGAAATGACCCTGAGTGGTGACCTATTTCTTTAATCCCATAACTCCAGAGACACAGATCTTTCTGGGTTTCTGTGAGTTCAAGATTTACCTACCAAAGAGTAGTAGCTCACACCTAACTCTAGGATTAAGATGCAGAGTTGAACCCAGAAGTGAAACAACTGGGTGAAGAAGATATTTAAGGAGGTGTAGGCAGACATTGTGGTATTCTATAGAAGCGATGAGCCAGACCGAGGAGTCTGATAGTTTTTACCCTGAGAAGTTGGCTGGGGAGAATTGACTGTGGTCTGTTTCCTTTCTCTGATATTCCAGCTTTTCCCTGATATCTGGCTCCGAGTTTCCATTAAATACAAACTAGAATTTGTGCTTTAAGTGGTGGTAGATCGGGGGGGGGGCTCTTTAAATAAAAAATATTACTTTAACAAAATTATATGCCAATTAGAAATAGATCCATTCTCACATTTTATTTTTTAAAAAAAGGAAGGAAAGAAAGAAAAGAAAGAAGGAAGGAAGGAATGAAAAGAACCTTGCAGAGAAGCATGGCCTGTGAAGAACTGTTTTCATCTATAAAGAAGTTGTTTGTGCATTGGGGTCTGTGACACCGCTGTTCGCCACATTCCCATCGTCGGATGTTTCACCACGTCTTTGGGTTCCAATTTGTCCCTGGGACTCAGGAGCATACAGTGATCTATCGGGTCCTGATTCTTGATGTCCCCTGCTAAGGATTGTCAGATCTCAAGAAACAGAACCCATCTAAATTTAGCTGAAACCAAAAGAATGTTCTTCCATTAAATGGTGCCTCATTACCCAAAGCCAAAAAAAGTAACCAACCAATTCTGATAGCTAGGTTCAACAGACTCACCACCCCCGTCTCAGCCTTGCTTGCTTACGGTGTCAACCTTTCACATTATTTCTCTGCTGAGGCTTCTGTGGTCACCCAACAGTCACTGACGTATCCCATCATTGCGCTCCTCTTACTCTTTCGAAGACCAGGTGCCCTCTGGTCTCTCACTTTAGAATCTCACGCAGCAGAATCACATGGTGACAACTTGGGTCACTTGTCCACTCTTGTCTTCAGCTGTGACCGACGGGCAGATTTACAGCTTAAACCGTGGCTGCTTCAGCCACACCTTCCGCGACAGCGCTGAGAAAGTCTACCACAGAAAAACTGGCGGCTGTGGCTCCCAAACAACAAACTTCTCCCTTCCTCCTGCTGTCCTGATGAACCTCCAGTCTACTGCTCCCAACTCAAGGCTGAAGAGGAGAGTGGGGAGGGCATGGAATAGCCAGACAGACACATTTCCTCTACGATGGCGTTGTCAAGACAGAGACTTGGAAAATGACAAGTGACCCAAAGGAAAGCAGTGGGGTCAAAACACACCTATGGTTGCCAGGAAACCCAGTGGTGGCCATACTCATGAAAGAAGAGAAAAATCCACATGAGGTTCATCTCCTCCTCTATTTGAACAATGCCACCCCTCAGAACGAAGGCACTTAGAAGGCTCCAATATTATTTACACACAAAAGCAAAAATAGAAGCACATGACTCCCAATACCTTCTATTCTTCTACCCTAGCCAAGCACTGTACAAGTTCTCCCCCCCCCCCCTCTGTGTAATGTCTCCATCTCCTCATCTCTGGTTTTCAAATTGTTCTCACCTGACTGCTTTCTTCCTTTTCCTTGAGAGATGCTGCTGGTTGTAGACACAAGCACTCTCTGTCACTGAGACTAGCAGAAAGTTTCCAGTCACTGTCTCACCTGATCCCTTAGCAGTATTTGATTCTGTGAGATGGATCCTCTTTTCAGAACTCTTTCTTTCCATGGCTCACAGACAGTACGCTCTCTGAAAACCACACTTCCTTTGTGGTCTCCCTGTAGTGAACTGGATGATCTTGGCGTTGCAAACCTCAGTACTGTTGCTTCCTCTCCTCATCGCACTGCCAGCACCTTTCATCCACATGGTTATCATCCACCTATCAGTGGCTCCAACTCCATTCTGGACTTTGCTTTGAGTCAAATACTGGCATCTCTAACCCACCTTACTAGACCGGTGTTCCTAGTGTGCACATGACAGCCAAGGACGTGTGACATGTGACATGAGAAGATCCCGTGGGATGAATCTTGATAGCAAAACAGCACAAACATATCTTCATTAAAGGGAGTAAAGTAGCAACCCCGCCACCATCATTCTCTCTCTCTCTCTCTCTCTCTCTCTCTCTCTCTCTCTCTCTCTCTCTCTCTCTCTCTCTCTCTCTCTCCCTTCCTTCCTTTTTGGAGAGACTGTCATCACCACGGACAAAACTCTGTTGTTAAGGTTCCAACTTGGCTGCCATGTAGTGAGCTCTATCTGTGTATCTGACAACACCAATCTAGGTCATTCTTAAGCGTACAGTATCAGTCTCCTATACTCTTAGTACGACCTACTATTTATTAATATTTCAATTCTCAGCCCTCAAATCTCCCTCAATTATTTTACTTTATACACACCTCACCAATAGCATAATCCGACATTGAAACAACTTGAAAATGCTTCTCTTACCAAGCACTCTCTCTTCTTTATGCCCATTCAACATAACAGCTAATGCTTTTAAAAATCCAGCTCTGATCATGTAACCCTTTTGCGTGGGTTTGTTGGTAATAGGGTTTTTGTTTGGTTTTTATTGGGGGAGGGGGAGTTGAGACAGGATCACACTATGTAGCCCTGGTTTACATAAAACTTGCTCTATAGACCAGGCTAGCTTCAAACTCACAGAGATCTGTCTGCCTCTGTCTCCAAAGTGCTAGGCTGATCCTTTACAACCTAATGTCCTGGTTCGAGTGTAATGCCCTGGCATCACATGACTACACTGGCTGAATGTTATCAGTCCCAAGATCTGTCGAGTCCTTCCTTTTCCCGTGACCCGCTCTCCATCACCATGATATGAGAGTTGATAGTTCAAGTGTGGTTTCTAATTCTCAGATGCACAAAAGAGTTCTGGTCTCACTGTCCAGTGAGTGCCAGGCAGAAATGCCAGGAAGGACAGATGCCAGGGCATGTCACGGAGTTCCTCTCCTGATACCTCATGGCAGTGGGAGGCAAGTATATGCAATCCTTGAAGTTTTTTTCTTGCTTGCTTCAATCATCTGGGAGTGAACTACATGTATGGTTAAAATATCCAGTGATGGGTGAAAAGAACAGCACAGTCTCTGGGGAGTTTGAAAGGTCTCTGCTTTTGAATGTGTTTAAATCAGAGTGGGCTGTCTGTGTAGTCTCTTTTGTAGTCCAAAGTGTTTGTGTGTTTTGAAGAAAATGATATGTGTTCTGCTTTGTAGTTTTGCTAAACGTTTAAAAGCACAACAGAGAGTCTTCTAAAAGTGTAGCCGCAATAGAAATGCCTGAAGTACACAAGAGGCTGAGACAGCAGGCAGAGGCAGAGTCCAAAGCCTTGAGCATGATGTTCAAGCTTTGTGAGGATCAGAAGAGCCTGCTGGAGTTAACAAAGCACCATTCCCAGCCTTGTCGAACCATAATACATTCATGTCCCTGCTGGTGGTTTGACGAAACATTTGCTGACTCCTCACATACAGTTTTTTAAAGATTTGTTAGTGAAAGTGACTACAATGGACATTTCTCAACCCTTCTGAGCTCATGAGTGGGTGCACAAGTCTGTGTGCATACATGCTTCATCAGATATGCATGTGGGTTAAATGCATCAGAACTACTCAACAATCTTGGCATCACATCCATGAAACAGCCCCACACTTTCAATCATGGACAAGGGGAGTTTCAAACTTACATTAAGAAATATACTTGAGGGCTGCGGAGATGGCTTGGTGGATAAAGTGACTGCTGCACATGAGAACCTGAGTTCAGATTCCCCAGCACCCACATAAAAGCTGGGCTTAGTAGATGCATGATTGGAACCTTAGCACTGGGGAGGAAGCAGAGATAGACTGATCCTGGAGTCTCACTGACCAGTCATGCTAGCTGAAAGAGGAACCCCAGGTTTAGAAAGGGAACGTACCTCACAAATGAAGTTATTGAGGAAGACACCTGACATTAACCTTCGTGTTCTACACATACCTGTAGGAGCACTGCTTCCAACACACACACACACACACACACACACACACACACACACACACACACACACACACACACACAATAAATGAATAAAAGTTCAAGAACAGAAATAGAGCTGTAGGAGCAGGTTTGCTCATCTTTTTCAACTTTTTCATATATTTATTTATTTTTAATTTTCTTTCTTTCTTTTTATTGTGTGTCTGTGGGGGTTGGGAGCAAAGCATGCAGAGAGAAAGGAAGGACACTTTGTGGAAGTCAGTTCTCTCCTTCCACTGTGTGAGTCCTAGGGATCGAATTCAGATCCTCAGGCTTTTATGGCAAGTGACCCACTGAACCATTTCAAGGGTCTCATTATCATCTTATTCAATGATTGGAGATGCACAGTACCTACTGAGCTATAGGACCTAGGCCCAAAATCTCAACTGTATATAGAATTTGAACTTTTGTTTCATGTGCTCATTGTATGTAGGCAGCGTCTCCCATGCCTCAAGCCTCACTCACCTGATTTCTTCTCGTTTCCTATGTTTGTTATGAGAAAGACAGATGTGTGCATCACCCTCTCTCCTTCCTGAATTGCCTCTGTCTACCTCCCATGTCTGCCTTAAGCTTCGTCAGTCTCTTTCTCTATACTGTATCTGTTTTAGTTCCAAAAATAGATCATTCAATTTAGGAAGAACAATTAACAGAGAACGGGGAAAAATCTGAAGTAGGGGAAGGCATTTCAGCTTCTTCGTCAGGCAGGGAGTTGCTGGCAGTGCAAGGCAGCATCTTTATTGGAGACTGTTTCATTCTTAAATATGAGTTTCAGGAAAGTCAGAGACTAAGAAAGGTCACACTGGTTTCTACAAGTTCCCCAAATGCCCCTGTCAGCTTGAAAGAGTCCTGGAACACTGCAGCTTTGCTGCTGTGATTTCATGAGCACTTGTGCAAGATTTGCTCCACAAAGCCCTGCTTGATGTTTTAGGTGATTTGTCATCCAGTAAACATTTACTATCTTCTCACTTCTGAAACCACATCCACCTGAAGCCCTATAACAACTCCAAGGGGCTTTTCCTTGGAGCAGCAGTTCTTTTGAAGGTGATCTTTACAAGCATGGGAATCAGAACCACCTGAGGTCCTGTCCAAAAGGGACATGGCTGACCTACTTCTTTCTCCTCCATAGGAGCTAGGTGATGGGGATGGGTCTGAGAAAGCTAACATAAAAATCTGCCAGGAAGGCATGGCCTAGTTTAGAAAGGTAAAGACCCTCCAAAGCAATGGGTCTCTGCAGTAATTTTATCTTCTGGGCAATATCAGTTGTTATTTTGGTTTTAAGATCTACTGGTTCTACTCTGAAGTATTCCCCTAACGAAGCTGCCGTGTGCCATTAGATGCAGAAAAATAATCATTTCTCTATAAGTTATAACCTCGTGTTGAAAGTAACCCAAATAAAAGGACAGATAAATTATTAATGTATTCATACACCAAAATATTACATGGTCATGAGTGTGCTAAAACATCAAAGATTAATATTCTAAAGAAAAAAATGAATTAAAGAAATCAGACACATAGAATACCACTTATATGCATGTCCATCTGTTGTTTTAACTTTGGCATGGTGGCTGCTCCTTAATCTATTGCTATCTGAGCCAGGAATTGCAACTCCTAAGTTACTGATCTGTTTCCTTAGCAGTAGCCTGTCCAGAGAATTCTGATCCTGCAGGCACCAGCTCTATTACTGCCGCTAAAGGTAGCTTTGACTAAATCTTTATCATTCTAATTATGAACAAGATTCGAGATTCAAAGGCTGGGGTGAAAACCTTGGAGTTCAGAGAGGCTGAGTAGCCACTACCTTACCTTTTTCCTTGCTAGTGTCCACAGAAGACTCTTTCTTTTACTTTACTAAGCCAGAAAAGGCTGCATCACTCCAAGACCCATCCTAATAGTCCTGTGCTTCCCCATCTCTCCCAAATGACCTCCAAGACTCTGTGATGACTTTCTATCAACTAGCTGCTAACTCAGCTTCCTGATCCAAGGTTACTTTTATTTAATTAGTGCAAATGCACACTTGAGATTCACAGTGTGATCGAATATCAATCTGTGAAACACTAATTAGACATATACTTAGAAGAATATCAGCCAGTTGTGGTGGTGGATACCTTTTATTTCAGCCATGGGAGTAGGGGATAAAAAGGGAGGCTATTGCTGTTAAAAATGAGCAACTGTTGATTTTAGTTGAGAGAACTAACATTATGGCTGTAAAACAGATGACTCGGAGATCAGGGATGCTAGCTCAGTGCTAACACACTCCTAAGGAATAGTACATAGTTGTATGCTATCACCAAAAGAAGCCAGAGCAGGTGCAGTAACCTGGAGGCAGGAACTGAAGTAGAGACCATGGATGAAGGTCTCTTCTTGGCTTGCTCCCAACTGCTTACTCAGTTTGCTTTCTTGTACAGCCCAGGCCCACCTGCCTAGATGGGCTGGGTCCTTCTCCACCAATTAGCAATTAAGAAAATGCCCACACAGATATGCCCACAGGTCAATCAGTTTTTCAACTGAGGTTTTTTCTTTTTCCAGGAGTGTCAAGCTAACAACCAAGATTTGCCATCACAAGTCAACTTGATATATAAAGACATCACTATGAAACTATAACCTTTTGTTTTTTATTTACCCCCACATTCTCATGTCAATATCACAATATATAACATAGAACAGCATTAAAAGTTCTACCACCTAATAAAAATTCCAATGATTTAAATATAGTTCTACCACCTTATAAAAATTCCAATGATTTAAATATACAAGTTCTTTTTTCAAAACCAAAGTCTCTTACCTCTGAGCTCCTGTAAAATAAACAATAAGTTGCATGCTTTATTATTTCAAGGGGGGGGGGGAACAGAACACGATTATAATCAGATGAAAGTAAAACCCAAGTCTAGCAGTATAGCTCAAGCCTATAGCAGCATAGTATTTGACATACAGGACTCAACTTATCTTCAAGACTCCAAAGGGCTTGGGAAGTCCTCCTTTTACAGCTTTGCAATTATTTTACAGACTCGGGTCAGCTTTCCTGCATTGTACTTGGTGGTCATCTCACAGCTTTGGCATCTCCAACGTGCTCTGATCTCTACTTTAACTGAGGCTGCACCTTCATAAGGAACTCTGTCCTTGGAGCGCGGTACCAAGTCTCAGCTTCTTCCTAGAACCCCTTCAATGATGGATTTCCACTAAAACTGTGTATGTATGTTCACTAATATCATGTCCTGGCTTACCATCAAGGAAACTCTGACCCCAACACACAGTGCCAAGATTTAGCTGTTCTCCACGACCATGCTTACAAAACCAGTACTTCATGGGAGTCTCTTACACATTTCCAAGCTTAGTTGGCACCTTGAGATGTAGCCTTAGTCCCTCTGGACCACAGCTTTTGTGTGCTGACCTTAAGGAAACACTTCCCAGAAGATGTCCTCAATGGTGCTAATGTCTTATTAATCTCGGACTTTTCAGTTCCTTGACCAATATCCAATGTTCCAATAAGCCATAGAAAACACTTTATTGCTGAGCGACACCCCAAGACCCAAGACTAATTTCTGTTCAAAGAATATTGAAGTTCTTTGTTGGTAAGAGACTAGTAGTTTGCTACTCTGAAAAAATTTTTTTTTTACTTGATTAAAACATTGCTCTCAAAATTCTCTCTCTCTCTCTCTCTCTCTCTCTCTCTCTCTCTCTGTGTGTGTGTGTGTGTGTGTGTGTGTGTGTGTGTGTGTGTGTGTTAATCCATGTATGTACAGTGCCATGGTACATGTATGGAGGCCTTCCACTGTGTTTGTGTTGTCTATCCCAAGATTCTGGCCCACAACCTCTCAGGGACTCTCCAGTCTATCTCCCATATCTCCAGGGATTTGAAATGAGGTTCTACAGTTCCCTGGCAAATACACTTAGAAACTGAACCATCTCCCAAGCCTAACTTTAAAGCTCATTTTTATACTTCATTTCTGAATAATGGAAGCATAGCCCTGCCCCAAGGAATAAATTTGAAAAGCAGTAAAAGGAGGTATGTGGTAGGATTCAGGTGTCAGTTGATAAGTTCGTTCTCTCTCTCTCTCTTTCTCTCTCTCTCTCTCCCTCTCTCTCTCTCTCTCTCTAGTGGTTAAGATTCTGTGCTCTCACCATCGTGGCTCAGGTTCGATTCCCGGTCAGGGAAAAAGAGAGAGAGAGAATGGGACCCCACTCCCCCTTCAGGAGCCCTGGATCCAAGTGTCTTTGGACCTTATCAGCTGACACCTGAATCCCACCACAGAGGTATGGTCGCTCTACAGTAACTTCCATCACCATGTGCTTTTTGACTACCCAAAATAAACCATGACATTTAGAAATCACTGTTTCTTGCTGTATTAATTGGCTCAGAGACGAACTCCTAAGCTTCTTTCTCAACCTTCAAGAATTCCCTCTTTTCCAACCCCACAGAAAGACTCTGGAGTCAGCACTGAATTCAACTGATAGCAAGGCAGAGATGAAGCAAGTTCTTCAAATAAAGAACAAGATTAACTGGGAGGCTGTTTTTGCTCACTAACCTAACTAAGAGGATTGTAGAAGGACAGGCTACCAGCAACCATGATGAGACAGAATTGGAGAAAAAAAAAAATGATAGCAAATGAGTTATGTTTGAATAGGTGAAGAAGCAAAAAGATGACTGGATGAAGGCTATCTTTCCTCTGCCCTCTCTACGGTGAGAATACCTGGAGGATGAGGGGCTTGGACAAAGCCACTTTTAAACAATAAGCTGACTTTCCGTGAAGAAGTCACAGAAGGCTCTAGAATGATATGTGCTCCACACAGCTGAAGACAGAAGACATGTTTAAATTTTTGGAGAGTTACATCACACGCATCTGTGCTGTTCAGGATGGGATCCACTAGCCACATGCGGTGACTTAAATTTGAATTAATTCAAATTAAATAGAATATACAACTCAATTGCTCAGTTGTGCTAACCACATTTCCAAAACTTGTGGCTGCTCTAATGGATGGGTGGAGATGCATTTACATCATCACAGAGCCTTTGCTAAGCCAGTACTATACCTCCTCCATCTCCAGAGAAGCAAGGGTCAGAACTGAGAACAGAATAGAGGGAAGAGACTGGGGAATGAAGTGGGGTACCTGAAAGCTGAGAGGGTATTCCTAAAAGTTCTTCCTGCTGAATCAGAAGACCAGCGTTTCCTTTTTAGCCTCATTTCTAGAATGTCATTGTGAAAGATTACACACTCCATTTGAAACATGAAAAATCACTACTTTAATTGATTCACTCACAGCCCAGGGAAAAAATAATGATACAGTATTTGAGGGTCCCTAGCAAGAGGCCTTGATAGCTTGATGATTGTCTAAAACCAATAAACCGTTTTCAACTATTTTTAAATGAACCTCTTTGTGCCTCACTCAAAAATGTGGGTTGCAGACTAGTCCCAGAACTAGAGAAAAAGTTAAGACATAGAAAAGTTTTCCATGGGCTGGAGAGATGGTTCAGTGGTTAAGAGCACTGGTTGCTCTTCCAGAGAACCAGTCTGTAACTTCAGTTCCAGAGCATCTGGCATCTCCATACAGACACACATTCAGGCAAAACACTAATACATATAAATTTTTTAAAATAATAATAAAAATAAAAATCCTTTTAAAAAACACTATTTAAACTTTTTTTTAATATGAGAGGGAATCTGAAGAAAGGAACAGTAAAGAAATCATGAACGTGTAAAGAGAGACACCACGCTTGATACCGTGAGATGTGAGAAACTAGTGAGTGAAGCCACACAATTTATAAGTAAAGTGAGTTACTAGGAAATAAAAATACAATAGAAATAAAAAGTCAACTTTAAAATTCAGAATATTATGTAAAAGAAATAGTTCAACAAGCTGAAGCAAGAAAAAAAGGCAAGGTGCTGTTACTAACACTAACTACAGCAATAATAAATAATAATAAATTGATTTTGCTATTGTATTTAAATATTTTACTTAAAGAGCTTACTTTATTTAACAGAACTTAGTTCTGTTTCACTATCTCTTAAATTCAGTGCTGACTCCAGAATGTCTGTTTGTGATATCATCATCATCATCATAATCACTGGAGGCATTGTGAGGAAAGCAATACAGAGAATCGGTTTGAGGGGAATAACTTCAAACGCATGGAAGTTCTATAGAAGAGAATAGATGGAGGGAGAGGGCTCAAAGAAAAAAATAATAGAAGAAAATTCCACTGAACTGAAGGCTGTAAGGTGTCAGCGAGGAAGAGCCTTGTGAGTCAAGGACAAGTGACTGCAGTGGGGACCAGATGCAGCATCATAAAAACTAAGAAAAGGATTCATCGTCATATTCCAGAACACATATCAGAACCAAAGACTATTGGTTGTAGCTGAGTAACGTTTTATTATTATTGTTTAAAGCAATTATTTAATAAGATACAATTTATTTATGTATGTGTGCTAGAAGTAAAGCCAGTATTTGAGAAGGAAAAAAATGGAGAAAGAAAAAAGAAAGAAGGAAGGAAGGAAAGAAGGAAGGAAGGAAAGAAGGAAGGAAGAAGGAAGGAAGGGAGGGAGGAGAGAGGAAGTGGGGGGTGAGCAAACACAATCAGAAGCAAATGTGCTATATTTGCTTATTAAACCTAAGTGAAGATTCAACAAAGGCGTTATAGTTGCCCAGAAGACAATGCATATGTTAGCTTTGTTATAAAAACAAAAACAATAAAACAGATACATGAAAAACTCTGAGCTAGGAGCCAAGCGAGAATGCTGAGTGAGACCACAGAGACTCCGGGAGGGGTGGTGACGGCTGCACAAGCACCGTGCTTCTGAATTTGTATCCTGCGTGCTGAAAGAACCAACTTCTGCTCTAGTCCAACCAGCTCATGCCACTTCATCAGGACAGCCCTCAGAAAAAAAGATCAGAGAGTAAAGAAATATCTCTAAGCCACACAACTTAAAAAACAAGGGGCTGAAGAGATGGCTCAGTGGTTAAGAGCGCTGACTGCTCTCCCAGAGGACCCAGGTTCAATTCCCAGAACCCACATGGCAGCTTGCAACTAACTGTAATTCCAGTTCCAGGAACCCGACATGCCAGATGCACATAAAATAAAAATAAATAACTTAAATCAAAAAGCCAACAACAAATAAACAAACAAAACAGTGTGTCCAACATTAAAACATCCCGATAAACTTCAGCATCAGCATGACATCAGTTTTCTCCAGATAATGATTAACAATTAATGAATGATTCAGCTCCTTTGTGTTCTTCATGTGTTTTACCGGTTTTTTTTTTTTTTCTTACGTGTATGTATGTATCTGAGTATATGTGCTCATGAGTGCAGTGACTGAAGAATCCAGAAGAAGGAGCTAGTGTGACAGGCAGGTGTAAGTAACTCAGTTACCAAACTCAGGAACTCTGGAAAAATAGGATGTTCTTGACCACTGAGCCACCTCGCCAGGTCTGTACCAAAGCTTGTTAAGCACTAATACGCTCCCGGGAGCCAGGAGGCTTGGGAAATGGTTTCTGCTCTCAAGCAGCCCTAGGTTTCCATGAAGATCGTTGTAATAGGATTACCACTACTCCGGTCTGCTTTTGTTTGGCAGAAGGTGATATTTTTTCTCTCGTGCAGAATCCTAGCTTAGTTGCTGATTCCTTTCAGTAATTTACTATCACCATTGCAGTCTTCTGGTTTCAGGTGGTGCTATGAGAATTTGGCTGTTGCCTTACCTTTTTAGAGTAATGCATGTGTTTGGCATGGTGGTACACACCTTTGATCCCAGCACTCTGGAGGCAGAGGCAACCACATCTCGTAATTTAAGGCCAACATGGTCTACAGAATAAGTTTCAGGGCAGCCAGGGCTACACAGAGAAACCCTGTCTCCGTGGAGGAAGGAGGTGGGGGAGGGAAGGAGGGAGGGAGGGAGGGAGGGAGGGAGGGAGGGAGGAAGGAAGGAAGGAAGGAAGGAAGGAAGGAAGGAAGGAAGGAAGGAAGGAAGGAAGGAAGGAAGAAAACATGGTAATACATTGTATATTTAATAAAAATTATCTGAAATGTTAGAGGACAAAGCCATCTCTCCAGACTTTTTTTTTTTTTTTTTTTTTTTTTTTGAGGTAGGGTTTTGTTTTTCTGTGTAGTAATCCTAGCTGTCCTGGAGCTTGCTATGCAGTCCAGGCTGGCCTTGAACTCACAGAGATTCACCTGACCTGCCTCTGCCTCCCAAGGGCTAGAAATAGTGGCATGCATCACCACTGCCTGGCATTTTTAAAAATATTTTTTATTAAATATACAATATATCACTGAAAGAAAAAGAGAGAAGGGAAAAGAGGAAAATGAGATAAAAATTAATGCATTTATTTTCCCCAACTGAACTTGAGTGTTTATCGTTCAGGCGCTTGAGGGTGGCTTTCATTTAAACGGAGCACTTTGAGGTACTCTAAAAACTTAGCTGTCCACTTTTCACTGGCTTTAGACAAATTATAGCCAGAATCTTTGCAAATACAGCTTTTGCCCTGTCTCCTTCTGTTATCCCCACCACCACCCCTTGCTGACTGGGTACCATGTCCTGGTTTATTGAGCCGTTCTGAGCTCTGTCTGCTCTGAGGGTCAACTTGTTTATTGCATTCATAATTTTAGTTATTTAAATATTAAACTCAAATGTTTCTCTTTTTGCAGTTTGTTTATAGATTACAAATCTATGTTGGAGTTCTGAAAAAGTTGTCTATCTTTCTTGAATATATAAGTCATGGTTACTGTGAGGCCCCTGAGCAATAACTCGCATATGAACCTCCTATATATGGGTTTCATGCTGTTGCCTGATGTTTTCTTTATCTTGTATCTGTCTGGACCTACTTATTAGAAGGCCTACTAATGTTTTTAATAATGATGAGTGTTGCACATACAAAATTATACAGATAATTTAAGACTCAGTTGATAGTATTCACTCCCAGGGAGGGTAGATATGCTTTCTTGTGAGATCAGGTCACGTTGACCTAATCTAGAATCTAACTGTTAAGAAGAATCGAGATTTTAAGCTTTGTCAGGTAGTTCTGTTTCCTGAAGTGTCTCAATTTCTAAGGCAGCCTTGATGCATGTCAAGAAACCCATCTCTTTAAAGGGCCTGAAGTAGACTTTTTTTTTTTTAAATCTTGCCCAGCATGGTGAGAACATTTACTCAGTTTTCTAGTTTCTGGATTGTGGCTTAAAAACCAATAAAGGACACACAAAGAAAAACACAGGGAAGAAGAAAAACAGAAGCCAAGCTAGGCTTATGTCTCCCAGCTCTTGGTTTATAGGGTCTGAACTCTCCCTGATTCTGTAGCCATCAAATGAACTTAAACAGATTTTTCTAAAAGCCTCTTCTAACTGTTTTCTTAGAATTTCAAATCTCAAACTTCTGTTGTTGGTAGTGATGGTTGATTGGTTTTTGTCTTGTTTTAATTTGTTGTGTTTTTTGAGGCAGAGTTCGCACACTGTAACCCAGGCTGATCTGGAACTTACTGAGCATTCCAAATTGGCCTCAGTCTCAAGATCTTCCTCCTCAGCTTGCCAAGAGCAGGGATTATAAAAGCAAGCTAAGACACCTGCCTCAGAATTGCTCTCTTTGAGGGCTGGAGAGATTGCTCAGTGGTTAAGCACACCCATTGCAGTACAACTCTTAACTGTATGGAACTCCAGATCCAGCAGATCTGATGCCTTTGGCTCCTAAGTATATCTGCAAGCATGCAGGCACGCATACACACACACACACACACACACACACACACACACACCACACACACACACACACACAGAGAGAGAGAGAGAGAGAGAGAGAGAGAGAGAGAGAGAGAGAGGAGAGGGAGAGGGAGGGAGAGGGAGAGGGAGAGGGAGAGGGAGAGGGAGAGGGAGAGGGAGAGGGAGAGAGAGAGAGAAATAAAGTTGGGAGAGTGGTAGAACACACCTTAAATCCCAGAACTCTGGCACGAGATACCAACCTAGACATATAAGTCCCAGGTCAGGAAGAGCTACATAGTGAGACCTTGTCTCAAGATAATAATATCATTACCATTAATAAATCTTGCTTTACATTACCATTTTTACATAACCTTGGAGAAACAAGCCCAATGTAACTTCCCAGCCACAATGGGAAAGTCTTACTTTACCAAAAGAAAAAAAAAAAAAAAAAACATTTCATTTCTTATGTTCATAAAAAGTCCTCCATTATAGGATAGCTTCCACTGGTTGAAGCAGGATGGCCAGGCTGCACTTTTGCATGAGTGTAGGCGTTGTGAGCTCACAGACAGAATTCATTTCTTCTTTGTCCACACAGGAAGAATTCCATCTGCTCCAGACCATAGCACAGCATTTCTTTGCTATTCTCTGCTCCATCCCAGGCCATATCTTGCTGTCAGCTCCATCGTAATTTGGGAAAGCACCAGATAAAATAATCTTTTAATCGCAACTAATAGGGGCACTTAATATTGATTTACAAAAGATAGTTGCTATTAACTTATATATTTAATATTGACTTTATGAAATGTGACGCAATGAAGAGAAACATAAAATTTTTCCATCATTTTGTCATCATTACTTAGTCTATTAAACTGTTTTATGCTGCTGTGAAATTTGTTGAAAATCAGAGTGCTAATTCAGGAATGCTAAGTTCATTGATTTCTCTTCATTTTTATCTATGTTTAAATTCAACATAAAGGGAAGGTTTCACACAACTTATTGTATAATTGAATTCTACTGATTTTTGTCTTAAAATATTTTGAGGCAGCAATTTTTTTAAAAGGATGCATTAATTTTTAGAGCTAGAAAGAATCTTAGTTCAACATTCTCCCGAAGTATTAATTTCTTTCTTAAAATATAACTATGAAAATACTTCACTTTGCATATGAAAACATAGACCCAACCTAATATGAGTGAGAAGAAATAAGCAAAAAAGACATTTTAAAAACTACAGTGTGAGCTGGTCAGGGGTGGCACACGCCTAATCCAAGCACTTGGAAGGCAGAGGCTGGTGGGTCTCCAAGTTCGGGGCCAGCCTGACTTACAAGATGAAGACTAGGATAGCTAGGGGGATCCAGAGAAACCCTGTCTTAAAAACAACAACAGAAAGAAAGAAAGAAAGAAGGAAAGAAAGAAAGAAAGAAAGAAAGGAAGGAAGGAAGGAAGGAAGGAAGGAAGGAAGGAAGGAAGGAAGGAAGAAAGAAAGAAAGGAAGAAAGGAAGAAAGAAAGAAAAGCAAAAAATAGCAAAAACAACTAAACAGACAAACAAAAAACTGCAATACAAACCCACTTTTATTTTCCCCTTTCTTAGATATGGGACACTCCCATATGCCAGGAAAACACCCATATTCCCCCTCAAGCTGTCTGCTGTTCATAGGCAAATACCCACCCAGAAACAGAGAGCTATGGGAACTGCATGCAAGGAGACCAAAATAATTAATAATTTTGCCTAAGGAATTTGGAATATTTGTTGGAGTTAGCCAATAAGAAGAGGAAGGTAATACTTCTGTTAGAATTATTGGGAGGAAATTTAGGCTAAAATCATAAGAAAAACAAAAGGCTGAGATGTAGCCTGGGGATAGGGTTGGAAAGTCAGAGTATACCATGCAAAGAGATTGAACATTATCTGACAGGGAGCTGCAAAATTCTCAAGATCCACTTTCACTTTTCAAAAACCAAGTATGAAGGGCTGGGGAGATGGCTCAGTGAGTGAGGTACTTGCTAATTCAGCACCAAGGCTGAAATAGGAGGATTCCTCTACTTGGCTGGCCAGCCAGTCTAGCTGAGTCAGTGAGCTCCAGGTCCAGTGAGAATATCTATTTCAAAAGATAAGGTGGAGAGAAGGAAATTGAGAAAGACATCTCAGGTCAACCTCTAACCTAGCCTACCCACCCACACACACACACACACACACACACACACACACACATACAAACACACACACAGACACACATACAAACACACACACAGATACACATACATACACACAAACACACACACATACAGACACACACATACACACAAACACATACGCACAAACACACACACAAACACATACACAAAGATACACACACAATACATGACATGATACAATCATGTCAACATTTTATACTGATGATAAAATAGGTATGGTGATTTAAAAGAAAGTAGACTCCAAAGGGAGTGACACTATTAGGAGCTGTGGCTTTGTTGGAGGAAGTGTGTCACTGTGGGGGTAGGCTCTGAGGTCTCTTTTGCTCAAGCTTCCCTCCGTGTGACAGTCAGTTGACTTCCTGTTTCCCTCAAGAAGTATCACTCTCAGCTCTACCACCACATCTGCCTGCCCGCTGCCCTGCATCCCTCATGATCATAATGAATTGACCCTCTGAAGTTATAAGTGAGCCACCCTCAATTAAATGTTTTCTTTATAAGAGTTGCTGTGGTCATAGTGCCTCTTCATGGCAATAGAAACCTATACTGAGACATATACTGGGGTATTCTAGCTGCTGGAAACAATACAATTGTCTATATGAGACAGTCATGAGAAGTGGCATACTTACCTGTGTTCATTGGTCTTCCTCCATCGACACACATGTGAAGGGTCTAATTTAAAGATAGACGGTAAGAAAAGGATAGTTTAAGCTAAATAAAAAAGACCTGTGGTGAGTCCATTACTGCAGATAAGAGATCAGGAGGACCATGAAGGGACAGGGGAGTGATGAGTTCTAGATGGTTCCTTTGAGTGACATTTGGAAAGAAGTTTTGATATGGCTCTCTGTAGAATGGCTGACCTATGCTTCATTTCTCTAGAGATCTCTTTAGCTCACTCACATGGCTATTGCAAGATCTGCCTACTTTCACATGGCATTTGGTGATTCCTGTGTGCTGGTCATTTTCTATGTTTGAGCAGACTGAATCGCCAGGGAGAAGCAAAATGCTGTGGAGGATAGGTCCTTGGGGAAGAAAATTACTTCTTTCCTTCTTCTGAGTCTCCTATGTTTCTAGGTTTGTGAGCGAGTTCAGTTGCTGTGCTGATGGAAAATAGAGTCTGCACTGGTGAAACAATGGGCACTACTTCAGGAAACACTGGGTTGGTTTCTTCATGTTCTAAGTCTAGAATTGGCTGTTCGAGGATTGATATGCTTTTCAAGGGAATGCCCAGAAATTCAAAGCATTTCCTTCCCATTTCTGTCTGTAATGGTCCTTTTTATCCCCATGGTGCAAAGACGACTCTGTTATTACCAGACATTACATCCTATAATAAGAATGAAACGGGAATGGACAGGAGCATGCTGCCCGTCCACATCTGACTATAAAACAAACAACTAAACCTCAGCTCTCCCAGGAGACATACACAAGAAAGTCTTCTTTCTTCAGAATTATGACAACTGACCACACATACATGCAAAATAGCCTGGGATATTAAGTTATCAGGCAGGTACGTTGGTGTCAGAACAAATTGTGTTTTGTAGGAAAGAATGTATGTTATGGGTACAAAACTAGTTGAGCCTAATTAGTCTATTTTCTGTTGAAATACACGGAGAAGAGTGTGTCTGTATATACTATAGGGTTTATTGATCATTCTTATATATAGGTACTAACAAAGAGAGAAAAGAAGGCGGAAGATGTCTAAGGGTGGGAGAATCTTGAGAATAGAGCTTAGCCTGCCACCACAGATGCCTTTCCACCACCCACACACATCCCATTTTAATTTCTTTCTTTCACAGATGAAGTGTTTAGGGTTCCAACACAACATTGAGTCACAAGTCCAGACTTGAGGACAACCTGGCAAGCTTCACAAGTATTATTGGAATAAACAGTGTCCATGAAGCTTTATTACTGACTGGATATGGAAGAGGCACAGTGCACTTGTACTTAGTAGAGACTGACAGAATGCTCCAGGTCAAGGACCCATCTTGATTCCTAATTCCAAAAGTATCCTCATATCCCAATTATATCCTTCACAATGGGGAATTCATAGCTTATTCCTTCAAGGCATGGAGTGTAATGTAAATTTCCCAAGACTTAAATCTAAGTTGCCCATGGGAATGGCTTCATTAATGGAATACTGTGACTATGCATTGGTGTCAAGCTCAGGACACAGACATTCTGCACTGTCCCTCTTGTAAAATTGTCTCCTCCGTGTGAATGAGTCTAATAAATGAAAAACCCAAGATCCGGCCACTTTCATTGGCTTAGCCCATAACTAGTCCTTGTGAAGAAGAAGGCCATCTTAGACCACATAGGTTCCAGGAAGCAGGCTAGCCATTGCTGTTATGTTTATTAAGTGTTATGTGTGTGAGCATACATGTCATGTTCCCTGTGTAGAGGTCAGAGGACAACTTTCAAGAGGAAGTTCTTTCCTCTTACCAGGTGCATTCTAGGGATAGAGTTCAATAAATCAAGCTTTATAGCAAGAGTCCTTGTCTACCAAATCATCTCACCAGCTCTCTTCATCTTAATGAGCCCTGATCAATTCTTCTAAACATGATTTGGGCCAGAAGAACTACCTACGTAGTTTATGGAGTTATGAGCAATAAAATTTTCTGCAGATTGAAGCCAATAGTTTGGAAATTGTGTACAATGGGAATTGAATTCCCTAAAACAAAGCCCACTTTAGACCTCACAATTACCTATAACTATTAGGGGATTACACTTATGTTTTATTTGTATTTTAAGATGAATTGCTTTAGCAGGCTATGAATGAGAACATTCCCAAATGATAATGTTTGATTGAGAGAATAAAGAAAATAAACTGAAGACAGGTGGTTTCTCAATGAGTCTCTCTGTTTTAGAAACTGCTAAAGGCATGGAAAAGTACTCTCCACTATCTCCAAGACCCACAATCTAAGGGCTTAGTTCTCACCTCTTTGTACCATTGGGAGTCATGGAAACTTTAAAAGGCAGGAGCTAGCAGGAAGAAGTCTAATCACAATGGGTGTGTGCACTTTTTAGCTATTTCCTATGAATTGAAACTTTAGCTCATAAGACTCAGGAAGCTGACCAAAATTTTCTAAGCCAGGAAACTTACAAGAATCTAGAAGTTCAGAGAATGTTATTATTCACAAACCCCTTTTCGAAGGCTGTATAGGCAATAAACAATTGCTGGAGAAGAGATGACTCTTCAGTGGAAATGTCCTCAGGTTGGACAGCAGAGCTTCAGCTTCCATGAGTTGTCACTCATGTTCCTGTAAGTCAACCAAGATAGACATGGTAAAATAATTTCCTTGGTCTGCCTTCAGTGCCCTGACTAGAAGTCATGCAGTGCAACTGAAATCCAACTAGGGACCAAGCAGAACCATAGAGAATTGGGAGAGAAGCAGTTAACTAGCCTTTGCGATGGATAGGAAGATATTCAACAAAGGCTGATCTTCTCAGGAGAGAACATCCAGAAGCAATCTCAGTACGGATACCATTCCTCAAGCAGTATGAGACGACGTGCAGGCTGGTTTTGCACCAATTTGACACAAGCTAGATCCCCCATCAGAGAGAAGGATAGTCAATTGAGAAAATATCTACACAGGATTCAGCTGTAAACAAGCATGTGGGGCATTTTCTTAATAGCAATTGATGTGAAAGAGCCTAGCCCATTGGAGACTAGCTGTTCTGGATACTATAAGAAAGCAAGCTGAGGAGCAAGCCCGTAAGCAGCATTTCCCCACGGCCTCTGGATCTGCTCCTGCCTCCAGGTTCCTGCCTTGCTTGAGTTCTAATCCTGCCTGCCTCCAATGATGAACAGTAGGGAAGTAAAAGCCACACAAACTCTTTTCTCTCCAATTTGTTTTTGGTCATATTGTTTATCACAACAATAATAACCATAACGAAGACGTCATCCCTTCTTATTACAGTGGCAGTTGCATGTACCCTGCTATGGATACACATGCCAACTAGGTCAATCCCTGTACAAAAGAAAAACCCTCCTCCTGAGGAATCCCAGAATGGCCATCTTCCTCTATGTGGAATGACATGACATTCCTTCTTAATAAACGGGCTGACTAGCTGATGAACTAGACAATTTACTGCAATCCCAAATGAAGCACCCAGACAGAGGGAAAAGGGTACTGTAGCAGTTGGGTGACTTCTGCTGTGTGTGGTAAGAATAGTAACTGTGGGTGAGCTGTCACCCCAGAAAGAACTTGTCTTTGAAGGGAAGGAATTCATGGCTACTATCTACTGTATTAGCTTCTCATTTCCAGCAAAGGTGAGGTTTATTGAGGAGGAGGGAGGGTGAGATGAAGGTGAAGGTGTCTATCTGGGTTTGTTTTTGTTTTTCAAAGATGGTGATGCTCAAGGGGAAAAGAGTATAAAATAGGTCTGTGTTAAGGAGCCCTTCTAAGAATCCAAAACCATGAAGGAGGGAGAGAAGAGGAAAGTGGCAGAGGTTTCCCCTGAGGTTAAAACTTTATCACAGAGGAAGAGGAAAGTCCCACTCTCATCATGGAGATGCAGGCTTTGATAATAACCCAGCATGGGGATTGATGATGATTAGGGAATACTTTGCATCTGAACAACTAAACTTGGGGATAACTTTAAAACAATAAATCAAAGAACCTTACAGCTGGGCTTGTGAGGCTGTGGGACACTGGGGGCCTGGGGAGTGAGAGTGAATAGATAGATGACTTTGCCTGCTATTAAAGATACGAACAAACTTGGTAATAAAGGCACCGGTCCACCCCCAAGACAAGGCTGAGTAACCTAGGACAATACAATAGAAAACATCTTGACTGATGGGCTCCTGTGTGCCATTAGGGACACTTGTTTATCATTGCTGGGGTCCTGTGAGTATGAGGGATTGGAAGAAAGTAACGGAAGGACAAGCATTATTGAGCAAGTTGGCTACGCAAGAAGCAGTGTTGGTGTGTATGCAGCTCACTGGTCCAGATAAGGCTGTATTCACAGGTGAGCTAAGAAAAAGTCTCATTCAGCAGAGACTGGTGTGAGGGATTAGCATTTTAAGCCCTGTGGTGAAATATGAAATAAAAAAGGCTCTGAGAGATCTGAACACCTTAGACTGACATGTAAATATTTGTTGATAAAATGCTAAGGAAATCAACAGAACACAGAGAAGTTGACAGTGGCCCATCTAGCTTACTCAGAAAACAAAGGTACTAAGATTTATACTGAGCTGAAGCTTCTTGGGGAACGTGTTACAAGAAGCAAAACTCAATGCTTGCAACATTGTAGAAGTCTTTCAAGCCTGAACAACAGTTCGCCAAAGAAGTCAAAGAGTGAATGACAGAGCAGTTCAGCTGAAGAAGCCTAACATTTGTCATAGACACTGACAGTCATTGCCCCATGTGAATTGTGTGTATTTTTCTTCTCTGCAAGAACATATACTAGGAATAGAGATGGTGCCTCTTAGAATCCTAGTGTGGTTGATGGAGAAACAGTCGGCACAGTGCCATCTCAGACTCTTTCATACATGCAGAGCAAGCTTGAGCAGCAGGTGAAACAGGAAAAAGCATGGTTCCACTCCTCCTTGCCCCTAAATTGGGGGCAACTACACAATAACCTGTCGTGGGTGGGGAGAAAGGTGTGGCATCCTACAGCATGCCCCAAAATGAGGAAGCAGGATATCTCACCCAGATTGCCTGTAGTTTACAGAGAACTGAATAAGACTGCCCCTCCTCATCCATGCCACTGTAACCAGCATTATTCCTTTAATGAAATAATTGTTAAACGTGCTGTTATCTCCTTCTAGATTTGTTGAATCTTGACAATATGTATTCTTTAGTATCCCCTAACCCTGCCCCCAGCTGCTGAATCTCAAGATTGGTACTTGTTTGGGGAAGATGAAGGTAGCCCTTCAGAGATTCTTCCCACCTTCTGTAAAAAGTTTTCATCATATAGACAGCATAGTGTTGGACTTATGTCTTGTAGATTTGGAAAAGCGTCAGGAAGAGTAATCAAAACAGCCCAATGAAAGCAGAGTGCATAGGTGAAAGAAGCCATTCCCAGGAGCGTAAGGTAAATGAAGATCTCATTATGAATGGTGAGTTTCTTCATGAGTTGTTGATCATGAGAGCAGAAACTGTGCCTGGGGTGTCTGCTGCTAGCATACTCTCTGCTGACTAGACAGTGCCTAGAACCAAGTAGTACGCTGTCACAAAACATTTGTCAGGTCAAAGTATGATGTCAGATCCCTGGTTAGCATCCTCCACGAACTTCAAAAGTGGTTAGAATAAAACCCTAACTCTGTGACGTGGCTCAGCATCAAATTCTGAATGCTGGCTCACCTCTGGGCCTCACTCAGGTTTTCCTTTAGCTTCCTCTCCTTCCTTGATCTACTCTGACACCAAACTGGTGGTACTTCTCCCCCAGATCCACGTCTCTCTTCTAAGTACCCTTCCCTGGCAGCTTTGCAAGTCTTCTTTTCCCATTACTCAAGACCAAATCCACTGGCAGCTTGGAAAATGACTATGTAAACTTCATTTAATTTTTTTGAGAATTTCATACACTATATTTTAATCATATTCTTTCTCACCTCCCACTTCCTCCTAGATCTTCCCCTACCTAACCAACCAATTTTACATTCTTTGTCTCTCTTAAGAACAAAAACAAAAATCCACTAAAAAATGTGGAGACCAATTTGTGCCTGCCAGCTCCTGAGCATGGGGAATATTGATAGGGCAGTGTTACCCCTCTGAAGAACACTGATTCCACCCTGCCCCCCAGCAGCTCTTACTTTCAAAAAGCTTTTTGGCTAGGGGTGGGACTTTGTGCCCACTTACTGTCCTTTGTCCTGGGAGGATTCTGTCTGGCTTGGGCTTGTTCAGACTGTCACAGCCTCCGTGAGATTGTCTTTGCATCCATTCTGCTGTTTCTGGAAGTTGTCCAATACCTCTTGGACTTGCAATCTTTCCGTCCATCTCTCTTCCATATAAATCCCTGAGCTTTGAGAGGAGAGGTGTAACAGACATCTCATTCAAGGCTGAGACTGAAGATGGCTCTACAATATGATGCTCATTAGCCTAATTCATACATACTATCCACAAGTTATATGAGTCTCTGGGATTATGTGTTTCTTTATTTGTGTATAAATGTCATAAATTAGAGGGCAAGTCAGGAATCCAGTTTGCCTCCTCACTACTATGCTCCCAGGGCTTGGAAAAATATGACAATCACCACGATAATGTAAAACATCAACCTTTTGCTACACCTTTGATTGGCTTTCAAGGGTTTGAATTGTTGGCTGTTTAGTCTTAACACTGATACAATATTGACTATCATTCAATAGCTACTCCTAATGAACTGTTGACAGTCTGGGAAATAATTCTGCATAGGAATTTGAAACGGATTTCTTAGAAAATAGAACCAGATGATTTCTCAAAATGCCAGGGTAAATATGTACCATTTACAGCTTGATCATCTAAGACTAGTAGATGCTACAATTGTGGAACCTTTGAAATTTCCCAAGGCCCTGATACACACAACAGACCCCATGTTAAGTAATGTGAATGGGCATGCAGTCCCAACTTTTGTGTATAATTTCTAGAACTCTACAGAACCTTTCAAAATTTCATATAGACCTTGGCTAAGAGTCTTCATTCTAGAATTTTTGTACTCGAATTCAGAGGGAAATAATTCTATCACAGCTTTAAAGACTGCCCAGTGAGGCACAGAGTCAGGGCCAGAGCCAGAGATTTCTGTGAACACATCAGAAAAGCTTGAACAAAACAAGAGGAAGAAAAGTATTACAGGTGAATGAGGCATAAAGGTAGACATGTGAGTGGAAAGTTCAAAAACAGCAGAGAGTGGGTAAAAAACAAAAAGAGAATATGATGAGGTGCCTTGGACAGAACAATTGAATCCGTTGTGTTTCAAGATTCAATTTTTGTGGATATGACCTTCTAGGGGAGAAAAATTCTTCTTTCCCCACATAAATAAGAGAGAGAGAAAAATTTAGAGGCCAATTGGGACAATGATCATAAATACACATGTCTTAGTCACTGTTCCATTGTCATGAAAAGACACCATGATCACAGCAACTCTTATAAGGGAAAGCAATTAACTGAGGGGTTGCCTTACACTTTCAGGGATTTAGTCCATTGTCATCACGGTGGAAATCACAGTAGCACACAGGAAGACACGGTGCTGGAGAAGGAGCTGAGAGTTCTCTATCCTGGATCCACAGGCATGGGGAAGAGAGAGACTCTAAGCTCTGTTTAGGGTTTTAGAAATCTCAAAGCTCACCTCCAGTGATACACTTTCTTCAACAAAGCCAGATTTCCTAATCCTTTCAAATGATGTCACTCCCTTGTCACCCAGTATTCCAGTCTGCAAGCCAATGGGGGCCGTACTCATTCAAACCACTATACTCCATAAATCCATGTCTGCTTAGATATTATAACAGCATGTGGTAGCAAATTTATCTCTGTCCATGCCAACAAACCCTTGCCTTGGTTTCCTAGAGAACAGAATGGGATCTTTTCACTTACTTCCATACACTGTGTTTTTATTTCTTCAGTGGCAATGAATGAAAGTTTGATCTACTAAGATTTGAAGAAATTTTGGAAGGGAACCCTCAGTATTACCCAGCCTTATCACAGAAGTGAGCTTGCTGGCATTACTTTGTGGCATGTTAGAGGTTTAATGAGAGCTGCTTTGTAATTTGGTAAAATTTAGATAGTAACTTACATCCGGATAGCTGGACTCAATGAGCCTCCAGCTCCTCTGAAGTACCATGATTACCAGAATTATTAATTCTTTCACCACAGATTTGTAAAACAGCAGTTATAAGTAAAGTGTTGTTGTCCAGATGTGGAAGGAACAAACAAGAGTATCCATCTTCTGCCACAGTTCATAAAGCTGGGAAACCGAGTGGTGGATTTTCCTCCCAGAACCTACTTTCCTAGTGCTATTCTAGTTGTTTTATTTCACCAAAGGTGTTTTCTCCCTTTGAATTCCTTTATTTGCATTAAAAATTAAGAACTTTGGATAAAATATGTTATTGCACAAATTCTAATTGATCTTATAATAAAAACCTGGAGCCAGATATTGGGGCAAATGCTAAAAGATCAGAGAGACAGAGGAACAAGCCACAGCCACTCCTCAGCACTCTGGACCCTCAGGCCAAAAGGGGTAGATCCTGTCTCCACAAATCTTCAGATTGAACACGTGAATCAAAGACAACTGAGATGCTTAAATAGAAGGGGAGTTCGAACTCTTGACTCCCCTCACCTTATATTCCGTTCTCCCACCAGCCATATCACTTGTTTTCTCAAAATTCCTGGTGCTGTAATTAAAATCCTGTGTACTTCCCAAGTACTGGGAGCAGAGGCATCGGATCCCAAGTTCTGGGATTAAAGATGTGTGCTACCACTGCTTGGTTTTGTTCTCTTTTGGACTGGATTGATCTTATGTAGTCCAGGTTGACCTTGAACTCACAGAGGTTCAGATGAATGTCCACCTCTGTCTCTTTAGTGCTAAGATTAAAGGTGTGTTTCACTATTGCCTGAGCTACGTGGCTAACTCTGTGCCTGTCTCTGTCCTCTGATCTTCAGGCAATCTTTATTTGATATGCACTATATCACCACAATATGTACAGTTATGCTTCGGAAGACAGTGTGTAGTGGTGGTCATACAAGATCTATGACCTCATGACAGAGCAACTTAGTGTTTTGAATACAATCAATGTCCATACAACAAATCAGCCGCAGAAGGCTAGAATGAATCCCAATCAGTCACCAAAGGATGCCAGTCTGTATTTGTCTAGTAATTCAAGGAACTTTGCTTCTTTGCCACAAAGTAGAGAGGTGTTAAAAATGGGAGGTATATTATCCAACTTAGCTGGTAACATATTAGAAAAGCCCACAACAGACTCCGCACTGGATAAATGGTACCTCAGCTATATTGTATCGATGTTACTACATTCCAGGCTGGAAGCCATTTCCTTTCCCATTATCACTCACATCACAGTCAGCTCCCACAGTGGCACCATCTTGATATGGTCTCAGCATTGTCCCTGCCCTCCCATCTTTCTTGCCCCTTTCCCAATGGATTTCAGCACTGCCCCATCTTCTCAGATGACTGGGGCAAGATGATAGCCATTCACCTGTTGGTTTGGACAACAGTATGACTAGTCATGCCTCCTGCTCTTATACTTGAAACGGTCTCTCAGGTGACCTCAGTGACCACCAGAGAAAGCACCAGGCTGACAGCTGGCACCTGTGCAGTCATGCCTACTTAACATTACTCCTGTTGTGTCCAAAGAGGACCATGAAGCATGTGTTAATTCTCCTGCTTTCTAGATCCAATTTGTCCTCCAGACCCACCTCACTTTTTTCATCTCCTTTGTAGGGGGTCCGTTTCTCCAGTATACCATTTATTCATATTGAAATGTATTTGGGCCACAGTATAGAGTTTCAGTTAAGTGCATAAGAATTGAGACCAGATAGTTGCGCTGAGTGACCTAACTCAGTACTTTAAACAGAAAATTTTGGCTTGGTAAATGACAAATATTAGTCATTTGTACTATTAGTATTGTGCGCATCTCTAATTCCCCTAGCAAAATGACCCTAGACAATAATAATCTTATAGTATTAATGGTGCTTCTCAATACTTGACAACATTATATTGGATTCACAACTCAGAATTAATTGCTTCAAAACTGATTTCTTATAGGCTCTTCTCCAACCTCATGTTGTAAGAGGCAAGGGATACATGAAACCATACAGGCTAGGATTGACATATGATTTCAGTATATAATTTTACTCAACTTTTTATTAGTGTTGATCAAACCAACAGTTTACAAATCAAGGTATGTGTGTGTGTGAATAAAACCACTTTTATTAAGTAATACTACGGCATTGCCAATACAGTTAATACACACTATGGCATGTCCTTATGCCAGTGGATGCCAATGAGCATGTTAAGAACTGCTTTGAAGTGCTTCCCTAAGGGCCCCTTATCTTGCCAAGAGTTTACATAATGGTTGATGAAAAGAATAACATTCTATATGAAGATCTCCAAGTGCCTGGCTAGATGATGTCCCTTCCTGCTGATTGAGTATACTAAAGCTGGCTGTATTCTGCCAGGCAGGAAAAGGACCAGCTACATAAGAGAATGTTTTAACTTGCAAAGAAGTCCAGGGTTTCCCTAAGTGATTGGTGGGTTTTGTTTTATTTTGTTTGTTTTTGAAAACCAAGGTAAACAGGCAGAAATTACTTATTAGCTTTCTCTTAATTCATTTATTTATTTCCTATTATTTTAAATCCCAGACCTCTTGTTTTAATATCTGTCCTTTTAAGTACTTGAGTCTGTTTTCAAGCTATTCAAACAATAAAGCACACAAGTAACTTTGACCACATTCACATGTATCTCTTAGGTTTGAGGCCTGTTATACATAAACACACTGGGCCTTGAAGAGAGCCAAACTTGGGTATCAATTCTAGCTTTCATACTTCATAGCTATGGACTTTGGACAAATTCTTTAACCTTTCTAAGCTTTCTCTTTGTGAAATGAGAATAATATTCCATAATTCACAGAGATGTCTTGGGAATTAAATACAATAACTCAAGTAAATTACTTTGTGCGTAGTAGGCATTCAATAAATGTCAGTTTCTTCTGCCTGTTATTAATGCTTATTAGACTATATTAAAAACTAGAATCGGGCTGCGATAATGCAATCCTTTACTAAGTGTTTAAGCCAAATAATAAGCTTCCCTCGGGGGAAGAGAAATGTTGAGTTCTTTTCATTTGGTGAACTTATTTATTAGCCTTTTCTTGAGTTTTATTTGGTTTCTGTCCACAGTTATGGCAAACTGTATTCTTTTTGCTGGGTTTTTGCAAATTACCTACTCTTCGACTTTCATGTATGAGAGTTCGTCACTCATTATTTTAGCAGCTCGATTTTATTTACTAATTACATCCTTTTAAAAACTTTTGCTCTCAAGAGTTTTCCCGAGGTCTTAAGGATTTCAGAGAACCCAGTTTACTACCGCAGCGTCACTGCGTAGGCGAACGAGGGGTGGGGCGGAGGAATTCACTTCGTCTGTGTGCTTTCGTGTTAATTTTACAGTCTTGCATTTAAGTGGAGCCACGTTTTCCTCAAGGATGCAGCCTAAGAGAAGCAGGCAAGACCAGAGTCAAAGCTAGTCTCGCTCTGCACCTTTAAGGACCGGAGACTTGTTCCTAGCTCCGCCTCCTTCTCGGCCCGCCTCTAGACTCTGATTGACAGGACGCCCGGGCGAGGAGGAGCTGAAGAAAGCTGAGGAGGAGGAACAGGGTGGAAAGTAGTGGGAGGAAGAACCCATTTCTCTGGACTGGCCAATCAGAGTGGGGGGCGGGGCTCTGAAGCCCTCCGCTGGCCCCCGCCTCCTGGTCTCCCCGCCCCCTCCCCCTTCCCCCGGCCCCCTCCCCTCTCCTCCTTCTCATCCTCCTCCTCCTCCTCCTTCTCCTCCTCCTCCTCCTCCTTCTCCTCCTCCTCCTCTCAGGCTGTGGTTTTTCTGTATATGTTTCTAGAGTCCTGAGCTTGGGCTAAACAAAAGCAGGAGGCTGACGGGGCTGCTGGAGTTTGCAGAGACACGGAGGAGGAGAGAGCTTGGGCTTTGCCTGCCGCCACGGCTGGGGGAGATCTGGCTTCTGCTACAGCCCACCCCCTTTGAGATCACTCTGGCCCGGAGTGGGGGTGGGGGGCAGCGGGGGGTGGGGGGGAAAGTTTGCATTGCAATCCCCCTGCCTTCCTCTCCTTTCTCCCGATCAATGCATATTTGCAAAAGGATTAAGCCACAGATTTAAGCGCCGGGAGCCCATTTCTGCCTTGCAAAGGAGATCGGACTGAAAAACCCAAAGGCAGCTCTGATTTCTTTTCGCCAAGTGGGAAGGTGGTTTATTTTTCTTGCTTTTTTGGAGTCAACACCCTTCCCCACCAGCCCTTATCCCCACCCTCACCCCGCAACCCCTTCACGCCCCCCTCCCCCTCCCCACTCTCCCACCATCCTCTAAAGAGGCAAAGAGATCCCCCCCCCCTTTGGTCTTTTTTTTTTTTTTTTTTTTTTAAACCCCGGTCCCTGTTTATCCTGAAAAGGATTTGAAGACAGCTTGAAGGATAAAAAGCCTCGGTGCTTCCCAGGCGCCGAGCCGAGGAGCCGAAGAGGAAGAGCCTGGGCTGCCGGAGCCTTCGGAGATGGACGAGCAGCCGAGGCTGATGCATTCCCACGCTGGGGTCGGGATGGCCGGACACCCTGGCCTGTCCCAGCACTTGCAGGATGGGGCCGGAGGGACCGAGGGGGAGGGCGGGAGGAAGCAGGACATCGGGGACATTTTACAGCAAATTATGACCATCACAGACCAGAGTTTGGATGAAGCGCAGGCCAGGTGAGATGGAGGCTTTCTTTGCCTTTCTTTCTTTCTTTCTTTTTCCCCCCTCCCTCTAGCAGGGGGAAACAATGGGAACCGAATCAGCGCTTTCTTTTCTTTCTTACTTTCTTTTTTTAAGAAAAAAATGTTTCTTTTCTCATTTTGACAAGCAACTCCATGGCGGAGGAGTAAAATTTAAAGAAGCGTTGTTATCGAAAGTGTGATCGCCCGTGCGGTGATATGGCTGTGTGTGGATACTGTGCGTGTGTGTCAGAGGAATTTGTATGAATGCACACAAACACGCAGCCACGCCGAAAAATGCTGCCAACTAATCCGAAAGTGGCCCTCGGCACTTTTTTTTACTGCTTTAAAAAAGTGTATGAGAGAAGCAGAATTGTCAAGTTCCGAGCGGCATTGCTTGCCTTCTGTAGTTGAGGGACTTCGGAACATGACAAAATCAAAAATGCCCCAAGAACACTTTATGTGTAGATTACACTGTATCCTTAGACAATTCAGCAAGTTTGCTTTTTTCTAATTCATTTTCCCCTTCATAATTTTTTTTTGGCCTTTTCTTTTTTCTCACTTCCTACCCAAAACAAACAAACAAACAAACAAAAAGCAGGCTAGTTCTGTGTTAGATGTCAGACAGTAAGAAAATATCTTGCAGTCACTTCGTTTTGTTTTTAGAAAAAGGAAAATTGGGAGAAGGAACGATAATTTTGCTTTGAGGACTGTTTGTTAGTTTTAAGAGACCCGGATTTAAGTTTAACTTTTATTATCTCTTAATTTGAGTGGGTGTTCTCACCTTCCCAGGACAGACAATTAGTTATGTGTGGTCCTTTATAAAGAAATAGGAACACATATCAAGCATATTCTCTGTTCCGTGTCTCTTCCGGGATTACTTGGAGAGCAACGAAATTGAAATGGAAGCATGTATGAATTTTATGTATTTCAGTAGGGCAGAACATAACTATGAAACTGGGACTTCCTTCACAGAAGCCATAAGCAGGTTCTTGACTCTAGGATTTTTACACCAAAGTCCCCTTTCAATATGAAAACACAGGCTAAGTGGCAAAGTCACTAACAGCTTGCCCAAGGCCCAACTCAGATAGGAAGAAAAAAAAAAAAAATCCAATGGTCACATATGTCCACACAATCACTCAGCTTCCTTAAAGCTCCGAGTACTTTATTTTGCTTTGGAAGTTTTTTAAACATATTACAAAATGACTAGCTCTTATGTGACTTAGTTATATTCATATTAAAATATCAATTTTATGTAAGAGAAACAGAGCCTCGAGAAAATAAGAAGCAGCAGCTAAAAGCACGCATGTTATGAATTATGCTCATTTTAGCTGCTAACACATGGAACATGTAAACTTAAAAGTGCTAAGGCTTAGGGCGCCTAAAAGCTTGGGAATGTTAAGACTCCCAGCAAACTATTTTCATGCTTTTAATGGCGGAGAAGAAGATTTTAAAAAAAAATTAATTGGAGTTCTTTTTCAATGTTATTATCCGAAGAAAAGCTAATGGGTATGGCAAATGAGAGGCCCCCCACTGGCGATTCTCTCTCGAATTGGAACAGATTTCTTCATAACATTGTTGCAGAAAAATACACTCAGACACCATGGATAAACTGGTTTGATCAGAAGTTCATGAAGTGGAAGAAACCAGTGAGCTTGGATCCTCGATACTTTTCTGGTCTCTCTTTTTGTGAAACTGAGGACTAACCCTTCTCAGCGGGTATCCCCTTTAATGGCCTAGATGCTGAGAAGGATCAGATGCAGTTTGAGGACAGGGAAGAATCTCTCTAACCCCATTTGGGTAGTGTGGGGAAGCAAAGCTTCTAGTTGGCGCTGCCAATTCTTTGCATTTGGGCCTGTGTTCAAAAACAAAAACAAAAACGGACGGAAGTATTTTTAAAGACCCAGAAAAGATCTTAAATACATTGAAATGTTTTCGGTCTGTTTTTAACCCCTCCTGAGAACTAAATTTTCAACCTCCTCCTTCTTATTTACATATTTGTAGTGCACATTTGTTGATCTATAAACTAAGCTAATGACTATTGTAGATGATGTGCATGTGTGCATTTTGAATTTTGAGTTTAATATTCCCATGCTACACAGTATAAACTAAGTAGGTAACCTCTGCTTCTCTGGAAGATGTGTTTTTTTTTTGTTTGTTTTTTTTTTTTTTAAACTTTAAAACTGATTGAAAAAGAATTGAAATGCATTTTGAGTGCCAGGGTTCTCTGCTTATCTTTACACATACATTTAGTTAGTAAACAGAATTCCCTTAGCTAGTAGCTGATAAGATCAGTATTTTGTTTCCAAAACATTATCTTTCTGCTAAGTGAGGCCATAATAAACTAGAAGGAAGGGCATTGTTCTGTTCCTCAAGTGCATTCTGAGTACCCACATGAACAACCGCAGGAACCAGGTAAATCACTAATCTAAAAGGCAAAATTGTATTTATTTTTTCCCCAGTGGGTGCAAGGTCCTAATTGTAAATAATTGAATTTCAACACCTGCAAATAAGCCGTGTGCGCACAAGAGCCATAATGTGAACACAGAGAAATGAATTTATTCCCCATCTGGGTATGTTTGCCCCCCGGCAATGCATTTCCATACTCTTTAACTTGGGGACTGAAATTTTATAAATTGACAGTTCTACTCACAAGACCTTTCAAGCATCTTATGTTTATGAGAATACAGGGGCATCTGCGGAATGAATTCGAACACATGGATGAATTAAATTTGAAAACACATGCACACACACAGAGATAGGCAGATAGCTCCTAGGCTATGGCTCTTGCAGAGTATACAAAACTGTTACCCTATGCAACTGGCCTTGCTACATTCACTCTCTTCAATAGGATTCATGGAGAATTCCATTTTGATTTAACTACTTACCATACTTACCAAGGAAGAGAGAGAGAGAGAGGGTGGGGGTGGGGGGGGGGGGAGAAAACCCTTTCCCTAATGGGCATAATTTAGGGTATTTCTGCTTTGTAGTTAAATCCCCTACTTCTCACTGCTAATTAACATTGCATCTTTTCCTATGGTGGGACTTTGTATATTAAGCCATAAAAAACAATTGAAGCACGACACAGAGTTAGGCTTGAAGTGTGATTTTTTTTTTTTTTTTTATTGACTAAGTGTTCAGGTTCCCCTGTATCTTCTCATTTGATCTTGAGTGTCCACCTAAGCTGTTCTGTTTGTTATTGTTGTTTTTCTTACAGAAAACATGCTTTAAACTGCCACAGAATGAAGCCCGCCTTGTTTAATGTGTTGTGTGAAATCAAAGAAAAAACAGGTAGGAATGACAATCCAACCTTTGGGTGTTTTTCTTTGGCTGCTTAAATCACTGAACCTGTGGGCCTCCCTACTCTGAATGCAAACGCTACCATGAAAGACATTTCTGCTTTCTCTAAAGGGAAACATCTTTGACAGCTGATTTTAAGCAGTATGTTTTCTTTAAATCTGGCCCCAACTGTTTGGGAAATTTGGACTAAGGCAGAGGTTCTGATGGGAAATTTATAGAATGCTATGCCTTTGGGGGAAAATACGAAAGTAAAAGTCCATGTCCTGAAGGAATATATTTTCATCTATAATTACTGTGCCTGTCCCTCCTACCCCTGCATTGGGGGTAGGTGTGAGGAGCTAAACTGTTAGCTTCCTTTCTGTTTTCTATATTTGTTATTTGTATTTACAGAGTAACCAACTTGAGATCTCAAAAGAGTGTCTTCAAATACCTTTGTGGAATGAACTATGCAACTGGGTGAAAGCGGCTTTTGAGTGGCCTCTGATTTTTCTAGGAGGGACAGTCTTTGGATTTAGGGCACTATATTATCACGAGATCATTCTCTCTGTTGTTTTTCTACTTCCTAGACCTCATATCATAGACTAACACACTTATAACACATCCCAGGAGGGCATTTAAATTTTAAGGCAACAATTAAAATATCACAGTCATCAATCAGAGGTGTTCTTAGACAACAGATGCGCAGAGAAAGGGCACTTAGCAAATGTCCCCTTGTTTCTTTATTTTGGTCCTTAATTTTCCAAAGTGGGTTAAATCGCTCCCTTGTAGGAAGAAAGAGTGGAGAAGGCAATCTGAAGCCAGGCCGTAAAGAGGGCACTGAGGGGTGCTTGCAGGAAACGGGGGATCGGCTGCTGGTCTCAGACTTTCTAGCCCACTTTAAAGCCGGGCAAAGTACCTGCCGTCTCATTTATTTATTTATTTATTACAACAAGGTGTATAGCAGTCAATAATTCATATCGAAACTATATAAGCAAGGGCATGACGTGAATGAAGGTGACAAGATATGTTTGCATGCTCGGTTGATATACATTGATAGTTACACATGGAAAGGAGGGGAAAGGCACGGAGGGGTGGCTCTCCTCTCTCTCTCTCTCTCTCTCTCTCTCTCTCTCAAGGACTCTAGATTTCTCTGTTTAAAAAAAAAGAATCTTTTCAGGAGGTCACTGTTGATTGAATATGTAATTACTAGGCTCTTTCAAATGTCTATGAAATTACTAAACAGTTCTTTTGTTGTATGCTACTTGTGTAGTGTGTAACACCCCAGACAAAGCACCTGAGCAGGCTGCTGAGACCTCTGAGTCACCCAAGTGGCTGTGCCAGGACCTCACCTTATTGCAAAGCTGATAATTGCGTCGCTTTAGCTGTGAGAGACGCCTTTTAAGAGATGTATTGATTGTGCATACTAATATCAAAGGCGCACTTCCTCAGTTTGTCACATTTTTAGTTTTTTTTTTTTTTTCTTTTTATTAACTCAGAGAAGGAAGCTGTGGGCCTGTGTGCATATCTCCTCTCCCCTTTCTTTCCCTTTTTATTCTCAGGTCTTCACTTTGAGCCTTGGGTTTGTTTCTCATCAAGTTGGAGTTTTGTTCATTTTGGTTCATGAAATTTAGCGTAGAAATAAAAAGGAACAGAGAAAAAAGTGACTGAAGGAGAGTTTCTTTTTAAAAGATACTTTATCATATTTTTAATGGGAAGGACACCAGTCGGGTCCTACTGGCTTGTACATCATGGCCCGAATGTTTAATTCTGGTCTCCTAATTAAAACCTGCTGAGGTATTAGATCAGAGTGGGTGGGTGTGAATAGAGGTCTGATTCAGGTGTGAGCTAAAGACTTTGTTCTTGATTAATATTGGATACAGCTCTGAAGTGGGAAGTTGCGGTATTGGCTGAAACAATGCTCTTATGGTTGGAAGATAAATGTTTGTTTTTAAATTTTTTTTTATGTCATCATGTCTATGGCTGGAATCTTAAAAATGATCAAACTTAAAGTTTTGTGTGTTATTGATAATGCAGGATGTTTTAAAGAGTGGTTTATGAAGTAATGTAAATGGTGATTGTCGTGTGAAAAAGTGTACTAACCAGGGTTCTGTGGAAAGGTCACCTGAGTAGCAGGCGAGTGTGAACTTACTTTGAATTTTCCACTGAGTGTTGAGAGACTGCAGGGAAGGAACAGATCTTGATGTGAAAGGGAGAGCAGAGCAGACAGTACCGTATTCTAAAGAAGGTTTTATTTCGAAGTACCTTGACTTTTCCGTTCAGGATCTGGGCCACCTGCATATCTTTCATGCCAGAGAATGTGAAATGTCTGTAAAGTTGCACACCCCTCGCTGCCCTTTTCTGTCTGTCTGTCTGTCTGTCTGTCTGTCTGTCTGTCTGTCTCTCTCTCTCTATATATATATATACAAAATTAGTAAAAAGATGGCTTGAAAAATTAGTTCACACATCTTTCTTCACTGTTTGGGAACTTTTCCTAATGGGGCTGCCAGCATCCATAGCTCGGGATGAGTCTTGGGAGGGTCACCTGAAGTTGCGCCTCTGTGTGTGTGTGTTAGCATGAAGGCTTGCTGCTTTTGTTTCTTGGGTTTTGTTAATAATTTAGTTGGAAGTAAGTAGGAAAACTGGCTAAGGCATCTCATCAACCTTTTGGTACTTAAAAACAAAAACACGTGCATCATACCCAGAGAAGACAGCAGTTCCTGAATTAGAGTTGATTGATGGATATTTACGTCAGAAATTACTTTGGGATTTTGAAAAGTAGACGAACTTGTACGTTTTACTTTGAAAGTGTGAGGAAGTGCTTATTTTGGTACTTTATGCTTTTAAAAAATAAATTCTAGGATTAAAAAAAAAAGCCAACAAAACATTCAGGTTACAAATTGCAGTCAGTAGCAAACAAAGTCATACATACATACATATATATATATATGGCTTTGAGCTTCATGTTCAGTCTGGAACCACAGAGTCTTTGAGCACAAAATTTGGGTCATTTATAGTCAAATTTTCTTTTTAAGAATTGATATTTCTCCGACATGTTAGTGGTAGGCTACTCTGCCTGTGTCTATGAAGGCCGGGAAATGGGTTGATGGGACAGAAGGGCTGTAGAAAAAAGTCAAACATGTTGCCTTTTAAAAAAATAGACTCAGGTTATTTCATGAGTACTTAAAAGGTTTCTTGGTTTGTTTTGAAAAATGTTGACACTTCCTGTCAAAAATCACCGAGGTTTACAAATTTGGGAAAAGGTGAAAAGTGAGGTTCGTTTACTAACGAGAGTAGTTGCAGACACCAGTGAGGAAGCTGCATTGGTGAGTGAATTATAATTTTAGAACTGAATATCTAACGCTGGCACTCCCCAGCTAAGTTTTCACCGAGTGTAACCTGCGCTCAAGTTCAGTCAGATAATTGGAGGAGGTTTGAAAAACTGATTTCCCTTCCTTAACACTCTTTTGTTCTCTCTTTCTCTTTCTGTCTGTGTTCAATTAACACCCCCATCATGGCGCTGTGGGATTTGTTTTCCTCTCTACTACATATTTCCTTTTGACTCCCTTCCCTTCAGATTGCTGCCTGCCTACCCTAGCAGTGACATTCTTCCCTTTGAAGAACTAGAGACCCCTGTGTGTGTGTGTGTGTGTGTGTGTTTTGTGTAATGGGTTTTGACTCTGAAAGAAAGCTGTGTGCGATTTCGAAAAACAAATCACCTTGCTCCTTGAGCACAACAGGACTGAAGTAGCTGTGGACAGTCTGGAAGAGCTTCTCATCAGGTCTTTTTAGAGCTGGGTGAGAGTGTTGGAGCTCAGGTTCATGGCCCGGCAACTGCAAAACCTTTTCGGAAGAAAAAAAAAATACATCTGAGGAGTTGAGAAGTTGGTTCTTTGGGGCTGGATTTGGGATAGTAAGGGCTAAGGAAAAGAAAGCACAGCTAATGAAGGGGAGTTCGCAAGAGAGGCTTACCCCATAACCACCTCTCACACGGTGCCAGTTTTATGTGATGCACACGTACTGTGGACCTGCTGTGTGACTCTGATAGGAAGTGTCGCGTGACCTGGGGTTATAGCTCTGTCTGCTGGCATTTTAGTGTCTTCCCATTCCTTGAAAGGTGGGTTTCCAGACCTCAAAACTTTAGGAAGGGGATATAGAGTATGATTTGCTCATAGCTTCTCAGAAGAGACTGGGGGAACTGTGTGTTGTTTTCTACCTTGCATTGAACTTGAGAGACAGTTTGCATGGAGACTGCAAGAGAGAAGCCTCTAGCTCTACAGAAGTTGCAGACAGGCTGCAAGCTGGTGTGCTGTGTGCAGGAGAAGCTGAGACCTGCTGGGCATTTAAGGATTCAGCTCCCAACTGGGGCCAGGCCTTTTGAAGGCTTTGCCTCCGTGTTGTCTTGAAATCCATAAATTTTCTCTCATTCTTGGCAAAATCACAAAAATAACCCTGAACAAGCAAACAAACCCAAACTAGATATTGATGTACGTAAACACAAAGGCATGGGAGTCTTGAAAGTAGAGCTCTGGCACCTTAACATGATTAAAAAGAATATTTATGTATTTATCTGTGGAGTGGGGTGGGATGAGATGTGCCATACAAGACAAGGTTACTCCATACCACCTCTCACAGAGGTTAGAGAATAACTTTCAGGAATTAGTTCTCACCTTTTACCACATAGGTCCTAGGGACTGAACTCAGGTGTTAACCTTGGTTTAAAGCACCCTTTTCCATCAGAGCCATCCCACCATCCCTGGCTTCTGTTGAGACCTACATTATATGTATCTCTTAGAAAAGCTGAGCCTCAATATCCTTTAGAATGCTGGATCTTGGTTTTATATATATAAACATATATATATCCATATATATGTATCTATCTTTACATATCTTTGTATTTATATTTACTTATTTGAGACAAGATCTTATGTAGTCGAGGCTGGTCACGGACTTGCTGTAATAGCCAAAGATGACCTTTTTTTTTTTTTTTTTTTTAAAAAAAAAAAAAAAAGACAAGGTCTCACAGTGCAGTTTTGGCTGCCCTAGAATGACTTATGTGTTATCTGTACCAGGCTGGTCTCGGCCTTGATTTCACAATGATGTATTTGCCTCTGCACCCCACATGCTAGGATTAAGGGTACAGGCAACCATGCTTCCTTTTTTTAAAAAAAAAATCACACAAAGTACCTGCTCATTTCTATTGCCTTGTTAACTTGTATTATGGGCATATGTTAGTTCTTGCTCCATTCTGTTTCCTACTTGAGATGATGTAATACAACGCAGGAACCTCTGTTAACACAGGTTTCCCTGGGCTTCCTGTCAGGGACCCTCTCAGGGTGCCCTTGCATAAGACTGCAGAAGCATGTACCTGCTGCCTTGTAATGATGGTGGAGGACTGTTACTTGTCTCTGGGAGGGGGGCTCAGAGTGCCATGTTTTGCCCCCTTGGTGTCTGAGAGACAGCACTTCTTATCAGTTGGCAAGATGGCTCCCAGGGTGTAAAAAGTACATGTCTAGATTGTCATGGGACTGCAGAGCCTGTCCCCTGGGATGGCAGAACAAGGTCACTAGCGACTTGCCAGAAGGCTTCTCTCCTCAGTGGGAGTGAAAACCAAGGCTATGTGGCGTCAAAGTCCATGTCTTTTTCTAGGACCTATAGCTTTACCTATAACTGCTCCTGAAAACTGCCATTAAGTATATGTTGGCATGGGTGCCTCATTTTTGTGGCTGGTTGTATACTTAAACTAATTTTAAGACCACAGCCAAATTTCATATTTTTAGGAAAAGCTCTGACAGTAGTTGGAAGTTAACTACTTGGTTTCTATGGCTGGTCTCCTTGATTTATTTTTTAATTGCTGTGTGACTTTATGTAGGTTGCTAAACTTCTCTGAGATTTATTTTTCTTTTTTATAAAATGAAGGTAACAGTGATACCTCTCTGAATAATATGATAGTTATCTGTTGCTATGGTGACCTGTCTGTTGCTATAGTGATCCTCTCTTGAGACCTCAATACCCACACTTGGGTGTATGCCATACTTTTCCTGAGTACCCTCCCAAGCTTGAATGTATGTTGAAGGGTCACTGGGAGGATTAAACAGGGAGTAGATGTAAATTACAGTGCCTGGTGTAAACATTCAGAGCTGGCAGGTTTTATGGTTTCTGGCCCTATTTTCTTACATGAAAGAGAGAGACCTCCACCAGATGGTCCCTAAAGGCTGAGCCAATTCCAAGGCTTGAAACAGAAAAATTGCTGAATTTAAAGTTAACTTCTTTTGTTTCTCACATATTTTCTTCAAGTGAGAATTAGCCGTGTTTAGCCAGAAGGAGGGCAGGTTGCAGTATGAAGAAGATGAGGAGCAGGTACCTGTAATCATCTTCTCCAGACAACACCACTAGCTAGCTAGAGTTGCCAGTGCTGCAGATAATGTTTCCCCAGCAACATCTACTGGAGACAGTGTACCCATAGTTAAAACGCTTTCTCTGAGCATGCCCAGATATCCCTCCAGTCAACTTGCCAAGTTTCAAGGTGGGAACTTCATAAAAAGAAATCAGAACCATGTGACCTTTCCTTACATTCCCAATATGTTCTGTATTTAGGAGAAATACTATCTTACAGAGGTGGGTTTCTTGATACACATCAGGCTACCTGCTTTTTTTGTGTTATTTTTTTAAATGTATGTTTGAATTGTATTTTATATACCATGAAATTCACCTGTATACAAAGTACAGTTCAGTGGGTTTTAGTGTATTAGCACCACAATTTTAGAACATCTTGGTCTATCCCTAACCCAGTACCTATCCTAGTTAGGCCTGTCTCTTCCTCTCATGCCTTGGACTCTAACAGCCCCTGATCTCACATTCTGCCTCTGTGCATGGTGCCATTCCACAGGAATATAATAATACACAATGTGCTTCTTCATGCCTAGGTTCTCCTACTTAATCTGGTTTCAAGATTTCTCTGCAGTTCAGCATACATATGAGAACTCTTTGCATCCTTTCCTGGCCAAACAGTATTTCACTGAATGAATACGACACATTTGTTTATCCATTCATCAGTGGGTAGACACTGTTCCTTTTTGGCTGTTGTGGATACTGCTGCTGTGTATATATACTTATAGAGTTTTCATGTGGGTATATGTTTTCTGTATACACAGGAGGGAAGATGGTGGGTCACTTGGTGCTTCTGCAGTGTATACAGTATTAAAACACAAACACACACACGCACACACACAAAGTAATAAATCAGTTGAGGCATATTTAATGCACAGTTGCAGTAGACATATGCCTGAGTCCTGTTATTCGTAATGCTAGGTTTTGTCTTTGGCCCCTCCCAGCCATCCAGTTGACCAGAACCCTTTCTTTTCCAACTTTAGGATACTATTTTATGCTTTCTCCTATCCTGGGTCAGTCTTTAAGCTCAGTGAAAAGGGCACACTTTGAAAGTTTATTTTACACAAAACATGCACCATCAGAATTTCTGTGGACCTCCTCTCAGACCAGTTAGCACGCTAAAGAGTTAGGTAAGCCAGAGCAACGAGTCTCTAACATTGGAGTAACATATGCCACATCCCTGGGGAGGAAGGCACTTGGAAAACAACAGCCAGTTCTCAGTAGCGACTTAGAATGGTAGAGCATGGGCTTGCAATCAAACCAACCGGGTCAAATCGCATTGGTTACTTGATTTCACAGGGCATCTATTTCCTCATCTATAGTGAAAATAATACCTAGGACCCAGGATCTCTTGAAAGACTAACCAAGATGACACCAGGAAGCACAGTATTCAGTGCCTGTGTTCAACTAATTGCAGCTACTATTATTTTCCAGAATCCGTGTGCCTAGGTGTTGACAACCTCTCCCCCAGGTTACAGCCCCATCTCTGTATGTGATGTTTTGACATCTCGGCCAGGACTTTGGAGGCTGTCATAATGCTGACTCTGCTCTTTGTACTTGTACACTTCCTGTGCCCAGTCCTAGAGTTCTGGGACAGAACAGCACTGTTCTGGATGGTGTATATAATTTTAAGTTTAACCATTTAAGTTTGCTAGTCACGCCATCAAAAGAATAAACAAACAGTAAAAAACAAATAAAAGGAAACAGAAAAACTTCAGGATTGCATCTTATTTAACCTAAATGTGCCTAAAATATTTCAACTAGTAATTGCCCTAAATGTTAAGGAGCTATTTGGGGTTCTGCTTTGAGGCACAACTTTGAAATGGAGTGTATATGTTCCTTGTGGAATGCATCTGAATTCACTGGGTTACATTTCTCAGGCTTGATGGCTGTGTGTTACTGTAATTGTTGGACAGAGAGTCCAGCCATGGAATGGCTTTCTGAAGGAATATGCTCTCCACCCTTTTGTCAAATTTCTTTTCTTGTTTTATTTTGCTTTTCAAGACAGGCTTTCTCTAATAGCACGGGCTGTCCTGGGACTTGCTTTGTAGGCCAGCCTGGCCTCAAACTCATAGAGATCTGCTCGCCTCTGCCTCCTTAGTGCTAGGCAAATTTCTTATACTCCGAGGGAGATTCGGCTATTGCCTTCTCAAACTGGATCTGGTGGGTCTGAAGCTGTTAGAATTGGCTTCTGCTGGCTGGCCACATATAGGGAGGCTTGTGAGAGAATTTGTGTACCCTACACCCATCTGCGGATACCACCATAAGCTAGGATGAAGCCAGCCCTCAATGCCATCTTCTCTCTCTTTCTTACTAATTCCTCTCTATAATTGCTCATCTGTGATTCTCTACTCCTAACGAAATTCTCAGCGGTTCCCTAAAATAGCTGAGTGGGCCAAACAGCCATCTTGCTATCTTTAGCTGCAACAGAATGGGAACAAGTCTGAAAGAGCCGCTAGACTGAACCGCTAGACAACTGAACCACCAGGTTGCCCTTCAAGCCTAATGCCTCCATGTCATTTTGAGGATTTGAGTCTCAGCTTTCCTGGGTCTAGGTGGATACAGAGATCCACTAGTCTGACCCTACAGGCTGTGAGGCCCAACATGACTCCCTCCCTGAGCCTAGGCAGGTAGGTTGAGCATTTATGAGAGTTTTTCTCTTACTGTGATGGCAGTTCTAATTTAGCCTGGGAATCCCTGTGTCTTTTGTGGGCAGTCACGTAAAACTGGTTATGGTGGTGCTACAGCTCCTTTCATCAATCAAGCTGAATTGGATAAGACAGACCGAGAAGGTGGATAAAGTAGTGGAATTTGAAAAATGTTTATGATGGAAGTATTCGGCTGGGGGCCAGTATGTTTACCTTGTTGGCTTGGCAACGGACACAAATGTTTTATGCATATTATGTATTTGTAACTATGGGACCCTAGATTGGAAATTTCAGATTGGAGCACACGAGGGAAAGATGTAGATCTTTCTGTGTTCATGAAGTCAAGCCCTGGAAGTTAGGAAGTCTCAATTTGGTTTCTTAATGGACCTGGAGGCCTTTATGGCATCCCACCTACCTGTGAGTGAAACTTCAGAAAACTTTATTAAAGTGAGGTTTTTCAGAAAGACGCTTGGTTTTACCTGCAGAAGTGTGGACAGAAAGGGAAAAAGAAAAGTTGGCACTTTTGTTTTGCTTTCAGAGTAGTTGAATCTGCCATCAGCTCACAGGAATACATTTACCTATTTACCCCTGGTCTGGGCTCAATCAGGACGTAGCTGAGCTTTTTTTTTTTTTTTTTTTTTTTCCTGAGGGTTTTGGGTGATTTGAGATCTCAAGTTATTGCCACTGTCAGAGATTTCTAACAATTACCATTGTTAATAGGGCTGAAACTTGGCATTTACTTTTTGTCCTTAACAAAGAATGCCTCCTTGAGGCACCGAGGAGATGAACCCAGCCACTGAGTCCAGCCTTCGGAAAAAGCTGTGCAGATAGCTCTGAGAGTCTACTGCAGGCAGAGGCTAAAGTCCCCAGCTTTCCCCAGCCTACATTAACACCCAGTTAAAAAAAAAAAAAAAAAAAGAGTTAGCTTCTGGGCTCAGCTGGCCTGTGTGGCCTTCTTGCTAGGGTGTCTGTAGTCATCTCCAAGCCCTTAGGAGGGAAAATCCTGGGTGGGTGCTGGTGGGTGGTGATGTTGTCTGGATAGGATAGTGTGGTGCTTACAACTAAGTAAAAAAAAAAGGAGAGAGAGAGAGAGAGAGAGAGAGAGAGAGAGAGAGAGAGAGAGAGAGAGAGAGAGAGGCAAACAAACAAGAATATTTAAGAGATAAGAAAGTGTTTTGACCTAATCGGGTAGAAAAGATAAATGGGAGGGCAGTGTTGGAGGAAGTTGAGGGGCAGTGAAGGAGTTGGTGACCTCAGGACAGGTCCTTCTGTATGATCTTCTCACTTGCAGATCTGGGCCTAGCAGAAGCACTGGGGTGTCTCCTCATGGGTCTCCTGGATAAGGGGTAGGTCATCACAGGTCTGTGAACTTGAACTGGTAGTCCTTTAGAGCTGAGGATGCACAGGGAGGCTGGTTGCAGATTGGTGGGTGCTCAGGGCTACCGTGGGGCCCTGTTTTAAGTCGTCAGTGCAGATCTCCAAGGGATTGTGTACACAGGGCCTGTCTAGTGGGAAGGCTTGCTTTCTTCCTGTGCCTGGCTGGGGAAGGCCAAGGATCAGGATCAGCCATGGGTGTGTGTGTATGTGTGTGTGTGTGTGTGTGTGTGTGTGTGTGTGTGTGTGTGTGTGTGTGTGTGCTTTCTCACCCCTCCCAGAAGACCTCAAGGGTTATAGGAGATAACTGCCCTCAGAAAAGATCCTCTTTGTCAGGAGTTTTGCTTCCTTTACTGAGCATTTTCTAGGTGGGGCTGCATTCCCCCCCCCCCCCCACATACACACCATACCAGCAGGGCCCTTAGGATCCCTATTCAGGGTGGTCCAGCAATGAGTCTGAATGTACAGTGCAGGCCTGGAGGTTTTGCATACAGTGGTGAGATTCAGAGGCGGCTGGGGTCTGCCTGCTTATGTGTCACTTTGTGGCTCCTCTTGTGCTTGGCTCCCTCCCTTACAGCTCTGATCAATAAATATCCCAGCTGTTGCTTCATCCCTCGAATTGGGTTCAATCATAGAACATGAAGTCACTGTGAAAACCTCCCCATCTTGCCTTCTGTGTCTCTCAGCTATTATGGGGAGTGCAGCACCTTCCCCTGGGGAAATTTTTAACCTGAAGAACCTTGATGTACTTTAAACAGCTTTGACGTTTGTTTTTGTTAAGCTTGGTGTGATTTCTTGAACACTTGGGGAAGGCCCCAGGCCTTCTATCCCTACCTAGTTTCTTACATGGCCGCTTGCCTTGTTTTAGAGACTTGTACAGCAAAGGGCCTCTCTCTGCTTGATTTGGGCTAGTTCTTAGAAGCCATATGACTCATTTTGGGCCCGTGTACATAGTTTCATCTCCTCCCCCATCTAGCCTGCTGGAGCCAGGGCAGGAAGGGGCTGTCATCAGGCCCTGCTCAAAGTCCTGTTACTTCATTACTTTATATTTCTTCTTCGAAAGTTACACTTGGAAAGATGTGCTTGGTCTGAGGTTACTATTCTTCAGCGAATCTGTGTGCTTTTCTGATTGCCCTTTAACAGCATGATGGGGTGATGATCCTCCCCACAAAATAAAATAAAATAAAATAAAATAACATTAAAAAATAAAGAAACAACTTGGCAATTGCATCCGTGTATTGAGACAGAAGTCAGCAAGCTTGGATTATCTCCCAACTAGGAAAAATATTTATGACTTAATTCTCTCCATAAATTTTCAAGAGCCTAGTGTCGGACCAGCTCACTGAAGAACCAGGCCTGTTATTAATTCTACAGGCTGTTTCTCTTCCCTGTGCCCTGGGGTAGAAGATGGAAGGGTTTTGGTGCAGGGCAAGAGTTCACATGGTACAGGTGTAGTTAAAATAGAAGAGTAGCACCAATAACAGCCGCCTTGTTTCAGTGACAGACAGGAGTAGGTAGTTACTTACCCCTGCCTCCTTTTTCTGGGTGTCTGCGTCACTGGCAGGGATTAAGTTGGTTTTTATCGTACACAGGAAATAAGTATGTGGCTCTGTGGCTCTGGTTTGTTCTAAGTCTGCAAAGACTAGTTGACGTACCAAGATCCCCGTTACCTACCTCTTCACCTGAAATGCCACCTCATGTTCTTCTTGAGGGGAGTCCTCACAAGGTTGTATTGTTTATTAGTGAGCTTTATCAAATGTTTATAGACATCTGTTGGGAAACTACAGGGCGAATTCAGAAAAAGGTTAAATGCTTCCCTGGTTTGGGTTGGCATTTTCATTCTAGAAGTATTTGTATTTTAGGTCTTTGTGTGGCTTGACATGGCCAAAGAATCTATATTCTGTCTCTACCTACTTATTGCTTTAGTCATGGACAAATATTTATGAAGCTTGCCTGATGGCTGTGAACAAGGAACAAGGTTGTGAGCTTACCTTGAAGGAACTCACAGCTCCATTAGGATGTCTAAGTCAGGTCACAGTCACTGTTCCATGGGCAGCTGACTCAAGCCTGTGGATATGATTGGGACATGTTCCTTAGGCCCAGGAATGTGGCTATAAAAGTCTTCAGAACTGAAGTTCGAGGCCATCCTGGCTTCCCATGGAGAAAGAAGCATGCGGACTTTGAAGCAAGCGGTTCTAATTTTATGCTTAGGCAGTCTGAGAAATTACTATGTTTGAGGCCTTGCCTGTTGTTCTAGAAACCTCCTTCATTTCTTTTTCCCCTTTCCCGGTTCATACTCTCTTGTTCCTTTCCTCTCCCAGGCCTTCCCCTCCCCCCTTTCAAATTGCTATTTGCCAAACTTGTGACCTGAGACCACTTGGCATTTCCCTGAGATAGCTGGAATTTACCACCCTCCCAATAGGTATTCGGTGACATTTGCTCACCTGGGCAGCTTAAGCTACACGGTCTCCATCTGCCAGAGAGGAAGCTGAAATTTGCCTCTGTGCTCCAGGGTTCTTGCTAGCAGGGAGACAAACAATGACGTGCCCTAGAAGGTGGAATTAATTTTTATCATGGTGCACACACATACACACACACACAATACATATATACTCATATGCACATTTATTATGTGTTTAATAAATGCATGTAGACAATTTGTGCATTATCTGTCATTCTCTAGTCATTATTTTAACAAATTAAATTTTCATGGTTAGCTTCATCTTCCACATTCATCTCCTGCCTTTCACAGCTCTCAGGTTTCTTCGTCTCCTTCCCTGCTGGGAGAAGACATTGAATTCACGGAAGGCTCCTTGAGGCCTCCTGCTTTAGACCACCTGTCTCCTTGAGGGTTATGATAATTGGGGTGATGGCTTTCCCACTGTGGCCTGCCCAGCCCTTCTGCTGGTAAAGAAATAGCTGCCTGTCTCTTTGCATAAAACTGGTCTGGGTGCCTGTTCAGTGTACTTACCAGGACAGACTGGCCCTGGAGGCTTCTCTGGCCCTGGGAACATGCAAACTCACAGTCTTGTCTGTTCCTTTGTCAACCAAGGAAGAAAAGTGGGCTGTGTAGAGAGAAAAGCTTTTGCCTTGTGCCTTCTAAGTGATCTCAGGCGGTGTGGGATGAAAAGCTCGAGGGTGTGTGGGGGGGTGAGTACTGGGAGAATAGTGATATGGAGTGAAACTGAATAGAAAATATCAGCAAAAGCGAGTTCTCACTTTCCAGTAGAACTAGGACTTCTGTTCACACCTCAGAGCAGTGCCTGGGTGTGCCAAAGCCCTTGCTCTAGGCGTAACTATTATTACTACTCCAATGTTCAGAGACAGAGAATTGAGTCTCACAGTTTAAGGAAATTCCCTAGATGCACAGTTGCCTACGAAGCTGAGCTGGGACCTGTTTTGCCCAGAGTAAATTGTTCTCCAAAAGCCTTTGTCCCCATGAGGTCACCCGCTTGTGGTGATCCTTCTGGGAAACTCAGGGATCTTACCCAGGTGTCTAAATTGCATATGATTTTCTGCACTCTTCTCTGGTCCTGTCCCTTGACTTTAAAAATTGAGCTTCCCCAGGGCTGTCTTGGTAGCAAACTTTAAGAAAAAGAGGGTTAAGTCCAAATTTCTCACTGAGCTTGTTGCCGATTTTCATTAGGTGTTGCCTGTTTCATTTCAGGCAATGAGTGTGACTTTTTACAAGTGGTCTCCAGCTTGACTGTCTTAGCTGTGTGTACTACTTTCTCTAGCTTCTCAGAAACGTGCCATTTGGACAGGAGCACATCAGGAGGCATGGGGCCTTCGTTTTGCAAACACTTCCTGGCCTTGCCTTCTTTCTCTCTCAACCTCCTGTGGAGCCTGATGCATCAGGGCCCTTCAGGGATTCTACTTGCTACAGAAGGAAGCCTCATTCATGCTGACTATTTAGTTCTATACCCACCCTTGTCTCAACACTCCAGAAAACCTCTTCTTTCTCCTGGGACAAGTGTGTGTGTGATTTTTGAAGATGGAACATCTGCTTCTCAAGAAGTCCAGGTGGCCCAGAGAGCAGCCAGTTTACACCTTGGGGAGAGGTCCAGCTTTGTAGAGGTGACCAATCATAGTGTTACCTCTCATTTCTTCATCTCAGGCCCTGGAAGGGAACAGATTAGTAACAACAATAATAAATCAAGACATCTATGTGTAACTTTATTGTTTAGAAGACAGTACCACACCCAGAAGACCTTCAAAAAGGAAATTTTTGCAAGAGAAGAAATAAATTCACCTTTAATCATACTACCCAAGTTTAAAACCCATGTGCCATTTGGGATTTCCTCATGTTTCTACCTTCACCCTATCATTTTCCTTGACTATATGCTCAAGGGTGAGATTCTCTTCTCTTTCTGAGGGGGAAATGCACCTTGTTTATTTATTTATTGCTCAGCCCGTATCAGTGAAGGATTCAAGCAGCAGTAAACTGTATGTGATCCAAGGGACTTTACTAAATAAAACTGAGACGGGTGTTTAAGAAATGTAAACCATTGCTAGCTGGCAAAATTGTGTGTGCACTATCCTTCCTCCCCGGCATCTTCCCAGCCTGTCTCTTTGGATCACCTCAGAGTCTAGAGACACTGACCGCAGTCTTGACTTTGCCCTTCTTAGCAACAATAGCATCAACAACAAAAAATTAGAGTCACTTCAAATAAAAAAAAAAAAAATAGAATCCAAAATGAATGAGTTGTGTAGGGAAAACAGAATTTTGCTTCCCTTCTACAAAATTTCTTCCCTACAGCTGTATAACAAAGATTCCAGAAGAGACGTTAAGAATGGGCATCATTCTTAATATAATAAATAAATGATTATATTTTACTGAAGCTCTTTATACAGACCTCCATTGCAATTATTAGTTTATGATCTGTTTTCCTCATTAGACTGTGAATTTCTTGAAAATAATTTGTATAGCTTTTAATGTCCACACAGCAGCAGATACTTAATATTCTTGGCCCAAATACCATTAAGAAACTTAATGCTGTGCTAAAAATGTGCCATATAGAGGTGTAAACATTCCAGTTTTATAAAATAGTATGTAAGATTGTTCAAAATGCTTGCACAATACAGCTCCCCTCTCCTTTTGGAGTTTGGGTGTTGAATCCTTTCAGTCAGGGGAGGTGGGGAATAAACAACCAGGATGGAGCTACCTCTAAAGAGGACAGATGACTGTCATAGATTTGTCTTTTCATATTAGTTCTGATCTAGGAAGTCCACCCCATCCCCAGGTCACATGGTGAGGGAGTGGGTTTGGACCCTTTTTCAGTCTACTGTTAACCTAGGGGATTTGACCAAGAGGAGACCTGTGTTATCCTGGGCAGCCCGAGTTGTGGCTGGACCCTCTACCTCCACCCAATTCCTGGTCCATGTCTCACAAGTGTGAATCCCAAAACCAGAAGGGGCAGACTTAAACACAAAAAACAGAGACTTGAGAAGCAAATGGTGACTGTATCAGCTCTCAATTGTAATGGGTGATTTTTAGCTATTTGTTCATATACTTATAACAGAAAATTTTCAACTTATTTCCCTGTCTCCTCTGTTTTTCTTCTTCGGCTTCCCATGGCACTCACGCCAATGGTCAACCAAGAAAATTTAAGATTGGACCTTGTTCTCAAATCGCACACCATGTAGGTTTCCATGTGACGAGTGGCAATGGACTATAGAATGGAAAGACGCACCTCTTAGCCTGGTTGGATCACTTCAATGAAGTGTACACCCAGAACAGCTTCGATCAAGCTTTTCAGGGGTAGTTCAGTACTTAACCAACCTACAGTGTGCTCTCAAGGTGTGTCCTGAACCATTCATTGCTGAGACTGTGTACTTCAGCTTTGAGATGCTAAACTCCTAGCTAGCCAGGCTTCTGCAGTCACTTTGAGGATTCGAGACCATGCATTATATGTAGAAATGTATATGTGTGTGTTAATTAATTTATATGTGTATGGATATTTTGTATACATGTACGTCTACGCACTGGTTGTGTGCCTGGTGCCCTTGGAAGCCAGATAAGAGCATCAAATCTTCTGAAACTGTATTTACTGATTGCTCTGAGCCCCATGTGGGTTCTGGGAATGGAACTCGGATCTTCTAGAAGAGCATTCAGTGCGTTTAGCCACTGATCTATCTCTCCGGGCTCCCAATATATATTTTCAATGGTCCACAAATGTTAATAGAGGGAGAGAAAGAAGAGCAAGTTATGGATAATTTATCTATCAACTTGGACTTTAATTATTTTAGACTGAACTTCTTAAGAAACTGTTTCCAAAATCAGTGTTCTCTGCCTTATGGGTGTTAGATTATAAATTTCATGTAGGTTTATATGTGATGAGTGTCAGTAAGCTGTAGGGGAGAAAGAAATGCCTCTTAGCCTGGTTGGATCACTTCAATGAAGTGCACACCCAGTGAGGTTTGTAGTTCAGTCAGCCTGTTATTGAATGGAGGATAGTTGTTGAATAGCTCCTCTGTGTTCTGAGCTGTGATCTCGGACTTTGGGTTTAGGAAGTGTGAGAGGGTTTCTGTGGAGGAGATGATGGGGTGGGAAGTGTGTACACAGGGACACATGAGAACCGTGTAAAGACAAGTGATAATCAGATTTAGGAAGCTGGCTAGACAGACCCTTTCAGTTGAGAGGCGGAGGTGGGAGGGGAAGCTGCTGTTTTAATGAGGGGCTCCAGTTTCAGTACCTTCTTTTTATCCCCATTCACAAATGGTCTTTTCCTTTCTGTAAAACCTTCTATCCCCACTTCACAGATTACACTAACTTTATGCCTGCTTTTGTTGATTTGTTTATTTTTCTTCCCTGTACATCAAGTTGAAATGGTAGAAAAAGATTCCCCTGTCTCATAATAATACTTTAAAAAAAAAACCCTAATAATTGGAGGCAGAAATTTATTTATTTAAGGTAAGGCAAAATAGAACCTCAGGCTAAGGAAATATTCTAACAGAATCGGGGACTCTCAGAAGTACACCTTCCCCACCCCCTCCACTGTGAACACTTGTAATTTAAGCCTCTCCCTAGGAATGAGTAAAGGAAAGATTGTCCCCACCCACCCCCATGGAAATTCCTAGCCGGGACAGAGTCTGTGATATCTCAAACTTGGCTGTCACTTCTCAGGGTCAGGCCCTGGGGACACCCTTCCCCCAGTTCCAATGTAGTTCTAATGATTCTAAGGGGTAATAAAGAAACTGACTGTGCTCCACAAAGCTCTGTTTCCCTCAGCCCCCTTCAGTGTTGAGCCCTGTGGTCTTTTTGTGGCTTTGCTGTTGAGTCTTGCCCTACAGAGGGTCTTGAGCAGAGATCTAGCAGGTTTTGAGGGGGGAATGTTTTCTGGCTTGGTTTGGAGATCACTAGAAACAGGTCTTTTCTGGGATACTTGGCAGGGCTGGCTCCACTCTCCTTCATGACTGCAGACTCTTGAAAGTCCTCATCTGTGTTCTCCATTACCACTTTTATCTTGCCATCCCAGTAGCTAAGAGCTGTACATATCCATCTATAGACATCTATATATGGTAGGCGTTTTTATATATTTATGTGCAGCCTTTCAGTTTGTAAACATCCTCTGGTCATGTAACGAAATACATTTTAACATGTAACGTCTCTTGAATAAATGCTTCTTATAGACAGCAACCTAGTCATTCATTCAAGCATCACATGGATCTTCCTGGGGATACCAAGTGAAAGGGAAGCGGGCAATCTAATTTGATGTGTGCTTGGGTGGTAGGTGCTGCCCTCATCCTCTTGGGAATTAGAGTCTTTGTTGGTACTTTTAAAGAACCACAATTCTTGCTGCCTAAGACAGACAATAGGAAAATGTACTTAATCCGCCTTTCCAAGGATGCTGTCTCTTATGTTTATGCTCTATATTGGTGGAATAATTTCTCTAATGAATTCAGCAGAGTAGGCTGGAGACAAAGCAGGGCATGGTATCTGGAGAAGGAAGACGTGCATCACTCTATTTATGTCTAGGAGAGTGTACTTGGCTCAAATGTTGACATTGCCTTCTTACAAGAAGCATCCACCCAGTATTATTAACATAGTGAATGTTCACCAAATGAACATCTTCCCCTTTTCGTTTCCAAGGTAAAATGGAAACATGAAAACCCATTTGGAGCAGCCTGGTATAGCCTGTGCTGCCCAGTTCATAAATAACAAGGGGCACTTCGCTCAGGACAGCTTCTTGTATGTTACGTGGGCTCTGACTTTATTCTTTATTCAGGCATTTTTCACCTTGGGGAGCTGTGAATCTCCTCGGAGATGTGTATGTAATGTGTTTTGTAAATTACAAAGCACCACACAGCCTTAGAGTTTCTTTTCTAACCCACGATGTCACATCTACTTGTGACTCTTTAGGGAGACAGATTCCACAGAGTGGGAGGCATGTGGAGGACACAGATGGAGAAATCTTGCAAAACAGAGAGTTGGTGGAGCTCACAGGGACTTTGGAGTGGGGGCTCCCAGGAGACTCTGACACAGAGATGTGACTGTGGGTTAGATGATGGACATAGAGTCTATTACCCATGGCAGAAACTTGGAAGTAGCACTTACCTGTCCAGAGAGGCCAGTGCAGTAGTCTGGATGGATTCTGTAGCAAATGAAACAAAGCGTCAACATCTCACCTGATTTCAGCAAAAACTCTGAAATTTATGGATGGATTGAGTGATAAGGTGTTAGGCAGAGAGAAATTCTATACCTGAGGTCAAGCAGCTCCACTCCATATTTGTCCCCATGTCATAGTTCATGGGCTCACATAGTTAGACCATGCGATGAATGCTATTTCTTCCAGTAAAGTATACTGGTGTCCTTCTTGTTTTTTTGTTTAATTAAAATATTAAAATAATTGGTGTATGTTTGCATGTGCGCACACGTGTCTGTGTGTGCACCTACACGCATGCGTCCACATGGTGGTGAAGATGGAAGTCAACTTGTAGGACTTGGTTTTCTTGGTCCATCATGTGGGTTCCCAGGATCTCAGGTCAGTAGGCCTGATGATAAGCGCTTCTTACCTGCTGAGACACTTCCCATAGTGATGTTGTGTTTATTCCAGAAATATGTGGGCCTCATTTTTGTAACTTGTATGGTGTAAATACACTCTTTAGTGGAACAATGTGTTTGCTTCAAGGAGCCCTGGAGGAGGGAGGGTGTTGTAGAGCGACATCTGTTTTCTAAGTGACCAGGCTCAGTGTGCCTGCTGTCAGATCCTTTCCTGGGCGCTCCCCTTTTGAGGGTGAGGAGCCCTTTGTAATGTGAATCTATGACCTGCTTTCTGTCTGTCTTTTCTGTTGTTAGCTATGATCAGTTTTCACAGAACAAGGGCATCTTGGTTACTTCTTCATTGAGTCCAGTTTATTCTGCTGCTTTAAAGAGTGCGGGGTAGAGGTTTTAATCTGTGGACTCACTTCCTAATTGTTTCTCTGGGCACTTAGTAAATGGTCATCTCACTTACCTACCTATCTGCCTCTCTTCACAGTGTGTGTGTGTGTGTGTGTTTGTGTGTGTGTGTGTGTGTGTGTGTGTGTGTGTGTGTGTGTAGTTGAGGATCCAGGGCTGCAGTCATCCACAGCAGGTCAGCCACATGGGAAGCAGCCTTACTCACACCACCCCAGAGTGTTCTCAGGAGAGGCAGGGTGACCTAAGACTTCTGTGCATAAAGGGAGGGGGCGAGCTCTGGGGATACCAGGGTGTCATGTGCCACCATCCACCTGCCCTGCTGCGAGAGATAGGCACCTGGGTTTCTTTACAGCTGAAATCTAGAGTCTGGAGTAAAGGAAAGAGAAGAGTCAGAGAAATAGCAAGAGCAGAAACCCCGGAAGCGAAGGCACAACCGAATAGCAGGCTTGCCTGCGCCAGCCAGAGTGATTGAGGACATGCCGTCCATGGAAGCTGGAAACTCTCCCGTTCACATGTGGTCAGAGAGGTTCCAGACTGAAAGGCCCTCTGATGAGCGAGCGAGACACACAGGCCTGTAGTGCACAATAGAAAAATCAATAGTAAGTGGAGGTGAAAGAGGTTTAGCTTTGCTTTTATTGGGCACAAAGAAGACAAACTGGCCTGCCCAGTGGTTTCTGGCCTATGCTGACGACTCTTTTCTTTCTTTTAAGATAATATTATAGTTTAGGATTCTTGGATTCCACCATCATAGCTGCCAGCTGGTCCATGCAAGTGCACACAGATCCCGAGGAGGGAAGAGCCGACTGGGGATTAAACACCTTGGGCTTTGAAGCAGAGGGTGAAGTCGGCTGTCGCTAGTAATTCTCAATGCGTGCGGAGATTCTTTTTTTTCTTCTTTTAGTTTTTGACTGTTAGAAAGCAGTGGCTGTGATCTGCCTCCTTCTCTGCTTCCCCCCCCCCCCCCAGATCCTCACTCTTTCCCTCTCCTTCCCTTTGTCTACAAAAATCTACCGTGACTCTATTAGGGATTTCCTTTCGTTATGAATGAATGAATGAGTGAGTGAATGAATGAATGAATGAATGAATGACAGGTGGAAGGAAAAGACTGACTGAAGCTCTAGCCTTGATAAGGAACTCTGCGCCAGCCTTCTGTTTTGTAAGCCTAGTCTCCCCCATCCCCCGTTCCCCTCCCCCCTTTGCTTTTTCTCCCATGGAGCAGAAGGCTGTTTCTATTCTCCTAACCTGCTTTTCCCTTTCTTGTTGTTTAAGGAGAGTCTAACTCTCTTGATTTTTTTTTTGTGAGGCTGGAGCCTCCAGAGCTGACGGCTTCTTCCTGCTGGCCTCTCTCTCCTCCCCCAGCCCCCCCTCTCTGATGGAGGGTTCATCCAAAGTTCGAATCCAGACTCGGAACAAAGTGGCGCAGACCTTTTCCTGACTCCTCACCCTTTGTCCTCATCACCCAGTGACAGACAGGAATCAAATGCTCAGGACCCAGCAGTGAGAGGGGCAGTGGGGGAGGGGAGGGGAGAGTTCACATTAACAGGCTGGGCCTTTAACTTCCCTGGAAAGGGGGGAGGGGGGCAGGAGAAGAGGAGGAAGGGGGTAGGGGGAGGAGGGGGAGGAAGAGGAGGAGGCTGGCAGCGGCAGGAGCTGAGGCCCCAGAAAGGATTTTTGTTTAAGTTTTCCGACTCACACACTGAGCATTCCCAAGTTTGCACATGGTTTCATCTGGTTTCTGTTTGAGGAGTTGGGGGAGAGTCAGAAGCTAGAGGAGGAAGGGAGAGACCAGACCTGAAAAATAGTTCCTCTGTTGCTCTCTTCAGACACACAGGCATTTGGAGTCTACAGTGAGAAAACAAATTTTCAGAGATCTCAGGGTTCACCTTTTGGAGGTGGATTACACATTTCAGGACACCGGAGGACCATAGAGCAAATTACTTCTTCCAGAGTGCTAAATGGTCCCCTGATGCCCTGGGAAGAGCCCGTTTACCTCCAAAAGGTGAGTTGTTTATTGCCAGAGAGTAGAATATTGGCTGTAATGCAGGCTCATCCATCCTCTCGTATCCCTGCGAGGTATTTAGGGTGTAGGTAATATTAGCCACCTGTCACCACCAGGAAGGGGGCTGACAGATACCTTCCTGATTTTCTGTTCTTCACACTGAGTTGCTGAGAAGTGACTTTTCCAAGGTCTTAGAGTGAGCCTGGGGAATTCCATTTCCGCCTATTGATTAGGTATCTGTGCATGCGTGAGTGAGTGTGTGTGTTTGTGTAAGCCAGACTACTGACTGCATTGGCTACACCTACCTTCACCCATTTGAGACAGAGTTTCATACTAGCCTGGAACGCAAGTACCAGAGGCTGGTCAGATCCATCCCCCTCCCAACCCTTTATACTCTTGTATCCAATTCTCCAGGCCACTACCATGCCTAGCCCCCTTTAAAATTTTTCACTTTAAATAATATTGCTTCTGGGGATCAAACTCAGGTCCACCTGCTTGAAAGACAAGCACACTAACTGAACCATCTCCCCAGCCTATGGATTAAATTTCTATTCCAGTTGCAATGTCTTTGTTTTTTGGAGTAAAAAAAAACCAAACCAAACCAAATCAAACCATCTTAACTCACTTATTAGCTTGAACCTCCCCTAGAAAGAATAGTAGGAAAAAAATGATGGGGCCAACTGGGAAAATTGAGACCAAAAGGATTGGTCTCAATTGCCTGGATTCTCCTGACCTCCTCTGAGAGAATCAGGGGGACCACCTCTGAGCCCACTTGAACTGCTTTATGGACTCTTACCACTGCTTCTCCCCCACCCCCCCACTGAGCCTCTGAGGTCGGGGCTGCTGAGTCCCCATAAACAAGCTGCTGGTGCAAAGTGAATAATGGAGCCCAAATTAGTGAGGAGGAAGAAATTAAATGGAAAGGTGCTGTTTTTGGTGAACAGTAATGGGGAGAACAGCCATGCACACTCTCTGGGGACATCGGGACCAGGAGAGCTATTGCCTTTCCTCAGCTGATGCTAATCATCACGGAGAGTAATAGACTCCTGAGCTGTGGTGGGTGGAGGGGGGTATGGCGACTTCACATAGTCCTGGACCATGGGATGACGGAGGAGGTTGGGAGTGTAAGTGGCTAGGGAATTGATCTCCCACCCCAGGACCCTTGGGTCCTGTTTCTCCTTTGTGATCACGGATGTTCACCCTAAACAAAGAAAGCTGGTGATGGTGACTATTTGTGTTACGTGATTATCCTCAAAAATGTGTGCTGAGGTTTTCTATCACTGACCATGTGTTGAAAGTCATCGGAATGATCTCATAGTCTACAAAATAATACCCGAAGGTGAGAATCGTTATCATTTAGCAGCTGAGGAAACTGAGGCACCATGGTCAGATAACACAGTGACAGTTTCGGGAGCAGCTCTTGTTATTCTAGTGAGATACTCTTCAAGATGGCTGGTAGCAAAGAATAAGGATGCTAGGTAAATTGATTCTTAGTCACTTCATGGAAATACAGAAAAAAAGAGTCAGGGCTGCCTGGTGGAAACCTTAGCCAGGGCTGATCTAGTCTACGGGAGTCAGCTTCTCAGAGGTAGCAGGCTCCATTTGCATACAATAAATGTTTTAATTACTAATGATCCTTTCCAATTAATTAACAAGTACGTCTGTCATGGCACTGCTTTCTTGGCAGAATTTTTATTGACAATGAGTTTGTACGCATATTTAAGCGATGCAGTGACAGGTCTCCTCAGTGTTTCCTAACCCAGGCTCTGTGTGGTTGAACATCCTCTTAGCAGAGGTGTTTTCCTATCCTAGGGGTTAAGAAAGGAGAGCTCTGTGCCCTACCCTGAGCTTGGGAGTACTTTGGTGATCATGCCCATATTCTAACCATGGTGGCTGCCTTTCTCTGAATGTATACTTCTTGTGATCTGGGGAAGAGGCAATTTGTGGAGTTGGGGCCCTCTGTGAACAGGGGTATGGTGTTGCTGTTAGATGCCGTCTAGACTTTCCACCTCCCCTGTGGCACTTTTGGCAACTTGACAGGTATAATTGATGAGTTATTCTAAGAATGTGATTCCTGAGTAAGTCGGAGTGGAGTGACTGTGTTTCTGAGTAGTTAATGTGGCTGGGGGGAAAAGGCGGATGGAGGGTGGGGGCTGGGAGGCTGGGGGGGGGGGGGAAGGGGGAGGATGGTCTTTGTTCAAACCAAGTGAGGTACTAACTCTGATTCAGAGAGACAGTGACAGGGAATCCTTGTAGAGACGGCTTTGACTGAGGTATGGGAGTCAGGAAGTGGCTTTTCCAGCTCGCACCAGCATTCTGGGAAAGGGTATGGAGGCAGCTTGGACAGCTAGGCCTCCATGCGGACTCCTTCCTGTGTGCCTTATGGCAATTCCCAAAGCAGCTTCCCTTGTGTCAAGAATTTGCAGCCCTGTCTGTCTCTCCCAGTCATTTATATCCCAAGGGTGAGCAGAGTTCTTGTACCTGGTTTCTCACTGCTATGCCAGAGGACATGAGGGCAGCAGCTAAGGCTCCGGGGCATGGTCTTGCTTGCTTCTAGGAGAAAGGGAGGGAGCAACTTTGCTGAAATTGGCCTGCACCTCCACATGATACCTGAGCGAGCCAGGTAGGATTTGGGGTTCAGTTCATTGTCCAAGTTTCTAGTTCCTAAGGTCTTCCCCTCTTTCTCACCCCATCTCACACACCCAAGTAGAATCCTTGTTTCCTCCACAATGCCAATCCCCATCTTCCACAGCCTTTCTGATTGTGAACACTGTTCTCTGCTACCAGAACTTTCCTGGATACTCAGCTATGGTGGGTTCCTCTGTCCTTCACTTCACAGGGGAAACTCAGACTTCCCCATCGCTGTAGCTTGTAACCTTACATTCTTTTTGTCTATTTGTAGGTACAGACACCATTATACCATTGGATTTTTGAATGTCAGCGGATCATTGGGGCCATCCATGCTTATATATTTCTCAAATGCTGGATGGATCCCCTAGATAGTGCGACTTCTCCAGACAAATTAAGCTGCCCCAAAGATTAAGGGTACTGAAACTGCCTGATACTCTTGCACATTTCCTTTTGGGAAGAATCTGTCAGATGGGACTCTCTATATACATTCTAGTTTAGTGGCTACCAGAGAGGTGGTTAGCTTTTTTTATCCATAAAAATGTGACTTATCTGCAAACAGTGTTCTGAGGTCTGAAGTAAGGATGAAAAAGAAACAGACATCATGAAAATATAAAAATACTGCTGGGGTTTTCCTCCCTCCCCTATCCCCCCCTTTTTTTTTCTGAGACAGAGTTTTCCTGGCTGTCCCAGAACTCACGTAGAACAGGCTGGCATCAAACTCGGAGATCTCCCTACCTCTGCATCCCAAGTGCTGGGATTAAAGGTGTGTGTCATTACTTCCGGACCCTAAGGTTTCTTTTGTTTGCTTATTTTTTGCCTTTTTTTTTTCTTTTTAAAAAATGTTATTTCATGAGGGTGGGTGCTTTGCCTATGAGTATGACTGTGCATCACTTGCATGCCTGATGGCAGTGGAGGCCAGAAGAGGGCATCAGACCACCCAGAACTGCAAGCCGTCACATGGGTACTGGGAATTGAACTCAGTTACTCCAGAAGAACAGCCAGTTCTCTTAACGGCTAACCTAACCCTCCCTCACCTTTTCTTTTCCTCTTAAGAACAAAGGCTGTTGTGCATTGGGGACAAAGGTGCCCCCACCCATCCTGGTATAGACACTAGCTTTCCTCGTTTTAGAGTCTCCCCTGGCTTTTCAGGGCTCTCCATTTCCTCAGTGATGAGGATGTGAAGCTGGTGTTTCCTTCCTTTACAGACCCTCTTCCTTTCTGTATACCTTCAATTGCTCTTGTTTCCTGGGATCTCCTGAGAGTTCATGGAAAAGTGTCATTTCTCTAATACCTCGGTTTGCATGGCCCTTGGTGATTTCAAGTTGCTTTCCTTTGTCATCACACATCAGAGGTGGCTTAGCCTCCTTTTAGACATAAGGTCCCTAGCACTAAACAGGTCGAAATCCCCTGAATTTCTGCTTTGCTTTGAGAAGAGCACAACAGAGAGGCCAGTAGGGTTCTAGAAACTTAAGTTGAAGTTTTAAACTCTGGAAACTCTAATTGCTCCCTCCCCCCCTCAATAGAAGCATCATACAGAATTAATTTTAGTATGTATTACACTACATCTAAAATGTTCTGTCAATTCTGAACTAGTATAGATGTTATGAGAGATGCTTGTTCTTTTACAGTACGAAGATTTTAAAATTTCGTGTGCATTTTACATAATTTCAATGTAAACAGTTCTATTTTAAGTACTTAATAGTCATGTGGCTAGAAGCTTTCTTATTGGACCTTGAAGATCTGGCCTATGTATCTCAAACATGCTGACTCTCAAAAGTATGATGAACTAACAAAAGTCAGGAATGACTTGACCCATTCCAGTACTTTTCCTCTGTATGGTTTTCACTTGTGTGTTATCATGAAGAAGCCCGGTCTGTTCACCATTTTGCATGATTCTACTCATGTGATATTCCAGCTCAGGCTAGGAAGGGCTTCACAGTTAGCAGGCTCTGTCACAGTCCCATGTCTCTTCCCAAAGTTCTAGTTTATTCTTTGCACTGATGGAGAGAGCCTCCTGGTTCCTCGTGTATCAATGAGATAGTGTTGTAGACAGCCATGGATTTTCTCTCTTGCAGAAGAAAATTTCATTCTACTGCCCAGAAGTTCCCTTGGATCTAAGTATTATCCTCTCCACCCCACCCCTGAATTCCTGGAAACCATGAGAGGCCCTTGGCAAATTGATCTGGTATGCCACGTGGGCAGTGCCAGGAGAGCCATAGTCAGTAATGGTTCCATGTTGACAAGCTGGCCTTAAAGCGATTGAGAATGACATGAATGGTGCTTCCTTCAGCTAAGACAGCAACTTCAATGGAGACCAAGGACAGTCACCTGGTTGCATGAAAGTGGAAAGATGAGCCATTTCTTGATGTTTTCCTCATGGTTCATTTGTCTGTTGGTGTCAGCTGAGTTTTTCTGCAGGAGGAGACCTCCAAAACCCATTGAATTGTAGTGTCTACACTTATGATGATGATGATGGTTATGGTTACAGCTATTGACAGCCGCTATTAAAACATCTTTATTTCGTGTTAATCAACAGCCATATGGAAGGTGCACTAAAGAACACAGAATTAGCCCTGTTCTTGCAAATGGGCTCAGAAGAGAAGAATGACAGGAAGAGATACCCAGTCTGGCCACATTCTAGGGAAATATGACTGACAAAATAAGTCTAAAGGTTATAATTTTTAGAGCTTTGGTGGAATCTACTATGGCACCCTAAAATGGAAAGTAGAATTTCCCAGGAAAAAAAGTCAGTCGCTTTTGTCCAGTTACTGTTAAAAGTTATTTAAAAACAGATACAGGGAAAATTAGTCCTGTGTTATGTCTTGTCGGTGTGTAGGCAATTTTAGACTTTAATTCCCTGGTCCACCCTGTTTCTTTAACCACTAGAGAAGGCCTTGAAATATTTTCTGTGTACAAAGGTCAAGGCAGAGAACATTGGGGTTTCAAACTGATTCACAAATCCAGGTTCTAATGCTGGCAAAACCACCTGGAAAAACCGGGCTCTGCTCCTGCAAGATGAAAATGCATTCTCCTTTAGGGTGGTGAACGGTCAAATAATCCCGTGTTCACAAGTTTGTTATTTTTATCCTGTACCTGGTTCTTATAAAGGCATTTGCATTTCTCAACCTTTGGACCTAGAGCAGTGACTTTCATAGGACTGATTTTTGCCACAAATGATCTATTTGACAGTGTCTGGGGACGTTATTTTTTTTTTTTTTTAATTTTTAGTGAATATGCGAGCTGACTTCTGTGACATGGATGTTTTACATTTTTTTAACAGATTAAATATTATCAGTATCAGCAATCCAGACTCACCTAGGATAAGGAAAGTTGTTTGCATTAAGCAGCAAGAGTTCTTTGGGGCGGCAAATATTTCCTTTATGTTGATTTGAACATGTGACTTAACTTTCTTCTTCGATGTCTCCATTATAATATAGGGACACTAGTGATTACGTTCATAGCATATTAAGAGTTGCAGGGTTGTTTCTGTCACACTCTGCCACTACATTAATCTCTTTCTCCCCTAACTTATATTGCTCAGCTGTTATAAACATTAAAAGAAAAAAATATTTTATCATTTAGGAGGAACACAGGGCTCATAGAAACTGTGCTGGCCAAGGCTGCCCAGTGCAGGAGGATAGTCCAGCTAGGGTATGAGTCTGGGTACATCAAGCCCTGACTCAGTGGCATTCATGACATTAGGGGACCAGTTTAGTCATGTCCTTGGGTCTTGAGTTGGAGTTCTTGTTGGTTGTGCTGTCTTTGTTTGGGTCTGTAGATTGGCTAATGGTGTTATATTTCTTTCAAGGGGTGATTCTTCATGTGAAAAGTATAAAAAATGGTTTTTGTCACATCGACTGCTTCTAGGAACATATGCAACTTGCCCCCACTTTTGGCCAGGAAGGGTGTGTGGCCTCTGAGGGCCTTCTAGGCTTCACTTCCTCTCAACCTGTCTTATGTTGAAGGAATGGCGTTGGTCGCCTTCCCATCGAAAGAACGATCATCTCATTCCTTTAGAGCCTAGATGGCCTCATCAAAAGGAACTGCATGAAAAAAGACCAGTGTAGCTTTATTTGAGAGATGGTATCCTAGGAGAAATTTCTGAGTGTTATAGAAGCCATTTTCTACCACATTTCTTGATTTTAAATAAAGAATAGCAATTGACTTGATCATTAGCTGGCCTTCAGAGGGTCTTTGTACCCATGTTATTTCCTCTATTTGTGGTGACTCTGATGACTTTGTCCCTCCCTCCTCCTCCTCTTCTTCTCCCCCACCCCCCCCTCTTTTGGAGACAGGGTCTCATGTGGCCCAAGTTGGCCTCAAACTCTTTATGTAGCCCTTCCTAAGTGATGGGATTGTAGGTGTGCACTCCATGCTGTGTTTATGTGGTGCTTGGGACTGAGCCTAGATCTTGTGTATGCCCAGAATTGACCAACCAAATTACATCCCTAGGCCTCCAAAAGTTGTTTTCTTGAAATGAAGCCATGCTGTATGATTTTCCCTCTTTAATTCTTTATTTTATATTGCTATGAAGAGACATCACAACCAAGGCATCTTACACAAAAAAGCGTTTAGTTGACTTGCTTACAGTTTCAGAGGTTAAGTCTGTGACCTTCATGATAGGAAGAGTGGCAGCAGGCAGACAGGCTTTGGGACAGTAGCACAGAGAGAGAGAGACAGAGAGAGACTGAGAGACTTTGAGATTCCAAAGCCCATCCCCTAGGACAGGACTCCTCCAATAAGGCCACACCCCCTAGTCCTTGCCCCAGTAGTTCTACCAAGGTATGGACCAAGCATTCAGGAACCTATGGGGCCCTTTTCATTCAAACAACCACAAGGACCTTTCACATTTTAGGACTTTATTTTTAAGAATTTTAAATTCTAGCTGAGTTTGGGATATAGTAGCACAGGTCTTGAACGCCAGCATCGGAGGCTGAAGTACTCAGAAGTTAAGAGTGGCCAGAACTTCAAAAACACCAAGGCAACAAAAAAAGATGAACTTCCAATGACTTTTTTTTTTGGGGGGGGGGTCTTGCACCATCTAATAAATGTTATGCTTCAGCTAAATTTGTGGCATATAACTCTGGCAATCATTTCAAGAATCCTGTGCGCGTGCGTGTGTTCTTGCATGTAAGTGTTGGTGCACATGTGTTTGTATATGCCAGTAGAGGCAGTTTGAGGTCTGTTGGTTCCCCAGTCACTCTTTAACTTAGTGGTTTTTGAGACAAAGTCTCGTATTGAAGCTTAGAGAGCTAGCAAGCTTCAGGAATCCTTGTATTTCTTCTCCCCAGCATTGGGGTTAGATACCAGCTATCACACATGGCCTTTTATGTAGGTGCTGGGATCTGATCTCTGGTACAAAATGTTTGTCCAGAGAACACATTAACAAGTCAGTTGTCTGCTCAGTTCCAGATGCTCCAATCTTTTAAAAACACTACTGTAAATCCAGCGTATATCTGGGTTTATGGTTCTTTTCATTTGCCTGTAGTCTTTCTGGTAGATTAGAATTTTCTCCTCTTCCCCTTCAAAGCTAGATGATTTCACACTGGAGTGAGGTGGAGACCAATGCACAATTGTGAAGGGACTTAGCCGTTGCCTTCCACTATCTTAAGGTTTCTGGTATGCATCTGTCTACTCCAACTCATAAAGCTATAGCCACAGGGCACTAACTGAGGGAGATAGATACATCTGTGGAAAATGAACTAGGCTCATCCTCAGAGTTCTCTCAGATGAGTATAGGAATGTCCCCTGACCTTTAGTTAGATGACTGGGAGCCTACTTGGGGAAAATGTGGTCCCATTTGGCCTTGACATTCATTCTTATCCTTTTCCAGGCAATAAGTGCCGCCCTTACCCACAATGCTCTGCTACTTTTATCCTCCTCACTTCTGAAGGGCTACCTGGGCAGCCACATTTTTCATAAAGAGTCTCATACCTGAAATAGCTTGACATTTGTGTGGTGCCTTGAACTACACAGCACATTTCATTTATATGCTCTGATTTGACCTTTAAAACCACCTGGAGGTTGGAAGGAGGGGTCTCATTATTTCCCTTTACATAAAAGGAAGTCATGCTGAATTGCCTGGGGTTATCCACCAGGTACCTGGCCTGGCTTGTCTTTTAATACTGGTTTGTCCTGGCCCCAGCTGGTCCCACCCACACCTCCCGAGGGACTGCACTTTTTGATTTTTTTTTTTTTTTTTGGTCTCTCTAGACCCCATATAAATTCCTTTTTTATTTTTATTTTTTATGCTTCTGATTTTTTTAAAAGATGTTTTTTGCCGGTAGCTCAGATGGTCTGACCTCACTGTATAAGGACTTCTCCTTTGCCTCTGTGAACCCCAGGACTGGTTCCTTTTAGTTCCTCCTCAGTTATTCCCACAGACACGCCCCCCCCCAGCAGGAGGTTTCTGACCAGGACTTTCAGGCCTAACCTCAAGGTTTAGGCCCACAGACCTGCAGAGACACACAGATGCATAGTTTTAGGCTGATTGGCCTAAAGCTCAGGCATATAACTTGCTAACCCTCTACCCTTCATCTAACCCATGTCTCTTGTTCAGCCACGCGGCTCAGTACCTTTCCTTAGAGCAGCATAGTTGTCCTCTGCTTCTTCCGGCTTCTCTCTGGCATTCTGCTCTGTTCCTCCAGTTCCCAGAGTTCTCCTAGTCTGGTAGCCCCACCCACACTTCCTGTCTGCTTTTGGCCAATCAGCGCTTTTTATTAAACCAGTGGGTGGGATAATTATTTACAATGAAACAACGCAATTTCTTCCCCCCCACCCCCCAGTTTTATTTCCCTTCCCTTTCTTCAGGGAAGCTCACAAGTGCTGGGCATATTTTTGTCATGATATTCCCATGTGTATAATTTATCCATGACCTCTTCTTCAATTCTTTCTAAAGAAGGGCTAATAGCTCAGACCCATTACTTTCCTTTGGAGGGTTGAGACTTACAGGAAGTGGGTTTGTCCCTCTGTGTCTGAAGGAGGCACAGGTCTGGGAATGGGGACATGTGGGGATGGAGTTTAGACCCAGGTGATGGCTGTGAGGGCACTTGCCACTTTCTCAACATATTTAGGAAACTTAGACCAAGGGAGCACAGCCTTCTAGATGGCCTGCTGCCCTGGCTGAGAAAATAGAAAATACATTCTAAATATTGTTCATTCTTGTTTTATTTTTCCTGTCAGTTTTCTAGCCTTTGGAAACTCCTCTACCTCATTTTCTCTGATAATTAAAAGGCTTCTGTGCTCTCTTGATGTAAGTCGACAACAGTTGAAGGTAGTGTGTATGAAATTAAGAGTTCAGTGAGCACATCTTAACTTGTAGCTGCCAAGGGTATTACCAAGGCTGGGATCATTTGAACAAGGTGCACATCTTGTCCCAAGATGAAGAATTTGCAGTTCAATTCCTAAAGCCCTGGAGCTGTTTGACCTTATGTGTGCGGGCATAATTATGAGGACTGCAGACTGTTGGATATGATACATTGAATCAGAACCTCCCTAAAGGGGAGGGGCGTGTCCAAAAGGTGTGGCCGAGTAGAAGTCTCTCTTTGTAAAATAATTGCTATGCAAACAAGAGGACCCCGATTCAATTCTCAGGGCCACCATAAAATCTGGTCTCAGTAGCATGAGCTAATCCTGCAAAGATGGAGACAGGAAGGTTTCTGGGGCTTTTGCTAACTATTTTGATTTGTTTGTGCTTCGGGATCCATAAGAGATGCTGTCTCAAAAAATACAGTGGAGAATGACTAGGGAGACATTCTTAAGGGATTGTTCTTTGGGGGACCCATCCTGTACAGCTTACTTGTTGTTGGTGAGATGCTCTCTGCCTTCAAACCGAAAGGGCATTCACATTCTGTAAAACTGGATCTTCCTGCTTACAGAACAGACATGGAGGTAAATGTCTGCAGGGATGCTTCTGAGCTGGGTCAGATCTGGAGTGCCAGGGCTAACAAAGGCCGGGTGGTTTCCATGACGGAGAAAGGAAAGCGGAAGGTAACAGGGCTCTAATGAGGCCCTGAAAAGCCACAAGACATCCCATGAAGTTCCTGTTATTCCCAGCTAAGCCAGTGCTGAAACATGTGGTGACTTTGCTGTGTCTCCTGGAAAAGGCCATCAGAGGCAGCAGGATTTCCATCTCTCATGAGGAAAGTACACAGGCTCCTTTCTAGATGAGTTGGGAAAGAGGGAAACCCTGACCTTACAGTTTTAGGAGGGTTTTGAGACCTTTGGAATAGGCATGGAATTGATCATACCTGGATCCAGATAGTTTTAATCCCTTTCCCAGCCTTTGCCTCCTGCCTCACTGTGAGCAGACTTTCTCAGTTGGTCTAGAAAATAGATGGATTTACATACGTACTGGCATACTCTGAAGATTAGCTTGCCCTGCAGCCCATTCTGGAGGGACAGGAGACAGCTTCTAATTCTTCTTCCCTGAAAGGCTGGGAACCAATCCTTCCAGGTCTGGCTGAGAGCTGCCTGATTCTGTTCACCCACCTCAAGGGTGGTGATGTAGCCCGAAGGCTCCAGAACAGTAATCCACACAGATAATCCATTTAGGTAAAGCTGTTAGTTGAAAGGTAATCTGGTTAGGCTCCCTCGTCCCATCCTCCTGTTTCTGCCAGAGGAGAGGGAATTTGGACTATTTTCCCCCGACTCCTGAGTCTTTGCTAAGTATGTTTGATTCTTTACTTCTGCCTTGGCAGAAAAGGCCATCTTACCTGTTCGAGGTTCTTTCTGCTTAGTTACATGCTGTCATGATCACTGTGCACATAAGTAGGACCAAAAAGAAACAAAGCTTGGGACAATGATAGACATATTTATAGAATTTGACCTGGAGTGTCCCACCCTGTTAGCCTCTTTACTAGGTTTCAATATCCACATCTGAACCTCACGCTTTCTTTCTTTCTTTCTTTCTTTCTTTCTTTCTTTCTTTCTTTCTTTCTTTCTTTCTTTCTTTCTTTCTTTCTTTCTTTCTTTCTTTCTTTCTTTCTTTCTTTCTTTCTTTCTTTCTTTCTTTCTTTCCTCCCTCCCTCCCTCCCTCTCTCTCTCTCTCTCTTTCTTTCTTTCCTTCCTCCCTCCCTCCTTTCCTCCCTCCCTCCCTCCCTTCCTTCCTTCCTTCCTTTCTTTAATTTAGTTTCTAGCACTCAGAGAAAGCATCCTGCTAATTTTTTTGTTTGCTATTAGTGTCCTTTAAAAAATTACTTTAAAATATGGGCAGAGGCCCCTGCCTATGGCTGTGTATGTATATATCCTTTGCATATACACACTGCTTACCCCAGGCACAATCAACTTTCAGAGAGCTTCTATACATCTGTCATGTATCTCACACCCCAACCTTGCCGAACAGTCATAGGTTCTCACTGTTCCTGTGCCTATTGCATGCACCTCCAAGACTTCAACAGGCACCCTAAAAATGCAACTAAATGATTGCCTTGCACAGGAGCGCTTTTGCCTTTGAGCAAGCTCCCTGGGCATCTAATTTCTCTTAGATTTCTTCTGTCCTCAGAGGTCCCAAAAGGTACTTGTAAAATGTTTGCCGTTAAACGGTTGTAAATTAGGGGCTGAGTATATGAAGCGTTAATGAAGGCTGGGATTGGAACCATTCCACATCCCCAGGCTGGCAGGACTGCAGTCCAAGAATTCGCTTCTGGAGGGAGGCCTGAGTTCCCCAGTTTCAGTTCTCCATCCTTTCTTCTTCCTCTTGCCTCCCCTCTTTTGTTCTGCACATGCCTTTTTTCCTACCTTTTTTATTGCTACCTCGGTCCTTCCTCCAAACTTACTCCCCCATCCTTTTGGATTTCTCTAAAAGCAGCTCTGAGGAACACAGTGCTTAATGAAGCCAGGAAGGCAGCCTTTCTTTCTTTTTCTGCCTGAGACGGAGCCAAAAGAGTTTATTCTATTTTTTTTTTCTTTTAAAATGTCTTTGTGTATTTTTGCCTCATTTCATTCCTTTTAAACCAGTAGTGAAATTAATTCATGCAAAAGACAGTCATTTTGAATAAGTACTTCAGCTAAACAGAGTAAGAGAACTTTCAGGTCTGTTCCTTGTATTAGACATTAAAAGTATAGAATAGTGCCACTGTGTCCTAGGGCCTGTTCAGATGTAGCCTGAGACCATCAGAGGGCTGATACGTTTATCCCATAAGTGAAAGTATAAATTTCTGGCAAGATATGTAAGAACACACTATATATTTCTAAGAGAGTGTATATAAGTAACTCTGGTATGTTTCTAAGCTACCGTATATAGATTGCAGAAGGCATGGAGTTTTTTTTGTTTTGTTTTTTTTAAATAAACTTACACATTTAAGTATGTTCAGAAACTCACTTTGTAAGTCAAGCTGGCCTTGAACTCAGAGAGATTCTCCTACCTCCCCCTCCCAAGTGCTAAGATTTAAAGGCCTGTGCTACCGCCACCTGGCTAGCGGGTGGTGTTTTAATCTTAACCTGGTGTGTGCCTTTGGGTTTAGGAAAACCTGAAGGCTGTACCTATGAAGCAGGGATAGTGAATTTTGAGAACATAATACTTACTGATTGTGAAGGACACTTTGAGCAATATCTTGTTTACTTCTGTTTTTAGAAAGAGAGAAAGTCTGGATCACAGATGTTTCATGATGTGATGATGTGACGGGGCCACACTGTGCCTGTTGTTTTGTCTGTACTGAGCAGTGGTCCACTGCCATCATCGTCTGCAGTGGACTCATCATCAAAGTTTTCAGTGTAGCGTCTGAGGCACCTTTCAGTCTGATTCAGTCATGCATTTCATGTTAGTATGTATGAGTGCCTGTAATAAACTAGATTGTCCTGCTGGACAGGACTTGGTGACAGCTGCTTGTCATGAGACCTAACAGCTCAGTACTCAAAGCATCAGGAATGGATGTGGCATCTTTCTCTGTCCTCTCTGTCCTATAAGGCATTGCTTATGTGATCCACTTACGACTGGCATAAATAACTTATCAAAATAGCCATAAAGGACTTGGCAAACCAAATGAACTGCAAGAGAACACTGCATTAAATTTTAATAGGAGGAATTCTTAGTAATAAGTAGGAAACACATCTTAGCGTATAGCTGAGTCATTCTTTTGAGGCTTTTCCTATGACCTCCTCATGTCAAGGACTGGGGTGGATTTTTTGTTTATTTGTTTGTTCTTCTTTCAACTTGTGAAATATTGAATTTTTTAGAGAAATTATAGTCGCTTTCCACTCTGTTTTTCACATAAACAATCAAAGAACGTAAAGAATGAAGAATGACAAGAGATGTGCCCTCTTGCATTTCAAGGGGGGGGTGTAGATAGAGGGCCTTCTGCATGTGAAACTGCATGCTGAGACACTGGGGATACACACTGATGCACACACACAGGGATGCAGGTCTCCGGCATTGAAGAGTGAATAGAGGTTTAGTCAGGTGTAGGGGTAAGAGGTGGAGGAGGGCAGAGTGGCAGAGGATTTGTTTGTTTGTTTGTTTGCTTGCTTTCTCAAAAACTTCTGCTTTGTGGAAGGACGGCCCTGCATCCTACAGGATTCCAGACCAGGTCCTAGAGTGTCATGTGGCTAACTTGTCTGAGAACAGTGGAAATGTCTGTGGATGGGCTGGAGGGTCCATCTCCTTTGAGAGAAGGTCTCTCACCGGACTGGCACTCATCAGTTAGGCTGAGCTGACTGTCCAGGGAACCCCAGAGAGTCTCCTGTCTCCACCAGTTCTGGGATTACAAGCACAAGTACTATCTGGCCTGGTTTTTTCAAACATAATTTTCAATGTAGATTCTCAGACTTGAGCTCAGATCTTGAGCTTGCAATCGGTTCCACCATGCGGCCTCTTCTTCTTTTTTGGGGGGAGTGGGGTGTATCTGTGTAGCCCTGGCTGTCCTGGAATTCAATCTGTAGACCAGGCTGGCCTTGAACTCTGAGATTCATCTGCCTCTGCCTCCAGAGTGCTGGCATTAAAGGCAAGCGCCACCACCATGACCTGGCACTTTATCTTCTTTTAACAAATTATTTCCGGTGTCTCCCATCTTCCATCTATCTCATATTCGTGGCCTATTATTCTTTAATTATTATTATTACATATATGTATAGAAATTTGTAAATACAACCTGCTGGGTCTGTTTAGTATTGCTCATATGAATATGTCTTATGGCTTATCACTTGGTATTGGATAACCACTTGGGGGCTCATCCTTGGGGAAGACTGATTGTCCCTCTCTCAGAGGTCAGAAGTTAATTGTCTGTGTCTTTTCATGTAGGGGTGGGGCTTTGTGAGATTTCCATGTTGGCATACCAACTGCCGCTGTCATTGTTCAGGATCCCATATTGTTGAGATTCCATAGATGCATATTTCCTGTCATATATACTAGACAATCTCACAGAAGATGTCATTGTCTTCTGTCTTACAACCTTTCCACCTTCTCTTCTTCAATGTTCTCTGAGCCTTATGTGTAGAGTTTTGTTGTAGGTGGTTCAGTTGGGGTTGAACATTATTACATAGTTAGTTGTTCTCTGTATTTGGACCAAATGTGGATTTCTGTAATTATCTCTGTCAGCCTCAAAAAGTAACTTCTTTGATAACAGGAGAGACCTACACTTACCTGTAGTATTAGTAAGAATTAGCATTTAGAAGGCTGTTAGCAATTATGCAGGTTTAGGAAAATGGCAGTAATGTGTTTTTCTCTAGGTTCTGTGGCCTTCCCAGTCATGAGCAGCTGACTAGGTTTCCAAGGCCAGGCATGAATACAGGGGCTATCAGCTATTCTCATGATGTTAGTGCTGCTGATGTCCTTTTGGGAAAATCTTACTGTGCTGTTCATTGCTGTGGTCCATCACAGCTGACTACTTATTCCTTTTCTCTGTTGGCAGCCTACAGTAGCATCTTAGCTACTATGACAAGTCAGAGAGGTATCTTCTTGGTCAAATCCAGCTGGATTCTTGCAAGTTCATTTTCTGAAGTGTATGATGTCTTCGGGAATAGGGACTTACCTTCAATATGTGGGGGAGGGGCTAACCAAGAGCAATGGAGTGACCAATATTATTTTGAGAACCTCTTGGATTCTCTTGCCCCACAACACAAAATAAGGTTTCTCAAGCCTGGTACCTATGTTTTTGTTAGATCATTTATAGCACTTAGGGAGGGCATTATCACCCCAAATGGTATAGCTTCCACAGATACTTGCTTAGCCATATTCATTGCCACTCTCTTCACAATAGCTAGGACATGGAAAGAGCCTAAATGTTCTTCAACTGACAGATGGATAAAGAAAATGTACAAATACAAAAGGAATTCTGTTCAGCCATAAAGAAAAATGAAACCTTGAAATTGGCAGGTAAATGGATAGAAAGAGAAACTAGTGTATTGAGCAAAGTAATCCAGATTCAGAAAGACAGATATAGTGTATTCTTTCTTATTTGTGGATCCTAGCTTCTAATCTTTCGATGTGTGTGTATAACCTGGAGTAACTGCAGAAACCAGGAAAATAAAAATGAACTATGGGATTGAGGAAGGAGCTCTCAAGGGGGAAATAGCAGGACACAGGTGATATGAAGAGGGTAATATAAAAAATGAGGTTGGGGTGGTGGGGGGAAGACTTTGGAAGGGTGGGGAGGGCCGTGAAAACAAAGGGAGGGAGAGATGTAAATAACTGTAAGGATGAAAAAAACTGTAGGAAATCATTTATGTTTACTAAAATCGCATATAATATGTAAGTATGTGTATATACACATATATACACAGGTACCATATGTATAAGTGTACATGAAGTTATGCCTTTCTCTTCTTTTAAAGTAGGCACAATATAAACCCATCACTCAAGCCGCTAGGTTTAAAATGTTAGATGATTTATAAAGCCTTTTCATAAAAAGTAGCTGACTCGGTATATAAATAATACAGTGATTAAATTATTAAATAAATAAATATTGAGCATTTAAATGGGCATGGGGCTGGATTTTTGTACTCGAGGTAGCCCCAGGGAGTGTAGAGTCAGTTGAAAGAAATAAACTTCAAAGGCTTTATAAGTAAACAGACTCCACTCACATCCCAAGTCTAATTGGTACCCTGATCTGAGAAGCAGGTTCTGATGATGCCTTTCTGTAGATACTGTCTATTAGTGATTAGTGTTCTCATAAAGTTTTAAGATTTTATTTTTCACTAGGATTCTATAAATTCAGACCCTTTTGGTAATTCATGCCATCCTCCTAATGTCCCTAAATTGTTTAGGTTTTATTACCCCTTTCTTTTCTGTAGCAGTAAACAAATTGCTGACTGTGAACATGAAGAAGATGGTGTATATGGTCGCACCAATCCCTTTCAGCTGCAAGTGGTTTAAAAATTATCTTCATTATTCAAGAGTTACAGCCCTTTTAAAAGCATATGTAAAACAATTTTTATCTTCTAGTCCCTGTAGCAAATGAATTCTGCAGTGGATATGGAGCCTGGTAGTCATACATGCCATTTCCTGGTGTCTGCCATTTCCACTGTGATAGCAGGGGCTTTCTAGTCTTGCTCTGACCTTACCACATGGCAAGGGCTTCATATTTATCTAATGAAAGCTAATCTGTTATTTGCACAGAAAACCTTAAGATGCGTGTGAGTTTTATAAGCCAGCTTATATACACACCAATACTGCCATATATCTGAAACAACTTTTATTTTAAAAAAAAAAAAAAAAAGTTGAAGAGGAATTTCAGAATCTTGTAAACTTAACTGTTTACAATGATGGGATAACTCCTTCCATGAGGTATTAGGGAAGAATTCCAGGGTGCTATGGAATGGGGTCTGGATTGTGAAGGTTGGTAAAGAAAGAAGAGCTGAAGGATGCTGGCATCGCACCAAGCTGAGTGCACAGCATGGACAAAGACAGTCACATGACCAGTGGTAGGTACAGAGCATGACAGGTACAGCTTGACTGGGGTCACATTATGCCAAACTTAGCGCACATTCTTAAAGGGAAGGAGATATTTCATGAGAAGTCTGAGGAGAGACCACGGTGAGGCCTATATGAGTCAGGCTTGTGATTTAAGGATATTTTGGGGTCTCTTTGGAAGATGGATTGAAGTGAGGGGTGTTCCTGGGGTGGGGAGGACAGGCTAGATGTGTGAGTATGGTAGAGTAAAACAAATGAGTTGCAAAAGCTCTTTTGGAGACTATCCTTAGAAGGTTTGCTGGTGGGACATTCCATGGTAGTACTTTAGAGGGTATAGATCAAGATTGTCTGGGCTGGGGAGAGCTATGGAGGAAGAAGAGAGGGGCTCTGTGAGTCTGTGAGTGGTTTATGGGGCATCCAGGTGGAGCTGCCTAAGCAAGAGCTGATATTACTGTGTCTGCACCCTCATGGAGGAAAAAGGTCAAGGCTTGGCTGTAGTCATTGTAAGTAGCATCTGAGTTCTCCAGTGGGTCTCTGATGATCTAAAAGTGTTTATACTAAGAAGACAAGGACAGGACAGGACCATAGGAATGTACAGATTACAAGGTGAGTAGTGGAGGGAGTGAGAAAAGAGTTCTCAGAAAGGCAGGAGAGAAATTTGGAGGAACTGACTGGCATTTTGAGGGCAAGTATCTTAGAGAACTGTGATTTCGGCCATGTTACTAGAGGCCACAGGCTTTCACTGGGCCCTTCTGTGTCTTTCAATACCTACTACAACGGCCACTTTACAGCCTTTCTTCCAGTAATCTATAAGCTCCCTGAAAATGGGCAAAATGTACTTGATATTTGTGCCTCAGTCAGGAAAGGAAGATAGATTTCATCCTATGTAGCAAGTCTGACTATTCTGACTCCAGAGTCTTCAGAGAAACACATTTGAATCCATTAGTGGGTTCTGATGTGGATTCAGGATCCAGGGCTGATGGCAGCCTGCCATGCATTTTTTTTTCCTTCTCTGTGTTAGATATTTGTTCATTCATTATTCACTAGATATTTACTGAGCGCCCAGCATGTGCCAAGTACCGTGCCAGGTGCTCAATAAATGTTGATTGAATAAATGCTGAATGGTTAAAGGTTTCGATGTCTTTTATACAGAATGGAAAAGGACCTCACATTGGGTGAACAGGTTGTGAGAGTACAGCTCAGGCTAGCTCAGTGTGGTATGCAGATAATGTTGCCCCTCACATGTGTAGTAGTATAATGGTTAACACAAAACCTTGTTAATAGAACGGCAGCTGGTCATGATTTTAATAGAATAGATTTTATAGTTTTATAAGCATCTAACTTACTAGCGGGTGCTTGCTTCTCTACATGAGTACAACAAGAAACGTGATTAAATGTTAGTGCGTCTCTTGCACGAATGAGATCATGGGGATGCCTTTTGTTTTAACTGGTCAGCAGATCAAAAGATGGAGTCCAGATTAGAACTCAGTCTGGCTCCTTTTTCAGCTCTTGGAAATTACGCCTCAGAGTTGGCCATCATCATGAAAGAATACGGTGAAGCTCCTCAGTAGCTGCAGGAGATGTTAGCTGCACTGGGGTTTTCCATGGAGCCCAGTGGGCAGCAGACAGAGGCTTTGGGTGATGAAAGCTTGCTGGGAGGAAGGACAAAAGCCATCAGCTCCCAGAGGCGCCGTAGACTACTAATTCATGATTATTTTTTTCTCTGTAGCTAATTTTTGTTAAGTATAGGAATTCCAGGAATCTTTCAGGAATTGGGGGAGACTGCTCTTTCCTGAAATATGAAACATCTGTTCTTGGTCTCCTCAGAGCTCCACTGTCTGGGGCAAAAAAACAAGAGAAGAGTTGATATAAAACAGACGTCTCCTCAAACAATACCCCCCCCCCATTCATTAATGAAAAAATACATTTAGGACCCAAGGTGCCAGAGTGTTCATGAGACTTCTCTTAGCACTGACTATTTCTTCTTCCTGTCCCCCTCAGAGAGGGAGAGAGCCCAAGTCTCTATGAGTGTAAAGGCTACTCCGTGTCATCTAATCTAATCTAATCCCTGTCATCTTCGTAATGCTAGGAAATATTTGTGTGTGTGTATGCATGCATGTATGTATGTATGTATCTATGTATGTATGTACGCATGCATGTATGCATGTATGTATGTATGTATGTATCTATGTATGTATGTACGCATGCATGTATGCATGTATGTATGTATGTATCTATGTATGTATTGCACCACTATTTTACTCTTTTTAATTGTAGGCATGAAAACTTAACGGATAGACAGCAGGCAGAACATATGTAACATCTACAAAACACGTAGGCAAATTCCTGAAAGGACTGTAACCTGTCCTTAGCCTTCCCTCCCTTCTCCCTGGAATCTTACTGTGTCTGACAACTCCTTCTTCCCCTTAGCTCCTTACACACATGTCCTGGTACTTGCCCTTCTCGCACTCACCCCAGATTCTCTAAGGTTCCCAGCTGCTCCGAGTGTCTCTTTGGTTTTGTCACTGAGAGTCATATGGGTTACATGAGACCCTCCATGGTTCCTTGACTGGGTGTGGCAAGAGTTTGGGGTCAGGTAGGAAAAGGAAGACACCTCTCCCAGTGTCCGACATGTATTAGGCACTCAGTCTTTCTTCAGTGAAACATAGTGAGCAACTAGAGGATCCTGTGAAGGAAGACATCAGGCAACCCTAGGATATTTTCAGCAGAGATAGATGACCTGTGACTGAGAGGGCAAAGGCTTCCAATCTGGTGGCGGAGACACTAGACACTCTGCTCCAGACACTCATTAAACTAAAGACTTGGTGCAAGTTCATGGAAGTAAGTTCAAGGCTATGGCTGTCTCTCACCTCTTTTGCCTTCTGTGTCCCTGTGTTCCTGCTCTGCATCATCTCTAATGAGCACACGTTGGTGCCAAAAACACCCCCAGCCATAGAGAAAAAGACTCAGGGGACTGGAATTGTGAGGGACAAGTAAGCTCTGAGCTTGGAGGGTGGTCCCAAGGGCCTTCTCTTGTCTTCTTTGAAGCATGGAGGGGCTAGTTCCAGGGCTCTGTGGGAAAGTCTTTTGAAGGATGGCGCACTTGGGCCATGAGGCACCATTCTACTTTAGTTGAGGAATCCATGTTTTGTTCCAAAGAAGATGTGGTGGGGTTAACATAAAAGCAGCAGTTAGTGGCTAGGAACCCAGAGGTCTATAAGGCTGCTTTCTTAATTGCTGGCGAATTAAACCCGGGAGGCATGAGGGGTGGGTGGAGAGGGCTGTTTGGAGAGGTTAAGGTCCTTGTGGGGTGATGATAGGTTTACAGTTGGGTAGAAACAAGCAAGCAGAATGCCAGAAGAGAGCTGCCCACAAGCAGTCCCATGCTGAGTTCGTTCGTTCGCTGACCTCAGTCAGGGCCAGCTCTTCCTCTGTGATCACAAAAGTGGCATCTCCCTTGAGGAGGACTAGCTGGCAGGCCAAACCCGCCTGGTTCGCCTGCCAGAATTATCTGCGCACATTGGGCTTTGGAGGGCCTGTTTGTATGTGCTTCTTCCCTTCAAGTCTGAGCTGGGAGATGGGGTAAGAAAGAAAGGAGAAAAATCAGATTAAATATGTGTCCAGAAAAATGAATTGTGTCTCCAGTCAGGCTGGCTTGCTCTTGTCTGCTTTTTTATTTTCTGAACTTTTGCTCACCATAAATCCTCCCCCTCTCCTTTTGAGCATTAAAATGCTTTTATTCTTTGTACCAACACTCTGTCCTTTGGCTGGTCTGCGTCTGTTTTGTATTCTGTCTCATCTGATTGGGAACTCCCTCCCTTCCCCACGAACCCAGTCTTTCACCTTGAAACTTTTTGATTTTTTTTTTTTTTTAAGTTTTCAGAATTTTGTTTCTTGTTATTGAGTGGTTAAGATTCACTTTACCCTTCTTGAGGTAAGTGTGTCCTTCTAGCTTGGAATCAGGTTCCCATTTCTGTCTTGAAAATAAAATTGGGACCCTGCACATTGTCACTGGGGCTCAGTTCCCTCTGTGGCTGTCTGCTTTGGAAAGTCACAAGAAATTTAAAAAATACCCTGGACTTTCTTGTCCTTGGGTTAAGCATTTCTTTACTTTGAGGTATGGCATGAAAATTACTTAGGTGGCATACCCCACAGGAAGTGGGGACTTGGGTCTGCCTGATTCTTTAGCAGACATGAGAGTCAGGGCCTGCACTGTGCCTGGCCTCCTGCTAATGTTTCTTGAATCTCACTTTACCCCCAGCTAAAAGAGAACTGACAGCCTCCAACAATGGCCTTCTTTCTTCCAGCAGGGCCAGTGTTTTGATAGTGTCAGGTTACACCCCAGCCTCCCCCCTGGCCCATTTATAAACCTGACACAGGCAACATGATGTCATGTTTCTTTTTTCAGCATTTCAATGAGGGAATTTTTAACCCCTCAGGTCAGAAGAATGATAGTTGATTTTTGCTGAAATGAACCATGGCATGGTATAATATATGGACTCCTAGTTCAAGATGGTGGAAGCGAGGGGGCAGGGTTGGGACGCAGGGGTTCCTTGATCACACTGGTGTGGAATGAGTGAGGTGCTTTTCTTTTTGGGCCTTCTGTTCACCGCCACCTACGGTTTGAAGATGCTGCTGAAGGGATCCTTGAGGGCTTCCTTGATAGAGCTGCCTTGCTGGGATCCTGATTTCCAGCACATTGCCCCAGTGGTTATAGGAGTTGCTTTGACCTGAGAATGAAAGGAGCCCTGGGGAATGTTTCCTTGTGATGGGTCCAAGTAGCCCTGGCAGCAGTGCTTTTGGCCTGTGGCCTCTGCATCCTTTCCTCTACCAGCTGTCTGAGGCCTTGCCCTTGCTGTGGCCAGTACTTGTGACCATGACAGAGCTCAGAATTGTTCCATGTCAAGGGCTTACCATTTGTTCCTTTTGAATCCGAAGGCACTGGATATTCCATAATGAATACCTGTGTGGCATTCACCGGGAGCATAAACACGAGGTTAGAGGGAGGGAGGAGGCAGAAAATGGGATGGAACTTTTATTCTGTGGGGTCTTCTTTCCCAGAAGTTTGTTACTGAGAGTGTCTCATGAGAGGTGCGTGACCATGGTATGATGAACTCTGGGGACAGAGTCTAGCTTCATTTTAGTTCTGACACCGATATTAACTGGCTGGCTGACTAACTCTGGCGAGTTATTTGAACTGTTTCTGCCTGATGGATTAGGTATGAGGAACAAGAGAGACTTATTTACCTTATAGGATTGCTGGGCAGATCAAATGTATCTAATAGACAGCGTGTTTACCAGCAGTGATTAGCACATCAGGACTATCACAAGAGACTTTCCTTAAGAAATCTTTCGGCCAGCATTGGTTGCTCACGCCTCTATTTCCAGCACTTGGGAGGCAGAGGCAGGTGGATCTCTGTGAAACTGAGGCTAGCCTGGTCTACAGAGTGAGTTCCAGGATAGCTAGGGCTACTCAGAAAAACCCTGTCTTAAAAACAAAAACAAACAAACCTTTCAGTGTACGTCTAAGTGTGTATAGATATATGGATAGTAGTTCAGGCACGTTTTCCTACCTTAAAAAATGCAAATGGTAAAAACACCATTAACAGAACTAACTAGGAATGCTCTTTCAAGAATCTTGTTTCTCAGCAGACGTGTATCCAAAAGATGGGGGTGGCCCTCATTCAAGCCTTATGCTTTACGTTTTGATCCGTAATATTTTGTAACCATATGTGTAGGCAAGCCATCAGGGCCATCCCTTAGATATGTATTTCAAACACCAGGCTGGACTGGACCCCACCCCCACCCCCCAAGCCCAGCTACTTTGAAATTGTCAATCTTCTGGAAGTAGGTTGCACCCTCTGTGGACTCAGCCTTTGCACTGTGTCCTTTGCTTCGAATGCATTCTCTCTGAAGCCTGGAGAGCTATGCCCCTTCAGCTACAAGCTCAAATGTCAAGGCTGCAGTAAAGCTATTCTTAACCATCCTCCACCCCCCCCCACATCCCTTCCTCTCCCCCCCCCCCCCCCCCCGCTCATCCTGGGATCCCCAGAGCATGGTCTGTGTGTCTCTGTCCTAAGGTGTGCACACTGTGTTCTTATGATCTGTGTGTGGGCGAGCTTTGACTCTCCCAGGGCGATTACAGCTGTCAGGACAGTGTCTGTTACCCAGTTCATACTATCCGGTGGGTTTTTTTTTTTCCAACAAATTAACTAGTGCACCCATTTGAACACAATGTAAATTTCCTCTCCTGTTTTCATTTCCAAAGAAAGCAGGAAAGAAATGCAGAACTCAAACTCCACTTTAGGACTTGACCAATTTTGACTGTAAGGCAAGATTTTCCTAAAGCACACTCCATTTAAGCCTAAAGACTGCCACAAGATGGACCCTAAAGCATTTGGAACTCCCACTGTAATCGCCAGAGGACCTATGGTGCCTCAGTGTCTCGCTGACAAAATAGGATCTGAGTAGAAGTCCGCGCCCCCCCCCCCCCCCAATATCTTAAGAGTCTGGAGAGGATGACTGATCTGAAGCCAAGCATAGTGGATTCCATTCCTAACAGCACATAGTTCATTCATTTCTAGAGTTGAGGTATTCCACGTAGTGTCAGGGTCAGGCTTAGGGTAGGGGAGATACCCTCCTTTCTCTGTGTGTCTATAAATATGTAAAAGCAATGTGGAAACTGATTGGATTTTACAGATCAGGATTCAACTCTTCTAACACCGTGCAATGTGGCCTGACCAAGGCCACACCTCTAATTATGGCCAAAGCCAAGGGGCCCAGTGTAGGACATTGATGGTGACTCTTCCCCCTAAGTAGCTGAGATCCCAGCTGTGCCTTTGCTTCCCGCTTGGACCTCCCCTCCATCTCTTTCTTACTCCTTCCTCCCACCATGTCTGTGTGTCGTGTCCCCCCCCCCCCCCCCTTTTCTGTTGACATGTGACTCTTAGCGTTGGCTGCCTTCCTGCCTGGATCTTGATATCTGCCAACTGGCCGATGATGGGTCTGCGATCCCACTTCCCTCTGCCTGTTTTCACCCTCTGAACTGTGGAGGCAGCTCATAAAACACGGGCTCCACACATTTTACAGCATTTAGCCCAGCTTCTCACAGAACACATGGTAATGACAAGCAGGTTTCCAGGGGCAGAGCCAACTGGAGGCTCAGGCTGCCTTTGTATGCCATGTCAGGTGGATTGTGAGCATCTCCCTCCCACTCTGGCTTTCATTCTTATGTAGAGAAGACGTCTCAAGAGTTTTCATTTCTCCCGAGGTCAGAGGACACGTGTGGACACAATGCTTTCCAACTGGTAGCCTGATCCTGAGTGTAAGAAAAATGTGTGGGTTTGGATCCTGTTCCTTTTATTGGCCAGCAAATGTTACCTTGGTTTTGTTGGATGTGGTGTGTCTACTTCTAAATCATTCATGTAACCACAAGGATTTTTTTCAAAACACTGAATGTACTTACTAACTTTGTCCTTAGTTCAGGTTTCTTCCTGTGAGTAGATATAAGACTACTAAAGCTATGACTGTACTTTTCTATATCAACATTTCTTTTTGTCAAGTGAGGAACTCTGTTCCAGAGTATAATTCCTGACCTTATGTAGCACCGGTCCCCAACAGATGCCAAGTGCTCAGATTCCAACTTTCTAAATGTTAGGTACCAAATTGACCTTTCCGTGATCAATTTGTTTAATCCAGTGTTATTAAAAGCCAGCTGTTCCTGCACTGATTGGATCAATGTGGTGGCCCTGAAAATCAGTCACTAGACATGGCCTAAGTAACTAGACTAACTTGTGTGTGCATGTTCTGGGCAAAGCCTCTTAGTTACAACAGCATTGAATTGTGCACACCACATCTAAATAAAACCCAAGAGAAGTTACAGATGGCCTGGTGGCTAAGTGGAGAGGGCAAGGAGACAGGGTATGCCTACAGAACCCCATGACCAGAACACTATTGGCTTTGGGATTTGGCTAGCCTGAGCTTCATACTCCTGGAAGTGTCTTGGAGGTTAAGAGTCAAGAGTCTGGGGAGGCAAAGTGTTTGGGTATTGGTTACTTAGGTGTCTTCCAGGTGGTTACCATGGCAATCTCTGAAGTTGAGAGCAAAGGAATTGCAATGAAGAAGACAAGTCTCTGACTTTTTACATACAAGCTTATGAAACTGCTGCTAGGGGTCTCCTCCTAGCTTTCAGATGACTGCCTTACAAATCTGGGCCTGTTTCCATGTATAAGCAGGTCTAGCAGTCTCTGAATTGGCCAGCAGTGCTGGAGGTGTAAGTGTGCATACCATTTTTGTCCATGTCCTTTAGCCCTCTGGTGTTATCTCCTGTGCTTCCGAAGGGTTTTTATGCCTTAGGACTTCCTCTCCACCCTTCATCTGTCTCCTCTGATGTGTGTAGCCTGAAACCCCATTTCTGATCTGTATTTTGGTTTTGGTAGGAAAAACTAGGCCACGTAATAATATCTTGCAAGGATTAAGTGCTTTGTTGGGTGTATCTCCCCTGAGAAATGTATTCCTGGGAGTACACCAGTAAATTGAATTTAGTTAGCTGAATCTTGCTTTACAGAGATTGAAGTTCTTAACTTAGCAATCTCTTCTAGGACAGAAGCCTAAACCAAGGTGGTCTCAACCTTACATTGAACTTTGCAGTAAGATTTAAGAAGGACGATTTTTTCCTCTCACATGAATTAAAAATAACAGCAATATAAGAGAAAAAAATTCTATTATATTCTTGAGATGGCCCGATTCCTTGAAATGTAGCAACATAGTCATGCCGAGTGCACAGATTGGTGATCTGTGGGAGGATGAGGCAGGGGGATTGCAAAATCTAAGGATTTTCTGTACTGTATTGCAAGATAGTCTAGGCAGCTCAGCAAGATTTTGTCTCAAAACACCAAACGGAAGGAAGATTGAGAAAGTAAATCAGTGGGAGAAAGTTTCCGGGAAAATGTGGAAAATGTGGAAAACCTGAAATCCAATTTCCAGTCCCAATACATGAGTAAGTAAACAAGTAAATAAATGAATAATTATTAGTGTTTATTGCTCCTTACCATATAAGAGGCATAGTGCTAAACTCGCTGACATGGGTCGTTTCCCAGAATTCTCATCAAGACCTTTTGAGGAATGGTTCAAATAAGGAATCTGTTCAAGAGCTATAGATCTGGAATTTGGTTCTTTTGGAGACTGACTACCAAGGCTATAGTTGTAAGACTTCCATGGTCTACCTCTCATAATAGGATAAAATAGTATATCTTTATTAAAATTTCCTTGTGATTCCTTAAACGTGCAAGTTAGAGTCCATTGGTTATGCACTAGAATGTTATATGTCTAGTTCTCTTAGAGATGGAAACCCAGGCTCTTGTCTGTGGCTCCTGAGCTCACTTGGGTAGAGCTAATGAGAACAAGGTGTTGAGGTTCAGCCCCCTTAGGAGTCTGTTCAGTGGATTGAGATTCAAGGCCACAAAATTAACCTTTGACCTTGGCCAGCTGCCTCACAAACACATGCTGCTGCTCATCAGAGGGAATAGGGAGGGTATGGTGGCTAAAATGCTAGAGCCACATTACCACCCTCAAAGACCTTGACCAGTGGCTCAATGGCATTAACTTTCCATTTTGAGACTAGTCTTAATTGCCATTAAAAAAAAAAAAAAGCTTTAAATGTCATTTACTTGGTGTATGTTTGTGTGTGTGTTTAGCTTTCATGTAAAAACATTGTCAAGTGAGTTTGTGAACTGACAAGTTTTCTTACCCACAGTCCTCCCTGAGCATTAGTATATTAATATTTCCCAGAGTATTGATATTATTATTAATATTGTTAATATATTGTAAATCTCCCAGCAGGCTGTGTGTTAATGTAGCATCATTTTTCAGAATTTATTGACCTGACGACTCTCCCCTTTTATTACAATCTTTACATACGTGTTTTAAAAGATACCGTGTTTAAGTGTGTTCTCATACCTCTGTCCTAACTGATTCCCGGAAGCCCCTGGCCCATCCATAGTTTAGTATCTAATTTCTGAAGTTGCTTGAGACCTTTTAACTTAATGACATATGCATTTGAATATAACTATGCTCAATTTCATATACTTTAAATAGTCTCAATTTTACCATACCAAAAAAGAAAAAAACCCAATTAAGATGCATATATACTGGTCGTTGTATTATTTCAAAGACAGTAATGACAGACAACACAGTCAAAAAAACCTAAAAGCAACTGTGCATTTGTCAGACCCGATTTCCCTTTAAATATTTTCAACCTGTGGTTGATAATTCAGTTAAGAATCTGCACATGTGGGCAGCCAACTGTTTTGTTCTAGTTATATTAAATACTGGCGGTAGAGCTGTCTTTGACATTGTGGGAACATTATAGCGTTCACATTTCTGTATGCATGTGTAGCTCTTTATTTGTTTTCTTAGTTATATTAAATATCTGTGGCAGAGCTGCCTTCACATTGTGGGAAAGTTACAGCCTTCACATTTCTTTCGAATGTGTAGCCCCTTTGGGCAGCTCCTACGCTTACCCCCTGAGTGCATAGACACGTCTTGTTTCATTTTTTTTTTTCTCTGCCCTAATTTTTAACCAGGATTCTCTGGCTGACCGTAATACACTTGTCAAGGAAGTGATGGATTCTACAGGACTAGAACCCAGATCTTCCAGCTCTGGTCCATTTCTCTTTGTAGCAGGCTGTGCTGCCTCCCAGTGGACAGAACACTTGCTGGGAGTAGCAGGTTTCTTAAACTTTGGTTCTTCTTCGGATGGCCTTTGCGAGGTGAAGGTGATCATCATTTCCTTCCACCATTGTCTATTTATAAAGGGACCTTATCTTAACTCTCTGAGAAAGATTACCCCCCTCCCCTCTGACACTCCACAAAAGAGTTGACCACATCACTAACAAACATTTAAGAGCACCGCTTACAGGTTTTAAGAAAAGACTGTAAGTTGACTTTGCTACAAAGATGGCGAGACTCCTGTTGTGGGGGTAGAAACCCAGCGTTTTCTTGAGGGCCGGGAAAAGGTTCAGATGCATTTGACCTGTCTCCTGCCTAACTGCGCACTTTTTTCTTGTTTCTCTTTCTTTTTATAGATCCATTGCCAATTCTGGTGATCTTATAATTTGGAAAATAAATGAAAGGGGGGGGGATAATTTTTTGCTTTCCCTTTTCTTGAAAAATTATACCCTCGTGGGCAATCTTCCTGCTGTACCCCTCAGTAATACTTAGATGCTGCTCCAGAGAACACGAGGGCCGCCAGATTCAGCTGGGGTTTTTAACGGAGCTCTGCTTCAGTAATCCTCTCCCTTGCCTGAAGAATTCATTATCACGAAATAAACACACTAGGAACTCCTTGGTCTTTTACATCTCTAATATTTATAAAGGGCCCAGTCTACCGAGGAGAAAGCAGGTGGGTTCCAGCAGTCAGCTGAATGGGTGTTGGTTATGTTACAAAATATAGGTGGCCCGATTAGCCCCAAGTGTAGTTTTGTATTGTTCTTCATCCATTTTGAAAGCTACCTAATTATGAATATTGAATGTTCTGGCTCTAACACAAGGAACTTACCTTTTAATTGGCCATCGGTTTGTGTTTGGCTTCGCGGTATCTCCTCTGGGGTTCAAATGAAATGAAGAGGTAGTCAGCAGAAAAGAGGGTAAGGGTCAAATGATCAAGGATAATTAAGTGGAAGCAGAGAAAGTTAGGGTTAGGTCAGAGCTAGAGAAAGAAGCGAACTCATGGGAACCTGCATAGCTTTTGGCCTCATCACCAGATTGTATTTGGTGCTCATCCCCCCAAAGCACCATTAACTCTCTCCCTGGTTTAGTACATATGTACACTTGATGACTTCTACCAGCCCTATGAGCATCTCCTACTTCTCCATGTTCCCAAATCCAGAGCCAAACAGTGGGTAGGAGTGTGGGGCTCTCAGTGCACACACTTGGCATGGAGCAAAGGACTGTGAAGTGAAGACTAATTGGAAGCTGCCCCAGACTGTACTCTGTCAGAGCTATTTACAGTATCTTTCAAGCAGCAACTTATTGGTTATTCTGGTCCTGGGCCAGTGAGTGTGGGGAATCAGGACAGTGCCCAGGGGTTGAGGGGTGTGTGATGTCCTGAAGGAGCAGCTGCTTAAGACTGAGCTGTGATACTTTGAAGCATGGATTCCTACTCTGTCTTCATCCGTGGTGTGAATTCTCAGCACTCCCTTTTATGGAAAGAACAGTTCACCCCTTATGTATGACACATCCTTTCCTAGTCTTGTCCAAATCATGCCCTTCCTCTAGAGAGGTACTTAGGTACACATTCTTGGCCCATGCCATTCCCATCAGCTAAAGTACTACCAGAAGGGGCTCCCAGTTTAAACAGAACAACCTGCCTAGAATCCCAAAGTAGGACAAGGAAGTTTTCTCAGCTAGAAAAAAATAATATCATTGGGATCTGGAATACCTCTAAAAGTTCGGTAGCATTGGGGTTTTAAGCCTGTTCTGTTTACCAATCCTTCTCCTATTCCATAGAAACACCCCCCCCCCCCCCACAATCACTTAAGTTACAGGTCTCTCCCTTCTTTTATTGAGACAGATTCTCACAGTGTGTACCTGACTGGCCTAGAACTCACTATGTAAAGTAGGCTGGCCTCAAATTGACTCCTTTACTCCCTGAGTGCTGGAATTAAAGGCATCTATCACCACACCCAGGCAGATCACTTTTAACAACATTTAAATATTAGTTTTTTTTTTTTAAATTTAGTATTTTGTGTGTGCATGTGAGTATAGGTACACACCTGCCAAGTAATATGGCATCTGTGGAGATCATTGCATAACTATTGGAAATTGGTTCTCTCCCTCCACAGCTGGATCCAGGAATCAAACTCAGGAGATCACGTTGGTCCAAGTGCTTTTAGCCAGTGAGCTATTTCACTGACCCCATCTGCAGAGGTCACTTTGTCCCAACCCTTGAGGTAGTAGTCAGTCACCACACACTGGATCATCTCCTTCTATTCTACTATATGCTGGCTGAGAGCAATCAGGATGGATTAGGAGGAGAGGCTTTTATAACACAGAAGGGCAGGCGGAACCACTCCTGTATCTGAGGTAGGAGTGTCTCCACCTCCACTTTTCCTCAATAAGAAGAGAACCTACCTTAAAAAAAGCCTTAAATAGAATATTGCTATCTGTCTTCGAGTTTGTGATCATCCTTACAGGGATGCATGGCTGAAGTTTACCTTTGACACATTCCAAGTTTGTGAAATAAATACGGTGAAGAATGGCCAGTTCTCACAGAAAACACAAACTGCTTTAGGAAAATAGGTGCGTTTAGATACTTCAGAAACATCCATTGTAAAGATCCATGCAGCACAGATCCAGGGCACTTGTGTAAAGTGGGTCTCAGAGATGCCATTTTGAGGCTATTGTTAGACTAATTCTACTGAATTCTGAGTTTTGCATGCTTCCAAGTTAGGAACATTTTATCAATTTACAAGTAACCCTGCTAACTAAGGTTAACATAAGTTTGTATGACTGTGAGAAAGAGGTGCCAAGCATACCTAATCAGAAAAGGTTCTGTGGCTCTGGAATACAAGAACTGTACCTGGGGTTCACAGAGGTGTCTCCTGCTTCTGATAGGAAAGACATTTGGGTTATTGTTTTCTGTCTGCCACCGACCTCTTTCCATGTTTCCTGTGAATGAGAGGTCAGTTCTTCCCACCAACTCTGATCCAGAGGAACAACTAAGATTCATCTTCCCTGGTGGCATCTCCTTTTAAAATTTTTTTAAAAGATTTATTTATTTATTTTATGTATATGAGTGCTCTATTTGCATGTATGCCTGTATACCATGAGAGGGCACCAGATCTCGCTAGAGGTGGTTGTGAGCTACCATGTGGTAGCTAGGAACTGAACTCAGGACCTCTGGAAGAGCAGCCAGTGACCTTAACCTCTGAGCCATCTCTCTAGCTGATGGCATATCCATAACATATTGAGTCATAGGCTGGTTTACTTCCCAAAGGACCCCTCATTCAAATATTAAATGGATTACACATTTTGGGGAAAAACTTCCACTTAGGGACCACTAAGTTTACTAAGCCTGTCTTCTGTGACATTACTAGCTTTGATGCTTACATTTGCTTGAGTAGATTTTCTTTTCACTATGGACTTGGGAGGTAAGACTGGCCTGGAAAGGATCCCCAGATAGGAGAAGACATCATATTAGAGGGAGCTGGCTTCACATAGTGGGCTGCTAGACACCTGTGTCCAGTGGGATTTTTGCTGATCATTCCAGGAGAGCCACACCCCTTTCTTTCTCTGCTGCTCTGTGAGTTCACTAGGTACTTCCAACTATCTGTATGACATTCTTAGTCTCAGAGACTAGGCTAGAATAGCTGTGCTGAGAAAACTGGCCAGATTTTAAACTATCAAGTTCAAGGTGGATCTTCTCCCATAGACTGACTAGGTGAGTACCATTCCCCTGCTTGTTCCTGGGGCTGCTCCCTTGTGTCCCTAGCCTGTTACCAAGGGACTGCACATTTGGATCTTCTGCTCCCTTGTGCATGGTGTGCACATGCGGTCATGTCATCTCTCTTGACTCCTTCAAATTCCCATCCATCACCAGCTCACAACATGGCCAAACTAAATGCTTCATTCTCTTCTTGGCATGCGAATCTTATCTGCCAAAGTCAGAAACATTTCCACAAGTTAGGAAATACAGCTTGGGTGGGTGATAATTTAAAACCACAACTCTCAATCTACACTCCTGGTGGATGCTTACATGTATCTGACACTGTATGTATGGGTATGTGTAAAATTGCTGTCTTATTCTATTTCTTTAATGGCTTCCCTCCTCCCTTTGCACATATATGCCCATGACCTCTAAAGGTAAGTCCTGTTTCATTACACACATCACCATCATCAATGACTCTCTCACACACACACACACAGGGGAGAGGGGTAGAGGGAAATAGTGAGTATGTATGGGGGAGGATGTCTCAGAGACAGTGTTAATGAAGGCCCTCCTGATGACTAGAAGAAAGTTACCCCAAGTACTTTTAATTGGATTCTGGACTATAGACTATAAAACTCCTGTTCCTGGGAATGAAGAGGAGGTAGATGAGGATTGGAGGACCTGGTTCATTCATGATTTAAGTCTCTGGAAAGATTTCTAAACATTGTTTTCTTCTTGTCCAGGAATATTGGAAAGGCTTCTTCAGCTTGGGAAAAGTGAGAACCTTCTAGGCTTCAGGTCCTTTAAAGGTAGAAAGGCTTTAGGGTGAACCTTTCCTCAGCTTGCTGTGGAATACTTCAGATTTTGTTTCTTATTTCTGTACTTGCCTTTGTCCATCACTATCCGTACCCTCGTGGCATGGAGTCTTGGTGCCTCTGTGTTCCTCACTTCTCCATGCCTCTTGGCCCCTGCTGAGCCTGCCTTGTGCCTTCATTACTACGCTAACAAACGCGAGTCGTGCCTAACGAGGATGCCTCATACGTTATGCTAATGATCAAGAGACATGTTAATGATATTTTAGAGGCCTAATTAGTGGAATATATAACTATATGCAATTTGGTAATGGACTGTGACAACAAGTTGTTAAAAGGGGACTTGACAAATCCAGTTGCATGTGGCCTCGGACAAACAGGAGTTCAGAACGGATGCGTAGAAATCAGATGGGAAGGTAGGAGGAGGAGGTTTGGACGGCGGGTGTGAATGCCCAGTGTACATTTACGAAGGAGAGAATCTTTCTTATGGGTAACGCCCATCCTTCCCACTGTTCTAAAACCACAAGGCTATCTGTATCCAAAGAATTATTTTCCAATGTTTCTTTAGCAATTGCTTTTCTTCCCATTGATCATACTCAGGTATCTTTGTTCGAAATGTTATTTTGATTATGTTATTCCCCACAATAGCATACTTGTGATTTGTAATAGAAGATATACACACAGAAGATAGGTTCTTGCACCAGAAGGAGATTTTATTGTGTTATAAAACAACAATCAAGACTGTGTGAACTGGGAACTAATCAGTATTGTGTCTATCAACATTTTGATCTTGTTGGTGGGAAAGAAACAAGGGTGATGTGTGTAAAATCAGTCAGCTGTTTGAATGTCATTTTCTTTCATTGAACGAATTGGTTAGAGACAGATATTCTTCCACACTGAACTTACCCTGGGCTGTGGATCCTGGTTGGGGGTAGTGTGGGGGGGTCGGTTACAGGGAGGCAGGAATGGGACTAGGAAGTTGCTGGAAAAATTTTGGAAATCCATGCATACACTAAACGTTGTAATAACGCTATGCACATATGCAGACATGCATGCACACCAGTGCAAACATACAGATAAAAAACTTGCTAAAATTATTTGAATGTATGAAATGCTGTTGTGCTTAAGGAAATGCACTTTCACATTTAAAAACCAGTTTTCTTCTTTTCTACCCATTTCTGTTTTCACATGTATCTTTCTTCCATTAGTGGAAGCTAAACTTACAAGGATTCTTTATTTGTAGAGGTCCTTTTGATATTGTGAAGGAGACCCCTCAGTCACAAAGACTGGGGACCTCTACCTAGCCTGTTGCTGTCAAAGCTGCTTATGAAAGTGTATTTAAATTCTTGACAGTATATTCCAGAGAGTTTTCATAGTGTTGTTAATTACTTCACTGACTTCTCTTTTTTAATAAAAATAAACTTGGAGATGCATTTTCATAAAGTAAGAACCTCCACCCCCAGAATCCAGTAGTTTTCATAGAAAGGATTGCTACTCCAGGACCAGTCATGAAGAAACTTGGACAGTACAGTGCCTGGGGGTTACTTGCTTAGGGGCTTCAATTCCAGTAAGTAGCTCACTTTTCCCTTTTAACCCCCTGTGGTTAAAATGACCTGGAGAGGTTGGCTCAGAGCATCACTGTTGAGCACCCAGCAAAGCTTTCAGAAGCACGTACTCAGTTAGAAAATATCTCAGAAGCATGCACTCAGTTAAGTTTTCAGCTCGTTACAGACACAAAGAGAGTGTTTTATACTCTTGGAATGTATTTTATCAAGTCATTGGCAGCAGGGATTATTTGTCATGTCCTTCTGGGTATTCTGACCAGCAGTGTGTTCCAAACCATCAGAGAAGATCTCTGTTTTGGTTTAAATGTCTATTGAGCACTAACCCTGTGTGTGGCTCAGTTCTGGGCAGCCTTCCTTTGCTAACTGTTTGCTTCAGGTTTTCCTACCTGTCTTTCTAGTGCAGTCCTGGAACACCGGCCTGGGACACAGAGGCACCTCTAACAGTGGGGACAGCTCTTCTCCCTTTGCCTTGCTGTGTTACCTTAAAGGATTTGTTTTTGAAATAAAGAACAATCATTTGTCACTCATTCCACGTATTTAATTATGTACTCTTGACATTTGAGACCTTTAGTTTTCTTTATTTAGACATGGCTCCCAGCCATGCCCTTGCTAACTGCTTAACTGGTTAGGAAATCCATTTTTTAAAGGGCATCCACAGGTGTCAATTTTAGAATGTTTCAGGGAGATCTTACCTGGAAGCTCTTTTTAAATGTAGCAGATTAAAAAAAGGAAAAAAAAATGTCCCGTGGTTTTGTTCTGTAGTGTTTTCTTGTGTTCTCCCTTCCCTCTGCTCCACTGATGGGCACTTTTTATGCCTGGTTTTATACTTTTTAAGACTTGAATTCAGGAACTTTGAAAAGTTCCTCTATGTAGCATTTAATTTTCTTTTCAAATTAACTTAAAAAAAATGTATATGGATGTTTTGCTTACATGTGTATGTGGGCTGCCCACAGAGGCCAGAAGAGGTATCAGATCCTCTGAGCTTGGACTTTGGTTGTGAGCCATCATGTTAGTGCTGAGAATTAAACCTAGTTCCCTTTTGCACACTGTGACTTCAGCATCTTTGGATTTCAGATGAGCATCAGGATCCACTTCCTCCTTGTCTCTTTCTCTTTCCATTGTACTGATAACACATCCAAGACAGATCCAGTCTGGACTCAGGATTCTCCAGTTATGTCTGCTCCACGTTCCTAAATAAAAATGAGAGCCTGTTTTGAAGAAGGAGATAGAAAGGGGGGAAGTTTATAAGTGAGCCATGGAAAAAGCACATTCATTATCAATGTCTTCCTCACCAACTTGTTTGAAGCCAGGAAAATTAGCAGTCACTTTGAAGCTCGGCAGACCTTTCATCTTTGTGTGTATGAATGTGTGTGCGTTAATATTAACTTGAGATTCTTTTTCTTGCCACTTATTTGGTTTTTCTGCTAATAATGAAATTATAATGAGATCCCTGATGGAATTAAAAAAAAAAAAAACAAAAAAAAACACACCTCACATAATTTATCCCCCCCCCCCTTCAGCCTCTCTCCAAATCTATTCTGCATAATAGGGCTTTGTTTCTGCATCTGAGACATAGAGAGGGAGGGCCAGGAGCTGGAAATCTACCCCTCCTTCTTGTTTTTAAGAAACAGGACACAACATTCTGTTAGGCACAAAGTCTTGTCTTTCATACCCACTTTCCAAGTCATTGTCCCCAGATCCTTGTGACCCTTCTCCCCACTACCCCAGATTGGGTGAGGGAAACAAAGCTAGGTACTTGATGCTTTTGCAGGGTAGATGATGACTTTATTTCAATTGTATTACCTCCATCACCCCAAAATATTTGAAGTATAGAAGAATATACCATCAGCTGGTGTAGATGAGAGCCCTTTGGTAGAAATGTGTGTGTGTGTGTGTGTGTGTGTGTGTGTGTGTGTGTGTGTGTGTGTGTGTGTGTGTGTGTGTGTGTGTGTATACACCTGAGTGTGTAGGTGAGGGGTGTATTGTGGGGGGATGATTCATGTAGCCCAACTTGCTGTGTAGTTAAGGATAACCTTGAACTTCTGGTTGTCCTACCTCCTAAATGCTGGGATTCCAGGTGTGCACAACCACACCCAGATAACACATTACTGGGTCATCCAGTCTGGAGCTGTGAGAACAATAGGCAAGCACCACGCTCCCAACTGACCCACATTCCTAGTTCCCAGAACAAAACCATTTTATAGCGTGCTTCCCTCCCTATTAACTGGGAAGCTCCTTCTAGTTGTCTCTTCTTTACCTGTGCAAGCTTTGAATAGTACCACTGCATAAAGAGGGTCTGTCACCCAGGCCTGAGCTTTCTTTATCCAAGCCTGGGTTTCTTCACATGGCCAAGTCTGTGAAGGAGCTCCTAGAAGATTGTTCATCATAAGGGTGCTCAAAACAGACGTGTATTCTAATTCAGTAATTTTTACCAAGTTCTCTGTTCCTCACCGTAAGCCTGGACAAGTCTCAGATTTAGAAAGTTATTTCATAATCCAACCTAAATCTCTTCCACTTTCGTGTTTTGTGTTAGGCCAGAGACAGCCTCCCATAGTTTGCAATTCTTAATATTAGAGACATGGGCACAGAGAACGGGCAGGATGGAGTATGTGTTGTCAAGAGAAAGGCTGGTTTCTGCATCTACCTTGTTCAGCCTCTCTGATGGATGCTAGTCGCCAATATCGGAGCCGTGCTCCCCACAAAGTCTGGGGTTTGCTCCTCCTTTATTCTCACCATTAAACAGGTGTAATAAAGCTGGGGAATCTTTACAGTTGGTGATTTTATATCATAGATCAAAGATCAAAGCAGAGGAATACACAGGAACCATAAAATTAACTGCTTTTTCAATTTTACAATGCTTTCAGTGATAGAGAATCTTATAAATTTAATATTAATTAAACACTTAGCTTTTAACCTCCTCCTGCATCTACTTTTGGCTGGTGGCTGGAAAAAATTAATTGGGCATCTTAAATCTTGCATTACTAATGCCTTGACAGGAGGGGTTTTAAAAGCACTTAGAACTCCAGTGGAACACGCTCAGCGTATGTGTCCTTCCACTCACCTAATTGAAAATGCCTTTTTTCCCCTTCAGGAAAAATGAACCATTTGCAAATTTTTTTAAAGGAAGTATAACTTACAGCCCCTTTTCATAGCCCGAGCCTTAACTCAGTCCCTTGGTACATTTAACACTTCACAAATGAAAGCCATTGAACTTCGATTATTATAAGCGCATTATTGATTTCTGACTGGGCTGGTACAGATGTGTGGCTGGCAAGTGCTTGGCCTGACCCTTGTGTCACCAGAAACCCTTGTGTGCTCCAGTCTGTGGGAGTGGCCTGTGTCTGGGTAAGGTTGGTAGGAGTTGGGATTCATCTTGACCTTGACGAGTCATAGGTGGTGGCAATGGACCCTGGACATTATGTGGAATACAGGTCGGCAGGGAAAGGAAATCACTTATCTCTTAAAGGAAGTTTTAAGCCAGGGCTGAGAAGATGTTTCAGTTGGTCAAGTGACTGCCATAGAAGCATTAGATCCTGAGTTTATTTCCCCAGCATCCTTGTAAAAGCCAGATGAGGCAGTGTAATCCCAGTACTCAAAGCAGGGACAGGAGGAGATTCAGGTTTGCTGCACAGAGAATCCAGCCAGTCAGTGAGCTCTAGGTTCAGTGATTGGCCCTGTCTCAAAAATTACTGTGGAGAACAACTGAAAAAGACCCCTGACACTAACTTTTGGCCTCTGAGTACATAGGTACACATATGCATCACAAATGAACAGATGTGCACATACACACACACACACACACACACACACACACACACACACACACACACACTTATATATAAGAGCTAGGGAAATTATTGGGATGGGGGAAACTATCCTATTCACATTGTCTGAACTCTGAAAGGGGACCACCATGAGCTTTTGTAGGGGGACAAGGCGTCTCTCTAGTGGCCAGATAGACAGGTGTCTATGCTCAGGCTTTAGAATTGGCTAAACAGAAACAATAATACGAATGCATTTTGTCTTGAGAGCCTTCCCGCCTCCTGGATGAGCTTGGGGCATCACTCTGTGCAGTCTCATTGTTTTTCCCCTTCTAGGTCATTCTGAAGTGTTTAGGAAAGTCTAGGACCAGACCTCTGAATATACCCAAGCTGATTCCCTGCTGGGACCACAAATTGGAAATTAACAACCAGGAATCTCAGTAAATAGAGCATAGACCCCTGCAAGACACCTTTTTTTTTCAACCCGTTCTGATTCAGGTGACCCAGAGAAGAGCATTGATTACTTAGAGATGGGGTGTGGGGACATAAGCCTCCTAGCCCCATGCTATGAGTTTACCTGATTTATGAATAACTACATTTGGATAAATTTGGAGGGGAAAACTAAAGAAGTTGCTTTCTTTTCCAAAAGAGTCTTAACATTCTATTCTAAAATAGTTTGTTTCAGGTGTTTTTATTAGTATTATTGTTACAGATGTGTTTTACTTCACACCCATATTCTAGTCTCATCTTCTAAGGTGCCTAAACCAGTACAAAGAGCACATTTTTGGGGTAGGGTGAAGGACAGAGCACCTGCAGCTTTGTGGTCCTCTGATTTTGTTCTGGGCTCTAGTCATCTCTCTGTACAGGCCTCTGACAGTCAACTTGCCGGTTCCCAATGGCAGCAAGGAACATTTAATCCAGCTGTGACATAATAAATAAGCGGTGGAATCCCCACTAGAACCTGGAATCCTGGCTTTCTGCACCTGGCCAGTCTGAACTCCCTGGGAAAGACTAGCTAGTGTTCTCTCTCATCACAGCTGAGCTTTCTGAACCTGTTTAAGAACTGAGTTGATGGCATGTAGAATTTGATAGCCGATAAATTGAGGATATTGGTAAATTTAACTATTCTATTAGAAGATAGCATTGCCGAGATCAGTTGTTTGCTTATGTCTGTGAGTGTATCCATGGAGCTCCTTTATGTATGTATCCCGTTTCCCTATCTATCGAGATATATATGATATGTGGGGTGCTATAAAATTTTTAGTGCCTGAGTTTGGGTTGACCGCCTTATTACTCACGAGTGAGCTATACAGGTCTTCCTTAACAAGTGGCAATAAAGGCTTTACAACACCCCTTGCGCTGTCACATTTTTGTTTAGGCCACATATTGTCTTTTTCTTTTTAAGTCTCCCTATGCTCATGTCCCTCTCAAGTACCTTTGTTGCCGTGGCAACAGTTCCATCCTTTCTTAGGATAGAGCGAAATGACATCCTCACACAAGATCTTCTAAGTCAATGCCTCTTTGGGCTGACAGAAAATACTCAGGTAGGGTCAGGGCTGTGGCTCCTACTTCGGTCACTTGTGGCCTTTCTCCCTCCTGTTGATGCCTTAAGTTCTGTGTATCAGACTTCCCTGGCTTTTCTACATTAATCATTCTCCGTGTCTCTGTGAACCAGTGGGAAGAAGCTGGTACCCAAATTTTAGATAGCAGGAAAAAAATATGTTAATATTATTTTAAGTTCAGGTCAGAGGTCTGTGAGTGGTAAAGACCATGGAGTGGGGAGGAACGGAGTTGTTCTGCACATCAATGCTGGTTTGCTTTTCACTGTTAGGCAGGTTCAGAATTTCTCAAGTGCATTTTAGGCTCCATCGCTGTATCCCTAGGTTTGCTTTCAGGACAGACTTTCCCCTTCCTCGATGTATGCAATGCTACTTTACAAGAGAATCCTGAATCTGGTCTAGCCCACTAATTACATCTCTAGGGAAACTGAGGCCCAAAGATCATGTGGCTTTGCTGAGACCACATGCAATTTTGTCCTGCAAATCAAAACTCATGTCTCCCTGCCTCTTCTGAGACTTAAGCCATATCACAATTAGTTGTTTCTTTAGAACAGATATTACTGTCAAGCTAAGTTCTTCGTGTGCCTCCTCAGCATTTCTGTAAAACATAGATGGAGACTTCAGGAAGGGACTGTTAGGCAAATGTTGACAGTTGGTGAGGCTGTACCTCTTACATTTCGAGCTCTTTTTCAGCAAGAGGTCTGGAGACTCTTGCCAACTCCTTGGTAAAAAGGAAGTGGACCTGGGAATCTGTTATCTGAGCCAGTTTGATAGAATGCTTGTATGTAAGACTACATATATTTATCTATTTTCTGTGGGCAATATTTTGACTACTTCTTTTATGAAAGACAGTATGAAAGAGTGTCAAAAATCCACAGGTGATACAAGAAATATTACCAGTCAATGCATGTTTTCAGAAAGGTGACTAAAAACAATGCCGACTCTATAAATTTTGTGTTTTATGATTTGCAAGAGTTAGTGAAAAAGCTATTGCTTGTGACCAATGGCTGTATGGCTGACATTGGTGAACTTTGACCTGAGACTACAGGGGTACAGATGAACACAGAACGGGTGGATGCTTCATTCTTGGATGACATGAAAGAGAGTCCTGAACATGTTTTTCTTTTCTAAGTTCCTAAACCTGAGTGGGAGATCTTCTGTGGTTATGACATTTAAGGAGATGTCCAAACTCTCCTTAGGACCTCACTTGGACTTTTCTACTCTGCAGCCCTGGTGTGCTGTTCCCAATGCTGGTCTATACTGGCTGCTATTCATACTATCAACCTAGAGAATGGAAACTCTGTACTCAGTCTCTTTTTGTTCCCCAAATACAACAAAAAAAGAGAAAGCTACTATCCACCAGGTTCCCGCCACGCAAGTGAAATGAAATATTATATAAAAGACATAGAATGATCCTGACAAGGGTTGTTATTTCCTCTTGACAGATGGGGAAACTAAACCTTAGAGATATTAAGTGAATTGCCCAATCTCCTATGACTAATAAATGACATTCAGGCGTCTCTCATTCCATCGTCCATATTCTTTCCTGTGACTCACATTGCCCCACTAGGTACTGGGCAATTATTCTCTTGTGCAATTTTTGAATCTTTGCTTTGATAATGGGCTTAATCACCCCTCTACAACTAATACTACAATGAGAGTGACATGTGTTTGGCATCATCATGGGAAAGTTGAAGTTGTCAAGACTCTAAAGCCACCTTTATCAGCTCCAACAGCTTTTCCCGGTTCCTGACAGAGTAGATGATGAAATAGCAGCACATGGGCTGTGTTGGGGTTCTGAGGACCTGACAGGAACTGTAATTGAGGTCTGTGAGGATGAAAGAGGAGGAAGGAATTGAGTATCCTGCAGGGTGGATAGCTCTGTGTCTTCCAGGTTGATGTTTGCCTTGTGTGTGTGTGTGTGTGTGTGTGTGTGTGTGTGTGTGTGTGTGTGTGTGTGTGTATTCACATGAGTAGACATCTGTCCTTGTATGTAGAAGCATTTATCAGTAGCTGTTCATCTTGTTTTTATGAGACCAGTCCTTCACTGGCCTGGAGTTCACCAAGTCTGGCTGGCCATCAAACGTCAAGAATCCATCTGTATCTGCCTCTCCTTTCCTGGGATTACAAGCATGTGTCACCATGCCCAGTTTTTTACATAGGTTTTGTGGATGGACCTGAGATTCTGAGGCATGCCAAGCAAGCAGTCAGTCTACTTAGCCCAATGAGTACTACTCTCCCTTCCCCTTCCCTCTCTTCCCCTCCCTTCCCATTCCCTGCACTTTTCTTTCCTTTTTCAATACCTCTTAAGAGCTACAATATAACTAGGCTACTAAGAGAAAGTTCAGATTAAAATAAAATCGTATCATAAGTGTAGACAAAAGAACAAATGATTATTTTCTTCATTATTCAAGATGTTTCTGGAACAAGCCATGTTATTTGGACAAAAACACCAGGGAAAAACCAGCAAAGCAAGACACTCAGATTCAGCTCGTAAAGGCCTGGGGGCTCTAGAGAGGGCAAAAACCGAAGTAAGAGAAGAGAGTAAAAGCTTCCACTCCGCTGTGACCCTTTCTCAGAGATAAATCACCCACCACAAAGAGTGACACGTCCACTTACTTAATTCATTATTTATTTTAGTTATTGGAGACGCTCATTGCTGCTTAGCCTCAGGGCATATTTACAAATGTGATAGGAAAAAGACAGCCCCTGCCATCAGTGTTTACGGTCTACAATAGATAATATATAAACAAGACATATTAGCTTTGTAGAAAGACACTAGCATCTAGGTGCATTTAAACAAGAATAAAACAATACAGACTTGAAATCAGTAGCTTAATAGAGCTTTTGTAGCAAACCAAAAGATGGAATACAAACTTAGGAACTGGAAGTATATTTGGTTTACATTTGGCCATTTTCATGTATTAAATAGAAGAAAGAAAGGAAGAAACCTTTCAAAGGACCGTCTGGTGCAGCAGAGTCAAGGACCAGGCCAGCAAAGCTGTGACTTGGCTTGTACTATGAGCCAAGCCTGGGTAACACTCAATAACACCCCTCACCTTCATGGGCCATCAGCCCTAGAGAAGCAAATTAGAGCAGTGGCATAGCCACAAATCACAGGCTGTTGTTAGATTCAGTCTGACCCTTAGCATCATGTTATCTGAGTCCTCTTGGATTTAATGTCATTCCCTTCACACCATCCAGTCATCTCTGGACAAATACAGATACTGTTATTGTTACCACCATGATTACTCGGCCTGACCTATGGCCTTCTGCCCGGAAAGCGTAGGACCTCGCCACGGCTGAAGCATTCATATTCCTCCCCGTGACTTCCTGGCGTGACTGGACTAGGGTATATGTTGTGAAGAAGAGGGGCATCCATACCTCAGGGCTCCTCCTGTTCTAGCCCCTTCTTCTTCTTCTACATTATGTACCTCTCCTGATGCCACCCATTTTCCTCAAGGGGAAAAATATCTGCTGGCTCCAGTGGTGGAATGTGGAGAAGCCAAGCTCTGAGGTAGAGAGGTGAGAGCAGAAGTACCAGCCTTCTCGCTCCCAGCATGGCCTTTCTCCTCCTGGATATGGGAGGAGATGGAAAGCCACCTTCACTGACCTTCCTTGTTGAGATTTTCATAATCTATGAAGAAATATCATATTCACGTAGACATTAGAACATGCACTCTACCCACCATGGATTTGATACCATTTGCATTCTGTTTTTTTTTCTTTCTTTCTTTCAATCTGATTTTGCTCCCCCCCCCCCCCAAAAAAAAAGAAAACCAAAAATACGAGTCTTTATCAAATAACAGACCAGGTGGAATCTGTAGTGTGGCCACTTTGAACATGGCGTTTGTTGTCCGGAGCGTCTTAAACTCCTTAGAGCTGGCCCCAAGCTTGGTGGTAGTGGAAAGAGAAAACGTGAAGACACCAGAAGATATAATTAGGATGATTCTAACAATCATCTGGGAAGTCTCTTAATGCGCCTCACTTAGTTTACTTGTATGGGGATTGAGAATTTAAAGAGAATTTGACATTCCTCTAATCTGCTAGGGTCAAACAGTTGAGTCGCTGCCTATTTGTATTGTGACTCAGAATTAGTATCTCTAGTGCACTGGGTACATTATCAGTGTAGGATATTGTCATCAAATGAATGACACTTTCTCTTTGTTCAGGACCCTCTGGTTTTTGCCTTTGATACTCTGAATAGTCTCATAATTTCTTATTGGCAACATTTTCTTCATTCCTTTCCAGTCTTGTCATGGGCTGTTTCTTGGAGCTGGTAGACCTTGAGTGAAGTGCAGTATCATGCCACCAGGGCAATTTCCTGAAGACTTCACAGAGCCTAAGGGACAGTGGTTCATAGAGCACAGACTCTGAAGAATCTGCCAGGATTTGAATCCCAAGTCTTTTATTTTACATGTGGAGTGATTTGGGCGTGATATTGTTTTAATTTCCTAATCCACGTAGAATAATGTTGGAATCTTCTGCATTGTACCCACATCATGACAAAGCAGGTCAGACAGTGTCTGGCACTGTCCTTTCTTGTAAGCTATCCATCATTTTATGGAAGCATATAGGAGCAATCAGGGTAGTGCCTGAGACTTGTGCAGATTCATAGTGGATCTGTTGTTAGAATTTAGTTCCTTTACTCAGAGCTGGAAGTTTATAACTGTATTTCCCATTTTACTGAGAATGAGCCCCTCTTGGAACTGTTCTGGGTTGACATTATCGACCTCTGCCCTACCCCGGATCTTAAGTGGATATGCTTTTTTCCTTGAAAATTAGTTTCTTCGCATCATGTGAGCACACCATTGGTGCCAGCCTAGTCTTCTGCAGTGTGCACAGAATAAATCATTCCTTTTCTGCTTTGGGGGCAGCTTCTATGCTGCTCTGTCCCTTCTGGGAGACCTGGCCAAAGACAAATTGGGGTAGGGGACTCTCAAAAGCCTGTGCGGATGGCTTCCTTCAGAACCCTGCCTCGTATCTTGCCAGCTGAAGCTGCCCAAGACAATAGAATGGCTCTAGTAATAAAATTCACTAGGGGGAATCTAGAGGTAAATTCACATTTCACTGTTAGTGTTTCTGAAAGCTCTATGACGATATGAGTGTGCTGGATGATTAGAAGTGTCTAGACCTGATTGTAGGGCAGGGCTCAAAGTCTGTTTGTAGTCTCTTACTTCTCTTCCAGAATTCTGGTAGAGTTCCATTTCTGGAACATGAGTTGCCCAAATTCATTGACTTAGGTATGGGCTGACAGGAAGCTCCATAGGGAAGAATCTTCAGCTTTCTGTCTATATACTAACACCATCCCACGGGGCAAAGGTTGTTTTTGTTTGTTTGTTTGTTTGTTTGCCTTGCTGTCTGTTTCGAGAACAGGTTTCACTGTGTAGCATTGGCTGCCCCTGAAACTCACTCTGTAGACCAGTCTGGCTTGAAACTCAGAGAGCCCCCTGCCTCGGCTTCCTGAGTGCTGGGATTAAAGGCACTCATCACCACCCTGAGCAAAGGCTTTTTTTTTTTTTTTTTCTAACACACCTGTGAGCGCTTAGTTATCCCGCTTCTATTTCTGACACTGTCCAGTAGTTCTGTTGAGAGATTGATTGATACCTCTGATCTATTTCCTAGCCTGTCAGGACTTGAAAAAACCCAAGCTTGAGACTGGGGGTTGCTGCTGGCAGTGTCTTGCTAGGTGCCCTGTATTATGAAGCATAAACTTGGGCTTCCTCTTGGATGTTCCTGCTGGTCTCACTGCCCACTGGGGCATTCTGAGTGACTAGAGGCCTTGCTGTCTGCCTGTGGAGACCGCAGCCAAGGGCTGCTGCAAACCCGCAGGCTGTGTATACGCCTCTTTCCTTCTCCTTCACCGAGGCAAGAGTGCAGTTTAGAGGAGGGTGAAGTGAGCATGGGGGAGGGGGGGCATTGTGAAGGTGGGGGTAGGGAGGCAAGGAGGAACAACTGTAAAAATGTTAATTTATTAATCACTGAATATATAGCAGTTCATCTGCAATGCTGTTGCCATGCCAACACCCTGGGAGTTTACTTTCTTAATCCAAGAGAGGAGCGCTCGGTCCCCTGCTCCCCTGCTGTGCCATTTGAATTTGCTGCTGCCACCGCTGCCACTGTGGTATCTGTTTTAGAAAATGGGGGTGAGTGGGGGGAGGGGGATTAGGTTCAACCACCAAAGCAGTCAGATGCAAAGCAGTGAGAGGCCTTTCTCAGCGCGACTTAGTAAAAATGACACAAATTAATATACTCTACTTAAACCAGACCAAGATTAATGGTTTGCTTTCAGTGCAGCTTAGCCCAACTGTCACTCGACAGGCGTTTGTCGGACAAAATCAACACTAATCAACATTTATTCGTCTCTTGCCCTTGGGTCTGAGGAGCGCGAGCGGGCTGCGCCATTCTCCGGCTTGTCTCGCCACGCTTTTCACCCTCCATCCAGCTCCGCCATATATCACCCTTCCTCCGGGTGCCTCTGCTTGTCCGGATCCACAGACTCAGCTATCAGGGTACATTAGAGGCATGATAGATTTTCTGTTTTAATTTACATCTATTATATTACAACATAACAGAATTTTGAATCAGTAGAGACCCATGTCTCCTATAGCCAGACTCCTTGGAAGGCTTTTGCATTAACTTATTAAGGTTTGTTAGAATTCAGCTTCAAACAGACTCTCTCTCTCTCTCTCTCTCTCTTCTCTGGCATGCTCAGTAAAGATGTCCTGGTACACCTTATTCACAAACACAGCTCATTTTCTCTACACTTGGCTTCCTGTGCAGATCACATGAGGCTGGCTGAGTTCCTCCCTTACTTTCTGATTGGACTTTGATCAGCCAACAATGGGAGCCGCGAGGGAGCTCCCCCTTCCTGCCTGGCCTAGGGAAATGGCCTCCACAAGCCAGCAGCCCCCTACTCGCTGCTTAAGTTCTGGTCCCCATTCTTTTCTCTTTTGAGCTCAGCACACAGTTAGCTTTTCTTTATGTTGAAACACATGTCTGTGTTTATGTGTGTATGTGTGAGGGGAGTGTGCAGAGGAGATGGTGAAAGGAGTCGCCAGGTCAGCCGCAGACAGCCCTGCTAAGAGAATGACCGAAGGATGTGCCTGAACAAGGCTGTTTGCTTTTCCCCACGGGACTTCCTAAATGTTTATTCCAGCTTGGACTAAGATGTGTGCACCTAGCATGCTTGCAGCTCGTGGGATCTGTCTGTGGCTCTTCTGTAGAGTGTCTTGCTTATGAAGTTGTATTCTTAAAGTGCATTTTTAACAATGTGTATTTTAATTTATGACCTGTGTAGGCAATGGCTTTGATTTTTATCCTCTCCTTTTGTCCATTTCTCCAGCATTGTAGCCTTGGGCAACCATTTTATTTCTTAACACGGCATCTCTCAAAGTGTTTGGTAGAATTACTGGCTTCTGATTGTCAACCAAGGCCCATTATGCTTTAACTATCTGGTCAGCTGCGGAGAAGGATAGGGACTATTTACTTATACCTTACCACCTGGCATTCTTTTCTACATGGACACCCCGGCTTTGTGAGACACCCAGAATGACTGCACCTTCTTTCTCAAATTGTCCACTGTACTACATTTCTTGAGCTCTTTATTTTACCCACTAAACTGTTGCTTCTAAAGAGCAGCGAGGTCTTGTGGCCAGAAGGCAGAGAATCCTGAGGCTGAGTTTGGGATGTGTGGTTTGTGCATGTTTGCATGTGGCTGCTGAAGTGTAGAATATGTTAGGAGGATGGCTTAGGCCTTCCATTTTGGTTTCTTATTACATAGCAATAAAGTAAATGACGCTTAGTATAACTCTGCACTTAGAGAGCTGTAGCTCAATTTAAGAAACAAAACCTCACCTCCAGGAGTTGTTCAGTATCTTGAGCTTGGGAAACTGACCTCGTTAATTTTAATGAGGGGAAAAATTCTCCAGCTGGGGCTGAGGAAAAAATGAAATACCAATGAGGTTATCACATTGGGTGATCTCCCTGCATTCAGTGTGTAGTCAGAATGGTGCTTAGAGAATTTTCTAGAATTTGGAAGAGAATGTATACGCCCTCCATAGAAGGCTGCTTTCCTTGAGAGGGAAAGCCAGGCTGTGGTCCTTCCTTGTGTAGTCATTTGAGAAGCTAACATTAAAAAGTTGGGTAAAAATAAAACTGAGATGAAAAATGAATCAGTATGTTGTTTGTGGGCCTAGTAGGAAGGCTCTGGAGCTGGTAGTCAAGGCAGTTGGTTAGAAGTGAAGGCCTTCTGAGTTCAAGTGCTCACAGATGCCCCGTGGGACCTGGGCATCTGTCTCTTTATCACCCAAGACAGAAGGTGAGTCTAGGGAGTCTCATTATTCAGTAAGCAGCTATTCAGTCTGAACAGCAAGTTGATGGCTTTGACCCTGCTCTTGAGGACCTGACAGATTGTGACCAAGGAGGTTCAAGACTAGAGGAGAGTTTTGCCCTCATGTAAGAGAAGCGTGCTAAACTCCAGTGATGTTTTGTTGGGGTCAACAGAAAGAAGCATCACCCATCAAGATAGCTGGCTTACTCTTTATCCTTGTTTACGAGATGGCCGACTCTTGAGAGATCACTGCACTTCCAAGGAGCCTGGGGCATGTAGACTACCATTTCTATCTCCAAAAGTTCAGGCTTGCTGACTCAGGCACTTTCCTCATATCTCTGGCATGCCCTTGAACTCAGGAGATTTGTGTAACTCTAAGGTACAAGGTCTCCACTTTCTGATTAAATGGGAACACCTTGATCTAGGGACCATCTAAACATCAGTGGGTTATTGATGAGAGGTGTTTGTTCATGAATGTGCATAAGTTCCCTTGAAATTCAGCCTCTTCCTTTGAAAGCTATAAGATAGCAGTTAAGGGCACTTGGCTGTGTGTGTACGGGATGGGAATGCTGGTTGCCAAGCAGCAGGGACGGACATAATCATGCTGCCTAGCAACAGCGGCAGCGTGGTCACTTGCACAGATTTCTGTGCCTCTTCCTGTTTCATCTGTAGGAAGATGCAGATGGCTTCTGAGGGTCACTCTCTGCCCTAGCCTCTGTCAGATGCAAGAAAAGCACAGTAGACCAGGAGGGCAGATATTCAAGTGCATGTTTTCATGTGATGAGTTGCCAAACCATCCAAGGCTGAGCTCTGAGTTTTGCCTGGTGCCCCTTCCTCAGTTTCCCTTTTAAATCAGTGTGCATTTGCAGATTGACTTCTGAGCCCTAAGATGAATCTTAGAAGCATACCAGACTTCTTCAGGTGTTAACACCTTCCATTAAACCTGGTGCGACTGAACTCTACAAGTGTGAAGCAGCCAGACACGCAGGCACGCACGCACGCACACACGCATGCACCTGTTAAGTGAGAGACAAGTAGAGCATGATAGGAACAATGAACCAGGATGAGATCAAGGCTGCTCATCCTTGTTGGTCTGTCCTTTTAGCCTATCTCTGTCACTCCTCAAATGTGACACCCTCCCTGAGGGTGCCTGCTCACTGCAGAGTCTGAAGAGGCTTGGTTTGCAGAGGCCTTGTTGGTCGGATTTGAACTTACCAGGTTCTGGTGGTTATATTTATGGAGAATTGGAAGTGATTGGAGCAGAAGGCTGAAAGGAGATATTGTTTGGCAATGAAAGGGCTGAGCTCCCCCCCCCCCCAAATCTGCCTCTTCCTCTCATCAGGGGATGAGGCACAGTCAAAGTATAGGCTTGGCATTGGAAGGCAATCTAGCATGTGGCTCCTCCCGAAGTACCTTGTTCCAGTAGAGCATCAGCGCTCTTGACTAAAATGGGCTCAATATCAACAATACAGAGTGGGCTCACAAGTCACAAGGCCATTAGCATATTTGGCTACAGTTTTTGTGGAGTGGTGGTTTCTGTCAGCCTTCTCTTCCCAGTATTATAGAGCAGGAACTCAGAGGAGAGGTGAGTGGCACCACTCTGGTATTACAGATTCTGTGTCTGATGGGGACTTGGCGGGTATCAGGGAAATGCTTGCTCATTTTTAGTTGTCTCTTTATATGTCTGTATGCATACATTTTACCTCTGTGTTTCTATTTATATGGGTGCACATGAACGCTAGTGCACAAATGGGCCAGCAGTGGACATTGGGTGACTTTCTTAGTCATTCTCCACCTTACTTTTGAGTTGTGGTCACTCACTGAACCTGGAGCGTCACCAATTCAGCTAGTCTGGTTGGCTAGTGATCTCCAGGTATCTACCTCTCTCTGCCTTCCAAATGCTGGGATCATGTGTGCCCTGCCATACCAAGCAATTTACGTGTGTGCAGGGAGGGTATCTGAACTAAGTTCTCAGCCTTATATGGGGCAGGTATTTCACTGACCGAATTATCTCTTCTGTCCTTCAATTGTTTCTTAGCTGCTTGGGTTTCCCCCCGAACCCCCCCCCCCCCCCCCGAGTTCATTAGACTAGAGAACCCCTCTCCTCTCACAGGTCATGAAACAATAGTCTTACAAAACAGTGAGACTTCTTTGGATTCCCAGAGATTCCTTGTTTTTAAGGTTGAACCAAAATCTTGTCGTCTGCTGGTAAAGATGAAGGTCCTGGTAAAGAAGAATGGAGTTGGGCAGAGAACCACTGTAGAGTTGAAGCTTTTTGGTCTTTAAAATGGTGAGATCGCTGAGAACTCTCTGGATAAGTCACAACATGGCTTCTCATGGGTCTGCAGGGGTGAAGTGCAGCCTTCTGCCACTTACAAACTTGTGTCCTTGTAAGAAGAATGACAGATGGGTCCAAATATAAACAGGTCTGGCTTCAAACATGGCCTCTTTCACTGAAGTCCACTAGGAGCTTTTACTCTTTAGCTTTCCCTGGAAAGCTGCCCTTGACCTACTTCTCTACAATTTAGAATTGTTGGGGCTTGAGAGATGGCAGTTAATAGCACCGGCTGCTCTTCCAGATGATACAGGTTCAGTTCTTCACACCTATGTGGTAGGCCACAGCCACCCATAATTCCAATGCCAGTGGGTTCAGTGTTCTCTTCTGGTCTCTTTGGGCACCAGGCACAGCTGGTGCATAGATATACATGCAGGCAAAACGCCCGTGCACATAATAATAAATCTTTTAATAAGCAAAACAGACAAACAGCAACAAGAAACACCTAGGCTGGGTGTGGTGATGGCACTCATTTAATCCCAGCACTCGGGGAGGCAGAGGCAGTTGGAGCTCTGTGAGGCCAGCCTGGTCTACAGTGGGAGTTCTAGAACAGCAAGAGCTGTTACCAAATTAACTAACTAACTAACTAACTAAATCCTATTTTGAAAAATCAAACCCAAAGAAAAAGGAAGAGGAGGAAGAGAAGAAGAACACCCCCCCCCCAATACCCAGAATTGTCAGTTTGGGCTATTGGAAAGCATATTTCTTGTACAGCACAGAAAACTGGAAATGGTATGGTGACACCAACGTGGATGTCAGGGCTTGCTTACTTGCAGCAATTCCATATCTTAAGCACAGGAGGAGTGTTTTTTGGGACAAGCAAATTATTCTCTCTTGCAATGGAGGAACGTGAGCCATCAAAGCTACAGCCTCTCCAAGATAACTCACATTCAGAGCCGCTTCTCATGGTCTGTACAGGGAAGATGTAGTCTTCTAATGGCTTCTGCCTAGCAGCCGTTCTGGAATGTAGATTAGAATGCCTGGAGCAGCATGGCTCTAAAATTATACACCACCTGGTCCTTCCTGTCCTCTCTATGACTTTCACATTCCATGGTCCAGGTCGTGTGCCACTGCAGACTGGTGATACAAATCTAAGTGCTTTACTTGGTTGTTGGGGGATGGATAGATATGTGCGTGGGGGAGGGGGTGGTGAGGGGGGAAGAAGAAGAAGAGGAGGAGAAGGGTTAGTGAGAGGAAGGCCCGAGAGGACACATACAGAGTGTGGCCTTCTTTGTCTATCTGCTTGTCTTTGAAGAAGCCCAACCATTCCCTCTGTGGCATCGCCCAAACTAGATCAGTCCTGGAGGCCTCCTCTAGACCAGCAGAGCAGTGAAGGTCTGTCCCAGGTTTGCTCTCCTCCTTAGCCTACGGTGGAAGTGAGCTGTCTCTTGCACCACATAGCTCTTCTGTGGCTGTTCTGAAGCTTGGTTGTCATCAGTTGAGATTTTATGGTGAAGCCTCAGTCCTGGCACAGCTGGGTGATGTTTCTTCAGGTGTTCACAAGGAGAAAGGCATACAACAGACTTGAGGATGAGCTTGGAGGCACATGTACTGTCCTGGTTGCTCCTTCTTTTTGTGCAGTTGAAGAACCCCAATTCTTATTTAAAGTCAGAAGACATAGCAAAGGAGGAGATATTATTGCCTGGCAAATTTCAAGGTGTCCAAATAGTCAGAGAGCCTCCTGTGTGCTTGCAGCCTTTCTGTGGTACAGCTCTCAGGTTGGTTTTGATTTCACATGGTCAGGATGACTTGTCTTCAGCTAACACCCTTCTTTCAAGGAAGCCAGAACACTTGATATATTTTAAACCTTTCACTCTCAGTAATAACCCTGGAAAACTGAGGTCCAGTGAAGGAAGAACCTTGATTAATTATGTAACATGCTTGCTAGTTTGGGGTTTATTCACTCTCTTTACCTCAACAAAATCATTTGAAGACAGGAGATCTATAGCTCAGTAGGGAGATTGCTTTTGCCTGACATTCCTGAGGCCTTGGGCTCCATCCCCAGTACCACATAAACCCATAAACCATGGTGGTAGAGGCCTAAGGTTCTGGCACTCTGACACAGGAAATCAGGCTCAAGGCCATCGTTGGCTGCATAGCTCAGAGCTAGCTAGGGCTACATGAGACACTGCCTCTAAATAAATAGATAAACTCTCAAACTCCAAGGAACTACATATAATGAGTACAATTTTAAAAAATACCAAAAATCATTTAAATATCCAAGCTGGTAATATTCTACTTTCCCATGAAAAGCCCCTTCACCACACCTGTTTATTTATTTCCACTGTGCTTGATTCAATGACATTTTTAGGTCATTTCCACCTCTTCTCTGAAAAGGAAAGTCTGAGAAATTTGCCAGAGCCATACTTCAAAACTAGGGGGACCTAGGCAGTCTTGAGAGACTCATTGCTATGAGGTGAATATTCGTTGTGGCTACTAATAGGAAATGTCACTATTGCTGCCCTTGGTGTGTGCCTACTGTTTTACCTGGCCCTTCCCTACCACATTATTTTGGGGAGGGCGTGTTTCACATTAGTACTTCCAGGGTTTGCCCCCCACCCATGTGTCTTTGGCTAATTAGTACATCAAAGTTTTTAATAGTGATTCTCCAACCTGCGGGAGCTGTGCCTTAGCATGGGCAGCCTGGGAAAAGGATTGGAAGCTTGTCCTAGGCAATCTTTGGCAGATAACAAGTGTTCGGTCTGCATTTATCAATCTGATCAGGTGTCTCCATCATTGTGTCTCTAGGAGGGACTTGGTGAAGACAAGCAATTTTACCCACAAGTTCAAATGTTGGGAGGAGAAGGTAATGACAGCTACTCTTTCCTTGGAAGGAACCGTCTACTTGTGGAGACAGGACCCACAAGCCCACTGTTCCATGCTTGGACCGTCAATGTTGTGATGATTCCAAGGCAGCAGCCCACCCCTTACCTTACTCTTTTCCCAACCTGAGTGTTTCAGATGAAAAGACAGACAGGCAGATGTCTGCTGTGATGACAATGATATTTTATTTTAAGATAAAGTATGGAAGCCTCTGATTGATGGATTATAAACTGGGAGGTCCAGAATAAAGCTTCATTCTGGGTGCATCAGTATATTTCACTGGGAGCCTCCTGGGCATTAATTTTGCCGTTAATTTTGTTATTAGAGACCTAGCCAAACAAAGGGAGGTGGTGAAGCTTGGGGCTGATTTAACCTTGATGAAACAGTGATTTCACCAAGGATGATGTTCCTCATCTATCTTCATCCATCAACGCAATGCTGAAATATGCTAATGAAGCCCGGAGATAGGAACACAGAGCAGTGAAATGGGGCGTTGCAGATGCTCTCTGTACCCCCATGACAGGGTGATGCCACTTACTGTCCAGATTTAGTAGAAGATCCAGAGCCATGCTGACATGCTCTTATGAGTTCTTCACCGACAGGAAGGGCACAGTTTGTAAAATGGGTTGGAAAGGCTGGCTTTTGATGGAAGGGTTGATTTTCCCAGTTCTCAGACTTGTTTTTTAGCCAGCCCATCAGCGAACCAAATAAATGGTATACTACACAGGGGCAAGCAATTTTATTTGTAAATTCCAGCATGTGTCGTAGCCTGTGCCAAATCAAGTTACTTGTTACCATGCCAGTGTGTATTTCTAAGTTTATTTCCGGAGGAAAAATGAGCTAATACCTGTTTGTGTTTTTAAAGCTACAACCTGTCCAGTAATTACGTCATGCTGAGCAGAGTACCAAATTATTTTGTCTACCTTAAGATCCCATATCCCATGAAGAAGTGACATGATAGCGTATATCTTACAGATGGGGTTTGAGAACTTTTCAAACCTAGAGTCACATTACTGACAAGTGGCATGCTAAGCATCCAAACCCATGTTCATGAGAGGACTATTACATAGATGGTACCCAGGACCCCCCAATGAGTGTCAAGAGTATTTCTGTCCTACTGTGTGTACATTGCTGGGGTTAGTTCAAGTTTAGTCTTAGGGTTCCCTGTCCACTTTTTTCTAAATACATAGATCTCTGGGGTCAGAGCAGGGTCCTCTGTAGATCACCATATGGCATCCCTCGTGTTTTTAGTGCCTTTATTGGGCTGTTTTTTGGTTTTTACACATTAGATGACAGACATTGGGTGTTTTGTTTCTCTAAGTTAATCCTACAGGGATCACACTAAAATGTCTGTCACTTTAAATTTATTAGTAGATACACTTGTCATTTTCCTTGTTCGTGTACTTCATCCTCTCTGGCCACTTAGAGAAAAAGGTAGAGTAAATGAAATTTTATTCCTTTTGGTTCTATGCCAATTCAGACCAGCCCATGTTAGGAGCCCTGTGCCCAAGTCTGATAATCCCAGGAGCCTCCACAGTATCTCTAAAGGAGCCTAACTTACTTCTCAGATGTGGATCACGAAATGTGGGACAGAATATTTAGTTTAAGTTGCTAGTTAGGCAAACCAGGTATAAGGATCCCTAAATCTAAAATGTTGGCCAGTTTTTTGTTTTGTCCTGTTTTTCTTTTTGGTGGAGGAAGATGGGGACTAACATGAGCAAAGGAGCATGGATAGAAAACATTGGAACAGGATGCTAAGACACATAATCTCCCCGAGATAAAGTACGCCACATAAAAATGCCACATTGACCTTAAGAGTCTGGCATTGGCTATTTCTGAAGCAGGCCTGCAGTTGGCCACTGTTAAAGAGTTAATCATTGAAGACCAGGCCTGTTGAGGATGGTGTACTGGTCAGTACATCTTGCCAAAAAGTAGCATTAGCCAGTGAGCTCAGCCCTGGCCCTCTGTCTGGCAAGTCTGTCTCTCGGCTGCCCCTTCTGCTTTCTAGACTCGGAGTTCATGCACAGTAAATCTTTCTCTTAATAAAGCCGTTTTTCAAATCTGACTTTGGACTGGGGACTGCCTTTTCTCCAAATGCAACAGCTGTTAAACATGGCGCCTTGGGCATGGTGTAGATCTCTTTGTTTAGTTTTGGGTTTTGAATATGAGCAGAGACACTAAGGAGCGGAAGGACTCTATTGATTTTTTTTTCCCTACCCATGAGGCAGCCAGTGGGTTTGGAAACCAGGCTTCCAATCCCGCCAGGCTTCTGAGCTCCCTTAAGGATGAAGCCCATTGTCCCTTAATAGCCAGAGCAGGGTGCCCCTCACTCTAGTGAGATGGGGTGATGGAGCCTGAGGTGTCAGTCAGCGGAGGTCCAGACCTAACCTTTGTCCCTGGTCTGTCCTGGCCAAGTGGGGAAGGTATTTCTATGCCCTGGCTCTTTGGCCTTCTGTCAACAGCTCTGTTCCCCATGCTCAGGGAGCATGCTCCCTGCAGGGAAAAAAAGTTCACAAAAGAAATGAATTATGCATATGGATTTCATTTCCTTGATGAATAGGAAATCTGAAGGCCTAGCGAGGAAGGGGGGTTAGGGACAGGGAGTTGAGGCATGGAATCAAAAAGACTTTTTTGCAAAAGAGGTGGGAAGAAAAAGATGGGACAGAATATTAAGGACGAAGCCAGTGACCCTTTGACATAGTCGATGGGCCATTATCCCTCACTCCTGATTAATAAGTAGGTTTGCCCCCGGAAGACTGGAAGTTGTGGTGCTGACCCACCTGAGTTTCAGTTTAGGGCTCTTCTCTGCTTTTCCTTGAGGCTTGAAGAATATTGCATTTGGGTTCAGGCTCCCTGTCACACAGGCTGTTGGACCTTGGGCAGGCTGCTTCACTTTTTCAGCCTTGATGGTCTCATCTGTAAACGGGACTGTGACAACTGTCCTGTTGAAATGTCATGGGAGCCAAACAGAAATGCTTTGTCAATTATTAACTCAAAATGAGAATATTAAAGTCTTTAGGCTTTTTTTTTTCCTATTCTGTGTCTTCTTTTTTGATAGCTCTTTATTTTTATTTCTTTATTGTTTTTAAAGGGAACTTATTATTTTTTATTCTTTTATTAAAATTGGTTTTATGTATATGAGTGTTTTACCCATATATGTATGTGTACCATGTGCATGCATACCTGGTAACCATGAAGGCTGCAAGTAAGCTGGAGTTACCAAGAGATGGCTCAACACTTAAAAGCATGTACTGCTCTTCCAGAGGACCAAAATTTCATTCCCAGAACCCACATAGCGTGGGACACAGAAACCTGTGATTCCTGATCCAAGGGGGATTCGAAGCCTTTGGCCTCTATAAGCACTCACACACGGGCTTTGTTTACCTCCACACAGACCCATACACTTAATTTAAAAGGGGGGAGGGGAATCAGTCTGAGGCTTTTGGCAAACTACTGGGTGAGTAGTTAGTAGTTTGATTAACAGTAGGAAAGGTTGACACTGTCACCACTTAAAATGTCAACTGGAAACTACTTTGTAAGATTTCTTGCTTAGGCTCACTGCTGCTGCTTTAGGTTGTTGAGAACCCGTGGGTACATCTAGACAGGGAATGTGGCCCCCTGCCGCTCTTTCTTCTATGGTTCCTTGCTTCTGGATAGGAAGAGGGTGGCAAGTGGGGAACTATTCCCAGTCAATGTGCACATGTGTGTAATAGTTCTCACTCTCTGTGTTGACACAGAGCAGTCCGAGCTGGGCTCGAACTCACGGGGACCTTCCAAAGTGCTGGGGCTGAGCGCCAGTCTTAGCTCAGCTTAAGAAAAGTTTCTACCATTTTAGGAGACCTAAATACCACCTGAGGATTGAGGTACTTGAGCAGGTCCACCCGTTGCCATGTTTCCTATTTTTTTCTCATCAGCCAATTTCACAACCTGCTCTTCTCTGCAGAAGTGCATTCTCTTGTTCTCCCCTCTTCCTGGAGATGAGTGTGTATAGTATAATGTCCTTGCTTCTCTGGGCTGCCCTCTGCAGAGCTCAGCACCACCATGTATTCTGTAGAGCCTTTTCTGTTTTCTTTATTTTTAAAAATCTGTTTCCCACTGGGCCCTGGGACTGGTGCCGAGGTAGCCAGTGTTACCTTCCTGGCTCTGCCTTGGAGGCTCCTGGCCTGTCTCCCTGACTTCAATCTTTATACTGGTGTTTCATAGATTTTATTCATTTGGCTTTCTGGGTAAGAGTCGGCTTTTAAGAACTGTTTGAAAGCCAGTGGTGCAGAGAATAAACCAATACCTAGTATGAATTATTTATTTGTTTATTAAGATTTTCAAGGTACCTTTTCTCTCAAAGCTCAGGGCTCTCTCAATATGGAAAACTCTGGATAACATTTAGCACCAGAGGAGAAAAGAGGATGAAGGAATCCTGGAAGGAAGGGTAAGGACAGAGTGAAGAGCAGGCGCAGGGGGAAGTCTCCTTATCACAGAGCTGACACTGAAGCCAAAGAGGCAGACTGTGAAGAACCGAGGTCTGTGTCAGAACGTCATCCCTGGCAATAAGCTGCTGTGCTGCTTTTCTTTCTGGGCCTCTTCCATGCAATGGGGGTGACCTGGTAACCTGTGAAGCCCCTCCCAGGTATAATATTCTAGAGAGGCTGCAGAGATTTTTTTTTTTTCTTTCTGTAGGTGAAGCCGGCCTAGCCTCCTGCCAAGTTGTTGAGGTAGTAAAAATGGCAATAAAAACGTTTTTTTTAAAATGTTATACATAAACCTTTCAATAACAAGTATATTTGGTATAGAGTGCTTTTCAACCATGGCTGCACATTAAAATCACCTGGGGAACTTTTACAAAATACCACCAACGCTTGGGTTTTACCTTGGAACAATGAAATCAGAACCTCCAGGGGGCTGGCGCTGAACGTAGGCATTTTCTCAGAGCAGACCAGCTTATGGCGCTATGCGTCTATGCGCCAGAGTGGGTGAAATACTGCTCAGGGGACCCAGGGAGGGTGATGAGAAGAGGCAAGGTTGAGAATGTCTGAAGAGAGATTAGGGATAGCATAAAGTGTGGGAGAAGGACGTGAGCTCCGGGGTTACTAGGCCACAGCTTGTTACCTGTGCACATGCAGACAGTTTGGCTCCTGTTGCCTATTTTTCACAAACTGCAAGGCTGGGAAACCAGAAATGTTGCAGTCTTTATTCTTTGCCTCCCCCCTACCTGGCAGCCATTAGACTCAAAGGGTTCTCAGCATGTAGGTTGTGACCCCCCCCTCCATGGGAGGATCACATATTAGATATTTACATTACAACTCATAACAGTAGAAAAGTCCAGTTGTGAGGTTGCAACAAAATAATGTTATGGTTGGAATCACTGCAATATGAAGAACTGTATTAAAGGGTCGAAGCATTAGGAAGGGTGTGAACCACTGTATTAGAGTGTTGATGTCATACCAGGCATGTTCTAGGGATGGCATATTTTAAGTTGTACAGAGCAGAGGTTTGTTTCTTCTTGACTTTAGAGGGTGGCGTGAGCAGGGACCAAGGCCTAGAGGGAAAGAATAGTTTGGAAAGTTTGCAAACTTATCAGTCAGTTTTGCAGCAGAGCCGGAGACCACTATCTCCCTCTAAATCTGTCTTCACTCACTCTCAGCTCAGGAAGATGAGGGTCTTGTTCCTCAACACCCTATGATGGGAAAGCCTTTGGCTCTTTCCTTTCAGATTCCGATGAGGAAAGAAAGCTACTTCTGCAGTGATTACCTGAGAGAGGGAGCAAGCCTCAGGGCGAACTTGTAATTAGACCCGGGCTAAAAGAAATAAAAAATCTGTGAAGAGCTCGGGAAACATGATTTTTGTGACAGTGACACTGCTGTGCCTTTGGAGTTATGGATATGCTTCCTTCTTTTGTGTGTGGAAGACTTAAGTAGAGTAACCACAGTGTACCTGAAAATCTCTTTGACTTGTCTTCAGATGGTACTAGAATGTTCTAGAATGTGCTAGAATTCAGTATCTATCATGGGCCTTCATGTCTAAACCAGGCCTCTCACATAGCTGCACTCTATAATCACTCCACCTTCTGTCTTTCTGTACTATCTCTCTTTCTCTTTCTCATGTGTGTGTGTGTGTTTCCCTTAGCAAAGTCTAACTAATATATTTACATTCTTAAGCTTAAAACAAAATTAGTATTTTAAATGTAGAATTCTTCTAAGGTAGTTTTATAAATGATGGCTTTTCTTCTGGAATTGCAGCGCGTTAGTATGGAGTTCATGTGTGTACACTCTCTAGAGAAGAAAGTGGGCATGGGCTACACTAGGCTTTAAACTTGGGACTTCTTTGACAAAATTGACATGGCCCATAGGTTGATATTAACTGTCTCCCCGGCTGTCAAGTTATCTTAATATGGGAAACAAATGGGCAGTTTTCTTGTATCCGATGTTTATATCTGTGGCTTGGAGTTGCTGTATATGACCATTACTTGGTTCAGGGATGAGATTCTCCCATTCTGCTACTGTCTATTCCCGCCCCCATCCAGCTTTAATTTGCCCCCACAACCCAACAGAGTTTCTCTGTGTAATAGCCCTGGCTTTCCAGGAACTCACTTGGTAGACCAGACTGGTCTTGAACTCACAGCAATCTGTCAGCCTCCGTCTCCCCAGTACTGAGATTAAGGATGTGCACCACCACCCCCTGGCTTCAATGTGTGTTCTGTTTTTTGTTTTATTTGGTGCCATGACAACAAAGCAGACTTCTCTTTCTGCAGCTGAGAATGGCCACACTGGGTGTAATCTGTGTTTGAGGTGTGATCTCTATCTAGACTCCACATGTTGGGGTGTTTTTTGGTGTCCCCCCTTTATAATTTTCCTTCCAGCCATACCACTTCAAAAATTAGGAGGGCTTCCTTTTCCTCCCAAAGATCATATTGCAGAAGTTTGTGGGCAAAAGAATATTTATATTCTGTTGAAATTCAGTACTGGTCTTGCTCGCCAAGGTCTTTCCCAGAAGGATAAGAAAGACTTGCAAGAGTCTGGGAAGGGGCCTACCAGAAGGCCTTGCCTCTGCTGTGGATCTACACACCAAATATGAGATTAGGATTCTAGAGCCCAGAACTGGGTTTCACACTGATGGCTAAGAGCATGCTCAGGGGTGTAGGGGAACAATCAGTCCCTTAGGTGAATAGAAGAGAGGGCAGATTTTCTTGGCTTCTATGGATAGGTTATTTCTATAGGAGGGAAGGTAGCCATGATTTAGTTTGGAGATAGCGTTTATTCCTTTTGCGTTATGTGGAGAAGAGCCACCACAATTGCCGTGACCCTCTATGCCAGGTACCCTGCAGTACAAACTGGCTTTGTCTCTTGACAACTGGTTATGGTCATACAGGACTGTGTACACACACCGAGGGCGTTGTGCAGCAAGAATGTAACTCCTGTCCTGGGGTTTGGTACATAATGCTTGAGTTTTCTTTGGAAGCCTTCTCTCCTATCCCTACTGCGTGCACACACACACACACACACACACACACACACACACACACACACATGCACACACTCACTCACGCACGAGTGCGCGCACACAGGTGTGGGGGCGTGTTCCCTCCATTACCCATTCTTTCCTGTCCCTTCCTCTTTTCCTCCTTCCAGGATATTCCCTTTAATAACAATCCAAGAAGCAATGGAGTTGGGGTGGTTGAATGAAGGTGAGGGAAATGATGCTGCTCAGGGGAAAGAAATCGGTCACAAGAGAGCACCATGGAGTGGGAGGGAGAAAAGTCCTCTCTAAACGTCACCAGGCCTAGGCATGTCAGCCCCCAGAGCACCTCCTTGTACCTTGCCACTGTGGAGGAGGGTGATGAATTTGGTTTGTGCCAACATTAAGCTGATAAATGAAATTTGTATGTTAAAACAATGATAATTTAATTGTATTTTCTTTCCTTCTTTCCCATCCACATATCTGTCTCTCCCACCCTGTGCCCCCCCCCACCCCAGCTTTAGGGGAAGGAGGGGGCGAAGGCTGTAGGGAGAGGGGAGGCTTTGCAAGCTGTCGGTTTGCATTGTGCGGACTGGGAAAGGTCTCTACCTGGCTCATTTTGTCCCCTTTGCTTAGGCTGTCACTGCTGACAGTCCTCATGTTTATTTCATCTCGCGTGGTGGCTGTCTCGTTTCCCTACCCTCCGATGTCATTAACGCACAGAGAGCGGGCCCTGCAGTGTTGAGCCTAATGAATTCCGCTGTGGCTGCTCTGCTCCCCACCTTGTTACCAAAGCTCAAGGTGTCAAATTAAACCAGCCCAGAGAGAAAGGGAAAGTGTGGGAGAGAACTCCAGAGCAGGGAAAGAGGGAGGCGCTGAGAACACAAAAACAGCCTTCCCAACAGTTGACTGGAAGGAAAGAAGTAGGGGGGAGAGGGTCCCACAGATGGGTGACTGCTGGTAAACAAATCCAGTTTCAGCATGTTGACACCCAATACTCTCAGCAGGAACTAATGGCCTGGTCCTCATGGGTGTTTTTTTTTTTGTTTTGTTTTGTTTTTAACTTTCTCCTTCCTTCCTTCCTTTCTTTCTTTCTTTCTTTCTTTCTTTCTTTCCTTTATTTCTTTCTTTCTTTCTCAATTTCCTTCCTTCCTTCCTTCCTTCCTTCCTTCCTTCCTTCCTTCCTTCCTTCCTTCCTTCCTTCCTTCCTTCCTTCCTTCCTTCCTTCCTTCCTTCCTTCCTTCCTTCCTTCTTTTGACCTTGGCTGGGTCCTGTTGCCTTTCCCTCTTTGTCAGGTTGATTTATTTGTGTGCTTTATGCAGATTGGGTATCTTGCAAAGCTGTATGAGGAGTTAAAGACAGGGACACATGCACAGGCATGTGAGGAAAAGTGGAGGCCACGTGTGAATTCAGTGGCTTTGATTGTCTGCAGGGAGGGGAAGTCACAGTTTTTCAGAAGGGCCCTCCTCCTTGAGACTGATCTAGGACACAGTGATTTACTTCTCTTCTATGGAGCCTTATGCCACCGAATGAAACTTTGTCTACTTCTGTGTTACTGGCACTTATCTTACGAGCATTTTATTAGCGTTACCTTTAGAACAGGTTTTCCATTTCACAGATGGGAAAAATGAAGAGGAGGCGAGAGCAGAGAGAATAGAGCTGCATTCTTCAGGTCTGCTGTTTCCATAATTGATGGCCTTTACTCATGCTGCTCAACTCTAAATTTTAAGATGTGGGCCAATGGGGATGTTAAACAAGCTTATGGGTTTGAGCAAATGGAAGAATTTATGCATAGTGAGGTACACTGTTGGATTGTTTTCTTTCAAGTAATACCCCCAAGTAACCAACACTTTAGTTTAAGATCTAGAGCTCTTTACTACCCCCAAATAAAGTCTTTGGCCCCTTCCTACTTCAGTTGACAGTCGCTCTTCTATATGTACAGAAACCACCATACATTTTATAGTTACACTAACTGCCAATCTAAGCGTTCGGTGAGCAGAATCATATATGTATTCTTTACTTTCCTCGTCTCTGTGACCAAATGCCTGGCAGGAAGCAGCTTAGTGGAGAAAAGATTTACCTCGGCTCCTGGCTGAAATAGAGGCCCTCATGGTGGGGAAGCCAGGGCAGATGTCTATGGGGCTGCTTGTGCCCGTCTTTGCAGACTGGAAAGCAGAGGAACTGAGGGCCTGAAGGGTGGCTGAGTTATAATCCTCAAGACTCAGTAAGCTACCTCCTCCAACTAGGCCTGTCTCCTGAAGGTTCCACAATATTCCCAACAATGCCACCAGCTCAAGACATTTTACATTCAGACCATAATGTACAGTGTATAATCTTTAGTTTCTAGATTTCTTGAGAAATACCCATATTTTATCAGTACCATTGTCCTTTTTTTTCTGTCAAGTACTAATCTATTGTGAAAATATAACATGATGTGTTTATCCAGACACATCTGTACTTTTTTTTCAGAAGTAACATTTTGATTTTTAAGATACAGAGTTTTAGACATTCTTTGAACCATCCACTAACGTCGCAGGGTAAACAAGGCTTTCTGGCCACAGTGCTTAAACCTTAGCCCACAGATTAGTACTTCCAATGGCGTGGGGTTTATGTTCTCTTTTCTTAGAGTGAATTCCCTCGTCTATTTTTTCTTTGAGGTTTATGATAGTTACCCCCACTCCCAACAAACACTGCTTCTTAAGAACTTTGTTGAAATTTATTTGATTATTAAAAATTCTACTTGCTCTTCTCAGGATTAAAGTAGAATTTATTTTTGAGAGACTTACATCTTTTCTTTTCCAAGCAGTAGAGTCAATTTGATAGTATAGAAATTTCGGGAAAAGTATTTTAAACAGGTTGATGTGGGGAAGGGTCGAGCATGGCATCATCATCTGCAGACAGGAACAATCTGGGTGACTGTTGTGACAGTTGGACCTTTTGGCACTTAGGAAAGCAGAAAAATCCGACTTCCCTGACTTATAACCCAGTGTAGTAACCTAGAAGGAAAAGGTAAAGCAACTCTGTGTGTGTGTGTGGTGTGTAAGGATCCTAAATGTTGTCACTTTTATAGACAAGAAAAGAGATCTAGTCTTTGATATTCTGATTAGGCCTTGACATCACAACAGAACATCAGCCCTCCAGCTTTGTTGATTTCAAACATGATGTGTCCTGTGACTATTTCCCTCCCATCACCCTCCCCCACATCAAGTCACTGATCATAGAAGTCTAGTGGAATTGGATCAGGAGGGATGGAAAAGATGGAGGTAAGAGAAATAGCTGTAGGTAAACTCTGCCTTTTAGACTTTTCCTGGGGCCATTTATATTTCCTAAAGAGTCAAAAGGGGAAGAGACATATTTGGAGACAGCCATGGCCATGTTTTTTTGGTTTTTTGTTTTTTTTTCTACACTCCATACTCCCTAAAGTCCATGTGAAAAGAAATTCAGTCACGTAGCATTCTGGGGCCCGTACAGCAAGGACTCAGTTACAGTAAGTCCGTCCATGAAAGAGTCAAGGTAGTTAACCAAGTCTTAGCATTCATTTCATGTGGCAATGTCATTGGATTGGAGAAGAAACAAATAAAGCAGCCTTTGTTCTCAGGGCTCACAGAGGGGAAAGAAATACTTTGAGGTAGAAATTACCACAGATGTCACCCTGCCTAGGACAACTGAAAGAAGGAGCCACTTTTGTGAGAAGGTACCATTTGATAATTCAAGATGTCTCCTCTGCCAATCCAATCTTCACCCCTCTTCCCCCTCTTACACCTGTCTTCTTTGGGGCATGCGCTTTGGGCATGTGGTCTGTTTAGGGGAGTAGGGATGTCCTGTGTTGGGTGAGGAGACACTGATGAGGTTGTGGCTGTTGACCGCTCTTAATCCCCTATAGATGAGCCCCTTTGGCATTCTTCCATAGGATTGATGGAGAAAATATGAACATTTCAGCAGGTTTCTTCAGGAGACTAACCTAGTGCTTTTGTTCCTTAATGGGGGCCATTTGCTTCTGTTTTGCTTGCGTGCACTGGCCCTTAGGTTTGTGAGTCTACATGCAGTGTGCCATATAGCGGCCCTCTGTTAGTGCGCATGATCTTAACGCAACATAGGTATACTGGTTTCCTAATAAAACTGCTTTAATTACTATAGCAAAATATAAGGACCTGTTAAAGGGGATTTTTCAATCCCTCTCTCCCTTTCCCATCCCCCACCTACAAATAAGCCCATGGCTGTCTTAAGAGTCAGCAGATAATTTGGAACAAGAGGAAATGTAGCCATTTACCAAAATATTTTCACTGTTGAGGATCATCTACAGATAATTAGCCGCCAATGGCAGGTGGAGAATGAAAATAGCCTAGAATGTCAAAGGGTATCTTTTAAGAGGATCAAAATAAGATATTTTTATCTGATTAACTGACCAGAAACTGGACTGTTTAATTTACTGCATTACTCTTGGGATTTGTTGGTAGAGTAACTCAATGCCAAAATAAATCACAAAAATACCGGTCTCATACCTATGTAACTCTGTAACTTTGGCCAAGTAGCTGAGGCTAATATGGAAACTGAGGAATGTCCCAGTGAAACACAATGTGTAGTAAGAAGTTTTTGGCCCTGCCCTTTTGGCCTAGCCCGGAGGTTTGGACCCTCTCTTAGCCCTAAATAATCACACAAAGACTTATATTAATTTTATGTTGTTGGGCCTTTGGCTCGGGCATATTGCTGGCTAGCTCTTGCATCTTAATTTAACCCATTTCTGTTAATCAGTCTTGCCACGTGGCTTGTCTTGTTACTTGGGCAGCTGGATCGCATCTCTCTTGACTCCACCTTCCTTCCTTAATCTATGATCTGATTTCCCCGCCTACTTCTAAGATGCCTGCCATAGGCCAAGACACTTCCTTTATTAACAATTTATAACTTACAGAATGACATCCCACACCACTTCCCCTTTTCCATCTAATCAAAAAAGGAAGGCCAGGCAGACCCAAAACTTCATTTTACAACAATGTCTGCATGAATTCTCCTATTTCAGTAGTTACCAGTATAAAGGATCTTTTTTCAGGTAAGTATAACTCAGAAGGGAAATGCTTAGTGCATTGTTGAGAAATGTGTATCCTTCTATTTGCCTGTTAGAACTGGTTTCTAGTGCATTTAACCTGGGACCTCCAGAGTCAGGAAGCTGAAGTAGAGATATTATAGTTCATTGCACTGGAGTTAGCCCTGATCAGCAACCTGCTAACAAGGAGCTCATTCCCTTCTTTTCTAATCTTGAAACTACATAGAATGCTTCTTTGAAGGATTTCTAGAGTGAGTAGGTGGGAGCTGGACAGATGGCTCAGAGGGTGGGGGCACTTGCTGTGCAAGCGTGGGCATCTGCAGACCTTATCGGCCAGGTCAAAAGCCATGTGGCTGTGTAGGTGCCTGTAACCCCAGGACTGATCAGGGTTGTTCAGGTGCCTGTAACCTCAGCACCGAGCAAAGCAGAAACCAGGGAATTGCTGGGGTCAATTGACTTCCAGCATAGAGAGATCCTTTTTCAAGGAATAAGATGGAAGTGTGTGATAGACGAGGGCGGCCATGTGAGAATGTGCAAAGAGGCACAGGTAAATACGTATGTGTATATACACCATACATACACAGCATGCTCACACAGAAAAGAGGAAATAGGATTCTGAGGCTGCGTAGGACCATAGTACATCTATATCCTTCATCCTAGACAAATTATGAAAAGAAAACTATCAAGAATTTGGCTGAAATATGTCACGCTCTTTGATGTGACTGGAAGATTTACTGTGTCAATTTAAGATTGAGTGATGGACACAGAGAAAATGGGAGAGGGTGGCAGGCCCTCGAGAGACATGTCACATCTGCAGACTATCATGGTAGAGTCCTTGTTTCATGATTAGGGTCCATCCACCTGCTGCAGTTAAACATCTTAGGACTGAGGAGATATGTCATGCATTGGTATCTGTTCAGAAGGTGGAGACATCTGCTGTCTGTCATGTAACTGGGAGATGTTTTTCTTAATAGTAGGCAATAATAATACAGCAAGCCAAACCTCATATTATCATCATGCATTAAAACTAGGTTAATCAAAGCTATAAAATCAAAGTAATGGTGAAGGCTTATGCAACACATTAAGTAATATTAGAATGAAACAATCATTTCACAATTATAGCGTATTTTGTGATACCTGTTCCAAGAAGGAAGAAATAAGATTCAAAATTCATGCAGGTTGCCAATAGCAAGCTAGTTGGGACTGGAATGCAAAGCATTGGCTGTGGAACGCATCTTCTTGTTCCAATGGTTTGACTTAAGAGGCCTTGATTCTGCTTTTACTCAGATAGGATGGTCAGTGGAAGAAATGTTCTTTTCTCTGGTTTGTTAGAGCCCTGTCTTGCCCTTCATTTCCTTTTCTGGTGTGTGTGGCTTCCTGACCTGCTGGTGGAAGCTTCTCGATCCCTCATGCTGTGTGGAGAGGAAAGGTGATGGACAGCCCAGAGTGAAGCAACCTTTTGGTGTCCTTGCCATGGTATGGCGGGCCATCCTGTTATCCTGGTAGCTTTTTGGATGGCTTCCTGCTATGACACCTGGAGAGGTGCATTTGTGTCTCGCTGTTAGACAGATTCTGGGATACGTGAAGAGCGGAAGTGGTGAGAGTCGGGTGGGTGGTGTATGAGGGGATCTGAAATCCAAAGGCTGGATGCATTCAGGGTTTGGACTGTATGCAACTTAAGTTATAGTTGTACCACAGTTAGCAAGCATAAAAGAAGACGGCACATAGCTCCCATGTAAACAGCTGTGTGTTAAGGCAGACACTGAGACACATGCCTGTCATCCTAACATTTGGAAAGCTGAGACCTGAATGAAGATGCCCCAAACCAGAGAATCTGGAGAGGCCAGCAAGAAAGACTAGCTGAGCTGAAGTTCAATGAGGAACCTGTTCTCCCAAATAAAGCTAGAAGTGATAGTCCAACACCCAGCACCAGCACCTCTAGACCTCCAGTGTCTACACACACACACACACACACACACACACACACACACACACACACACACTCACCAATTCAAGAGAGGTGCTTAAGAGAGCAAAATGGAAGGTGGGATTTGTGAAATGGGGGACAAAGCGGTCTGGTAAGGGGCATCCTCTTTGAGAGGACATGAGCATTAAGGACACTGTCCAGCACTTAATACTGGCCAGTAGCAGAGCCATTGCCCTACTCATCTCTTCCTCAGTAGCTTGGATGAGTCCTTAGCACTTGGCCAGTTGAAGATGCAACCAGCCTTGAATTTCAAAGGAGATGATCCCAGCAGCCGGTGACAGATGCTTTGGATGTGGCAGCAGGAAAAGTCCCCAAGGCAAACAGGACAGGCTTCCCACAGCAGCACCTTGGCCATGTCCTTCCAGCCTGTGTTTATTTTCCTGAATTTGACTCTCGTGGGCTTCCTGTTGTCTCCGAGGCTCTGCCTATCTGTCCAATAAATTCCTTTCCTGGGTAAGTGAGCCAGAGCCCATCCAAGTTGTTTGAACCCTCCCTGCCCCCTCCGCCCCCCCAAAAAAACCCTTGACTGGTGGAAAAGTTACTGCCCAGAGGAAAATAAAGAAGGGAATTTTCTTCAGGATAGGTTTTGGGAAGGACATGGTTTTTTGGGATGAACTGAATATTTCTGTTAGAAAATGAGTTTTAAGCAAACTGGAGAGGGCTTGTACTTGGTTTCCAAACATAGGAGAATGTTGTCTAAACCCGAAATACTGGTTTTGGCTTTGATTGGAGCCCAGTGGGGACCTTGCCTGCCTGAGATTTGCTGGAGCTTGGAGCTTTGGGGAAGCGGCTGTGGCAACTGCCAGGAGGCCAAATATCTGGGGTTCAGCTCAGACTCTAAACACTTGTGTGTGGGGGACCTGGGAAAGATGAAGGACACTTATTTTTACTTTATGTATGGCTTACATTTGTGTCTGTGTATCATGTGCTTGCCTGATAACCACAGAGGCCAGAAGAGGGCAGATCCTGGATGCTGGGAATCAAAGCATGGTCCTCTGCAAGAACAAGGGCTCTTAGCTTCTAGGCCATCTCTCTAGCCTACTTTGACTTTGTTTGTTAAAGGAACAGCAGGGATGCTTTGATTCTTGTAGTAATTCTGAGTACCTATACTGTTCATTCAGCCCGGAATACCAAACAAACACAGGTGGACCAGGGTGGGGGCACAGATGAAGGCTAAACATACATGTAGTGCACACATATGTGGAGGTTAGAGGTCAGTGACAGATTTCCCCTAAGTTGCTTTCCACACTATGTTTTGAGCCCTGGGCAATATATTAAGGAACCTGGGTTTCCTGGATTTGAAAGCCTGGCTAACCAGCAGTCCCCAATAATCCTGTCTCCTTTGTCCCGTGTCCCCCCCCCCCCCCCCAAAGTGCCAGGGTTACAAGACCATGCCACTGTGCCTGGGTTTTATTTGAGTGCTAGAGATCCAAACTTAAATCTCCCAAAGCAGGGGGATGTAGCTACCTCCAACTAAGACATGTTTCATTTTTTTTTGTGTGTGTGTAGTCTGATCTCAGTTCTAAGTGAAATGCAGAGTACAGTCTGTGCCTACAACTATAAACACAGAGTTATTGATTTTTATTAATTTTCTTCCTAGATTTCTGGTACTCCTTCCCATGAAAGTCTTTTCAATACCTGCTTTCCCTGTAGCACCACTACCTTGGGGGTTATCTAATTTATTTTCATGCACTGTCACACTCAGACACATAGACACCATGCTTTCTGCTTGACCAAATGGCTTATTTTTTAATCAGAGTTAAGCAATTTTAGTTTATTGTATTTGAATTTGTGTGTGTGTGTCTATGCTGTAATGTAAATATAGAGGTCGGAATGTGTGCCGATTTTGTGGAATTCGTTCTCTTGTTCTTTTCTTGGAGCTCTGGATGGGCTCTAGAGGTTGAACACACTCTTATACAACAAGGGCCTTTACCTGCTGAGTCACCTTGGTAGCCTCTAGGTGCCTTATTTAAGTTAACATAGGTTGTGTCAGGAAGAGGGGGGAAATCGGATTTTCATACCTCTACGTACTTTTCCTCATCAGATAATGCTTTCTCCTTTATTTCTTCACCATTTATAATAATCAAAAAGGAAAGAGTTGCCAGTGTACTTAACATCCATTTTCATACGAGTCTGGCAGAGGCCCTCTGGCCCAGGTGTCTAAAGGACATGCTGTCTGATTCTGGCAGCAGTTTCTGTCAGAGAGGACTCCACATCCTTGGGGCAGAGCTCTAACACAGTGTCTCTTCACTATGGTCCAAGGGTTCTAGAAATCTCACTGTGAGCTGATGCTGGCCAATTCTGGGCCTTAAATTTTTGGCACTAGTTGATATGTACATGTGTGTTATCTGTCATTAGTGCCCGCACCTTTGTTGGTCCTTGCTGACTAGCAGGAGTGGATAGGGTGCTTGTAAGGTGAAAACAGCAGTTACCCCGAATGCCTAAATGTGGGCTCCACAGACAGCACCAGTTGTTGAAGTGTTTTCTCCTTGAGTGTTCTCCAAATCCTAGGAAATCAATTCTTCCCGCAGCAGAAGAATCTTTCATGAAACAATTTTCTGAGCCCGCTTTTGTAAACTTCACTCTGGCCAGACTTCAGGACTTCTATGAGACAGGGATGAGGACCTTTCTGTCTCCTACTCCCTCACGGACTTATCACTCTGTCTTGTAGTTGGTAGATATGCATGTGTACTTTTTTCCATTTATGTATATGGTAGGGTTCATGTACAAATGTTTAATCCAAAGTTTAATCGTAATGTATTTTCTTCCTCTTAGCCTAGAAATACATCCCTTGCCTCTTTGTACTATTGTGGGCATCACTACAGAGCTCTACGTCTTCAGTACACAAATACTGTTACGTTCTCTGTGGTGTGCTAGTCATGCAGGGACACTTCCATTAGCACAGCTTGTGAAAAGGAGCCCTGCCCAGATTTTCAGCCACAGCCTTCTTCCTGTGCCGACTCAACGAATGACAGAGGCATGGTTATTTTTCTATCACTTCCATCTGCATTCCCCTTTTCTTCTCTCTTCCCCTCTTTTTTTTCCTTAGTAAGTCTTTTATTTTTAAGATTCAGTTGGAAAAGACAATATCTTTGTGGACACTTCTCCCTATGGCTTCAGTATGACCTGGTGTAATGCTGGTCCAGCATTAATGTGCTCTGGGCTCTGGCCTGTGAGCTGGCCTGTTCCAGATCTCGAATGTAAGATACTTAGCACCGACATGCTATGTGTTCTTTCAAAGTAACGCTATATCAAAGATACTTAGATTTAATGAGATGATTGCACCTGTCTGTCATTGCAATTAAAACATTTATGAGCTCCTCAAACACCTTTCGGAGTGCCCCTGGATGTATTGCTCTTGGTATGAAATCCTATCCATCACAGCACTCTGCAAATAATTGTATTAGCAAAGCATGGTGAAGTATGTTGGCACCTTAAGTAAAATATCAATTGCCAGGTAAGTTTGGGGTGAACCCTAGGCCACCTGTCATAGTACAGCGATGACTAATTGAGTGGTTTAAGCTAATTACTCTTCCCAGAAGTAAGTACTGAGGAAGTTAGGGATGGTGGTCTTCTGTGTAGGAACTTACACACCTGCTTAGTGGTGCCCCAGTTCTGTTGAGGGGTTTAAACAGCTCCCCGTGTATGACAGGTAAAGGCAAAGAACTGCTTTGTTACCAGAGACTACACAGCCACTTTGCTTGTGCTGAGTATATTGAACCACCTAGTGTTGACGTATGTATCCAAAGGAGGTGGCTGAGTGGCATAGAGAAGGATGCACATGTCTGCCGTGGAATAGGTCACTGGAGGCCAAGTGTCCCTCACATGGTGAAGTCTCTTTGTCTTGGTATAATCTGACATGAACCAAGAAGTATTTTGACTTGGAGTTGTTTGCCTACCTCTGTAAGATGAAGGGTTTGTCAGCTGATGGCCTGTTTCTCTATTCAGATGTCTACACAGCTTTTGACATCAAGTGTTGGCAGCGTCAAGGCCAGCCATGCTGTGAACTATCCCATGTTAGGACTTTGGGGCTTCAGTTGAATCTCTCACAAGAGTTCGGTCTGAGCATCTTCTGGCTGTTCTGTGGTTCCTGGTGGTCCACACTTGTAATCTGTGTGGTAGATTCTTCATAAAGAGCCAGATGGGATTTGAAGACTAGAGTGAATTTGTGATAGCTTAATTCTAGGATTTTTGTCTCTATAGAAAAAATTGATTTCCTGGACTTTTGACATTGGTCACATAGTAACAGCATTGCTCAGAAATTTTAGTTTATCAAAATGTAATTCACACTTACTACTTGAAGCAGAATAAAAGTTTCCATTTCTTCAAAAGATTTATTTATTTATTATGTATGCAGTGTTCTGTCTGTCTGTATCCCTGTAAGCCAGAAGAGGGCACCAGATTTTATTACAGCCGGTTGTGAGCCACCATGTCATTGCTGGGAGCAAAACTCAGGACCTCTGGAAGAACAGCCAGTACTCCTAACCTCTGAGCCATCTCTCTAGCCCCTAAAAGTTTTATTAAAGGACATAATACGCAAAAAAATTTAAAAGGTAAAATAGATTGTCTCGTGATTATTTGGAGGCCCTGATGCTCTATGTCTGTAAAAATGAGTTTTACTGTGGAGGTTCTGTACTGCCACCACTCTGGCCGTAGTTAGACGCTCAGGACCTGGTGTTCTGTGGCAGTGGTCAGGCTGCTTCTGCCCCTGTAGAGTTATGTGTCTGGCTGGAGACATGGTTAATCAGAGGACCCATTTAATCACCAGAACTCGTGTTAAAAAAAGCCAAGCCTGGTGGTGCATGCTTGTAAACCCATCCTAGGAGGCAGGGGCAGAAGGGATCCTGGGACTTGTGAACATGCAACCCAGTCTACTTAGCTAGCTCCAGGCCAGTGAGAGAGACTTTGTCACAAAAAAAGAAGGTAGCTGGAACTCAAAGTTGTTCTCTGGCTTCCACATACATGTTAACATGTGTATGTGCATCAAAGCTCACACATACCTGAACACCTATAAGCTCATATATGCAAGAATATATACAAAGATTGCATGTGTGGTCATTGTGGCTACCACATAAAGGAATCTAAACCATTTTGTTGCTGCTTTTTCAGAATCCACATCTTATCATCGGGTTGGTGGGAACCATCTTATCTGCCTGTACGTAGTTGCAAGTGTGTTTTTGATATTACATTTTGTAGCTGGGCCACGAGGATGCAGAAGATTACTAAATATGTAATGTCTCAGATACAGGGCAGTTACAAAATTTAAGGTACAACATGGGATTTTCAGTTTGCGGAACTCCAAGAGGAGTGGTGTGCAAGGCCAGACAGAGTTAAGGAGACATGGGGCAGAACTCCTGGGTACAGTCATGATTCCCATAAATCCCATACCTCCAGAGGGTGTCCCATTTGCCATACTCTTGGGGCATATGTCTCACTTAATGGTCTCTCCTGGGGCCTTATCAGCTGCCACATGGCATCTCAGCTCTCTTTCCCAGAGGCTTGCTCAGGCTGGGTAAGATGAAGGGAAGACTCTGTTCATTTCCACATTCAGTGGACACATCATGAATTCTAACGCGAGTCCGAAACCCATTATTTTCATTATTCTTATTGGAAGCTTTTGTATATAAATATGCCTAAGGTTTCACAGACTCAGTGATGTATTTAGCTAATGCTTGCATTGTTATAATGTACTAGTGTGTTCATTTCTCAGATTAGTCTGAGGGAGAAAAATGAAGCAATGATGGCTGCTTCAGGAAGCCTGATAACAGAGTCTGGCTGATGGAGCAGATAGTCTGCAGCTTGATAAACTCATAGAACTCTGGGGCTTTGGTTCCCGCCATTTGAGAAATGGAAGCAGCCATGGACTAGTTTCAAAGGGTAGCAGTAAATAATGCATGTGACTCTAGGAGAGGAGCTGAAATAAACAGGGAAGGAATGGGGGTGACCAGCTTCTTTGGAGCAATTGGATTTTGGATTTGGGAAGGACTTCAGAGGCTAAGCCCTAGCATTTGTCAAAAGAAGAAAAACACTGGAGTAATAGCACTGAATAATTCTTTAATACTTGCTACCTCCTTGTGCATGCTCATGTGTATGTGGTGTGTGTGTGCATGTGTGCACGTGCATGTGTGTGTGTGTATGTGTGGTCTGTATGTGTGTGTGTTTGTGTATGTGTACATGCATGCAGAAGGCAGGAAAATGTCAGTTGTCTGCCCCAATCAATGTCCATCTTAGTTATTTTTGTTTCTTTGTTTTGTTTTGAGACAGGGTTTCTCCGCATAGCCATGACTGTCCTGGAACTCACTCTGTAGACCAGGCTGGCCTTGAATTCACAGGCTGCCTCTACCTCCCAAGTGCTAAGACTAAAGAGTACACACCGTGACCAGCTCTGTGTTAGCTTTGACACATAGTCTCTCACTGAATTAGGAACTCACTGATTGCCAAGTCTGGCTATTTTTGTGGATGTTGGGGACCTGAACTTAGATGTTTGTGGGATGAAGCAAATATTTATGAGGTAAACATTTTACTGAGTGAGCCATTTTGCCAGACTCAATAACCGTTACCTTAAGAAAAAAATTTATTTGAAAAAAGTGTGTGTGTGTGTGTGTGTGTGTGTGTGTGTGTGTGTGTGTGTGTGTGTGTGTGTTTATATGTGCCCTGAGAGGCCAAATGAGTCAGATCTCCTGGATCTGGATCTAACACCCAATGAGGGAACTAAACTCGAATTCTCTGGAAGAGCAGTTTATGCTCTTTAACTGCTGGGCACCCCTCCCGCCCATAACTGCTGCCTTTGAGGAGTCCCGATTCCATGTGTTGTTCTTTCCTTCTTCTCTCAGTTCATCCCCACAGAGATCTGTCTATAGGAAGGGGTTCCTTCCCCTTTCCCAGATGAGTAGACTGAGGCACAGAGATTTTAGGAAACTAGCTGTTATCCCACAACCTGCCCTAGCGACAGCTGAGTTTTGTTTTGGATTTGTCCTTAAGCAGAGCCTCAGGAGTAGTGGCCGACAGCCTGCCTGTCTTGGGGGTAATTTTGTTCTTTTTAGTTAACTGTTCTTGGAAACTTTTTGCTTTCCCCACACAGAGCACTACGACTTCTGGTTTTTCAGGCCAACTGCTCCATCTTCAGGACCCTTACCTTGTTCCCTTCCCATTTCCACACTGATCTCTGTTTGATCTTAGACTGTGTGTATTTACTTCATCTTCGCATGGCAAGGAGCTAAGTAGAAAGCAGTGTAGTAGTTTTCCTTAAGGCCCGTGCCTCACTGAAGTTTACGTTGGGAAAAAAGCCAACTGGAGGAGCAATAACTCTGCCTGTGGCCGAACTCCTGAGGACAGAGGAAGCCAAGGGAGCCTGCGTTAAGACCAGAGAGCCTGTGTGATGGGTACTGGATAGTGCTTCAGCCTCAGGGTGTCGTGTGTATATAAGACCTCTGTTATATTTGATAAGTAGATTCAAGGGAGCATGGTAGGTCATTGGTATTCAAGGATGTAATATTCTCTTTTTCATGTATTAAAAAATGGCTATGGGATGCCTAGAGCATGCATTCAGCTGTAATTTTGCTAAGGCACCAGTGGGAAATACCTATACCAGATTGGTCACTCAGCTAACAGGGGAACCCAGCTAGCTGTCAGCCACCAATGTCACTGCGTGGGATTCTCCGAAGTGAGTACAGAGGCCTCAGGAAGCACACATTATCCTCAGCACAGTTTACATTTCTTCTGTCTTTGTCCTGTACCCTGTCTTAGCTTCAGGAGGCCTAAGCCAGTAGGCTCTCTTTCTTTTCACAAATGGCTGCCCACTTGTCTCATCACAGGTGGGTGGAGCTTGTTCATCGCCCCTTCTTGATTGGCAGGACTTGTCTAGAGAGATATAGTGATTGATGTCCACTTCTAAGTGCATTCTCTGGGTGAACTCTACCTTAATTATTGGTCAAGAACTACGGTATGATCATCCTATTACTAAATGCCAACAGTCAACCCATCGCTACATTGTCCCAAGCCTGCCTTTGCAAGACTCTGCAAAAATGAGCCAGAGAGCCTCACCCAGGAAACTCACATTTCCTGGGAAGTCTTTTGTTGTTCACCTAAGCAACTGGTAAGGGAACTGGTATACTTTGTTCAGAGCTTCCCACCTAAGCTAATTATATTTTGATTTTGGGAGATGGCTTTGCTCTGGCTCAGAAATTTTTCAGTTCTAAGGCAAATCCCAGACAAGTGTGCACAAATCCTGTCTCCCTCACCAAGGCCAGCATCTTCCTCCACCCAGCCTACCTCTACCATGACTCACTCACCAAAGTGAGAGAGAAACATACTGGTCTGAGAGCCAAGACCCAGCTGGGCTGGGCCCTGAGGGATCTTGGGATAGGTGTCAGGAACAGGGGCCCCCCAAGCCCTGCCAAAATCACTTGGCTACAGCCCCAAGATAATATTTGAAGCCCTGGTGCTTGAAAGTGTCAAAGTATTAGTTTCTCTTCCCCTTTCACCTCACCTTCCCTAGGCACAGCCAAGGCTTGACATCTTTTTATCAGATGAGCTTGGCACCGCCAGGAAGGGTTCCTGGAGCCAATGTGGCAGCAGCCACAGCCCCTCAGCTTGTTAGACTGAAAGAATGTGCCGTTTTAATTAATGATATGTAAATATCCTTGAATGGGCCGCATTTGCATATTAAGAGAGATTTGCGGAATCTGCGGAGTAATATATTTTAATTAAGGATTAATTAAAAATAATGGGAATTTCATTTCGCCTGGCAGAATCCGTTTAGATTTTAGCACACGTCTGCTTGGGAGTCTGGTAGGAAGGCCCTGTGTTACGATTCCCGCAGATGAGAGAAGCACTCCTGTGTTTATCATCCTGGAGCCCCCACTCTGGGGAGCAAGGGGAATATAAAAGGGTAAAATTTTCCTCTCGCCTCCCCCATCACCCACCCCTCATCTTCCCTCCTCTTTGTGATTTTAGGGCTGTTTTGGTATTCTTTATGGTAAAGTAAGTAAATGGCTCTGAGACACGGAACACTAGTTGTGTTGGCAATTATGTTAATGGGATGCTATTAGGCTATGATTCTATATGAGCAATTGGGGAGAAGAAATGTCTTACTGAGAGAGAACGATACAACAGACGTCTGTCTTATTGATATAGCTCCAGTGGCGCTTTCTGCATAATTACACTCGGCCACTTTCTTTAGGTGGGGGAGAGGCCCCTGCATTCGAAATCAGAAGCAAGATATTGGGCATAAGGGGTCCCCCCTAATAAATACCAGGGGTGGGCTAGACTCTCCCAGCAGACCTGGGTATTGCAGGTGAGAAAATTTTATTTCGTAGAAAGACCAGTCTCTTCCTTTCCCTTCTGTTTACTTCCTGGAAGTAGTCTCAAAGTTGGAGCAGGAAGAATTCTGTCAAGATGTTGGATATTCTGGGATGATCTGCTTTTCTCTCCCCAGGCCCTTTCTGGGGTTTATGCAACAAACGCACATATTCTTAGGAAGTTCACTGTCCTACACATTTGTCCCAAACACAAGTCTACAGCCTTCTAGGGGCTCCTGTTGCTCCACTTGGTTTGTGTATTTGCCCGCTGGGGGCTTGTTAAAGGATTTTTACCACCTCCGACCATTACTGTGAGTTGCCCATTTCTCTCTGCTGTTATTTGAATATTTGTTTTCTCTATGACGGGGCTGTGATGTTGGGTGTGTATGTTTCCAGTTGGTAGCTCTTTCTGATGGGTTTTCCCAGATGCCCACGATCCTCTCCCAGTTTCAAAGGTGCTAGCCCCTGGAGATTTGATGGTCCTCTTAACTGCTGTGGGATGCATCCCTGAGGGAGGGATACTCTGCCCTCAAGTGATCAAGTGCTTCCACAGACTGCAAAGGAGGTTTTGGTTATCTTTTATGGTCGCTTGCCCTTTGGGGGATGGGAAAATGGCTACATTTCTCAAATTGAGGGGATGGCCTGAAACATTCACCTTTAAAGCAAGTTTCTAGATTGTTCAATAACTTCTGGGGAGAACAGAGACTGGGGGCCAGCATTTAGCAATTATGCTTCTGCACACAACCCTCTCCAGGAGGATCCCCTCATGTAAAATTTCAGCACTTCCACTGGAAATTATAACTCAGTTTTCCCCTACCTCTCATTAAGAAATATGTATGTCAGCTACCTGTTTCTCCTCCACTCAATATGACTGCTGAATCACACATTCAGGGCAAGCAGACATCCAGGCACAGACAGCTAGGTGGCATTTCCTCTTGGGCATGCTGACTTCTCCCTGCCCAGCTTTCTGCAGGGCCAGCTCTGGGTGTGAGAGGTCAGGTTTGGAAAGAAGGAGGGGACTTAAAAGGAAAGCCTTTGAAGCTGAGTGCACTGTGGATGGAGGGGTTCTTGAAGCATTTATAACCATAGAACATTTCTGGGATAGCTGGGTGGGGAGGGGTGACGAGATAGGGGAGTGATGGAGTGCCAAAAGTAGCCAGGGATGGAAGGGAAATGGTAGGAGAGAGTGTCATGTAAACGAAAATCTGGAAGCAGCTAAGATTAAAGGGATTGTGAAGGGGTCGGGATCTGAGGCCTGTCCCCTTCTGCGTGTGTCTCCTCTTGTGTGCACTTTGCAAAGGCAGCCTGGCCTTAGCCAAGGCAAATGGAGAAAATGCAGTTTCTGGTAAGTGTTCCCTAATAAATAACATCATTCCCTATCAGCCAGTGCCATCCCACATTCTTCTTCCCTATGCACCAGCCCAAGACATTTAATGATGTGGTGCTTCTTCTGGGATGTGAGGTCCATGCTAATGTTCTAGCGCTCACAAAATGGTCGGGACGGATTCCAGCTTGGCTCAGTTAATTTGCACCGTCAGAAATCATAAAGTAACATATACATGTAAGAGTGCGTATGTCAGAAGGAATGTAGTTCTCTTTTCTTCCCTTTTTTTGGGGGGGGTGGCGTTAAAGAAGTCACTTGTCTTCCCCCCTTTCATTATGTAGAAATTTGTTCAGGGTTAGTTTTTGGTCGCTGGAGGATTTCATTAACGAAATGAAGTAAAAATAATCAATTTCAGATGTTCCCAGTGTTTGCGGTAATGGTTTCTCTAACAATTCCGATTAGCTGTGTGAGATGGAATTTTTCTTCCAAATTACTGTGTGTTGACATTAAATATTGGCCAACTTTTGTGTGCATGTGTGTGCCTGAGTGTGCTTGCCTGTCCCTTAGCCTGCCTGGAGCTGAGCCGGAGGCACACCTTCACCCTCACACTCTGCACACTGCCTCTTTACTTTCCCTTGCGGTGGGTCTCTTCCCTCCATCAGCACAGTTCTGAAGGGTTATTGGCTGTCCTTTGCTCTCTCTATAAGTCTCAACCATTTCTGGGAACATGTGTGAAGACTGATTTTTTTTTTTTTTTAATTGGCTGGGGAGGGCAGGCGAAGCTGGGTGACTGCCTTCGAATCAATAAGAGACTGCTTCTCTTGAAATCAGGTCCTGTGAGAGTGTGCTGGTTCATGTATTGGTGTCTGTTACTCTGGTGTCCCTGCCAGCCCAAGGGAAAGTGCCTGCCTGCCTGCCTATGTACCCTGCTTCTCAGTCTCCCCGGATTCCCCTTGGGCTTTAAAAGAACAAATAAATTAAATTGAAAAGTCCACAGTGGGCTTTCTATTATTAACTTGTTTTCTTTTTACTTATTTCTTACGCATTTCGGATTTTCCCTCCCCTCGTCTCTCCCCTTTGACATGCCATGCTCAGTTCTGCCATGCGTCTGCATGCACGGTCACGGGCATTGATTTCCTGCAGCATGCGTGTGACTACACAGATACCCGTGGATGTAAACACACCAGACAAGATCGCTTTGTGTGTGTGTGTGTGTGTGTGTGTGTCTGCGTGTGTTTGTACTGTTCCTTTTGATAAGCTGTCATCCATGGGCACTGCTCGGGGATTTGATCCCAGTAATCTCCCGACCCCTTGGAAGGCATTAAACACCCTCCCAGACCCTTTGCTCTGCCTCTGTCTCTGAACCTTTCACTCTCCTTTTAATGAGAATTTCTCCTAATTATTTCAGTGGCTGCAGCAGAGGGACTGCAGTGTACTTAGATCCCTATACCGGGACGTGACTGTTATGCTGATAGAGGCAAGAGATCAATAATTTAGGCCCTAGCTTTAATGGCAAAGCTGAGAGCTTTAGTGTCTGCATTCAGGTTGAGTCTTAGACGATCTAAGGTATTAATAATTTCCGGAAGATCGTCTCTCCTTTCATCTTCTGCCACGGCCGGCCATCCTACATGCTTTTCTTGCTAAAATGTATTTATGAAAAGGTGTTTGCCTCCGCGGCTCAAACCTAGGTCTGCACATACTCTGAGTAAAGGGGTATTTCTGTGCATTTCCTGTGAACATATTGTTACTTGCATGTGTGTACGCAGGTGGGTGTCAGGACACGGAGATTTCTGTTACCACTCTTAACTGAAGAGCATCCTTAGCTGCTTTGTCTTTGGCCTTGAGACTGCTTTTAATTCTTCCTTTTGGAATTCATCTGGTAAATTTGCAGCCACTTCAAAGGCAAGGATAAAATGTCACCCCTTTCTTCCTGTCATTTCCCCCTCTTTTTTCTTCTCTGTGTACTTTGTCCTCCTGTCTCTCAGAATGCCATCATTGTACCAGAACCAGAAAATCAACACTGGCTTCATGACCTCACTTAGGAGTGGGTGTGCACGTATGTGGTTCAACCCTGTCTTACATAGAGCCCTCCTCGAAGGAATTCCAGTAACCCTGAGAGCTCCAGCAATGCATGAGTCCAACTCAGAACATGGTGGATGACACATTTCATATTAAGCTTGAAAAGAAAAAAAGAAAAGAAAAACCAACAGGAAACATTGCTCAGTGGCGGGGTTTCCTCAGAGGGTTAGCCTTGGAATGTTTCAACAATGTAAGGCCAGAGAATAATCAGGGATCTCCCTCAGAGGCTAGGGGTGAAGCTGGGAGCACCCAGAGTCCCCAGTCCCCCATATGCAGCTTGCCCTTCAAGCTGAGGCTTTGAGGGCCACTATTTCTCCCCATTTTTGTCAGATCAACCTCTGCTTTTTTTATTTGAACATTATTGATATTTTAAAGTTCCTTTAGGACATGAAGCTCCTATAAGTCTTCTTGTATTTTGGCATTGTAAATTCAGTAAAGAAAATATTTTTCTTCAGTGTAAACCTCAACTTGAAGGATAGTAAGTGATTTCAGATCTTAGCATGTGCCACACCCAGCCACCTGGGGGCAGAACAGGAGGATCGTGTTTTTGCATGGACCAATGAGGAGATTAAGGGTCCCTCCAAAAATGCTTTAATATTCATTGCTAATTATAGGGAAGCATGGAAGCCACTGAAAATAGCCTCCGGTGCTTTGTATGCTGGGGAACAGAATTAGAATGAGCTGAATGCAAGACAACGGTCTGTATAGTTCCAAATATGACTCAGTTTCTCCATCCGGTTGACCTTTTGTCATGGGTAAGGGTTTGTTTGCCTGTTTCTCAACTATAATCCTCATGCCTCTACCCCAGGTATTTATACTGAGGAAAATTATTCTTGTACTTACCTGCATTCTCTTTTATGGATCAACTTTGGCTACCTTGGAAGCATGGCTTATAGGAACAAGAAAGAGGGGGTAACTAACACCAGGCTAAGGAGCTGTGACATCTGTTTGTCTTCCTGCCCTGTAGTTCAGTCTCTGGTTCAGGTTTTCCTATAGTTGATTTTCTTATTTTGTTCTGTACGTCAAGATCATCATTTCATTGTTAGTTAGGAACATTAGACCCACCTGTTGGTAATTGCCACTAAATCTATTTCCCAGTGAGAGACAACCAGGACCCATTTGAGCATTAAGAGTCTTGGAAACCTTGAGAAAATTGTATGGCAGAGAAATCAATTATAAACCACTAAGCACCATTAAGAACATGTTGCCAATTAATAAAATGGCAGCCATTTTTACAGATCCTATCACAACTGACCAAACCATACAGTGTAACAGATCTTCAGGAAGGCAGAACCTCGGCTAACAAAAGAAAAATTGACAGTGAATTCCCAGTCTGAATCTACTTGGTCCTAGAAGTCAAGGGGCCTGGCCTGGCCTTAAGGAGACTAAGTGGGAAAGGAAGCCCCCCACCCCACCAAGAGTTGATTTTCACTTGATACAACGATGCTGTTGCTTTCTGGTGCCAATTTCCTTTGGCATAGGGATTTATAGTTTTCCAAGTGTTTCCATACCTAGTTAGCCCTCAAAACAACCTATGGGATTAGCAAGAGAAATGTGTTTCATCTCACTGAAGGTAGAGAAACTGAGACTTCTGGTCTAACATAATGTCAGTACATTAACCTAATATACCTAAATTACATTAACCTGTATAACCTAATGTCACCAGGGGTCCTCATCCTTGAATTACAAATGATGTCATCAGACCTGTTCCCTGGGAGTTTTGTTTAAAACAGCGTTAAAACCATTTTACCACAGACATTAAATAGAAATAAGGTCCTTTGGGTCTACCAGCTCTTCAAATGGGCTATATCAATGTGTTTGAAACAAAGCTTCGGGAATGGGTAGCCTGGGTCCAAAGCCTGCATCCACCCTTGCTGATTAAGAACTGCCAGTGTTACTGTTGCTATTGGCTTTGGTACTTTATTCATCCAAGAATGCAACTTGTTCCCCCCTTAGCGGTCAGGAGTTTCTTAAAGTGTAAACCCTGATTCTTAGCACAGGGCTGGGGGTCTGCCTTTAAATGTGTAGGCTGTTCAACATGGCCCTTTCTGCCTAGAAGCACATACCTTCTGAATGTTTTTATTTTTGCATAGCATAGCACCTTTACAGGTGTCTCTGATCACTGTCATCCAGCTTCGATGCTTCCGTTAAGATTCTTGTCCTAATTTCTATTCCTTTCCCTATTGGAGGGAACACCAAGGTCTCAGTATGACTTACAACCTTACAACCACATCCTCTCGGTGCTGACAGGTCAGGATAACTTCCATGCTTAAATTGCATTAGAATTTACAGAGCGCTTTGATCTATACCACCAATGATGTGTTGAAGGTGCATCTACTCAAAAAAAAAAAAAAAAAACCAAAAAACCAAAAAAACTAAATAAATAAAAAATAAAAGGAGCTATTTTCTGCTCTTAGGGGAGCTTCTGGTTTTGTTTTGTTTTGTTCTTTTTGCTACTAGTGTTCTCTCTCTCTCTCTCTCTCTCACTCTCTCTCTCTCTCTCTTTCTCTCTCTCTCTCTCTCTCTCTTTCTCTCGCCAGTTGTCTTCCTCTGTTATGTTCTGCCTCATTGCCTTATTACCTTGAGACAGGGTCTCTTATTGAATCAGAAGTTTGTGTTTTTGGCCAGGTTGGCTGGCCAATGAGCATGTGGCTTCTGTGTCTCTATCGGTTAGTGTCAGGGTTATAGGCATTTGTGGTCATGCCTGGCTTTTATGGAGGTGTTGGACATTGGGACCCAGGTCCTTGTGCCACGTAGCAAGCGCTCTTACCAACAGAGCTAACTGCCCAGCCCCCAGTTTTAACTTACTAAAAAAGCATAAGCCATGAAGTGATGATGTTCAGTGACACTGCATGGCTTAAAAGTATAATGCTGTTTCAGAAGCTAAAGCAGTGGCTTGGAGACCAGGCTAACTGGGGTTTGTTTCACAGGGAGGTGACTGGTGTAGGGTGAGGATGGAGTAAGGATGGAGTAAGAGATGACAAAGCAGAGGGGGTGCTCAGAAAACAATGAACTCACTGGGTAAAGAAAAGGAATGAGCTTGATGAGATGGGCCTGCCTATCATTAGGGTTGGATTTGAACCTAATGGTGATGGAATAGTACAGCATATGGAGAAGAGACGAAGGAAGTCTAAAATTGGTAATTCATTCATTCTCTGAAAACCTCATACATTCAGTATTTCTTGCCTTGTGTCTCAGAAAATGTATCTGATGGTGAACACATGTCCGAAGCAGAACTTCCTATTAGAAGATGACATCTTGCAGGGCAGGTGGGATTTAAGATTAGAGATAGAGAACCTTATGGATATCGGAAGGATCAAATATAAGTAAAAGGCAGTAGTCAGTAAGACTGTTTACTGCACACAGAGTCATCTGTTTTTAGAGGTCCAGGGGAATCCTTGCTTGATGTATATATATTAAAAAAAAAAAAAAAAAAGCCAACAAGGCCAAGTGGGATGTCCTCAGATGAACTTGGCTTCTGATACTGGCATTATTCCTATAGACGGTTGGTAGTGGCCAACCTCACTCTAGCCACGGAGGGTTTTCTCTTTGTTGTAGCCAGCATCAGAGGCATCCTCTCTCTGTCTCAGATTACCAAGTACAATTCATCTGGCAGTGAAGAAAGTTTTGGATGATTACTGTCCTCATGGGACAAAGCTGGTGGCTTTCTTCCTGTAACCACTTGGGAACGCAAGCTGGTAACCAGAACATCCAGCAGCACATCTTTGGAGCTGGTCATTCTATAGACATAAGCTCTTTAGGGATAAGCCAACCCCATTCCCATGGCACTCTGAACTATGTTTTGTAGTTTATTTGTTTACACAGGCTAATTTGTCTACTAATAATTATCCAAGCCAAGTAAGTATGGCAATTTGTTTTTTTTACAAAGATGATGGATGCTGTCTGACAATCAGCTGACACCAACACAATGCTAAAATGGGCATTAAGAATCCCCTCTCCACATGACCCCCTGTCCCAGGTCTGCAGGGTCCTATTTATGGACTTCTCTTTTTTTTCCTGAGGTAATGACAGACATTGAAAATTCCAGAGGAGACCTGTCGGGAAGTGGGGGAAGCCTAGCTGTAAAAATATTTTCGTTTCACTTTTCCTGAGACCACAAAGAAGCCATGTGAGGAAAACGTCTTCGCATAGGCAGGATGGGGGATAAACTAAATTTGAATGTATCTTTTTATATCAAGACCAGCGTTTTGGGAAATGTCTTGCCAATGAGCAGAGAAACCATTCATAGATTTCGCTCCTACCCCTCTCCCTCCTCCTGAAGTTTACACAGGTCTTCACACTCTTAATTAAACCACATCAAATAATTTGTTTCTTAGGCTTGGCTAGCCGGGTGATGTCTTTTTATTTGGGTGATGAATGAATGATGATTCAGCAGGGGATGATCCAGGCGAGGAGGTGGAGGGCTACAAGCGCTCACCCAACCCTGTGCTTCCTGTTTGTTTGCACTTTGGAAGGACTAAGATAGTTAATGAGACTGTTAATGAGACAGTCTGCTGCTCTGGACACTGCAGGAAGATGTCAACAGCAGGGGTTGGGGACCTTGGGAGACTTGGGAAATGGTGATAGAGAAGACTCCTCTCCAAACAGGCTTTAGGACACAGTGTGTGCAGTCTTCTGGCCATTCACTACAGGGTGACAACTCCCTTTGATCTTTTTATTGATAAAGTCACAACCAGAGCCCAGAAGATTGTGAAGAACAGATCATATGCAAAGCCCTTGCACCTGATAAGTATCGCTTTGTAAGAAAAAGTAAAAATGCCTTCTGTGCGCTTAGCAGATGTAACTAGTTAAAAGACAGGGTTTTACAGCCTTATGCTTTACAGTTATTTTTCTAAAGTTACCTGGAGTTCATGTTTTCTCCTTTGACTTGCCGTGGAGGCTTACTTTTGTCCTACTTGATTTTAACCCCTAGAAGTTAACTTTTAGGCAGTCGCCAATCGCTCCTCATTTTAAGGATGCCTCTTCTGAAGCTGATAGGAAGTGGTACCTGGGTTCCACAAATTATTGTCTCAGGCTCTTAAGACACCTTGCAGGTGCTGCTACTTTGAACCAACTGGTTTGACCTCGTTGTGCCAGCATTTGTTAAAAATACCAGTGGCTGTGATGTCAGTTAATGGTTCTTTCTGAATATAAGTGAGATCCCTTTGTTAAGCCTCCTTGTGTGACAGTCTGCTCTACGCAAATATGACTGGTCGAGTAGATCTGGATGTACTGACCTGGTTGAAATTTTCTAAGAATCTAGAACCTAGTTGCTTAAAAAATTATGAGCTTGAAAATCACAAGGCAAATATTCATAGTATTTGCATTCATTTTAAAAATGCATTTATTTTATTTTGTGTGTATAATGTTTGTGGATACACACACCTGTGCTACAGTGTGGATGTGTGGAAGTGAGGTGCAAGTTGGTGGGTGAAGTGAGGTGACAACTTTGTGGGTTTCCTTCCATGTTAACCTGGGTTTCAGAAAGAGAATGTGGGTCCTTAGGCTTGCTCAGTAAGTTGCTGAGCTATCTCACTGGCCCCTCACATCCATTTTTTCAAAGGCATGTTCTTCCTTCAGCATTTGGGGGCTATCTGAAAGGACTCACCCATGAATCCAGGGTTACAGATTCTTTGTTTGTTTTGAAATTCTCTTTCATTTGTTCTTCTATAAATATATTATATGCAGTATATATAATATATGTATCTATTGCTTGTCTGTATATGCACTCCATGCATGCAGAGCCCAGGAGACCAGAAGAGGGCATCAGATGCCCTGGAACTAGAGTGGTTATGAGCTGCTCATTTTGGATGCTGGGAATCAAACTTCTGGAAGAGCCATCTCTCCAGCCCCCATGTTATAGATTCTTTAGGGATTTGATAGTAAAACACCACCTGGTATTTTTCCCATTTCAGTGTGTGGGGGACATGTTGTCTGATGTTCTTTGGATAGGTTCATACCAGAGAAGTAGGTGGATGATGGATCTCGGTGATAGAGTGCCCACCAAATTTGCTTGAAGCCTTGAGGTTGCTATCTAGCACCATCTTTAACACACACACACACACACACACACACACACACACACACACACACACACGTGCTTGCGTGATTGCACACATTCATGCACACGGGGTGGGGGGGATCATAATGTTTTTTCTATCTTTAGAGAAATCTTAATGATTATTATTTAGCAGAAATAGCCAGCCACTAAGCTATTATATACATCAAACAAGCTGTTCTATTCATGATAAACCACATATTGAAACTTTCCCCATCAGTCTGTGGCCTCTCATTGGACCCAGCAGAGAATAGGTCCATTGCAAAAGCTGCTGAAGAATTTGCAGATCGTTGTTTTTAGGATTTTTCCTTCTCTTCCTTAGGCTGAACACTCCTGATTCTGTGTGCTTATCTGTGCTGTTCATGCTTCATTATCAAATTATAATTCTACAGACATTTACAGAGTGCCTACTGTGTGTGAGTCTGGCATTTTAGATTTATGCCTTCTCCTCCCAATTTGAATTACAACCCAATAACAACAGGGGAGTGGGAGGTTGGTAGCATCGTTTTGCTTTGTTTCACCTAATAGAACATGAAATACATGTGTGCATATGAATGCACCATCATCATATGTATTATGTATACATAATATAAGCACGGAGGATTTTTTTTTAATCATAAGGAAATGAGCACCAGGGAGGCAGACATTAAACAACTAATTAATTAAAACAATTTAAATTTATTTCTATTTTATGTGCATGAGTGTTTTGCCTACATGCATATTTGTGTACTGAGCGTCCTCAGTGGTCAGAAAAAGATGTTGGATCCCCTGGACTTCCAGTTAACAAAAGGTTATGAGACACCCTGATGTTGCTGAGAACTGAATCAGGGTCCTCTGAAAGAATAGTTGCTCTTAAAAGAGGAATCTTCTCCCAGGCCCTAATTAGCATTTTAGGTAAGTCTTCTGACTTTTGGTGGGTCAAAGGAGGAGTCCTAAAGTGAATGATAGTTGCCACTTGAGACAGAGATGCTCTAAGGTACTTCATAGTAGCTAGCCCAGATGCCTGTGAGGTGAATCACTCACATCAGCACCTGAGAGCTGAAGTGTGAATGAAACAAATTGCAAAAACTAAACAGTGCTTAGCCTTGTGGCACATGATTTTAATCCCAGCACTCAGGAAGCAGAGGCAGGCCTGGTCTCCGTAATAAGCCTGGGTTGCCTAGAGAGACTCTGCCTCAAACACTAGAAACCAAACCAAACCTACCCAACCAACCAAACGAAAACTTCTTGAGAATGAAAGACAGAGAGAGAAAAGAAATGATAGTCACATGAACGCTGCAGTTTTTTGCCTCGTGCTGAGGAACTTAACCTACCTTTTGTTCATTGGTGAAGGTCTTTACCAAGAAATAAAGAAACCAGTTAAATAAATGATAAATGTAGGGGGGGCATCAAACAGTGAACCCCCAAATTTAAGAGTACTAAACTGACATTCTAGGAATTTTCACAGCACATGTTTTCAGTACTTAAAAACTAACTGTATTAATATATCTTGTTAAAACAAAACTTACAGATAATTGCAATACAATTATGATTTTATAACTTTTGTACCAATTTTAAAACAGATGTGATATACTATAAATATTATAAAGCTGCTGGCTGAAATAATTAAAGTGAGATCATCTTACTCTTCTGTTAATGTACTTTGTAGTCATACTAGTTTTGAGAGATCCTCCTGGTTATTCTGAGATAGAAAGTCAGGAGTAGATTTTGCAATCACTCTCTTTCTTTGGTGACATTTAGAAATTAGTGTAGTTTTTGCCTTGATTTTTGGAGTTTTGTTTGTTCATTTTTGGGACAAGCTCTATCTGTGATGCTCATGTGGCCTTGAATTCTTGAACTCTGCTGATCCTCCTGCCTCAGCCTTCCCAGTAGGTGGGACTATAGGCTTGTACTCCTATATCCTGATAAATGTGGTTTTATCCATCCATCCATCCATCTGTCTATCCATCCATCCATCCACCCATCCATCCATCATCTGTTCACATTCACCCTTCTGGTGTATATATGCCTGTTGAGTATCTACTAGGTGACAACATTATTCTTTGTTCTTAGGATACAATGATAAACAAAGCGAAACAAAAATTGTGGCTTTAAGAAATTTACACTTCAGGAATCATGACTTTCAGTCATTTGGTTGTTGTTGAATTTGTCAACTATTAGCTTTGCCCATGAGCCAGAAACTTCGTAACTTAAAAATATTAAGTAACTATATTCCCTAGGAACGACAAAGTCCCAGCTTTCCCTAAACTTCTCCTTATCCCAGTATTAATTTATAACCTCTTTCTCTGAGCTTCTGATGAGTGAGTGGTCAGGGCAGCACACTCAAGGGTATCCATGCTGAAGCTGCCTCTACCGTCCAGTCTGAGCTGGTCGGAAACAGTCACTGAAAACAAATGGATTGAAGGCAAAGATTCTGCTTTGCTTTCCCACACCTTCCTTCCACGAGCCAGGTTGTTCACAGAGATATCAGCTCCTTTTGATTCTACTGAATTTCCCATTGACCTAAGCTGCCCAGAACCCAGGTTCTCAGTTTCAAGATGTGGAGAGCTATTCACTAAGAATGTTCTAAGGAAAGTGGATGGAATGGAAGCTTCCAGAACCAATGTGATTCTGTGGCCATTCTAATATTTGTTGTTATATGTCAGCAGGCCCATAAGGCATTTATATGACCCTAAGTGAGTCAATAACATGAACATTTGTGTAGTGTTGTGAAGCTTTTCACATATCATAGTGAGAGTAGTCCTGTTTGATCAGCTGTGGAGCCCTGCAGCAGAAGAGGTAAGCCCACTTACAGAAGAGGAATCCAGAATTTCAAGCAACTAGAAAGGTCCACAATGAGACTTCTGACCTCCAGCTCCTATTAATAGATCACATCATCTTTATGTCTGTATTATCTTGACTCATGCAGCAAATAAGATACAGATTCCAACCACTACCTTCTTTGTTACAAAAGACTGAGCCAGAGACATCAGAGGTTGCATTTGTATAAGAGGTTGTGAATGGTGGCAGGCTAGGACTCAAATGCAGGGCATCTGAACTGGATCACAGTCTCCCTGATGCTTCACCTTGTTACTGTGTTGGGGGCTACCACTCTCTTGTCCATGTTCATATGCACACTGATGCTTACTATAGATCCATTGTAAAGTAAGCTGTGGGAGGACTGTGGGACCTGGCCAAGATCATACTGTGCCGTTTCTGTCATGTGCTTAAGCTGTCTTCACCTTTTCCTTGGGATATCACTTTAATTTTAGGCAGATGCAGGCGGATCTCTGAGTTTGAGGCCAGCCAGGTCTACAGAGCTAGTTCCAGAACAGTCAGAGCTATGCAGAGAAACCCTGTCCCATTTTTATTTGTTTGTTTGTTTGTTTGTTTGTTTGTTTATTTATTTATTTAATGTGTATGTGCATTTGCCTGTGTGGGTTTATTATGTGCATCACATGCATGCAAGAACCCTGTGGGGACTGGAAGAGGGAGTTGGATGCCCTAGAATTGAATGAAGTTCCTGGAAGCTGTGAGTCACCACATGGTGCTTTCTGGGAACCAGGCCTGGGTCCTATGCAGAACAGCAGCTCTTAGCTGCTCAGCCATCTCTCCAGTCCCTGACCGGGATTTTCTTTTAAGATCTTGAGATTTCCATTTTGTTGTGCTGAATAGCTAGCTACAAGACAAGCTGGACTTACATTTAAAAAAAAATGCTTTAAAAAAATATGCTTAGGTCCTTCAAGCTCAAGCATGTTCTGCGTCCTGCCCAGGTGTCTGTAGGTAGATCTTACCTATCTCCAGGAAATTATGTTTTCCTTGTTCCGTGCTGCTTTGTAAAATCACTGAAGACATAAAAGAACTGGCTTCACTCTTTTGATCTTTTTATGCTCTGTGAATTCTGAAGCTTGGAGGAAGAAAAAATAAATTCATGCTTTACTGTTTTTCCTAAATTTTGAGAAACAATTTCAAAATTACTTTAAAAGTTTAGAAGTTGCAAATCTGGGGCTGGAAAGATGGCTCAGTGGTTAGGAGCATTGGCTCTTTTCTTCCAGAGGATCTAGGTTAAAGTCCGAGCACCCAAATGGCAGCTCACTGATGTTTACAACTGCAGTTCCAGGGGACCCGACACACACTCACAGATAAAACACCAATGCACATAAAATAAAAATAAATAAAAATTAAAAATAGAACAGGAAATATGGATCCCGTCACTGCAGACCTGGGTCCTGCTCTGACTCCTACTTCTTAATTGAGAAGATCTGTTAGACACTCCTCCAAGTGTCTTCAACTTGTAGGATGCAGTGACCTAACTTTCTCTAGATATTAAGATAAATGTGGGTGTACTCCTGAGGATAATAAATATGAGAAGAGAATCATCACCCTTTCGGAAATCACTTAGAATGGGAGCATGCTTTCCTAGTATGCATCCTGAATCTTAGGTCACCCTGTTCTGGCAGAAAGAGGTCTGAGCATTAGAATGACACTACCTGTTCCCTCACATGTACTTACAGACTATATTCCTCCTGTTTGTCCTGCACCTGTATGTGAAGTGTATAAGCTCTACATAGCATTTTCAACTGAGAGACAACACTTGGTGTTGTTGAACTTGCCATTCTTACCACAATTTTAAGAAATTTGTCTAAATGACTAGAACTGGGTTATTGATTGGGAAGAAGCACACCCCAGAAAGACTCATGAATTCCTCCACGTTACACAGCATCTTCAGTGATGGAACCAAAATCCATCACTGGACCTTCTTCTAAGAATCCAGATTTCTGTCCACAGGGCTCTGTAGCCTACTCACTCCGGCTGTCACAGCTGTTCCTAGGCCATGGAGTTGGCTCCTGTGCCAGTTCACATGCCTTCTGGTTTTAGTAGCTGTTTTTTTCCCCCTGAGTCACATGCTTTTAACCCACAAAATATAGGCTTCTCCTGGCATTTCAGATAGGAGGGGCTTACCTCACCTTATCTCCCTGGAATGGAAGGAATATGCAAGGTCAGCTTCCTCTAGTGAACACCTAAAGTGGGCAGAGCCTCTTATCTCTGATTCCACACTACACCCTCTCTTCCTTTCTTCCTCCCAGAGCCAGAAGATTATAAGAGAGCCTTTTTTATTTTTCATCAAAAGGAAAGGGATTCTGGGAGTAAGGGGGGAAGATTACTATTCATCAAAAATGTCAGCATTAAGACGTCACAATCAGTGACCACAAGTCTATGAAGATAGCACCATTATCATTTCTCATATGGGGAAGCAGAGGCTTAAGTTATGTTTCTAGCCACACAGTTAGAGTCAAATCCTGGCCAGAAGCTCTGAATAGTGTGATTCCAGAGGACATTCAGGGTATATGGACTATACCCTCTCTTGCTCCAGGAGAGGTGGGCACTGCAGGAAATCTCAGACTGTGGCCTGCTTGCAGCCTTGAAAAACACTGAGTACTGACTACCTGTAGAGAATACTATGAAGTACAGCCCTACTCTGAAAAGAGACCCTGGAAGGATTCCTCAGATCTGAGTTCAAATCCTGCCTCAGACATTGGTGTTACTGGCTTTAGTACTTCAGTTATTCACATGCGAAGTTGAGAGTGAGGTTCAGGGTAAGGCACTTGGGAGGATGAGGAAGGAGGATGTGTAAAACCCCAACTAAGCATCTGTCCTGCCCAATATTATTCACTATTAGTGTAATTCTCACTTGATATACTTGTTTTAGATAGGGATGTTAGGTCGCTTGGAATCTGTAAGTGTGTGCTGTTCAACACGTAAGCTTTTAAATCTATGAACGAACCTTTTGCTAATTTCCCAGTGGTTTGATATTTTCCATTGCTATTCAGAAGTACTAGAGACAGTGTAGTTTAGTATATTGCCTTTTGGCTCTGCATGGTGAGTTAGGCCAAGACTGAGCAGATGTGCCTGGTGACAGCTTTTGTCTTGTATAGTAATATGGTGGCCTGTGGCAAGAGACAAGCAGGTGCACACAGAAAAAAAAAAAGGCACCTAAGCAAGAGAAGAGGGGGGTTACCTTCCTCAAGAGCCAACACTCCCCACAGCCTGGTGTGAACCCATTCACCAAGACTCTGCCCCATGACCCAGACACCTCCCCTGCACTCAACCCCCCTCCCCAAATGGTTGGGATTGAGATTCCAACACATAAATGCCTGAAAGGTTTACTCAGCCACAAGGCCTGTTTTCTTTCCCCTCGGACATCTTGGTTGGACCAACCTTCTCTGTGATTGTCAGACCTGTCTTCGCATCTGGTGTGGACTTTGGGGCCACTTTCTGACTCCAGAGACTGAATCAGACATCTGGGTAACAGATGCAGCAGATTAACAGCCAGGCCACTAGAACTTCTCTTGGCTACCCAGAATGATTGAGGGTAGGGAACAAAAAACAAACAAAACAAAACAAAACAAAACAAAAAAACCCAAAAAACCAGTTCACTATTTAATATCAGGTGGTGGAATGGCCGGGAAGGGAAGGGTAGGATTGGGGAGTGGGTAGCTATCCAATGTGGCTTCCCGGTATATTGGGGTCATTCCTGCTCAGGTCACTGTTTGATTTCTCTGGTCTCATAGCTTTGGCCGGGTGAATCCTCAGGCTTACCTATGTCTGCTCTATCGATGTGTATTGTGTTAGCCTTCAAAACTCCTGGATGCAGAAGTGGTATTCAGACTATTTGACAAGATTGAGAACCAGCCAGCTAGGGTGGATACTGCCAACAAGATGACTTTGCACGCGCGTGCGCGCGCGCACACACACACACACACACACACACACACACACACACACACACTATTAACACTTTCTCTTCTGGATGTGTGGGAAGTACAGGAAAGAAGTGAAGCCAGGTGTTGTCGGGGCACTCACATGCAGGGATATAGGACAAGGCACACTTATCTGTCAGATGGTATAGAACAATCTCAGAATTCAAGCGTGGTTGACAAGGCTCTCAGAGCTCCTTCGAATGCATCCAAAAACATATTCAAGACGCAAGGTATTTTTATGGTTTTTAATGTCAATAAGAGGCAAGGCAGCCATATAAGAGCCATAACCAGAATTGGCTCCTGGGCCTTAGCTCTGAGTTCTTTTTTGAGAAACTTATGGAGTGAAAATATGGAGCTAGCACTCACTTCAAGTAGAAAGTCATTTTGATAAGAACTCAGTGGGTCTTTCCTTTTGTTGGTTTCATACCCCCCCCCCCCCCCGATCTTACTAGCTCTCTCTACTTGTATTTCATTTTGGGAACCTGCTTGCTAGGATATTCCTGAGTTACTCTCCAAGCCCTATGTAGGGCTCTTCTCTTTTGGAATAGCCTTGACTCTTTCTAGGAATTACTCTTTTCTCTGGGGACACCCACCTCCTCTTGTGTTCTGAGCCCCATTGTCCAAGGACTGTGCACCTCAGGCCAGCCTTTCACTTTTGCTTCCTCAACCTGAGTCAGGGCTGCATTTTTTGATTGTTTTGAGATAAGCTCTCTCTAAATAGCTCTGGCTGTACTGGAACTCACTATGGTGGGCCAGACCAGCCTCACATTTATAGAGATCTGCCCGCCTCTGCCTGAGTGATGAGATTAAAGGCTTGCATCATCACATCCAGTTAGGGCTGTATTCTTGAAGCTATCTTTAGGCAATTTGTCATTAATTAGAAATTACTGTTTGCATAATTTTTCACATCATCAAAAACCATTTCCTGGTTTTTGCCAGCTGCTTCTGTAAGTGAAGAAACTCTTATGCACGGACATCAATAATGGCATTGCACATCACTGCACACTTTTAGCTTTTAGTGCTGGTACCATGAAAAGTGAAGTACAAGTAAGTACTGACTACCAAAGTTCACATCATTTTCCAGACTTGCAGATCTCCTCTGGCATGTGCAAACTTAGTCTTGAACCCTTATAGGACAGAAGAGATGTCTGTATCTCTAACAAGCAATAGGGTACCTGGAAGCCACTATTGTGATATTGCAGTTATATCAGACCCAAGTTCTCTTATGTACATATCTCTCCTAAACATATTCATCAAGGGGTATGGTGGTACCTACCTATGACCCCAGTACTGAGGTGGCTGAGACACAAGAATCATATGTTTAAATCCAGCTGGGATACACAGTGAGACCCTAACTATTCAACAAATAACATCTTTATCTGTGGCATGTGTCCCTAAAGATGCACAGCCATTTTCCTACTCTTCCCCACCTCCCAAGACTGTGCTTGCTCTTCCACCTCAAATGGCTGGAATCCTCATTTGTAGTTCAGGAAAACTATAACATTTAGTATCCCAGATTCTTGTTTGGACACAGCTCTTCAAAGAGATGGCTGTAATGCAAAGCTGGTATCTGCTGAAGTGGCCCTTTTATGTTTCCTATTCATCTGGATGAAGAACGGGAAGGGGATAGTCCCATCTTGGAACCCAGTGGAGCTGCACTGGTCAGAGGGTAGAGCACCAGTCTCCCCCGGTTTGGTGGGTAGCCTGGAAAGCCAGCGACCTTTCTTCAGGCTTCCAGATATCGAGCCAAGGAATGAGTAATTGGGACTCGCCAAAGTGTTTAAACACCAGAATTGAAATTAATGTCCCCTCATTGCTGGGTACGCTGACAATACATTACAGCAAACACCTTCCCAAAGTGAAATGAATGTTTGTTTATCCTCATGAAATATACATCAAAACATGTTGGTAGAAGAAGTGCTAATGAAGGAAGAAGCTGAGTTTCCTGTTAATTCCAGGCAAATAGTTAACTGAGATGCAGTTCCCTATGGTTTGTTCTGTGGTCTCCATTCTGCTTTTTTTTTTCTCCCCACCGCCCCTATTTTTTTTTTTTTTTTTTTTTTTTTTTTAGAATAACCTGTCCACAGCTGTGTATCTAGGACATTAATATGGGTTTAATGAAAACTCCAGTTGATCTGTCCAAAGATATTGATGAGCAGGGCCCGGCCGTATTAATCATCTCCTTGAGGGAGGAAATGAAGGGAATGGGTGAGCAGGTTTCTGTCAGATGCCAATCCTGACGAAGAGATGTAGGAGAGAATGTTTTCTAACCCTCCATGGCTACCTCCATTTCCTGTGCCAAGGGCTGGGCCAAGTAGGAGTGGGAAGGACAAGGGATAGCACAGGAAATTCTGGGACACACTTAACTCGAAGTCATTAAGTGTCTGCCAATAAATCCATTACTGTTAATTATATTGAGATGGCCAACGATCCACTGACAATATTCCATCATTGATTTTCATTCGCAAGGGATCGATGTGCTGGCCTGAATATCTGTGCTTTTTCATGTTTTCCTTCCTCCTCCTCCCCTCTCCCCATGGCTGCCCCCCTCCCCTCCAGTGTCTGCAGTAATGCAGGGCCCCTCTCTGGAGATACAGTTTTCTCCCTAAGTGCCAAATGTTTCTTGATAGGAACAAGCTACATTTCTTTATGGCTTATGGCAAACCGCCTTGATTACTTCTACTGCTGTACCCATTATGTGAATTAAATATGTATTCAGTTGCATGCTGCTTGCGATGTTATTGCAGGGTGACATATGGTACCGACTCAATTAGAATGAAGCAGCATTAGATAACCCTGTGATTACATGCCTCCTGACCGGCTCCTCCTCGGCCTCCTCTCTGTGTGCTCACTCTCAATGTCTGTGGGGCCGCAGGTTTTCATTATGGGTTATCATCTCTGCTACCTCAGATGTGGGCCGGGGCCTGGAGGGGGAGGGGCCTGTGGGCGTGTGGGAAAAAAAAAAAGAACATTTGGTAGACAGATCCTATGAAAGGATCATGGAGAAGGGAGCTAAAGAAAATCTTTGATGATTTTTTTTCCCTTTTTCTTTCTTAAGATGGTGCCTGTCCTGCTATGAAACAAGCCCCCAAGGCTTCTGGGTAGTTGTGGAGCTGTTGCTATGTGTATGTGAGCCAGACCTTATCTTGAAAGCGATTTTTTAAAAAGAGTACTTTTTTTCATGCACTGATACCCTTGCCCCATTTTACAGATAAAACTGAAGGCTCTACTAGGTCAGACACAATTAATTCAAGGTCACCAAGTCACTTAGTGTCTAAATGACAAAGAATGATCTTTAAGCAAATTGAGGATATGCTATACAATTACTGAGAATGGCTAAATCTTAAAGAAAGGGGCTTCCCATAGGCCCCAGACAGCCAGGCGTGACGCCAGCTATCCTGGAAAATGGGGGCATGTGACATCTCCCTCTAAATTCTTCTTTGCTAGCTTTGCCCGTCTTATGTTACGTTCTAGCCGCCTTTCCTTGGCTCTTTACCTCCACTTGCCTGAAAGAGCCTGGAGACTCATTCTCCTTGGTCTCACTTAGCCACAGGCTGCAGCTAACACAGCCAGAAACGGCAGGAGCTCCCGGAGACCTGGGTAGACAGCAGCGTCTTCAGGGAGCCTGGTTTTCTCCAGGGCTAATAGAAAGCCTGCTGATCCCTGATGGCCGAAGAGTGTATTGCACATGGGACTCAACAGAGGGCCAGTTTGTCAGGCAAGAGCGCTTGCAATAAATATTTGCATGCATTCAGCATTATGCTGGGGAAATGTTAACATTTGTGCAGCCACTGGTCACACCAACTCAAGCTCAGACTTGGCTAGAGGCAAATGCCATCTAAAGTACAGTGAGTGTGCCTAAGGGCAGTATGAACCCAGAAGTGCCACCGAGGTGTCTTAGTGTCACTCTAGGTTGCCAGTCAGGCCATGTTTTTGAGTCCAGCCACATTTAGCAAATCGAGATTCAGTAGATGAATGGAGGAGAAAAGGAGAGAGTGATGTGAGCCGTGGCGATAATGAGGCAGGTTTGCTCGGAGGAAATGGGGCCCCTTACAGATAACACCACCGTCCGCCCCAGCCCCTGCCTCTTACTTTCCCATTACAATAATGATAACACACTTTATATTTAAAGCCACCCTTTCAAGAACCACTGAAAAGATAAACAAGAAATGAACAAAAGTGCTTATCTGTAGAGGCCAGGTGCAAGGGAAGAATGGGGTAAATGAAGACAGGGCTGGAAGAAAGACTTAATGGCTAGTGGGGAGCTACAGTGGGTTTATTATAAATGTATTTCGTATCAGAAATTTATTACCTGTTTTGAAATAATTTTAAAATGAAGAAGACTTCAGGAGCATTAGTTTGCCTAACCTTCACAGCAGATGGAAGGGGGAACATTTTTATTAGATTCTAGTATTACGTAACGAAATGAAGGTATGTATTTCTATACCATCACCTAAGGCGATGAAGTCAGTAAACCAGTGTCAAGACAAAATTCAGGTTGGGTTCTCTCTACTGCATCGTATGGCTTCTGTGAACACAGGCCAGTGATGCTAGTCCAGGCTGGTTTCTGATTGAGGGCCTTAAATGGAGGCAATTTTTGGATTGCATGAGTGTGTGTGTGTGTGTGTGTGTGTGTGTGTGTGTGTGTGTGTGTGTGTGCGTGCATGCGCATGTCTCCATGTGTGCGTGTGATTCTGAAGGCCTGGTCTGTGTAGGAGACAGCACTTGGTGTCTTGACCCTCCCCCATCGCCTTTGAATACCCTGGACTTAAGCCACAGTCCCTGCACAGTCACGCCTGAAGCTGTCTGCTCTGGGCCTGCAGATCCTGCTGGCTGTTTCTGGAAGGAAGAAGAAGCTGAAACAGATGGCCTCTACCTGGTCTTTAGGGTGGGCCTGAGATACTCTGGGGACTTGCTGGGCAGCAGGGAGCTATTATCATTATTGTCATGCCACAAAGGGCCTGAGGAGAATTCTGGCATTGAAAAAAAATGCCAAAAATTGTTGGTCTTGTAAATGCAGGGTGACATGGCATATATCCTCGAGGGCAAAGAGTTACATTTTAATGACCTGCTTCAGGTAGCTGCTGCCCTTTGCTTTACAGGTGCAGGTGCTTACTACCAAAGCTGCATTTGAGTTCTCTCTCCTTGTCCCCCCCCCCCCTGCTCATATCTCTCCTATTTACCTCTGATGCCCCTCCCCAATGAAGAGCACGGCAGAGCCTATGCTATTAGTGACTCTAAAGTATTACCCATCACTCGCCATGCCTATTTCTCTCTTTGCCCCTGTGTTCTTGGTGGGTGTACTTGAATTCTCCAGCACACATGTCCTCAAAGCCTAGCTAGTTCATAGCAAGAGCTTTTGGGGGGAAATCGGCCAGCCAATGGTGAACATACACAGACTCCAGAAGGCGATCTGCTTTCTCAGTCACCGTGGCCTCTGTCTTTCATCAAAGTGGGATAGTCATGCATATTCGGTGCTTATATTTGTTTCTGGGAAGAGCCTAAGTCTCCCAGCCCAACCTCCATGGGCCATGTTCTGCTCCGCTGTCATATGCAATTTTCTCCTGCATCTTCTGTTCCTTCTGTCCTAGGCCTCATCTCCATAGAGCATCTGAGCTTCTTTCAGACTTCCCTGGCCTTTCCCATGTGAACTCTAAGAGCTCTAATGTGCTAGAAAGCATGGTCCTTACTGAGTTCAGATCTCCATCTTTCCTGATGATAAACTTCCTTAGTTGACAAGTTAGCCTTTACTCTACACGTTAGCTGCACTGATGCCCGAGACCTTATATCCCATACTTCTTGATTTCCGTCTTCTTCTCATCTCCTTCCCTATGTCTGGATGGATCTTCTCAGTTAATATCAGCGCCATTTCCCCCTTAACCTCTCTCTAGAGCATCATCCAGCACCCACACACCTTCTTTTATCATCTCAGCTCCTAGTGCTCTAAAACATACCCATGCATAATCACCGAGGTTAGGGGCCTTATCTTCCCTGTCGGCCTGTATAAGCCCAGCAAGTCAAACAATGTTTGGATTAAAGCAAGGAACCAATAAATACTTTGTGAATAAATGGTAAGCTAAACCTTGTGCTTTCATCCTCAATTGACTTGGGTGAGTTTCTGATTCATAGTCCAACAGGCTGGCATCTCTGTAAGTTTAACTCACTTCAGGCTTGTCCTGCCCAAGGCAGGCCACTCAGCTCATTCCCTCCCATGTTCCTTTCCACTGTTTTCTTCCCAATGTAGAGGCATCATGTTTGCACCAGATTCTCACTTTTTCCATACATCCCTCCCCCACCATCAATAATTAGCCAATTTGTATTGATCCTACCAGCAAGCGTTTATTGAATTCTTCATGCCTGACTACGTGCCAAGTGAGAGATCACAGAGGTAAACATATTGTGTTTCTTGGCTGTCCTCTCTCCGTCCGCCACAGTCCCAGGTCAGGCTTTTACTGTCTTTCACCCAGACAGCTCTGTTGACCTCTTCACTGGTATCTCTGTCACTGATGCCTTCAAATAGTTCATCTCTCCCAAAGTCCGTCAACATAGTCAAACCCAACGAAACACACTTGACTTAACCCTGACTCCAAATCCGTGCCTATCCACCCCACTGTCAAATGCTGTGGCCTTGCATCTCAAACTGTGGTGCCATATCAAAAGTTATGAAATGTTTCCCAGGCAATTTTCATATTCATAATGGTCCAAGACCTGAGATTTGACAGCTATTAAAAAATTTAAACTAATTCAAACTATCACCATAGATTGTTGACTTCATTCACTTGAATTGCTGTGAAGTTTCCTGAGTGGAACCAAAGGGTCTGTATTCAGCTGGGTGGGATTTGTGAACTGTGGGGATTCTTCTGGGGTGTGTCTTAAGTCTGCCATCATCATTACATGCATCTGTGCAATGTATGGACACAGGTGGAAAGTCTATAGGCTGAGGTCTAAGTTCCTCATTGTAACCTACGTTAACCTTGTCATCTGTCTCTTGATATCTTGGTTTCTACCATTTTTTCCCACCTCCATATACATTCCAAGCATAGAGAGTTACCTAAGTACTTTAAATATGATGCATTTTAAAAGGGATGCTTTTGGAGATTCTTCTACCAGGAATTCTCCATACCTTCAATACCTCCCTAGAAAATCATTACTAGTCATGTTGATCTTAGCAGAGGTTGCAAGCATCCTGTCTGAACACAGCTATTCATTCATTTCTTTCCCTTAGTATTGGCCTTTTTTTTTTTTACACATCCTTACATTCTAGCTTATGCTACATGGTACTTTTTATATGTTTATTTTTCCATTAGGTTGAATGCACTTTGTTGTTACTAACTTTTTAGTTATTAACATCTTTAGGACAGGCTTGGACATGACAGGTACTTTGTACTTCTAACCACTGAAACCAACAGTCTTGGGAGGCAGGCACCACAGTGTCACGTAAAATGATGAGTCTGGCAGAAAGATGGTGGAGTCAGGTCATGCCTAGTACATCCATGGTGGCTATGTGGCCCTTGATGTGTTACGTGAAACACACATACTTTTTTTTTTTTTTTTCTTGCATAAGTTACATGCTGAGATCAGATTCAAGGACTTTTGGTGTGGTTTAAAAAAAGAAAACATACAGAATACGTGAGACTTAGTGAAAATGTTATGAAGCGTTCATTTAGGACACAAAAGGTCACAGGCTCCAACAAAACAAGGGTATCCTAGGAATAAAAACCATCAGATTGTTTAGAGGGCATTTTATTATTAGTTTTTTAAAACCTTTTATTACATGTATTATTGTTATGTTATTTGTGTGTGTGTAAGCACAGCACATATGCGAAGATCAAAAATGGCTTATGGAAGTTGGATCTTTTTGTCATGTTGGTCCAGGGAATTGATTTCTGGTCATTAGGCCTGGCAGTGAGTGCCTTTACCGGATAAATTGTCATGCCAACTCCAAGAAAGTTAGCTTAATGTTGACATCTAAGTTTAGGCATGATCTGAGGGAAACTGCAAATGGAGGGTGCTAGATTATTTTGTTTCCATAAAAAAGGGAGGTGACTCAGTACAACATTAAACTGAATGACAGTATCAGTTCCCGGATGGTGGAGGGTGTGGACAGAGATGCTACACTGTCAGGCAGCTGTTGGAACTGGCTTTGTCAGAGTAGTTACTGGGTGCAGCCTTGAACTGGAGTGAGAAGAGATCTGTCTGTGTGTTGAAGCATGCAGGTTCTCTTATCTGTTTGCTTGGAAAGATGAGCTTGGTATTAACAGAAATAAAGGACCGAGGAAACGGGGAGGCTGCAACAGTTTTGTTTATTCCAAAATGTGGAATTTAAGTGCGTGTTTTATAATATCTTAGTACTTGTTTATTTATTTCATTTTTTGACTTTCCCTCATCAATGTTGCCGAGAGTGGAACCCAGGATCTGGTGTATACCTCTGTGCTGCCCCAGCCATAACTGTTTCTCATCTGCTTTGCCTCTCTGACAGTATCTGTTAGCTCCCTGCTGGAATCATGCTGTGTTTTGAGGCAGTTCCTAGGTTTCCAGGCCTTTCCTAGGCTGAGTTCACTGGATCAAGGATCTTTTTTTCGGGAAGAGGTCTGAAGTACCAAGTAGTAGTGCACCCAAGCAAAATGGTAGGAGAATCCTTATGTTTCGGATCCTCTATCTATCTGTCTGTCAGATTACCTAATTTTTCTATTGTCTGCTCTTTCAATACGAAATGCTGGGACTGTATCACCTACTTCATGTGGCTCAGTGATGGGTTATGGTGATGGTGAAATTCTAGGGTTCGTGTCCTATGAATTGGTTCTTTACTCCCCAAGAAACCAGAGAACCTTGTCCTGCCATTTCTCTGTTTCATTAACCACCATTATAATGGGACTGCTTGTGTACTGGCCAGTAGATAAATTCAATAGAAATTTGTGGTGTAGTGCTCTGGGCCTGGTTTGAATGAGCACACATATTGAGCTTTTAAAAGCCAAAAGTGTGGTAGTGTCCCAGATCTCCCTCTCCTTAGGAAAGCTCTACTCAGATGCTCCCTCAGGTTAGTCAAGCCCTCTACCATATCATGCTAATGAGATACATGATATAATAATTAACATTGTTCTTTTTCAAACTTTTAAGTTGTGTGTGTGTGTGTTTTCATGTGACATGGCACTCACATGGGGGTCAGAGGACAGCTTTCAGGAGTCAGTTCTCTTTCTACCACATGGGTTCTGGGACTCAAACTTATGTCACCAGGGTTAGCAGCAAGCTCCTTTGCCAAGCCATCTCACAGAGCTATTTTCCGACCCTAATTTCAGTCATTAATTTGTATGTTCCCCTCTGGTCAATGATTATAAACAAATAGAAGGACTTGTGTCCACCCAATGTCTTCCATCTGATACTTTCATTACATATAGGAGTCATAAATGTCAATTTTAAGGCAAAAAATATGAAAAGCTCATTTCTCCCTGAGGGACACCTTTAACCACTTGGTGCTCTAAGGTTGCCTTTGCCTTCTGTCACCAGAATAGAAAAAGTGCCAAGAAGAAATGTTGACAGCAGTTACAAAATATGGTCATTTAAAATAATTAAATAATGTCACTTAGCCTTGTTGTGGGCTTTATATTACACCCCCCTTCACACCTTTAAAAAGTCCTAAAAGCAGAAATGATCTTTGATTCAATAAGGTAGATGGTTTGTGACATTTAGAATTGAACTAGGCCAGAAATAAAGTGTTGAAGCCAGCTGGTTTTGCCACCAGACATCAGACTTGCTGTGTCCCATTCAATCCTAAAGGTCCCTTGATGGGCACTTCTCGTGAATGTGTTGGTATTATTCTCAAGTTTTATAGCAATTGGCTAAAATTTGCAGGAGTCTTCCCCTGCAAAGGGATGGGAGGAACAGGTGGTTAGGAGGAATCTATGTGAGTGAATCTCTCATGGTCCCCAGTATGTTCTTTGCTGTGAGAAGATAAGGAAGAAGAAAAAAAACAAACCAAAACAAAAATCTAACACAAAACCACAGCCTCTAGTTAGCAGAGTCCGGTGGGAACAAGAGTTGAGTAGCAAGACATGGAGGAGCCTTTTAACTCCAGGGTGATGGTCCTGAGGGCAAAGGTAACAATACACAGGATATTTCTTATTTATCAATATAGTGTTACACATAGCGCCTCCCATTGTCCTCTGAGAAGCAGCCTGCTGATAGAAGGCGTTAGAAATGTCTAGTTGGCAGTGGTAGATGGAAACCTTCTCCATTCCCATCTTTTTCTCTTGTCCTGTATTTGTCTCTTGACAGTCATGTCTTACCGTTCAGCATCCAGTGCTGGCAGAATTGCCAAGTTTGAGGCAGCTGGGAGTTGGGGGGGTAACACACTAAAGGTCTGGGCACTCTGGAGTACTGACTCATCAAAGCAATTGCTACAGACCTTTATTTTAGGTTGAGTTTTGCTGTGTAGATCTTTTTTTCTCCAGAGCATACACACACACCAATCACCAGCATTCCCTGAAGGCTTATTGACCAAAGACAGCATCCTAAATTATAAAAGGTGCCAACACAGCCACTCTATGGCCCTGGGTCTACACTGTTCTCTCCAGGAAAGGTAAGAGCACCGCACAGGCTTCTGAAACAGGGTCAGGATTGGCTTCCACATGTCCTTATCTGTGGAGCTGTGCCACTCAGAACTGAGGGAAATTTAGGAACACAGTAAAATTAGGAGAGTTTAAAAGCCTGGAAGACCGGACATAGATAGAATAGGTCAGAACATCCCCGTGTAATCGTGTTCCTGACTGGTAGGTAACTGGCATTCATTCTGGCAAATGATTCCAGCCATGAAAAAGAAGCCAGATAATATCCAGGATTCTGTCTATCTCTCCTACATAGATATGTTTTTCTAAAAGAAACTAAATAGAAACAAAACATGTCTTTAAAAGGCAGCCATCCACCTGGATGAAAATAGAAGCAGTTTTGATAAACCCCCAGGAGGAGGATACAAATCTTCCAGTTCTCCTGGCTTTTCTGTTAGTGATGTTTTCTTACCTTCCTACGTGCTCCTTCCCAGCTGTCTCCGCCAGAGCAAAGGTGGTAGACCAAGAACTGTGTCCACTTCTTCCCTAGACCCCTGTTCTAGTGAAGACGACAGCTATCTAAGAGTCACCATCTAGATAGGCAGGCTGAGGCTCACCCTCTGTGCTCTGTGTTGCTCTGCACCCTTGTTGCTGTGAACTGAGGAAAGGGTAGTAAATATTAGTCTTTTGCAAGGTATGAAGGGAGGAAAGGGGGGAGGCAGCCATAGAATGAGAGAGCAGAGAGGGGAAGTCACTCCTTTGTCTGAATGAGAAATAAATGCCTGGATGGACCCTTCAGGTCTGTTAAGCGTCTCTGGTACGTGAAGGAAAATTGTTCTTTCCTTTCCTCTCACTATCCCTCATTCCTTCTCCACCCCCCTCTCCCCCTCCCTCCTCCCCTCCCTCTCTCCCCTTCCCCTCTCTCTTTCTCCCCTTTCTCTTTGTAGAATAATATTAAAAAAAAAAAAGAAAGAAAGAAAAAGAAAAAAAAAAAGAGCCCAGCAGAATGGGAGCCGTGATGCTGTCGTCGCTGGCTTTAATGTTATTTATTTTCCTCAGTTGCTGCTCTGGAAGCCTGGAGTTGACAGAGCGGTTTTGTAGAATAGAAACATTATAGACTGTTACTGTCAGAGTGTTAAATGTGATGGATAGAGAAATAGAGGCGAAGGAGGGGACTTAATACTGAGAGCCAGAGTGCTCATGGGAAAATAAACCATCCGCATATAAGAAATGAATGAGGTAATGTGGCGGGAGGTAATGGGCTTTCGCAACACGCTGGAACAGAGATGCTTATTACAGGGTGTGCTTAACCCTTGGCTTGCTGATTTCCCTTTGTGGGTTCCAGGGTATTTTGCTGGGTCCCTCTGTGGGAACCCGCATGGGGGCTTTCCTTCAGGCAGGGAAGCAGTGTGCTTAGAGAAGTGGAGACAAACGTGTTCTTAATAATGCTGCATTAGCAGCCAGTACATCAGAGAGCTTGGCAGCTCTTGAGGGGCCCTGCATCCCTGTGGTGGCATGAGACAGAATGTGCCAGCATAGCTGGCTTAGGAAGAAGCAGGGTGGACATGTCCGGGATGCACCAGGTTCTGCTGAATTCTTCTTCACTGAAGACCAGAAATAAGTGCTTCACTTCCACGGGAGTGCCGCTTGGATCCCTGGTCATTCAGTACACTTGATATAGCAAGTGCCTAGTGGACCAGAGTGAAATGGTTTTGCTGGTGAGCTGGGGTGGAGCGCCTGTGGTCTTGCTCCTTTTTCCATTAGTGGTTGAGTGCCTGTTGTACTGGTGTTATAGGTGACCGTGTTGGGGAGACTCGCAGCTGATGGGATGATGCAGAGGCCCAGTCAGTCTGAGTGAGATGAGGGAAACACATCAGAAACCTGCCATGTCAATGAGCAGGGAGCTCAGGCATTGACATTTAGTTTGTTTGGTTGTGAATTTCATTAATGATACGAATATAAAACTACTCCATAAAATTATAGCAAGAATAAACATGCTGATCAAAATTTGGCAAGCCGCGAGGCACACAGAAATGTTATTATTTATTTATGTTAAGTAAGAAGCATTATCCCAGGAATAAACTTTCTAGGCAATACCTTTACCTGCTTTCCTCCAAATACAACTTTTCTCTCATGTCAGATGTTGTGCTCATAGCTGAGTGTGCTGTAATCCCAGCATTTAGGAGGTGTGGTGGGGGGGGGCTGCCATTGGTCCCTGAGTTCGAGGTTAGTCTAGTCTACAAGTTCTGTTCTGGGTCAAGGTAGGTTACAGAGTGACACATTACCTCAAAACGGCAGCAGCAAAAGCATTCCACTGATTAAAAACTGAATCCCCCAGTATTGCCATGCTGTACGTGACAGCTATATAGAAGATTTGGAGGTTCACATTGTTCCATATTTGAGTGTCCTTGTATGTGTGTTCAAAGGATTTAAAAACTATATAATATTAATTCTTTCAAAATGTCATGCAATGTATTTTTATCATATTCACCTTCCATGCCTCCCACCCTGCTTCCAACCTCCTGGTTCTTATATATTTTAAAAAGATTTGTGTATTGTGTATTTGAGTTTTGCATGGATATATGTACACCACTTGTGTGCTTAGCGTCTGTGGAGTCAGATGAGGGCATCGAATTCCTTACAACTGGAGTTACGGATGGTTATGTCCCACCATATCAATGCAGGGCACTCAAGCCCAGCCTTCTGTAAGATCAGGAAGTGCTCTCAACCACCAAGTCACCATTTCAATCCTATTTATTTATGTATTTATTTATTTTATTAAATAACACTTTATGTTATTTAATGGCTTATGTATTTAGTAACTTACTGAGTCCAGCTTGAGTTGCCTATATACTCACAGGAGTGGAGCCATCCCCTGGAACCTGCTAGATACACCAGGGGCCACACCCTTAAAGTAAACCAACACACCCTCTCCCAGAGGCCATCAATTGTCAGTAGTTCCTCAGTTAGGGAGGAAGGGGTGCATGAGCTCTGCCTTCTCTGAGTTCAAAAGTTAACTGGTTTGATCCTCTTCACAGGGGGCAGTGGCTGCTGGGAGTTCATGAGGACAGCAGTCTGCTCATGTCCAGAAGACAGTTTCCCTCTGGTCCTGTCTACCCTCTGGCTCCAGCACTCTTTTCATTTCCTTTCTGTGGTGACCCCTGAGTATTTCAAATCAGTGATGTAGATGTCTTGTTTGTAGATTGACATTTATTTTCTGCACTTTGATCAGCTGTGAGTTTCTACACTAACCACTATCGCTGAGCAAAGAAATTTCTCTGATAAGGACTAGGAGAGCCACACTTGTTTATAAGCCTAGAGATGCACATTTAGAGGGCAGTTTGATACTGTGTCCATCTAATGAAATATTATTAGTAGGTTCACCCTTGGGACCTGTGACCTCCTCAAGCATCAATTCTTGGTTAGATTTTTCAGTACTAGGCATGTGTCTCTTCTTGTGGGGTAGACCTTAAATCCAAGTCAAAAGTGGTTGGTTACTGTTATAATATTTGTGCCACCCACTCTGGCACCCATGGGCCTGTCTTTCTGCAAATGTTTTTGATGATTTGAAAACAGATATATGCCCTGTGGGTCCTTGATAGCACGCTGTCTCTTCTGTTATTAGCCACAATGCTGCTTTCTGGCTTTCTTCATGAACTCTCAAGAACCTGTTGAATGGCAAATAATTCGTAAACTTTGACAACATAGACAGAACACATGGAGAGGACACAGAGAAGTTAAAGTATATGATCATGAAACCATAGACTTCCAGTTCCAGCTGGAATTTAAGAGCCTTAGGGTGAATATGGGCGTACTTTTGTTAAATAGTATAGCTTGTGTGGCTTTTGTGTTTTGAAGGAAGCTAAGAGAGCCAAGGGGAGAAGATACACCCTCCCACTATATCATGGTTATTTATTTATTATTCACTTATTCATGGCTGATGTAGAGGAAGATAGTGTGTCTTTGTGACCCTGAACCTCCACCGAGAGGGTACATCAAGGAAGATGATGTCCCAAGCTCACATGCACGAACCGGAAGCTCCAGTCTTTCTGACACACTGAATGATGATTTTATTTACTCCATTTTGCTTGGTACCACCCGATTCTGGTACAACTGCTTTGTTCACAGACATCATTTGACATGTGCCCTTCCTACCAGAGCTACCACATGGGCAGAGTTGTAGTTGAATGTCTGTACTCAGGTGGACATATACTGTGTATGCATATGTATATGTCTATATTCATATGGCTAATCTCATGATTTCAGAGAGACCTTGTCTATTTGTTGCATGCCTCCCCCTCCCCTCAGACATAGGCACACAGCATGGTCCTTTATTAACAGGAACCTAAATTTATTTCAGGCACAACGACTGGTTCGCTAAGAGCCCATACTTTTTCATGCTGATTGCAACTCTAGTTCCCTTCCCACTGGTTATTAATCTGAGCCTAGCAAAAATCCCGTTTGGTTCTGTGTAGTAGTAATGCTCTTAGATCTGAGAGAGGTCGTGAGGAGAGAGATGACTGCCCCTCCTGCCTTCCCTCACTCCTCCACACAGATCCAATGGCACCCGAGAGGACTGAAGCACCATGTTCCACGGGCTCTGCCATTCAGAGCAACTTTCCTACAAATCTCTTTTTATTGGCATTTCCTCCAATTTAACCAGCCCTGAATTGCATTTGAATCAGTTGAGAGAAAAGGGGGGAAGGAGATAGGAGGAGCCCCCCACCTCTCCTGGAAAAGCAGTCACCGCCAGCTTTATTTGGTAAAATGCTGCAATAGATGCTTGTCAGAAATAATTTATTCCTGTTAGCTGTAATCTGAAGGAAAACAGATACAAGTCCTATAGTTTTTTTTTTTTTAAAAAAAAAAAAAAAAAGGAAAGGAGACTTGCTTTCGCTGACAGTACAAAGGTGTCATATACAAGAAGGATTGACACAGACCAAGGGGTCTTGTGGGAAATATGATAATAACTATAAAGAAGACAGATTATTCCCCAGTTGCCAACATTCAAACCTTTTTACAGTCAGTTCAAACATATAAAACTTTATTGCTGTAGCAGAAAGGGGAACAATTTCTGGTCGCACAGCTTTCCCAGGGCTGGGTTTATACTGTCTGTGTTATTGCTCTATAGTGGCATTTTAAAGTTTATTGAACAAGACTTTTACAATTGAAGGAAGTATATAAAACTGTAAATTTATTAGATTTTTCAGGGTAAGTTCCCTTTCTAGTTGAGCTCAAGAATTTGGAGCACGAGAAACTGCTAGTTACCAAACTTATTAATATTAAAGACAGAGAACGCATGATTTGGACCCTAACTGATCTTAAAATAATAATAATAATAATAATATCATTGTGTTATTGAGTGTCAGAGATCTGGGGCTGTAGGATTGGATGGGTACACGTGTATAGGACCTGGCAAGCCAGATGTATTTATTTTTCACTAGCTAAAAAGTTAACGTTTGTATATCTTAGTGTATTTGATTTTAATGCAATTGGTCAGGATACTCCCTGTACAGCCACAGTGTCTCAAGGTAAATGTTTCTTCCTCTATCTGCTACTGGCTGGACAGCATTTTTTAAGCAAGTGGTTCAATGCAAGTCCAGGTGGAAGGCTCTAGAGCAGCGGATCTCAACCTTTCTAACGCTGTGACCCTTTAATACACTTACTCAGGCTGTGGTGACCCTAACCATAAAATCATTTTCATTTCTATGAAACTGTAATTTTGCTACTGTTATGAATTGCAATGTACCTATCTGATATGTTGGATATGTGACCCCTGTGAAAAGATCATTTGACCCCAAGGATGTCGTCGTGACCCACAGCTTGAGAACCACTGCTTTCAGAGCACATTTGATATACAAATATAACTGTACTTTTAAGATTTTATTTATTTATTTTTACTTTATGTGTATTGGTGTTTGCCCGAACGTACATCTTTGTGCTATGTACATGCAGTGCCCAAGGAGACCAGAAGAGGGAGTCAGATCCTCAGGTGATTGTGAACCAGTCTCTGGGTGCTGGGAATTGAACCCTGGCTCTCTGGAAAAGCAGTCAGTGCTCTTAAGCAATAAGCCATCTCTCCTGCCCTACAGCTATATTTTTGATATGCAAGATGATACTAATTCTTTGATTATGATCCTTTTCCTCCCTCCCTCCCTCCCTCCCTCCCTCCCTCCCTCCCTCCCTCCCTTTCTTTCTACTCTGCCCTTTTCACTTTTTAAAAGTTTGGTGGGAAGGCTTATAATGTTAGTAATAATTTGTATAAGGACTTTGTGATTTCAACAGCATGAGTGTTTGAGGTCACCTAGTTTCTTGTGGTTCTGGAAACTACAGGTTGTTCAGCTGCATCCCTCAGGTACTGTCTACAGATACTAGTAGCACCCTAATATCACCAGATACTGCCAGATGTCCTCTAGGAGACATATGCTCCCCAGTTGCAAAACACTCAAATATATAGTACTGTAACTGACCCGGGGAGGGGGGGAATAAAACCTCCTTTAAGTAAGTAAGATGGATTGTGTTTGATAATTTACAAAAAAGTCAGCAACACCCCTAATTAGTTACCACAAATTAGATGAGTATCTACTTTCAGAAATACATAACCATGTCCTATTTTCCTGCTTTGATCTGCAGGCTTATGGGCATATCTCCTTTTTAAGCCACAATTCATATTATCTGATGCCTAAACGCAGATATATTTTGCTTTTTTGCTTTTATATGTCTATGCAGAGCTCTGTGCGTGTGTGCATGTCTGTGTGTGTGTGTGTGTGTGTGTATGTGTGTGTGTGTATTATGTGATTAAATACAGTGAGACTTGAGAAACACAGAAATGATTTTGATTATAATTTCCTTATGTGACAAGTTTAATTTTGAGATATTGTCTACTTGTCTTTAATTTTCAATTTGTGTTCTTAGATTTCTCATCTTCTTGAGGAGGTTTTAGTAGTGGATAGTTAAAAGCATCTAAACCCATTGCTGATAGTACCTGGTTACCCCCTAGTCACCTGATTTACAGGCACCTGTGAGGGAATGGGACTTTGATCTGGCACTTGGTGCTAATGGCTCTAATGGCCACAGGTAGCATCTTCAGAGATAAGTAAGCCAATAGATTAAGTTATAATAGGGCCTTTCACTTCTGATTGCCTGAGTTTTGAAATTTTGGTCATGTTTTTTTTAAAGTAACTGGACCCTTGTGGTTTTCCTGAGGGTCATCTCAGAAGTATTTCTGTGAAGCTATTGTGCTTTTTTTTTTTTTTTTAAATCTCTTCTGTCTTTGATTGCTTTGTGGTGCAAACCATATGACCGTTTCTCCCTTTCCTACTTGCCATAAGTGTATGTCACTGTCACTGAGCCCCTAGCCCATAGATGTATTTGAGGTTCTCTTCAGGTGAACTCTGTGATAAGTGGTATCCTTTAGTTCCCGAGTGTCTTTCTGATAAGATGAGCATGTTTTATGTGGTTGAAAGATAAGCCTTTGGGACCTGCTGGTGTCTCTGGCTGTGACATTCATGGCGATCTTTAAAGTAGAATCACTCCCACTCCTTCAATTGCGTTCGCTTTTCTTTGACTGTGGTAGACTTTCCATAAACTTCTGAGCTCCTGAGTCCATGATTCCTCTGGTGCCTATCGATAGCAGTGCGGCCTCTCAAAGTCACATCTATTTAATACACCTGTTTTTGAACACAGGCCATTGGAGAAGTGTTCTTAGATTCCATTTGGGAAGCTGCCATCTGTATAGATTATGGTTTCAAAACCTTATAAGGTTAAATAAGGCACTCTCAGATTTAAGTAATGACAAGAAGTAGGAAGATTTGAGTGCACTGAGCGGAGGAAAAAAAAATACTCAGCCCCTTGTAGCACTCCAGAGAAGAAGAATTTTCATTAAGACTGTTTACACTGTCTGGTGTAGGAGTCCCCTTCCGTGTAGTAAGTAGCAGAAATGCAATCTTATAAAATCACCCAAGGAAAATAAAGAAGCTACATTATTAAATAAGCACCCCAACTCCAGACATGTATTTGTGGGTGAGCCAAGTCCTATCCTTGTTCTGAGGTCCTGAATTGCCTTCCTTATACTTGCCACCTGCAGAGGTGAACTGGGAGAGAATGTGCAGTCTTTGTAGGCCGAACAGGAAGTAGCTTGGGCAATGCAAAGCAGCAAATGTCAGGGAAGTCCATAAGCACTGATCTTTTATGAGACCTTGGGTATTCTGCTCATAGCTCAGCCAGCACTGAGATCGGAATACAGATTACAGAAGGGAGCGTTCATGACATGAAGCCCAGGCTGAAATCTTCCCAAGGTTTTAACTTGCCTTACCAAAAGAATATTTTGTTATTTTATTTGGCAATATTCCCACAGGAGGCCAGGAAAGAAAACATTGACTAAGCCTGGGTAGGGCTCACCTGGAGAGTGTAGTTGTGAAAGTGGTAGTGTACTGATGAGGTGTGTGTGTGTGTGTGTGTGTGTGTGTGTGTGTGTGTGTGTGTGTATGAGTGAGATAGAGACAGAGACAGAGGCTCCATCCCCTGCAATCCTGTCTTATTTAAGACTCCTATGCTGAAAACAGTAGAGCTACTTATGAATTCACTCCAGCTTCATGGTGAGAGAATAGAGGACCCCACGTTGAAATGAATTTATGCCTAAGACCTTGTCTTGAGAATGCAAATGGGTTTAAGAATCTCTCTCTCAAGAAAAGGAAAAGCAAAGCAAACCCAGAGACTGGAAGAACACAGGAGGAAGAGTAAATGTGTTCTGCTGCTCCCTGAGGTAGCTGTGGGTCCTGCTAAGGCACCACTGTAGGCAAAAACAAAGTTTCTGGGTGTCTGTTTGTAAAGTGATTTAATGTCCAGCCCAACGGAAGCTGATGGCCATGAACCAAAGTCAGGCTTTGGATTGTGCTGTGGGGATTAGAGCAGGGCACTGGGGTAGTCACAGACAAGGTCAGCGCCGGCTAGCGTAAGCGATGTGGTCCTCCCACAGGCCTAGATTTGCTTTGTCACATCTGATAGCTCACGTGGCTCATGGCCAGGTGAAGCAGGGTGACCTCAGCCTGATGCAGGTGCCCAGAGTGGTACCTAAGATACAGGAAGCATTGGATGAAGAAAAGAAACAAATTCAACCCAAACCTACTCAGTTTGATGTCCAAGGCCAAGAAAGAAAGACTTGGAGAGAGTCTACATTGATTTGCCCATGGCCAACTATGTAGATTTGCCTTGTATGTTTCCTTAAGAGCCTCAGTTTCCCCACCTCTAGAATGGTGCCTTAGATTTGTTGTGGCGATTATATATGCTCTAATTACTCAGCCTAGCTCCTGACATATGCCAGCCACCTAATAAATAGTTGTTTATGAACATATGGCTCTTGTTTATCTATCCCCGCCCCTCTACAAGCATACTCTACTGCTCCAAGCAAAGAAACCCTGGCAGCTCAGGAGCTCTGGTTTGGATTGCTGCTTTGCTCAGCTAAGTTGCTTGAGTCTGTGGCCTGCATCAGGCTGAGGTCTAGAGAATCAACAGAAACACTGATGCATAGATGCTCTGTGTAAGGCTGGGCACAGTTCTCAGGTACCTGTCCACTCGCGGTATTGGCCACATATCAGAAGTACGATGGTAGCAGGTCAGCAGATACTCACTAGCCTCCATCTTTTCCTTTGAAAGCTCCACCAGCTCCTACCTTGTGGCCCTGGGTAAGCCAGTCCAGTTTCTAAGAAATTAGAGACCAGCCAGGCCAGACGGCCTGTGGACAAAAATGAGAGTCACACCCCAGAGAAACAGGCCTGGCTGCCTGCTTTGAAAAAACAAACAGCAGCAAAACTTCTTGTTAGCCCCAAATGACGAAGGAACAAAACTAGATGCACCGAAACAGAAAGAATAAGAAAGTCAAAAACAGAAAAATGAGGGGAAACACCGTCATTTGAATCAGCTACCGCTGAGCTCCACTCCTGCTCTCTGAGGAGGGCTCACATGGTCTCTGGATATTTTCAGACACTGGTGAAAGTTTAGAAAAGACCCTCAGAACCTTCAAACCATGTCAGTGCTCTGAGGGCTAAGACCACTGAAGCCTCTAGCATGGTCTATGGGGACCACTGCAGCGTCCAGCAATGTCTACTGGCCGGTCCTTTAGTGATTTTGCAAAGCAACCCAAGCTGTGTTTTGTTGGGAAAGTGGTACAACAAATGCAGGTGTTGAAAAGCCATGGGAAAAATAAAAGGAATTAAGACAAAAATGTGCCTCAGGCTCACTTCATCTGTCATCAGAATCTCTTGTCTCTTTTCCCTTTTGAAGTTGTTGTTATTGCTGGAGCATTACCAGGGACTCTACTTCCACTTGACAGTAAAATAGCAATGGGTATCTTAGGACCAGGGTACTTTGTCCATGTGTCCTGAAGAGATTGCATGGAGATGGAGTGGGTGGGTGAGCTGGTCACAGGCCTCTGGAAGCATGGCATAACGGTGTTGTCTAGATGTAGGGTATTGGACCAGTGAGAGCTGGGGATTCAGCAGTTCAAAGGCTGCTTCTGTGTAAATCACAAAATTATTCTGAAGATTTGTGATTCTTCCTGAATCTCATCTATCTTCTTGGCCTTTGTGATTCTTGCTTGTTTATCCTTAACGTCACCAGGAGCTGAGCTTCCTCTTGGGGAACTTCTCCACTCTTTTTAACGTACCAAGTATGTGAGCCATTAGTGGGGGGAGCTGCCAGGTTTTTATGCTAAGATGGAGAAGATAGCTCAGGATGTAAGGAGGAGCCAAGAGAGTAACTAGAAAAGTGTGTGAGCAAGGAAACGCAACTTGAAGATGTGTGGTGACTTGAGACTCCAATGGATGAATGCAGAGCAAAAGAATGAGCATTGGCAGCTGGTGCAAGGTGGGGTGCTTATCTGCCTCAGAGTCCCACCTGCTCATAGTGACCCCCATCTGGCCAGCCAGGTGTGAGGTATAGCGTAATAACAGGGAGGCCCTGAAGGGAGCCTACTGCTGAGGAGAGATGCACCTGCCTCCTGGACCCCTTTGCTGTGGACTGTCTTCCCATTTTCTTCAGCTTCTTTGTCGCCACTGTGTTTAAGATGCCACTCAAGGGGGATTAGAATGCATCCCTTTAGAGAAGAGCATGGTGGCTTCTGACTTCCTGCCAAGATCAGTGGCTCAGGGCTCAGGTCTTTGCGGTCAAGATTTCTCTACTGGCCTGGAGACACACAGTAAAATCTTTCACCTCAGCTTTTGGGGGATACAACACCCCCACTTGCGTGGCCTGATTCCCTTGGTTAATGAATGTCTGCATAGGGAAGGCAAAGAGAGCATATGAATGCTTCAAAAAATACTCAGGCTTGTCACACAGAGTCTGGTATTCAGAAACAGGGAGGTGGGAGTGAGCTGAACAGGGGGTGGTCCTATGGACACCTGGTGCAGGGGTGTGAGTCCAGGCTGAAGTGACAGCCCAGGTTCTATCACTGATTTGGGGGGCTGAGGAACAGAGAGCTACGTGGATTCTCTGCTAATTTTTTCCCTCACTGTTAGAATAGAATCAGAAAGGCCCCATCTGCCTTTTAGGGAAAGGTCATGCTTGGTGACTGGTAACATCTGGGATAGGGGCAGTTCATTATGCCACCAGAATATCAGTAGCTCAGGTGTTGGGAACCAGGGAAAGAAGAGGGGATTAAAAGAAAGAGAGAGAGAGAGAGAGAGAGAGAGAGAGAGAGAGAGAGAGAGAGAGAGAGAGCGAGAGAGAGAGAGCGAGAGAGAGAGAGAGAGAGCCAGCCAGCCAGCCCTGCTGCCAATCGGGCAACTCTGCCTGTCTACAGGCTGCTGCGACCCACTCGTTACAATTAAAATGAAGTGTCCGTCAGCGGCTATCTTCTCTGTGTGGCCCATATGTTTCTGAGCTGATACTGTCCGGATTATTCTGTTCGGGAAAACGATAACGGCTGTTTATAACCTTGGCAAAGACTGAAGCCTAATCAGGCTGGAGCACATTTTCACCGACTGGCTGATAAGAGGCTGTTAGCGGCCTTATCGCTGGGGAGAGATAGGCCAAAATAAGCAGATCTGTGAACACAGTAGCCCAATCGAGTGGTCCACACTCTGGCCCCAGCTTTCCTTTTAGATTCCCTTTTCCAGGTTGATAGCAGAAGGCACAGAGGAAGGAGGTGGGGTGGGTGGTAATGTGTGCCCCGATGGGGGTCGGTGTGAGGTAGAGGGGCCGTTAATCAGCACGGCGAGGCAGAGGGTCAGTCTGGCTCCTGGTGCTCTGGGCTCTCTTCAAATGAGGGAAAAGACAAGCAGGTCTTTGGAGACAAAGGAAGGGAAGGGCCTGTGTTTCCCGGCCTGGTGTGTGGGCTCTTTGCCTGTTCTGCTCAGTGGCTTCTGCTGTGGTCGGAATTTCCATCCAGACAGACAATCTGAGATGCTGAGGTTCTGCTAGCGTATTCTTCCCGACCCTTCCCAGCAGCAGGGTCTGATTTTGCTTTCCTGTCTCAATCCATATTGCCTGGGCATCTTCATGGCGTCTCCCTAGAGGGACATTTTCTTCAAAAGCACCCCTCCTCACTCATGCAAAGACCAGACACAGAATTAGGATTAAGAGGAAGGACACAGACAGGCAGGTCCATGAGCACAAAGATTCTTGTGCTGATCATCGGTGCAGCTCAAGGCATCCCGATCATCCTGTATTCATAACCCCAGGGAGGGGTCGTGAGCTCTCTGGGAGGAGCTGATTTCTGCATCTTAGTGTATCTGTTTCATGGGAAAGCCTCCTTGAACTTGCCCCTATATAGCTATACCAAAAAGCCACGTCTGTAGTGAGCTTTTCTTTTCCAGCTTAGAGCAAAAAGAGGGGAATACAGTTCAGTGAACTAACCGCAGAGAGGGAATGCTATATGTTTTCAGCCTTTTGAAAGAACTCCCTGTGCATCGTCATTACTATTATTGTTGTTGTTATTGTAATTGCAGTACTGGGAATCAAAGAGCCTCATGCAAGTTAGGCCAGCACATGGCTCCTAAGCTATATTACGAGCCCCAAACAGTGAAGCCTTGTATTTTCCTCATACATTTTGTACAAATGTCCATCTCCTTAAGGACAACAGATTTTTAAGTTATTTTTCTTTATTGTCCACTTCGTCTGTTTGATTCTTTCTATCCCCTTCTCTCCCCTCCTCCTCCTCCTTCTCTCTCTCTCTCTCTCTCTCTCTCTCTCTCTCTCTCTCTCTCTCTCTCTGCAGCTGCCTGTTATGGGAGTCACTTTGTCTTTCTATGATTGAAAGAGGAGAACTGGATGGTGGGAAAGAGGGGCTACGGGGTCCCAAGCCTGGGGGAGGGGAGGCACTTTCAGGGCATGCAGACTAAAGTAGGCACAGAAGGCTGCAGAGAGTATTATGACCATTATCATGCTAATCTATTTACAAGGCTCTCTTTATTCATTAATCTTTGAATAGCAGAATCTCCTCTACAGTCTGAAATAAGAACCACCTGTGCCTCTTGGACCCCAAAATAAAAGTAGAGAGAAAAAATGACATGTCGAACGAAGCAGGAAGGGGGGAAATTAAATAAACACAAAAGGATTCAATCCCAGACCTTCTGTCAGATCTTTGCATAGATGATCTCACAGCTCACAGGCCACAAAATGACCACTTGGTAATTTAGGGACCAGCATTCAACATTATCCAAGGAGGGAGGGAGACACGGCAGTGACGTTATTCAATGGTCTGATTTTAAAAATATAAACTTGGTTTTTCTGTGTTAATCTCTATTGTTCCCCTTGGAAGTCAGCACTAACAAACTGAACACTTTTTAGAAGCACTTTAGAGTCACCAGTTGTCCCATTAAAGGAAATACGGGTTCTCAGAAAATTGATGGGAACAGGAAGCCAAGCTGGAAAAAGACATATTATCTGTGAAGAGCCCCATTGTCTCGTACACCTGCATCTAAGCGTTTTTTACATGGGAGCTACAGGTCTATTTGTTGCATCAGGCGTAGATGGGTTACTCTACCTACAGTGCCCTTGAGAATGCTGCTACCCTGTGTTACAGTACAGTGTGGAGGACTCGGGACCTGGAGATAGAAGGATATCAGCCTTCCTTTTCATTTTTGCCCAGGTGGCAGAAATGGCCGTTTTAATGTCTACAGTGGAAGACACATTCATGTTTGGGCCTGAGCATCGTCTATGAAGAATGCGTCAATGCTGTGGGCATGAAACAGTTTCCTTATTGCTTTATACAGGACCTTAAATTCTCCAACTAACAATTCTAATTCAATCCTATGATCCAGAGACTTAGCTATTTAGATATAATCAGCAAGCCTTGTTTCTCACAAGTGACAGAATCATGGAGATGGAGGGACCTGCTTTTTAGATGAGAAAATTTAGCCTTATGAGAGAGGTCTGGACTGGCATGCCCTGCGAGTCTGAACCAGGAACCCAAACTAGGAAATTTTGCTTCATAGTTCTATGCTTTTTCATCTTTTTTTGATGACTTTATGTTATGATTTCATAATAGATAAAGCCTTTAACATGAATCCCTTAACTGTCCGTGCCACTGTTTATTCCTTTGTAGAGTAAGCATTATGTGTAATTTCTCTACTGATTGTTCTTAGAGCTGGGACTGTACCATCTATCCTGTGTTTCCCAGGGCACCTAGCTTACGTCTGTAGACAAAGATATTCAGGAAACATTGGTTGTAGAGGAGGTGAATGAATGAGTGAATACAGCTTATGATTGGGCTTCTCCAGTGATGATTTCTTTATTAGATGATTTTCTTAAGTCACATGCAAATGCTCAGCCACCCATTTCTTGTGTGTTCAGAAGAAACAACGGCATCTTTGGTAATGGCAGTGGAAGGGGATCTTTCCAAATTGCAGAGTGCTGATTACATTCACCAGATTGTGTTATTTGTTGTTGTTAGAGTGTCTTGCTCATGACTAGAAAGGCCTAGCGACCTTGTGGACCTGCTAACCTTGAGTTTGAAACTATCCCTTGCAGAAGTCAGTGTTCTTTTAGATGCTCCAAGAGTCTGTTCAGGGTATTGGAATCACATCATCTGTCTGGAGCAGGAAAGAACCTCTATGAAACCATGGAGGGATATTTGATAAGTATTTGTCAAAAAATGGGTGAAAGCGCAACCATAAGATATCTGCTCAAGCTCCACTGGTCCATGCTTTCAAAGCACAAAAGCAGACTGGGTAACTTTTAGCTCCCCTTTCAAAATATATGACTCTTTGAATTATTTGAAATCTATCCTGACTCAGAGATGCTCTCCAAGATGACTCTCCATCTCTGGGTCTTCTGCATTTTGACTTGAAGATGCTGGGGCTGTGAACCTATAGCTTAGACCACCATTTGTATCTACATTCCAAGCCTCTTCTAGTCTCTATAGCATGGCATGATTATTCACCCAGGCCGATGCTGTCTCCAGTCTCTCAAAGCAGCCATCCCGAGAGGTCAGAGGCCACAGCACAGATTATTTTGGTGGGCGGAGAGGAAGGTTAACAAAATTGCTGTTTTGTTAAATCTAACTTGCTTCTCAGAGGCATGTGCCTGGCATATTTGGGTCATTAAATACAAAGACAGTCTGCTTAAGAATTATGCCAGCAAGACATTTTCAGATCATACCTAAATGGCGTGTGTAGTGACTGCCAAGTAGTGTTTTTATGTGTATGTCTTTGTCCTCGCCACCCACTGATCTGCGTTAGGCAGAGGTGCTCTGTACTAAATGCAACATCGTTCATTCTGGGATCGCAGACCCTTTCATAAACACTCAGTCACTTAAGACTCTTGTGAGTTAAATAAATAATAAGCTCCTTACCCTTTGAACAGAACATGAAGCCTAAATATTGAAAAATTAGGCCATTTAGCCCAAGGCAGAATGAGCAGAGAAAGCATGACCTGGTGAGCCAGACCTAAGTGCCAGCAGCAAGGATTTTGATCTGTAAACATTTCACTAATAGCAGATTGGAAGGAAGAATTGAAAAGGGTCTTTCAGCCAGTCTGTTAGCTTTTATTCAGCACCTGGTGTGTGCCCAGTACGAGGTTAGGAACCATTCAATGGGTCCGAAAGGGCTAATACATGCACCGTTCTTTCTTGCAAGACTTACAAAACATTCTTTCAATTTGCTGAGCACACTCTGGGTACCAGACTGATCAATGCGAACTATATATAAAATATTAAATACTGGAATGCAGACAGTGTGTGATCGTAGAGGCAGAGAACAATTGCTTTGGGTGTAGGGATGGCAGAGGTAGTAATGGGCAAAAAAATGGGGCTAAGAGCTGGAAAGTGGAGAGAAGTGGAGTCAGCAAAAGGTCACAGAGTATCATACTGGAGAAGAATCGAGTGAGCCAGCACAGAAAGGATGTCATTTCCATAGCACATCTCTCTCTGTGTGTCCGTTCTCTTCCTGCTAACAATAAAGGAAGCCATACTGGGTGGCACTGTGCCACCACTGGAAATATAGCTGAGGGTGACTAATGTGTCAGTAGCTTCCAGGGTGGGACGTTCTGTGGTCACATGCTGTCGCAGGGCAGTGGCACGAATGTTTCTTTCTCTCTTTATTTTCTCCTTTAATTTGTTTTTTTTTTTGTTTGTTTGTTTTTGTTTTTTTTTTTGTTTTTTTTTTTTTTTTTTGCATTTTCAAGACTATAATTGTACTTATATCATTTCCTCTTTTTCTTATTCCCCTCCTGACATTGATATTTCTTGAGAGTTTCTGTGCAAAACAAGGCTTTCAGGACATTTCATGGGAGACTTCTCTCCACTTTTCAGTGCCAGTCTTTGGGAAGAAGGAAGCCCCCTCCCTACATGCCACAAGCATCGATAAAGACTGGCAATGCTTGGGTGTCCCAATATCCCTCCTCTCTCAGACTGAGCTCTGTCTAGAATTTTCAGGCAGGTGTTCCCATAAATAATGCAGCTAAAAATACTTTCAACAGCAGCTGGGGCTTCCTTAGCTCTGGGACGGTGGGAGTACAGCATCCCAGCTCCTTGGACAGGTGTGTATCATCACTAGAAAGTGGTAACACACTCCAGTTGCATCCTTATGTAGATTGAGGTCTCCTTTCTGTTGGAAGAAACAAAACATTTATTTCCTGCAGCGTTACCTGGAAATATGTGTTTTTGGTGTTAACACATAAGAGCTTAAAAACAGGTAAAGTAGTGGGCCTCTCTTTGGGAACAACTGTGGCTTCTGAGTGGTAGGTAGAGTTCACATTGTTACCATTGTGTCTGGGTATTGTCCATTGCAGACCCCAGCAGAGCTCCAAAGAATTAAATGGTATTGGTAATCATGTTGATGACTGTTAGTGTACCAGCAGTCTTTTATTAAATACCTACTATGTGTCATATACCAAGCATATTTGTTGTTCTATGTAACCCTCTAAAGTGCATTGATGTAGACTGTACACTGAAGAGAGTAGATGTTCACTTTGCTTGGATTCAGAAAGCAGGATTTGAAATAACATACCTTGCCCATAAATGCTTTGAGTCCAAGGTGGAAGTGGGCATACCTTAGTATGAATTATATTTGCATTTCCATTCCATGTAATGTGGCATGGTTTGCTCTTTCTCCTCAGATCTAAACTTGCCATGCATATTAATATATACTGTATAATAATTAACCTGTGTTATTAGCATTATAGCATACCCAAGGAGGAATTCTGAGAAACTTACATATTTCATTTAGAGAGAGAACATGCCACCTCAGCATATATAAAGACAACCCAGGTAAATATCTTCCGCTTTCTATACAATCACATTTAGATAATCTGTGGATGTAATCCTGGGAGTGTGTGTGAGATGTTCAAGGTGGCACTCTTATTGGGTACTGGTCTTACAGACTTAGCTATGGTTAATATAAGTAGAAGAATATTGGACATCCAGGAATATTTAGGCCGTGGGCGACAATTACAATTCTCAGTACAAATCTGTGTTCCTTGTATATGTCATTGCCACATGATGAAGATTTCAATGGCATTGGCCTCAGAAATGAGTAACCCAATTCTGAGTTGCCTCAGCTTGGGGGTGAGTCTTTCTCCCCTCTGACTTGGTAACACCAGAATTCACAGGGAATTGAGACATTGACTGCCAAGACTATATCAGTGTAGTAGAAATACTGTATCAGGATCTAGTTTAGAAAGTGAGATAATTTTCCAAATTTCCACTTACAAAATGTGAAACTATTGTGATGTGCAGGGGAGACAGAGTTTGGGTCTTTTGAATGTGAGATAATTGCCCAATTTTTCCAGTCTTCGTAGTAAATTACTCTTCCCCAAGATGAACCACACTTAGACCTAAATGGAAGAGGAAGGCCTTACCCTCAGGATTCAGCCAAGGGACAACTTTTGGTTGATGACAAAGGTGTTTCAGAATTCCACTCACTTTCCCATGGGCAATGATCCCATCAGATATGATAAACTGAACAAGCTAGGAGGACCTAGCAAGAGCTCCAGAGACCTGCCCACAAATGCTGGGCTGCAAAAGTCAACAAATCAGGTAGCGTCCCAGGACCAAGTACTTCCATGGCAAGCCGTTTTCCTGTTCACTTGCTTTCTTGTTTAAGTATGAGGGACTCCTTTCTGATATCTAGAGTAAAATGCAGAATCCAAAGCATGATCTCAAAAATATTACACTTCCAGGATTGTTTGAAGACACAAGAGTGGGCATCCAAAAAGGTCGCCATTTTTACTTGGATTGGGTATTCGAAAACATTAAGCTTTTAATCTGAGTTGAAAACACTTTTGTAGGAGATCAGTGAGTCAGTTTGTGGTATATTGAAATCACTTGGGACATTTTAAAATGTTGTTCATGCCATGGTTCACATCAGGGAGTCAGTTTGTGGTATATTGAAATCACTTGGGACATTTTAAAATTTTGTTCATGCCGTGGTTCACAATTTGAGGATATAGGGAGACTTCTACTTGTGCATCTTGGGAAGCTCCCCCTGGGGATGCTATGCTATCTTTCCCTAAATTGCAATCCTCCAGCTGTAGATTTCTTCATAGCAGAAATTATTTTTGTTTTTATCCAGTGCACAGCATCCCTGTCATCAGAATTGCAAGTGGCTGAGCTTTTAGGACATTTACGTGGTTTATGAACCTCTTGAAGTGCATGTATGTGGTCCACCTATGTACACATTTTTTGTTTTCCTCTTCACATGGTCTGCTATTCTGCTCCTGGTCCAGTGACATGTGGTCTGAACAGTGAGTTCATGACAAGCCTGGGCAAACTGACTGTTCATGTGTCACCCTGTCGGCAGACAGAGTTAACATCCTCAAGGTACAGCTCTCAGTCCCCACTCTGACCTTTTCGTGAAACATTATAATCAAGTTGAACATTTCCAGTTTTACTACAAATGTTTGCCCCGTGGGAAAATACTTCTCTACATTTTTTGACAATTGATTCTGAGTTTAAGGAACTAATTTGTATTGAATGCAAAACATCTAACCTCACATAGAAACTAAAAAGTGACCAAGTCTAGACTGGCCCAATTGAGTGTTTATTATAAAGACAAAGGGAGCAAAAAAAAAAAAAATTTTAGTTCTCTTATGTTCATTATTCTCTCTCTGTCTCTCTCTCCCACCCCTGTGGTTTTACAGGCTATTTTGTAGATATCTGGGTTCAAAGGAAAGGTCACCCTATCTGGATTCTGAACTCCTAGAAGGTTTGGCAAAGCCTGCTAATCTTATACTAGATGTGAGCTCCCCCTCCCCACAGCAGATTCTGAAGTGAGCAGACTGACCTCTTTGGTGGGCGCCTGAAAGCGTAATAGTCACCTGACTCTTTGAAATCAATGTCAGCATTTTACTAGCACCTACACTTCTTCCTGCCCACAAAGGAGGAGATAGATGCTTCTGAAATGCTTTGGTTTTGTCTCCAAGCCTTGAGACTTCTTCACTGGGGAGAAATCACAGACACAAAGGCTGCTGTTTTTCAGTCCCTCAAAGGTAGTAACTTTGGCTGGTGCCCCAATAGAGAGAGGGTTTACTTGGAAATATGTTGCCGCTAAACCATGAATTTAACTTCTAGGAGCAAGTTAATGTTCTCCAGTAAACTAAATGGTATGTGGACATACCTAGGTGGTGATGCTTATTAAGGTAGTAGAGATGCCCTGTGGATTACTTGTGGTACTGTGATCTCTAATTCCTTGGAAGTGATTCTGTTGTTGGACCTAGGTTGACTTAAGCTTTATGTAATATCCTTGCTGGGGCATATTCATAGTGAATGTGAGTGACCTTTTGGATAGTGATGGTGCCAGTGGTGTCCATTATCTGCAAACAGCATCAGGACATCTTTGATAGCATCGTGTCCCATTTACCTAAGTGAATAAGAAAGAGAGCAGACAAAGTCAAGGTCAGATGTCTGTCTATAAGACATCTTCTAGTCTCAATAATCTGGAAGTATTCGGAAGCTCATGGTGACTGTCTGCTTCCATCTCTGGAATTGGTCCCCTGGCATTATCACCCATGGACATTTCCAGTGGTGCCACGTGGTGAAAAGATAGGCCAATCACAGGGGAACACAGGCTCACTACTCTACTCTTCCTAAAGTGCTTGAGCAGGCATCTGACTGTTGTCTGTACACTTGGGAAAAAGGGAGGTCAGAATCTGGTGAGGGCACTGTATAGTGCCAATAGTGACTCTGCTGTGAAATTGAGAGGGAGTGTGGTATGCCCCTGGTGCAGGGCTGATGAATGGAAGAGGAAGAAAGATAATGAGTTAAATGTAAAGCCAATTGAATTCTTGAAGCTACAGGGCATTGTTCTGGAAATGTGGTTATTTCAGTCACAAAATATCTTTAAGAACATTTTATCTACATTTCCTCACTTCCTTGTTGCTGACATTGTTGTGACCAAAGGGCTATGCACATTCCACAGGTGTGAATGATGAACTTTTCATTGTCTATTAATAGACAGGCAGAATTCTCCATTTTCTCCCTGGTCCTACCCAAGACTGGAAAATGGGTGTATATATTTGTAACAGGACAGAGAGGGGCTTGTCACTTACCTATTCCCTTCAGTTTTGTTTTGTTTTGTTTTGTCTTTTGCTTGTTTGTTTATTTGTTTGAGAGTCTGTATTCCTGGTACCAAAGGAAGTATCAATGAAGAAACCAGACAGGAGCCTTGCCTTCCTGGCTCTTCCATTTTAGTGAAGAAACTCAACAACAGATATCATATAGCACACAATGCAAGACGATAAGCTGTCTACTCTAAAGTACTTCTACTTGTTTTTAATTTTTTCTTTTCAACTCAATTTTAGCTGACTGACTCTTCAGCTTCGGGCTTCCTGGCATGTGGTCCCCTGTCTGGCTAAGCCTGGCTGTCACCGATTATAGATGTCTGCGGGGCTTAGACTCCCGCTCTGTAGCCATTCCTGTTACAGAACCTTCTGGCTGCTTACCCAAGCCTTAATTTCTTATGCCCCAATCAATGGGTTGTGTGCCTTCCCCATTCTGATGCTCATTTTTTAATCGTCACTGCCTCCCTCCATGTCATCCTGCTCCATTTTTCCTTATAGACTTTTGGGTCTACTGTACCTGCTGATTGCTTAGTGGAGAGTGCTGCACATCTTCCTTAATTAATTCCATCGATCTGAAATCCCACAAGGTTCAAGGTCCTTAGATTTCTGAAGTAGCTAAATGGAATGTCTAAATTCTGGCCTTTTCCTTCTACAAATTGTTTTGCCTCAAGTAACTGAGAGGAAGTGCTGTAGTTGTATTTGTTAGAAGGAGTGTATTAATCTGCAGAGGATTCTGCATTCTTTGGGGTGTGTGTGTGTTTGTGTGTGTGTGTCTGTGTGTATGCCTGCCTGTATGCCTGCCTGTAGGTACAAACAGCCATGGAAAAGGGAGAAGGATGTATTCTTTTGCTCTATCACTCTCCACCTTAGTTCATTCAGAGAGGATCTCTCAGTGAGCCTGAAGCTCACCATCTTTTTTCAGTTAGTCTAGCTCAGAGACCTTCCTGTCTCCATGCCACTGCCTGAAGCTTGGTGGGTACAGGAATGCATGACCACATCTAGCTTTTATGTGGGTGTTACAGAAATAATTTCAAGTCTTTATGCAAATATCTTACCAAGTCACCTCACCAGCCTAGATGTGCATTTTAATATTTATTTATTTAGTTGTTGGACATGTCTTTGTACATAAGATAGAAGAAAAAAAAATATGTTTAGATCATTTTCCATTCATCCTTCTTTTATAGGCCACATTAGGAAACTACACATAATTCCCTTTTGGGACATTTCTCTCATTTGTCCTTTAATTACATACTGCTGACTCTACTGGATGTGCATCTGGGTGGCCAGTGTCTCTTTTCGTTCTTTGAGTATGGCCATCACAAAGGATATACAGTCTCTGCCCAAGTCTTCTTTGTCAAGACCAATGGACCATGGTCTATACTAGAAGGCTGTGATCAAATGCAATGGCATTGACCTTGAAGACTTATACATAGATGGCTTTCTTCTGACCCTATACCAATTGAGCAGAGAATTTCTAGGGGGACAGTCATCAAATTCATCTCAAGGGCCTATGGTATACAAGATGAGTGAACCTTCCTTGAAGTGACTCATAAATCAGTGCTGGAAGGAACTTAAGATATTATGGGCTTACTTGGGGGGATATTTTCAAATATAATAAAAACATTTAGAGATGTCAGAGGGATCTACCCACAGTAAGTCTAGGAGGGTCAGACAGAGGTAACTCACACCTTTAATCCCAGCACAGAGAATATCCAGGGAGTAGTGACCTACGTCCTTAATCCAATCTGAGTTTGAGGTCATTTTAGTTTACAGAAGGAGTTCCAGGCTCCCAGGCAGGCAGAGGTGGTGCCACGCCTTAACGGAGTGAAGAAAGTGTAAAGACAGAGCAGGCAGAAGAAGCCATGGCTCACACTGTTAGTCTCAGCATTTGGGAAGCCGAGGCCAGAGAATCTCTGTGAGTTCAAAGCCAGCCTGGTCTTCAAAGCAAGTTCTAGGACAGCCAGGACTGTTACACAGAAAACTATTTCTGGAAAAAAAGCAAAGCAAAAACAAAGACTGGAGGAGGTGGATCTGTCCTCTGATATCTCTGACTGTTTTGGTTTTGCTATGAACCAGGCCTGAAGCTACACTTTATACATATATGTTTTGAAAATGGGAAAGTACCTGTGTTGACTATGTTAAAAGTGGCTATGAAACGCAAGTCTCACCCCAAACATAACATTGCCCTTTCTTAACCCAGATGGTTTGAGAGAGGGAGGAACATTGATTGGTTGCCATTGGTTCTTGGGCTTACTCTTTATAGACCTAAAATCTGTTCTGCTTCTGCTGAGCATGCCAGATCCAAGCCATTGTGCTTCTCTGGAAAATGGATAACATAGTTGATCTGTTTGTGCTTAGTACATTGACAATCACCACAGAGTTATCGTTGAATGAATATGTGTGGTAAGTGGATGGAAGGGTTTGGAGGGAGAGTTGGACAGATAAATATTATTCTATCTACAGGATAGTACATGTAACAAGTTATGTATAAAGTATAGAGGCCATAAGTGGGTTTTGAGAAGAGTATGGGTGTCTCTCAAAGGACCTTTATCTTTCTGCCTAGACTAGCTCAGCTGCAGAGCTTCATGATGCCTACGGCTGAGGAAGACTCTGTTGCTATGCGCCGGAAGCTTAATTTTATTATTGCTCTCCCCTATTTAATGTCTGTCTCTCAGGCAGCTGGTGATGTTTTAATGAAGCTGGAATTGTATAGTCTGTAGCACTGGATAATCATAAGCTGCCGAGTCAGAATCAAATTAATAATTCATGAAATTAAAGTGTATAATTAATTTGAACCGTGCAGATGAGAAGAAGGGCGAGAGCCCATAACCTGCAAGGAGCCGGAGTGTGGGGAATGTTTATTTACTAAAGTTGGCTTCTCGTCTCCAGTAGCATACATCTGCATGCAGGTGAAAGAACATTCTGTGGATCTCATTGGATTTGGTCTTTGCCTGAAACAAGGTGCTTTCACTTAAAACTTGAAAAGATTTTCTTAGAAGCCTGGCAACATTCTAATTGGTTTGAGTTACTTTGAAAATCAAAGAAAAATCATGTTGAAGGAGAAATGAGGTGGCCAGTTTTTTGTTTGGTTGGTTTTACAGAGTTGCATGAATTCTTAGACATTGTGGGGCCTACAGAAAGCTCTGTTAAAAATTTCATTCTGTTTTGCAGGCCCAAAGGACATAAATAGAAATTTAAAACCCAGTTCTATTAATAGACTCAATAATAACCTCCCCCTCCACATACATATATTTGGGGGAAGGAGAGAGGCGAATGCAACACCTTCCTTCCTTTGACAGAGTGGTGATGTCTTATGTTCAGTATCTTTGTGTGTGTGCTCGTGTGTGTGTGTGTGTGTGTGTGTGTGTGTGTGTGTGTGTCTTATGTGCTATATACATGTGTACAAAGATGTATGTTAAGGTCAAAGAACTACATCATGTGCTTGTGCATGTGTCCACACACACACACACACACACACACACACACACACACACACACATTTTAGCGTTATACTAAAAGCACCACAGAGAAAGATAAGCAAGGTGCCTCACAGATTAGAAATCCACATTGCCAAGGTACTTTGCCTTTTTTGGCTCCTGTGCAGTGTTGGTCTCTGTTGAATATGCTAGGGTAAGATGGCATGCTTCTCCTTAGTTATGGGGTTTGTAGAACTTGCTGGGGGCTCTCCCAGGACCCTGTATTGGACCTATGTAGGCAGGTCCATTTCGACTTTCGAATGATGAGTTCAGTGGTGCCTAATACAGGATCTTTAGATTCTGCTATTTATTTCAAAAGCCTTTCCAGAGTTTGAACCTGCTAATGAAGACTGCTTCTTCACCTAGCAGATTAATTGAGAGGAGAGAGAGAGAGAGAGAGAGGGAGAGAGAGAGAGAGAGAGAGAGAGAGAGAGAGAGAGAGAGAGAGAGAGAGAGAGAGAGAGAGAGAACACCAATATTGGAGTCTGTAGTTGTCCATTCTTCCTTGTCAGGCTTTTGAGAGTTCTTGTTCTAAAGGGACAAATGACAGGAAGGTATGACACAGACTAATGATACATAAGCCCCCAAAGGTTTGGGCTGAATTGAGGTTCAATTGACTTTCCATTCTTAGGTCTTCAGAATGGTTATTTGTTCCTCACATTGGGGCCTTTGCTGTCTTCCTTTCTGTTGACACAGTTAATCAGGAGCACAGTCTCACATCCAGCAATATGTAGCACACAACTTCTCTTCAGTTCTTTGTCTTTATGATTTTCCCCCACTTGCTTTGGTTGATACCACCTTGACCTCCAAGGTCCGTTCTGCTCTCTCCAGGAAAAGTTTCAGCCCCTGGTGCCTTGCAGACAAGCTTAGGACCCAGAAACCCATCTACAGGCTGTGCTTCACTTGTAGTCCCCTTCATTCTGTTGTGTCTGGAACTATGAAGCCAGTGTGTAAACAAGGAACAGCTTTTTAGGATCAAAGTAATGGTCATCGAATATGGTCTGTTTTCAAAGCACTTTGCTTATATGACAAAATTCTCATTGTAATGTCATTATTCATCATTTTGGGGTGAGAAAACCAAGGTACAGGGTGGAGACCACCTTTTTTGCCCTAGGCAGCTAGAATAGTTGGCATGACGGCAAGACTTGTTGACCTAGCTTCTACTCGGTGGGAGCAGTCTTTGGTGACCCCAAGATTTAGAAATAAAATCTCTTTCCTTGAAGGTTCTAGAACTTCTTTCTCTTGTCTGTCTCCATTCTTAATGGGAAGCTGCTCATTGTCTTGAGTTAGTTACAGTCTTAGAGGAAAAGAATTCTGCTACATGATCATGTTTTTTAGCCATTCTAGCCTTCAAAGTTTAATCTGCTTTTGATGAAATTTAAAAATTATTGAGATTACTCTGACACGATTAGAATTTGGGGATGATGTTTTCCTGTGAACTTTTTCTTTACGCATACAGACATTTTGGTCAACTCTCAGTTGCCTTACATCATAGAATGGTAATATTTGTTATTCAAATATTCAAAGTATAACTATATTTTAAAGGCACTTTGTCCTTCCCTACCAATGTGGGCATTCCCGAATAGAGTAAGGATGGGACAGAATAATGACTAGCTGATTGGCATGTGATCAGTTTCATCACCCATGTGGCATTTAGCCCTAAATATGGCTACAACCAATGAAATAACTAATAAACAGGCAAAAAAGAAGTCTCCAAGCCTTGCCAAATCTGGATGAATGAATGATGCCATATTACAGAAATAGATGAAGTTGTCAGTGTGGCCACTTATCATTTCTAAATTAGCATGATGTATGCATTGAGTATAAAATAGAGAATATGGAATATAAAGTAGTCTTTCCAAAGTTTTGTGAGGAGAGAAATACCTACTAAAACGTATGAGGGCCAGATAAATTATTGTTGTTGATAACAGCCCCACAGCTTACAACCATGAAATAGGCCTTCAGGCCATCAGAAGGGAGCCGGAGTGGGGTGGGTAGAAAATGCTCCTGTGGGAACACAGCCTTATTAAAACCCTTTGTACTAGTTCCTAGTCTAAGAGTCTCTCATACTTCCACAAAACTGAGTGAAGCTATACTTTAGGACCCAAGTTTAGCTCATGCGCTCACTCCAACAATGCAAAATGTTGTGGTTGGTTTTTAAGAAGCAACATCAAGGTTAGGCTTGATTAACTTACAAACCCCATGGAGGAGGACTTGACCCTTAAGCAGCTCCTGAATGAGTTACTACACTCACCCCTGGGCATGCACATAAGGAGTGTATAATGAAATCCAGTAATTAACTTACTTAATTTATGTATTTGTTTAATGTGCACCCTTAATGTCTGTCTTATGGTCTTAGAAAAATCTGTACAATCTGTCACCTTTTTTCAAAATTTTAAATTATGTATGTATTCATTTATTGTATGTGTATTTATATGTGCATACCATTATATGCATGTGCAAGTTTAGAGGACAGCCTGTGCAAATAGGTTCTTTCTTTCTACTCTGTGGGTCCTAGAGATCCAATTTAGACCATCAGACTTGGTAGCCTGAGCTATCTTAAAAGCCTAATACCCTGTCTGTGTAGCTTTATTTACTAATCACTGCTGTGTCCTATTAATAAAGCTGTGTTTGGTTAAAATTCAGAGTATATTTCTTATATGGGCACTTAAGTAAACTACGTTTACAGTCATGTATTTTAGAGAGTAAATAGGAGAATAATCTTTATTGAGTGTTCTGTAACTTAGTGTGGAGCTGTAGCTCTTTGTGTGGGTCTTGTGTCTTACAGCATACACTTGTACAGTTGGGATTACCATCTGTTCTTAGGTAGTAGGGATCATTTGTTGTCACACACACACACATGACAGCAAGGGAGATTGAGTTCAGTAGCCTTTATGCACTTGTCTCATGCCTCTCTGGCACCTGAAGTGGTGGCTTGTCCTTGTCTTTGTCAGCTGATAGAATTGGGATACAGTTCATTTCAGGTAGGCTTCTTGTTTGAATGCCAAGGTCTTGATGCCAGCATCCATGCGGGCAGCATGTACTGACTTACCCAAACCTTCGTGGGGTACTTGTGGAGATCTGTCTGTTTCTGGTCAGCCTTGGAGGTCCATTCCTCCCCAGCATTTCCAACCTCGCTTGTCTACATTTAATTCCTTCTTGTGGTCTTCTGTTAAGGAGAGGAGGAGAGCAGCAGATGGGCAGAAACATTCACTATAATGGTGGATGCTCCTTCCTGCTCATCCTGCTGGGAATGGGCATGGCTGTTCCAAGGCAGGCAAACTTGCAGATCATGCTTCTTGGGGACATGAACTAGAAACACAGAGGTTTGAAGAGGTTCAGTGCAAATGAACTCTCCCTTCCTGTGCAAATCAACAATTTACATCTTTCCAAAAGGCTAGAATTAATTGCTAACTTTCTGAAAGTATTTATTATCATCATAACCATTTCACCACAGGCAGCAGATAGCGAATTATTCAGAATGATAACACATTTTTATTTAGACAAGAGCAGAATAATGAAATTGAAAGAAATGTGGCAAATGTGAGTATTAATGTTACCAACATATTCCACTCAACACTAGGTGAGAGGAACACTCTCAAATAAAGAATTGTTCATTTTCCTCAAAGCGAGTTTTATTGTTATTGTTCGACTTTTGCCTTGGACCCCTGGTCTGTCATTACCACACTTGTCAAGACCCACTGGGTAGTTTTTAACTGTAGAATGTGTCTCTATTCTGATAGTCTTTCTGGTCTGCCACAGCATAGCCTTGTCTCCAACCGGGTGAGAAGTGCAAAGCCATTCCCAGGAATTGGATAAGCCAAGTCAGCTCCTTATAACTTCTAGGAAACCACAAGATAATTGTAGGGTTGCTGCTGGTAGGCGCCTCGGCCCTGTGTGAGAACTCTTCTGTCCTCAGCTTGCAGGGCCTCTTCTCTTTCCTGCACATTCTATAAGACATCTGAATAAAGGTGGCTGACGTTCATTTTCCAGTTGAATTTTCAAGTAGCAGTCAGGAACGCACAGGAACTAATCTTAAAGAGCAAAAGGGGAGGGGGATGTAGCTGAATTCTTGCAACAAACAGGAAATAGATTTTAAATAATCTGAGTCAAGTCACAAAACTACAGCTATTGATTAAAGAGCGAATCTTCACTAACTGATATTGTATTGATGGAGTCGTGTACAATGGAGTGCTCAGATTTGACCCCACGGAGTCATCTTTAGTCATATTTCTGTGTGATTTTATTCATACTTTGATATTTTTCTCCCTTCTCTTACTCATCTTTATCACCAAAAGTGTTTATTAAAAACTTACCTATGAGGGTAGAAGTAGGCTGAACTGCTCTATGGACACACAAGTTAAAGCATGCTATTGCTATTGATGTGGTCATAAACACACCAGCGTTGTTGTATAAAATGCCCAGATTTCTATACAGCTGTGTATATAGCTTAATAATAATGGAAACCACTTATTCAACAATTCCTGTGTCTGGGTCTGTACTTAGTATTTTCAGGACTCACTTAACCTTTTTAAAGGAATAGATGAACCAAGTACAATTATTGACCTTCTTTTACAGTTAACAAACCTGGGGGCCTAGAAAGGTTAACTAACTTGCCCAAGGTCACACAGCTTATAAACAGTATATTTAGTCAACCTACACAGGCCTTCTGGCTCAGAAGTCTGTGTCTTCCAGCAATATCCTGTGCTACCTTCCCAATGTAAGTAAGTGTAATACCTGGTGAATAGATAAAAGAACTAATGCTAACAATTGCTATTATAATTGTAATAAGTAAATACTATCAAGTGTTTCCTTTGTATGAGACCATGAAGCAGGTATCCAACGTCAGTGCCTTCTTCAATACTCTTGATAGCCCCAAGATGCAAATGCCAACATTATCCCTCATCGGATGTTTAGGAACAGTCTTAGTTTCAAAAGCTACCTTGAGTTATACAACCCATTAGAAGCATAGACTCTTATCACTGGGGTAAATTCTGGAAAGCTGTAGGATAGCCCCCAAAGGCCTCCATAAATGAGTATGAGGGTAGCAGGACAGTGAACTGGGAGGGTCACATGGAGGAGATTAGGAACAGCAGCAGGTGGATTGCATGGTTCGAGCAGGAAGAACCAGCTTTCTGATAGTGTTTTCTACTAGTCACAGGTTGGCATTGGAGGAAGGAGGAAGCAATGGGCAGCATAGCTCAGTGTCTCAAAGTTTGTGTTGTGCAGATTCTCAAAATGCCAGCTTTTGCCCCAAAGTCTGAAAGACTGTTTGACCTGGCCAGTACACAGTGTGGAGTTGAGATGTAATATAGGTCTAGAGACTGTGCCCTGTATGATGAAGGTGGCATCTTAAAGAGTCTTTCCCTTGGGCTAGGTCTATGACATAGTTAGGAAGTTCCTCCTTCTCACCTATTTTCTGGGTCCCCTCCCAACATTCTGAAAAGGTCCAGAAGCCCTTGCCATTGTCCACAATAAAAAGGTTTTTCTGCTGCAAAATGGCTTATGGCTCCATGTACTCTCTATTTGTACAACCATGTATAATTAGGTTACTCAGGCAGATGAGCCTCCAAAGATGCAGAACCCTGAGAGAGGACTACTCTCTGTCAGCTTGGCCAAGCAGAGATAGGACATGTAGAATGAAATGGCCTTAACTGGCTCCATCCCCCAAGTGCTAAAAAACGAAGTAAACAGGCCTCAGGTGGCAAAATTTAGACATATTTTCTCTTCTTTGAATTCTGGTCAACACCTGTGTCTAGCTAGCGTGGGTATCTGGTTGACTTTAATTTTTATCCCATAGTTTATTACATGCTTAAAATTTCCTTTAATTTCCATATATTTCTTTCATACTTGAGAGGTATTCATCAATCAGAATAAGGTCAGAGAAACAAAGAACTCTTCATTTATTTAAAATTTTTTTGGCTAGTGTATTTGGTACACATGTGTGTTTGTATATGTGTATATAATATGAACATGGGTCTTCTGGAGTCTGGGCCTTTTTTTTCTGAGTAGTCTGAGCCTCCTCTACAAGGCCGCCCATGTGACCTGTTTTTACAGGCTTTCTGCCTCTCCTCTACCCTGTTTCCCTTCCCCATTAGATATGGTAATAGCTCATATCATCTTTCCTTTTCATCAGCCAAAAAAAAAAAAACCCTCTCTTGGCTTCTCCTTTGATTTCAGCCTGTCACTTGATGAGGTCCCTGCTATTTATATTTTTGTTTGTTAGGAGGGAGGGGGGAGCATATAAACAAAGCCCAGGCAAACCAGCAGCCTTGCTGGATATGAAGGGACTCCCTCACCCGGAGGCAACAGGACTACCTAACTGGTATTTAAGAGAGGACCAAGAGGTCCACACTGTGAATGCCAATGAAAGGGTTACTGGGAAACGCAAACAAAAACAACATGCAAATGAGGCTGCCAGCAACAGGTAGACTTAATCAGATGCTGTCAGATGAATTCAGCATCTCCCCGATTGTCGCCTCTCTTTGCCTCCCATTCGGAAGCCCTCATCTGCTCCAGATGTGGTTTAATTTACTGCGACTTGGCTAATTACTGTAATTAAGGATTAATTACTGTTAATTACTTTCACATAAACTCAACGCCAGTCAAAGAGCGGAGCCTTATGAAGTCTGCCACAGAAGTGAGCCCGGTTCCACGGCCTGTGTGAGCTCAGCAGGCCTCCATGTGTTGCCTGAGCCCCCGCTGCCTTGATGATGCCTTCCCCTCCTATATCACCAGTGGGATTGGAGGCCAAAAGGTGCACAAAGGGTCAGTACTTACGCCCTCGCGGTGTGCAGGGGAGCAGGCACTTTTGTGCACAGTGGGCAACCTGAAGGATATAGGGCCATGTTGGGGAGAAGCCTGGATGATCTGCATAGACATCAGCTTTCCCTGGCAAGCTTGAGAGTCAGCCTTGTCCCCTCTCCTATGATTACACTGTTGGCTCTGTGAGCTGGTAAAATGCCAGATGTCCGTGTAGGTGCTGAGGCACAGGAGACTTCCACCATAGGCAGTTGGAACAAAAAAGACGGGGTGGAAACAGTTCCGACTCACCCATCCCTCTCTGCCCACTGGCCTCTCCTCTCCACGTATGCTCTTGGTTTTGAAGGTAGAAATAGGTTTTTAAAAATGGTATACATGTCATATATCCCTAACCATAGAAATAGAAGGTTTAAGGACACCACCCTAAGCACTTCCTCTGCAATTTCACTGTACACCAGCTCTGCTGGCGCTTGCTTCTACCTGTTCAATCAGATCTTCCCCCTTCAGAGGTGGAATTCAGCCTTTCCCTGCAGAAGACATTGCACTGTAGTTCACAAATGATATCTAATTTCTCGTGTCAAACTTCCGCCCTCTCCCCATCCATTGTCTCTTACTCTATTGGGACATTCTTTCTTTGCTCCAGTGTCGCTGAGAGATACTCTTTTATAGACGAGACTTTTCTGTCTGTGCTCCACACAGGTTTCTTCATCTCCTAGCCTCTGCTTATCTGTCATTCCACCCTTTCCACCCGTGGACATTCTCTTCTAACCACAGAACCAACTGGCGGAAGCCTTCCATAGGCTTTCTCTTCTCAGCTGTATACAATCTTAATCTTCTGCTTTTGATCATTCAAATTCTCAGAGACAAGCCTTTCCTTCCCAACCCTCTGGAGTCTTCCTTTGATGCCACCTTTGATGCTTTTCTGTCTCATGTCTGTCCCATGACCTCACAATAGCTTAATCTTGTGTGCGTTTTTTTCCTGTCTTCATCTTATCGAATCTCTTTCTTGCTGGTTTTCACTATTCTGCACATAACTTTTCCCAAGCTCGGTATTCTGAGCTTCTGTAACTCTGGGTGTTTCTGTTCTTTGAATGGGCATCTGCCCCCTCAAGTTCTGAGATACTGGTGTTTTTGTACAGGTCCCATCTCAGGTCAGCTATGCCCGGATGTTTCATTCATCTACCTTTTCACTCACATGGCGTCTGTCTTAGCCCTACCCTGAGACCTTCTTGAGGTCAGACCATATGCCTCATTCACTGTTGCATTTGACAGGGATGAAATGCTACCAACAGCACATGAGCGTCTTCTGGACCCTGGGCCATATTACTCGGGATTGTGTGTATTTTTAGCTGACCACCAAGAAAGGTTTCAGTGACCATGCTTGCTTCATGTACTGCCTTTGCCCTCATCTAGTGCATTTGTCTGTTGGGCGCAGCAAGTCTTTGTCATTTAAGAAAACCTAATATTAGATTTTTAAAAAAAAAAAAAAAAAAAGACTCAAAGAAGGTACATTTTGATGGTAAAATGGGAAACATTGTAGACACTGAAAAGGAGCAATAGAGCAAGCATATGGAGCAGCAAGTCTTGCATGGTATGGCACTACCCATTTACCTAAAGACCCATTTGCACATTAGTGGAGCCATCTTCATAGTGACTAGATGAAACCACTCAGGTGGAAAATGGACCTTGATTTAGGTCTAGATCAGTGGTTCTCAACCTTCCTAATATTGTGACCCTTTATACAGTTCCTCATTTTGGGGCGACTCCCCCCCCCAGCCATAAAGTTATTTTTATTGCTACTGTTATGAATCATAATGTAACTATCTGATAAACAGGATATTTGATGTGACCCCCAGTGGGGTCACGACTGACAGCTTAAAAACCTCTGCTTTAAAGGAGCATTTCAATATCTCATTTTAAAAAATGAACAAATCAACAAAAAAATCAACTTTTAATAAGTGAGATTGTATTAAAGAGACTTTTACTAAATCTTGACACTAAATTAATGGACCGACTGAAGACAAGTATCTTTTGTAGAGCTGTTTTGTGCATAGGCCTTTCCATGTTTCTTTCTGGGTTCACAACTATGTTCTATCAATATTTTTTTCCTTGCTTTGCCAATTTGCAAGTGGTTTGCTGGGCTTGTACACACATGCTCATGCACCTACTTCCTAAATATCAGTGCATTGCATGTTGGATCCATTTTGCATGTATGATGACTTTTAGCTCTGTGTTTGCTAATTGTAAATTTAATGGATGCTAAGACATATGTGATCTCAGTGAGTATGTACTTTACATCTAATACAAATTCACCAGGTCCTATTATTATACTCTTCAAAGGTATCTACTTTTTCCATTTTCTCCTAGAATTTTGTTGTGGAAAATACATTATTGAAAGTTTAGCTTCCTAGCAGCTTGAAGCTTGAAGGAAGTGTTTCTTGTATGCAGTCAGCGAAATCAACCTCAGTGGCTAACTTATCTTTGTGTTTCAAATGTAGAAAGTGTAAAAACTGCCATGCTGGATTATATAACAATGTCTCATTTCCTGCTTGAATAATTCCTTCACAATTTGGATTTCTCCTTTAAATTTTTTGTTTAGCTAAGACTGACCTCAGATGCTGCATTTGTTACTACTTGCCAAGTACTAACTATTAGAAGTCAGGGAATCTTTTTTCTCCCTTGTTATATGGCATGAATATAAGGAGTTCACTTAACAAGCATTTACCGAATGCCTGTTGTATACCATACTCAGCAAAAGGTAACATGGTATTAAATTATTTGTAGCAATAGATTACAGAATAATAAAATTAATAAAGCACCATTACCATGTTATGAAAGATGAACTTTTATAAGATAGAATATTCATATACTCTCTTTTGCCCGAAAAAGTCAACTTTGATAGGAATGTCTTTGAAGGAGCAATGTGGGATGGAAAGATAATATCAAGTAAGTTGTTTGACACGCTGGATAATAAGAGCAGCTATGAGGTGAAAACTGCAAGGGGGAACATTTCACGTGTTCCTGTAACTTATTATCTAAATACGTATATCAAGTGCTAGTAGAAATGCTTGTTTGATGTTATTGCAGTATTTATATTATATATTGCATATGATACTTATATATACACACTATAGTTCAACTTATTTATATTTTAATAATGATCCAAATGTATGCAAAATTTCATCACCATAATTATTGAGAAAATACCACCTTCATAAAATATTGGCATTTAGAGATAATTTTCCTTTCAACTTTTGGAATCAAGTATATTGACTTCTTAAAGAGACTGAAAATAAATATGCATAGATAAGTATATTCTATGCGTGCAATTATATCATACATGTAATTCATCTAGAGACTACATATTTCTGAGGCTCGTATCTACACAAATGTGCTTATGTGTATGCTTCCGTCTACACATGCGTATGGCATTATGAAGGCTTTATGAAGTATGTGTACTCCAGGCATCATTGGTGTGAGTGGGAACAAGGCAGAGCAATGAGAGAGAACGCGGGGGGGGGGGGGGGGCAGCGAATGGCAGTGATTAAGACAACGTTGTTCAATACTGATCACCGGCTGCCTGCCATTGTTTTTCAGCATTTGAAGATGGAACATATTCATTTCGTTTTCAGAAAGAATGGCTTTAATAAGGGCAGAGCGGAGAGGTGGGGTAACACTGATGACTAGAGAGGCCCATCAAGGCTCCCCCTAAGGCCATTCCTTCAGTGAGGAGGACCACATGACCATTAACTCTGCAATCAGGACAAGTTTTCAACATTCCTGGATATCCTTCAATGGCAGAAAGAGTCATTTGGAGTCAAGGGAAGATGTATATCAGCAGTAATTGGATTCTGGCCAAGGCTTTTAGGACAGTATTATCTATAGTGAGGGAATAGGGAGGGGCTGGACAGAGCCAAAGGGAATGTCATTCAAGCCTCAGCCAAGAGAGCAGCAGCCACTACAGGCCACAAGCTGTGTGATGCTCTGGCTGCACAGAGCCTACCTAGAAGTCAGCCTCACCTGTCTCTTGCTAGAAGTGAGCCGTCTACTACTCTGTCTCCAGCTGAAGTGGGCTTTGGAATTTCCCTCAGTACCAAACTTTGGATTCAATGATGAAGCTGCCTCAGCTGCACTAGACTCAACAAAGCTATTTAAGGTCTGAAAAGGCTCCAGCCAGCCTCTTCCCACCAAGGCTCCTATCTATCCCTCCCTTCATTACAGTCTGCCTCCAGGCCGGAATTGCCCCGCTTAAGCCTCAAATCATTATAATTACCATTATTAGAAATAGCTGTGGGGGAGGCATTGGGAACACCAAGAGAATATATATGAGTGTGCCCACTGTCTCTAGAATTACTCCTTTGGAGCTCAGGGGACCACAAGGCATGTGGGTTCTACCAAAGCCAGTGAATGCGACGGCTGTCAGGTCCACTCATCCCACCTGTCAAGAGGGGGATGCGGTGGGGCTCATTTTTTTAATTGACACCTTCCTCTCCAATTCCACGCTCTCCCATCTCAGCCTAATTCTTCCTTTCGTCTTTCTTTTCTTCTCTGAGGAAAAAAAAAATCTAACCCTCTGCTACTTGAATACAGCAAAGGGAAAAAGCCACATGGGGAACAATGACATATACATTATCCTCCAGAAAATACACAGACCTTAACAAAGGCTCCCATCAGGAAATGCACCAGAAGTCAGAAAAATAATTGTCAGCCAAATATGAGGCAGACAAAATGGACAGAGAGGAGCGATACAGGGTAAGAAAGGGCAGCGAAGCAGGAAGCTAAGAGGTGGGAAGAGAGGAAAACATCTTTAAACATTTGCAGGAGGATGAGTCATTTAAGAAATGGGGAAGATTCAGCCCTTTCTGAGCTTTGGCTGAAAGTCCAAATGAACCCAAGAGTTCTGTTCTCTCTAAAGAAAGCAAGTTGGGATCTGGCAGATCCAGAAAGTATATGGTGCATCATGAGTATGAGAAACATTTCCTGCAGGTATTTTGAGAGGGAGCTTCCAGTTTAAAGGTGTGTGTGTGTGTGTGTGTGTGTGTGTGTGTGTGTGTGTGTGTGTGTGTGTGTGTGTAGAGAGAGAGAGAGAGAGAGAGAGAGAGAGAGAGAGAGAGAGAGAGAGAGAGAGATCATCCTGAGCATCCCCAGTCTTGAGAAATCTGCCCACACTGTTTAGAGACAAGGTTGAGCATCGTGGGAAAAGCTGTTTCTCCTTGGGTTGGTTTGATAACTTCAGAATGGTCATTTATTTGAACAGAATCACATAGGACCTCTGCATAATTTTATTTATAATGAATTAAATCAATTCCTGAATTATGGGACTGAAAAGATGGCGGTTAAGAACACGTTTTCTTGCACAAGACCCAAGTTCAGTTCCCAGCACCCACATGGTGGGTCACAACTATCCATAACCTCAGTTCCATGATATCCAATGCCTTTTCCTGACCTCCTTAGGCACCAAGCCTGCTCATCGTACACAAACACATATACAGGAAAAACACTCATATACATATAAAAAATAAATATAAGTTTTTTTTTTAAAAAATAGTAAATTAGGAAGAAATTGTGAAAGTATGTCAGTTTTTGCTATTAACACTTGCCTTTAAAAACTTTTCTTTTGTTGGTTGAGGCAGGTGTTTCTACATGTTATTCTGTTAATGAAATTGTATACAATGTAGGCTTTTTGTGCTAAGACTTAATGTATCTTATTTGTGTATATCTTACTTGTAATAAAAATAATAGTTTGAGAAATTTGTTTCCTTGTTGCTTGGCTTTAACAGTTCATTGTTTTTCTCAGTGAGGAGTATTTCATTGTAGTGATATCTTGGAAATTATATATCCATTCATCTACTTGTAGACATTTGGATATCTATGGCTTACATTTTTTTAATGTACACATGTTTATAAGACATGTTTCTTTTCAGCTCTCTTTGGTAAATAGTAGTGTCCCGAGGTTATATGGTAGTTGTAAATTCAATTGCATAGGAACCCACTATACTATTTTCTAAAATGTCTTCCCTCCAGATCTTTGCTTATATTATTTGTTAACAGTTTCATATATGAATACAATGAACTTTAGTCATTCTCACTTCCTACTCTTCTCTCTTGCCCCCCCCCCCCATGAAACCCTCTTTCCCAGCAAGGTTCCCATCCTATTTTCTTGTCTCCTTTGTGGGTGTGGCCCACTGAGTTCGCTTAGAGTCGCCTACAGGAGCGGGGATGGGAGCGTGCACAATGTATTATCAGCTGCACCACAAAAGAAAAGGATGCCTTCTTGCCAGTAACCATCAACTGTCGCCGTCCCTCAGGGAAGGGGACATCCTCAAAAGCCTCTCCATTTTCATTGATGAAATATGGAGGGGCCCAATCTCCTGCAGGTCTTCTGCTTGTGTTGATAGCTTCAGTGAGCCCATAAGTGTAATGACCATGCTGTGTCCAGACGGCATGCTTTTCCTGCATAGCTCACCATCCCTTAACTCACTTGCTTTTCCCACACTCTCTTTTGTGGGGTTCTCTGAGCCTTAGAGCAGGTTATATACATGTCCCATTTAGGGGAAAGCACTTTGCCATTATGTTCCTCTGAGTTTCAGTCATATTTATGTTTTTCACACTAGACGATGTTCACGCATGTTATAGAGCTGTCTTCACGCTCAGGCAATTGTTCAAATAATTCCATTTTAAAAGATAATTAGCACCAACATCTGTAAACTGTACAAATGTTCGTTAGCGTTTGATCTAACTGCATTAGTGGTTGTTTCAGAAATCCTGAATGAATGATTCTGCTACCAAAGGGCTCAGTTCTTTTTTCTCTACATTCCCACCTGTTCTCACTGTCACTGCTACACTCACTCATTCCTTCTGTCCACTGGCCTTTGTGACATCTTCCCACAGTGCCATCCATGCTGGGTAATGTTTCTGTAAGTACTCATTTTTTTTTTTTTCTGGTGGTTGTGTTCAGTGATCCAATTTTGATACAAGTCCCTTACAAATTAGGAGTCTTTCCTGCTCTTTAGTGTTTGTACTGTCTAATTATAGTATATGTGCTTAAAATAAACTCAGAGAATAAATGAACCTTGTTCCCAGAAGCTATCATTCAAAATCAAATAAGCACCCCCCCGGGGGGGGGTAAAATACCCTTTAAACAGATTTATTTATAATCTTTTTAAAACAGTGTGTGAATATGTGACTCTGTGAGTGAGTATGTACACATCAGTGCAAGGGAGTTCACAAGAAGTTGCATTTGATCTTCTGGAGCTGGAGTTACAGGTGGTTTTGAGCTGCATAATGTGGGTTCTGGGAACTGAACTGCGGGCCTCTGCATGAACAGGACCTGCTTTTAACCATTGAGCCATCTCTACAGCCCAAGGTAAAATATGTTAGTTATCACAAAGATTCTGACTGAAGTTAGTTCTACCTACACTCATGCACAGTTAGGTTATTTATCCTCTGTCAGGAGCTCATGTGATGTGCATGAGCTCCACATTCCGCTCTCCACCTCTGAACAACATAATGAAGCCAGAGAAGCAAGGCTGTGGGTTTTATGTGGTTGATAGCTGATATGGCTCCTAGCAGGCTTTATTTAAAGATGCTCTGTTCCTCCTCATCGCTTATTCTGAGATCCAGAGAACACCTGCTGGTGAGTGACTTTCCTAACCACTAAACTAAGTGGTTAGTGGTTATTGAGAGTGTTGAGTCAGCAACTGACTTGTTTTACTTCAGAAGACAAGCATTTTCCTACCTTCTCATTTCTAAAAAGTTTAGTTGTTTTTGCTTTTCCCTCTCCATTGCCTATTTTCTTCTTTCTCATGAAAGCAATGACTTCCCCTTTTCTGGGATTAGGCAGAGTCCTCTGGACATAGTGTTCGTATCGTAGTTGTGAGGTGTGTGTGTGTGTGTGTGTGTGTGTGTGTGTGTTTACATATTAGTAAGGATTTGGGGGATAAAAATAAGATATTAAGCTTTTAACATTTTATATTTTAACTCTGGAGAGCATTTACGCTCTAGGCCCAAGTAACAGTTATTTGTGGTGAAGAAATACATAAATAATAAAAAATGCAAATGCAGCCAATGTAGGCTGTTTTGTGTGGAGGCAGATAGCTTTGACGACATAGACGGAAGCAAGGCAATTTACATTTAAAGAAAGAATAGAATTTGGTAAAAATGTGGGGAGAGTAAATGAAAGGTAGCATCAAAGGAGAGGAGAGATTTAGGGAACAGTAAGACAGTGACAGACCTGTGGCTAGGTGGCCTGCATCATTAGAGCATACTGTTCACCACTGGTCCAGTGCCCCTGGGCCACAGTTATCTTTATTTGTGATCTGTGACCATGGTAACAGGACATACCAAGCCATTACTTGATGCCGTATACTCTAAATGTGATGATTATGTGATGGGGAAAAAAAATACACATTTTAAATTAAAATTTATCTCTAAAAACTATCAAAAATCCACTTTTTCCTTTCAGGTTGCTACAATTTAATAATTGAAGGATTAATATATTCGCCAATTCTTTAGCCTTCTTTTCCCTGATGTAGTCAGCTTGGCTCGTTGGTCGATAAGCTCCAGAATCCACATGTCTCTGTCCTGCTGGCACTGAGATTTCAAACATCTTTTATCTAGCTTTTTGTTGTTGTTGAGGTGGGTTCTAGAGATAAAGCACCCAGTCCTTCTGCTTGCATGGCCGCTCTTGACTGACTGAGCCACCTTACCAGCTCAAGTTTCATTTCCCCGAGACGGAGATGTTAGCTCAGTTGTCCATGCAGTTATCTGAGACTAAGGGATATGTGAGAAAGACATCTGGCCAGGAAGACCTTTTTGATAAAGTTCTCTTGACTGATTCAGAACTCATACGATTTAGATCTATTATTCAGTATTCTTTATTACTCAAAACAGGCTGGGACAGATTTTTCAAGATTATAAATTACATTTTCTGGTAGCAAGCAGCCTCCTCAAAGCAGTCGTGAAGAGGCTGACACGTGAGATGCCCTCTAGCTCCGACCATGCTGGAACGCTAATATACTGGAGTGCACGACCCTTTACCTTGTTGTCTACATGGAATTGCATATAAGGAGGAAACTGCAGAAAGGCGCATGGTCCCTGTTGGTTGTGCTGGTGGGACAGAAGCCAACCTTTAGTGTCTGTCATTTTCACTATGCTTAATAAATGGTGAGAGTATTTTAATAAGTCCCCTGGCCTCCATTGTAGTTATGGCATCTAGATGAAGACAAGTACATGAGTCTGGTTTCCTAGGAGGCTGGAGGGTGTGCAAGTGTGTGTGTGTGTGTGTGTGTGTGTCTGTGTGTGTGTCTGTGTGTGTGTCTGTGTGTGTGCACGAGCGCATGTGCATGCATGCACTCAGCTCACAGTTAAGTTCTAGAGTGAAATTTACCTTCATTGACAGAAAAAAAAAAAAGTCAATATTAATTCCAACAAGAATTGTAAACCTGGAGCTAGCAGCCTATGGTTTAATTCTTTTAGTCTAGAAACTTCTTTGACTTTTTTTTTTTTATGGTCAAATTATGTCCCACATAATTTGGAAATACACAAATTTACAGACTAGGGAAAAAGCTAAGAGTTGTAGTTTTCATCTACGTAACCCCTGCCCCAAAGTCTGTCTTCTGGGGGTTTCTGAAGAGAAGGGTTTCTTCATATTGTGTCTGCAGTGAGAGTTCTGGAAAACCCAAAAGGGGACACTCCACAGATACTCTATTCTCTTTCGAATGAGAGGAGAAAAGACTTCTGGGCCCTCAGCTTCAGATCATCTGCATTACTGATGTATTGGAAAATTCCTCATCCAATCAAAGGTCAGAGACACACAGCCAGATTGGCAGTACCATAGTAGGCCCATTCTAGATCAATAATAGCTGTGATAAAAGACAAACAGAGAGAACAGGATGAACACATTGAGGACAGTAGTAGTTAGGTTAGAATTCAGCTATCTGCCTGAGGAAACTGTTGTATGATAGTCTGCTTTTAACCATCTTTGTCCTAACCCTCCGACTTAAGAAAAGAATAGAGGATCAGGTGGTTAGAACTTTACCCCAAAAGGACCTCAGGGAGATCAATGTAACTCATCTTGAGCTTTTGTTTGGCTACCTACAGAACAGCAGTTCCTGGTTTCAGGCCAGCCTGCTGCTTGAAAATACCAGAGGCATGGCTTCTGAAAGTGATCTGGAGCAGATGACAGTGACGGATGTGGGATGGTAATGAGTGACTTTATAATGGAGCAGAGATGGCTTGGCTTGCATGCTAGTCAGGGAGCTTAAGGATTGGGGCAAAGCTCTGACTCTGGTATGTTCTCTGGCAAACAGCAATGTCAGGCCATGAGTCAATCCTACTCCGGAGGATCACTGCTAGCCAAAGGTTGGTGCCTGTGGGGGTTCACTGGCTATTGCAGGCCTTCCACACAAGCTGCCATCCATTTCAGCACAATTAGATGGCCATGGTAACAGTGGAATTTACTCTTTTGTCAACCTGTTTTGTTCAATTATTTCTTTGCATCAAATCCTTAGAGTTCTTTTTGAAACAAAGAATTGCTTCTTCCTTTTTTTTAATTTTCTATACCCCCTTCAAGGGGTCCTTAGGACTCTAGGATCCATCTCCCCTAGCCATCTTCTATTTCGGTATTTTTCATTCAATCCTTTCTTCTGTGTGCTGCTGCTGCTGGAGGTGATGTATGTCTAGCCTGTGCTTATGCGCAGACCTCCACGCTCTATTCCTTAGAATTTATGAGGTACTGGCTAAGAGATTGAGTGTCATCTTTCATATTATCTGTCATGGTTGTTTCCAAAATTGATTTCAAGAAAATCTAGAATTTTTGTCAGACAGTGGGCCAGGGCTGACGGAAGCTTCAACCTTTCTGCCAATACAATAACATGTTTGAAAAGTTAAATTAAACTATGTCTTATGGGATAGAATGAAATGAACCACCAGCAAAACTGGGGCCTTAGTAAGGAATTAAGATGCATGTAAGGTCCATCCTGAAGCCCACTCCCAGTTAGCATCATTCTTGAATGTACAGACTTCATTATCAGGTTCCAGGCAAGCAAAGGGGGCAGAGGCTAAAGCAAGCATACTTGTCTGGAATTACTCCCTTTAAAAGAACCTTCTTAAAACTCTTATATAACAAGTCTACATGCATATAATTAATTATACAGTACTTAGGCCCATGGCCACCCCTTGCTGCAATGGAGTCTGAGAAATGTCACCGTGTATCTGACATATTCTTTGAGCAAATTGAATTTCTGTTGCTAGGAAGAAAAGGTAGAATGGCTATTGGCTAAGAAACTGGAAATCTAATAGGATCTTTTGGCTGCATTTAATTAATCTTAATCATTTCATTTCTATATTTTCCCTACTCCAAAGAAAGCATCTGAAAATAAAGGCAGACTTCAGGAGAGCCAAGGGACACAGCTCAACCATGGCCCTCTCTCATGTGTTTGATGCTAAGAAGGTACAGTTAGAAATTCAGAAGCCTGTGGCTGACTCAGCAGCAGATGGTTCTTAGGTTTATTTCTAGTCTAATCTAACACTCTTGGAAAAAAACTTTTTCTCTTCCATAGTTCCTTCCTGTGTCATGTTCTGATTGAGATATTGAAAATTCCCCATAATTATTAAACTATGAAAGAATTCCCAGTTGTGATACCTTGCATATGTCTATTAAGCAATTGCTTTGTGAACAAAGAGCTCTTACAGGAAACAGCTGAGGGTAACATTGGCATTTTACAGAGCTTCTGACAGGTACCCAGTGTCCTCAGATCTATCAACATGGTAGAGCTACACAACTTCCCATAAGCAGGCAGTGTATTCCAATGGAAGCTGTACCCAACTGTAGCTTTTCTCTGCCCTTTGTGGCTAGAAGGTTGTTACCCTGGGACCCTGGTGCTCAGAAACTTATGAGCTATCTACAAACAAGTCATAGCCATGGCCTCTGCTCCCAGGGAACATTTGACTGGTAGGTAGGGGATGGGTAACTAACCTGAGAGCATTTTATTCAGTAGTAGAAGCAAAAGCTGGATATAGTCCCCAAACATTAGTTGAACTATGTCTGTTCATGTCTTCCTCAACAACACAAGGGGGATCAGGACAGAGACAAGAGGAAGGATTGTGCTTTGACTGAGTTTGCCATTTCAAAGACTGTACGATGTGACATAGCAAATGTCCAAGGTAGTATTTTTATTAGCAGCACCAAATTTGCAAGGCAATTACTTTTTCTGTTCTCATTTAGAAGATGGGGAAACTGAGTCTATGAAGTTCAGGACAAAGCTGATATTAAAACCATATTTTCTTTCCATGATACCACTTTGCCTCTCCAAGAGAAAAAAAAAAAAAGCAAAACAGAAAATTTGAACTTTATAGTGAAAAATAGAAGGAACCCATGGGCCACAGATTGAGCAATGGGCTGGAAATTAGAATTACTGAATTCCATCTCTTTCCAACACTGCCCCGCAACTTTGCTTTATCATTGCAGGCAGGCTGTTCAAAATGCTCTATAAAGGATGGAGCCTGATAGAAATGACAATTCTTCTTCACAGTCAGAGCCCCATCCTCACTTCTACGCTTAGAAAATTGGGTGGATCACATTTGTTTCGTCACGATAGTGCCGCCCTAATAATTGCTAGGTGGGAAAGGGTTGAGAAAACCACAAATAAGTAGCACATTTTGTCAACACAGTCACTTCAGGAAGTGATTTTTTTTTTTTTTTTTTTTTTAATCTTCTAATTGACCATCATCGTATGTAAAGAGCCCAGAGATGGTAGTGGAAATGGTCACAATAGCAGTTCAATGGTAAGTAGTAATAAACATATCCAGCCAGTGAGCGCTGAGACCAGAGCTTCTAAGGATTTTTCTACCAAAGAGAATTTATTCCTGCTTTCAAGTGTCTGATGGTGACATTAACAGAGTGAGAGCCCATGTGCTGGAGACAGGCCTCTCCGGGCACCATCACAGAAATCACTAATGAAATTTACTGCTTGCCTCATATTTGTACATGCAACTGAGAATAAGGAATGTCCTGTATCCAGAGATCTAGCCTCCTCCAGCTAGCTATATTGACTTCGCAAGGTAAGCAGCCCACATCCATGCGTCGTGTGCTCACAAAGGTCCTCTACTTGAATCCTTCCCACACTGAAAAATAAATCAGAACCAATCAGCCACCCATCTCTGATTATCTTATAACAACAGAACAGTACAACATAAGTGTCTTTAAGTCATCACTTTAAGTATTTCAAAATAAAGTGTTAATTTTCCAATTTTTAAAAAACCCAATTTGTGTGTATGCATGCGATTATGTATGTATACTTGAGGGCCATAGAGCACAGTGGAGGTCAAAGGACCATGTACAGGAGTTTGTTCTTTCTTTCTGTGTGGATTCTGGCAATTGAGCTTAGGTCATCAGCCTTGACAGCAATCTCCTTTAACCTCTAAACCACCACGAAGAGCCTTTTTCCTATTTCTTATTAGCTGAAGAAAAGCAAAGTCAGCTTGTAGATGTTGAACATATGAGAAGTACTTTTCCTGTTTGTTTGGTATTTTAGATGTATGAGAGACTCGGAGCAGAAGTGCTGTGCTGGTCAACTGACCTCCAGGCTTTAGATATTGAGTATGATATCTGTATGTAAAGTGGGTGACTAACAGTGTGATGTGAGAATGTTGAGGCATGGTGATGCCTTCCTAAGCCACTCTTATCCAGGAATTTAGCAGCCTCATCTGACAACAACACTTTTTTGTTGCATTTGTGTTAATTAACTCAGGGGTATTTTCGAAAAACTCTGTGGGATCCCTAAGGTTCCACAGGATTGTGTGGGAAATGAGAAAGGATCTGCAGGATTGTGTAGAAATAGGTGGACAAGGGCCAGCAGGCAGACTCCTAGGATTTAGATTTTCTCCCAGAGTAACACCATTTCCTTCTGCTCCAGCAATTTGACTTTCCCAGTCATAGAAAAGATTCCAGAGTTTTTTTGTTTTTTTTTTGTTTTGTTTTGTTTTGTTTTTAAACAGCCTTAAAAAAATCACCATGTTCTCTCTCTTCCTCCCCACTCTTCCCCTCTCCCCTTTCCTGCTTACGTTCTTGATGTAACACTGTTGTTCCAGAAACTCCAATGAGAAATCGGGGCTTGAACAAATGGAGTTCAACTCCTAGAGAATGACAAGCTCCAAAGTTACCAACTACTGGCTCTGACTTTCATCCTCCAATATGAAATTTTCTTCCTGTTCCATCAAGTGCTGCAGATCCCTATTCTATGTGTAAAGGCTGTAGGCTTTCTTTCTTGTCTAAAGCCCTCCTCCTTAGGTACAGGCAGCAACAAAGTGTACATATATGAGCCGTGTATGTTTGTATGTGACTCCTATTTCAAAGCACAGAAAAGAAGGACCATTGGCTACAGATACATTTGGTTATGTTTCTATTCTTGGGATGTTGTAGGATGATGTGGCAGGGCATTGGTTATATATTTCTTGGCCTTCTAGATACACTCATCTTAGAACAGCCACAACACAGTGTGTGACTTTAAAGAAGTTCCTGTACCTCTCTAAGTTTTTCTGGACCATCTTCATGCCAAGAGTGAGAGCATCTGGCAGTTTCCACATGAAGAATGGACAAAGCGGGAATTTGTTCTGTGGCCTTTTTGTACCGATGGTTAAAGCAGTTTTAACTTAATCAATAAAGGTTTTTAATAGAAAATTTCCCTAGGATTCCTGATGCTCAGCTGTCTCAGATTTGATTTGAGATACAGTGAAGGGACCTAGGTAGTACCTTCTGTGTAATTGTTATGCCCAAGACTGGAAGCTTTTGGATATTTATATTGTAGACTGAAATCTTGGAGCTATGACTTTCTCAAATCTGAATAGCAACATTTTTATAGATATGGTAGTATTAAAAGATGTACATCAGGTTCCCATGAAGCAGCACCTAGCTCCAAAATGAAGACATTTAGCCACTGTGATCAATAGCACAGGCACAATTTAATCTCTTTAAAAAAAGTCCTTTGTCAAGAAAAATAAAGTGAAGGCATTCTACTGATTATACAAACCGACTAGCAAGATTTCAGATATATGTTATAATTAAGAGCATTAAATCACTTATTTAAAAATGCAAGATATTGAGAGATCATATCACTTCATAAAAGTGTGTGTGTGTGTATGCATGTGGCTGTGCACATGCTTGCCTGTGTGCCTGCCTGCCTGTGTGCTTCCAAGTTTTTGTGTGTCTCCCAGGTGAGCCAGCTTCTTGAGGCTCCACTGACCCCTGTAGCTTCCCATTTTCTGCTGGCTACTGAAAGTGATGATGTGGATCAGAGGACGGGTCAAGAGATAATTAAGTAGAAATGACACTTTATATCTAGCCTATTTGGAAAGAGGGAATGAATTCTCCTAATCAATTCTGATTCCACTGCCTTTGTTGCCTAAGGTCAGCTTCAGTCATTAGAAGAGTCTGCTCCAAGCTCCAAGATCTCTATCAGCTAAGGTTAAATAATAAGTCTTTGAAAGGATCAGATTCCCCGCAGATGCCTCTGCTTCTTAAAATTCCCACCACAAATTTTAAATCTCAAGGCAAAAACATTTGGTAGAGTAGCTACATTCTGAGGTTGTTTTCCTTATATTCTGGTAAGAACGAGAATTGTCATGGGGGGCTAAACACTCATGCATGATACCCTCTGTCCTTGGAAGATAAGAAGGGCTAACATACTGTACCAGATTGCCAGTTATCTGCCCAGCCTTCCATGCAGGGCTCTCAACAGGATGGTATGAGGTTGGGGGTCATGGTGGCTAGTACTGAAGACTGGGAGAATCTTTCTTTGTTTCAAGATGGGACCTGAAATCCAAGGAAGAAGCAAGTAAACACAGTCAAACAGAAAACCTTCACAACCCTATAGATGTGAAGCATCCTTTTCACCCTATGCTGCTGAATAACCTTTATCCTCAGTAGAATACATCACAAATCCCCCGAAGGAGAAAAAAGGAAAGTACATCTAAAGTCCTCTAAAATGCCATGTTAGTTACTTCCCCATTACTGAGATTACCTCATGGAAACACATTACAGGAAATAAAATTCATCTTGGCTCCTGGGTTCAGAGGAATAGTCAGTCTCGATGGGGAAGGCATGGCAGAGCATCTTCCATGGTGGCAGGAGCATACAGTGGCAGCTCATCCATTTTGGCAGAAGCTGAGAAAGGATCCGAGTTAGAGCTGGCCTGTATCCAGCAGAGCCTCCTACAGTGGTGTGGTGTCTGGTAGCTAGGTCCTGTTTCATAGTTGCAGCAATCTCTATAGATGATCAATGCTCTACCATCTGGGGACCAAATCCAGACTCAAGCCACACTGGTGTCCTTGCTTCTCAAGTGGATCAAGACAGTGCTAAAACATTGCAAAACATATGTTAGATAAGAGAAAAATAGTGTTAGTGCTACCTCAGAATGAAGCCTTATCCCCATCCATTTTTGTCTCTTGGTACAACCATAGATAAAGTATTAGATTATTGTTAGGTAGGAGATATTGGACAGTTTTAGTGAAAAGGGACACAGCCAGCTCTTTAAAACAGGGTAGAAATTTTGTATGTTGCTGTTGCTTTTAATGAATAATTATTTAATAATCATTATTTTTATTTATTTATTTATTTTTGAGACAGAGTTTCTCTGTGTGGCTGTCCTGGAACTCACTTTGTAGACGAGGCTGGCCTTGAACTCACTCAGACATGAGATCCGCATGCCTCTGCCTCCCAAGTGCTGGGATTAAAGGCATGGGTCGCTACTGCCCTGCTTCAATCATTATTTTTTAACAGCTACTCAGTTGTCAGTTGTAAGTGCCATTACCGTAGAAATAGGCAAGTGTTGGTGTGTAGCATTTATTACTGCTGTTGTGGGAGGGAGAATGCAAAGAGGAAATGATATATTTTGCTTTTCTCTTCAAACTCTTGTCAATAAAACAACAGTGGGGTAAACGGTTCAAGTATTTGTTTTTTAATTGCTGGAGATTTTCAGAAGATTTGAGTTATGTCCTGATATTAGCCCGTGTTTTTCATATCAGGACTTTTGGGAAGGACAGTGGCTGGGGAACAGCTGTATGGATGCAAGAGCAAGTCTGGTACTGATAAAGCATGAGTATATGCTTTAGGAGAACCATGGCCAAATAGACCTGCCTCTAAGGTCATCTGTCTGATAGTCAGTCCCATCACTTAGAGTCAGCATGTGGGAATGACCTTGAGTTAACAGATACAAGTCATTCTTCCTTTACACAAAATGTTAGAATTTAAAAAATTGAATAAAAAAAATTGTATATTGCCTTTTAGAGTGCTTCACCCTTTCTTTAAAAAATACTTTGAATGTAATCGGAGAGAGTCAGTGTTCATGCTCCTAAGTTTTCTTTTAAAAACATGTTCCTGTGGCCTAGGAGGGGTGGGAGTGTGCATGTCTGTGTGCATCCATGTATATATATATATATATGGTGTGTGATTTCCTGAATACTCACACCTAACCATGTGGTGGCCTGTCTTACTAAAATGCATGTGCACGTGTCTTTGTATATCTCTGGAATATCAGAGAATACAGTATTTAGACCCCATTAGTGAGGGTAAAAATGTACAGATAAACTATATCATTTATGGTTATGATATGGCTACTGTCAAAATAACATGCTATTTTGACAGTTGCTTTATCTCTGCTCTCACTGAGTCTACAATAAGAAACGAGTTTCTTAGCAACTAAAATAGAGTCTCAAACAGAAGCATAAAAAAAAAAAATCCCACAAAAGAGAAAAAAATCACAGCTGATGTCTGTCTGGGCAAGCTATTCCTGTTGTGTGGGAATGAGATGAAATTGATCTGAAGCAGTAGGGTATCCCCCTGCTGGTCCACTGCCCTTGGATAGCATCCTTGGTGGAGGCAGCTGCTTCTTGGAGGGGCTGGATGCTAAAACAATATGTAGCTTGCAGGAGACTGCTGGGAAGACTATTGTTGTCTTTCTTTTCTCATTCATTTTCCTTCCCTAAATGTCTTTTTTCTTAAAGAATTGTTTCTTCTCTTTTGGGCTAGAAAGTTACTAGCATATAAGAAATGAAAAGTCTGCATTCCCATTGGTTTCCACTGTGACTGTTACCTAGCAGCTTATACGTTCCCTGTTTTTAAAAGGAGAGGGATAAAGCCCAAGGAAGCCAGAGGTGGGGGGCCTTATCTGCACCGGGCCTATTGGAGTATGTCTTGAAAACACTGAAAATCTCAAATACAACAGTTTTCAAAACATAGTATCCAGAGCAATTCCAGGAAGACCACAAGATTATAAACATTGTCTTGATAATAATGGTAAGATTATTGACTTTTCATATGTCTATGAGTATGGGTGTGTGTGTGAGAGAGAGACAGAGACAGACAGACAGACACTTACAGAGTGAGACAGTGACAGAGAGACACACAGAGAAAAACGGAGAGACATACAGAAAGAAACAATGGCACAGACAGACAGACACACAGAATACAAAGACAGACAGACAGACAGACAGACAGACAGACAGACAGACACACACACACACACACAGAGAGAGAGAGAGAGAGAGAGAGAGAGAGAGAGAGAGAGAGAGAGAGAGAGAGAGTCAGACAAAGTCAGAGGAGACTTTTCCAGGGACTAGTTAACGAAACAGAAATGAGATCCCAGCTGTCTTCTGTTGGGTCAGAGAGCAAAGAGATTTGCAAAACAATTCCAACATTTTTTGCTCTTTTTTTTTCTCCAGGTAACATTTTTCATAAAAATATATTATGTATGTTAACATTAATAGGCATAGCTTATCTAAAGAAATCTCTCAATATTGAGGTCTCATTTTCTTAATATTTTTAAGTATAAGTTTTTAAATTTTTTAATGAGTGTTCTGCCAGCATGTGTGTATGTGCAGCACATGAATGCCTGGTGCCTGCGGAAGTCCAAAGTTGGTGATGCATCCCCTGAATTTGGAGTTACAAAGAGTTGTGAGCCATCATAAGCATGCAGTGATAGAACCCAAGCCTGATGCAAAAGCTACACTTGCTCCCCATGCTGACTCATGTCTCCATCACTTAAGTGCTATTTTTTTAATACTGAGAATGAATCCCCAGGCCAAAATATATGAGACTGTCCACATCTAAAACCTGGATGCCTATATCTGTGCATGACTCAGTACTGTTTTTTATCTTTCAAATAATAAAATCTGTAGGAACTTTCATTGTAAGTCTCAGAGGAACACCAGCAATCAGGCAGGTAGCTTTTCTGTTTGGATTCATCCAGAACTTTCTGTGGCCTCAATGCTAGATTATTTGAAGAGACACTGAGACATTTGATTCCTCAAAACACAACCCACCGCTGTCTAGTGCCCCCCTCTCTGTAAAGTTGGAGAGCCAGAGATCCATTCTAGAACAAGATAAGTAGAATAAGACATTAAAGGGAGAATGCAGAA